>OX579677.1:46385848-47002444 GCA_951230905.1 Cheilosia variabilis
GGGCAAACCCTGACTAGCTTTGATTTGGTGGCGTACGACTCTGTCACCATAAGCGCAGCCTGACTGTCAATGTAGATGGGGATATTCTTGTTCGATGTAGTACGTCCAGATCCTCTGCATGTGTCCGGAAGTCTCAGGACCTTTTGCAGGTTCAACTCGATGGCTTCTACGGTGTTTGCCTATGATTCGAGCGGAGTAAGTTTGAATGCCAACTCACAGCCATCGATCATATACAAGGGAAATACCAGATTTTCGCTCAGGATCTATAAGAAGTTTTTTTTTTTTAGTGCAGCACAGCGGAATTAGATTCTAATTTTAAGCACTTGGAATCGTCTTTTTCTAGTTTACAATATAAAACGGGAGGAGTTGTAAGTATTTTACAGAAATCATGGCTTCAAAGCTTACTTGCTAAACGTCAGTCAATCGTAGAAGTTGATATGCATTTACTACTTCAAGCTACAGACCCTGCTAGCTCTGTTAAATAGTCAATTCGAAAAATTTTAGGTCAACAATGTCAACATGCCTTTGAATGGCTTAATGGTTTTTTTTTTTTTTTTTGCAATTCTGTACAGTATGATGGACTTTTCTGAGTCCCAAGCAACATTATTTGGGAAACCATTAAAAGCAACATATACGTCAAAAACTTTTGCTAACTAAACAGCTGCAAAGAGTGTGAATACAACTTCGCTCGTCAGTCTCCTTCACGTCTTCGCTTTCAGTCTATTTTTCCCAATGGCAATTGTGCGCCATTTACTGTTAGCATTAAAAAAAAAAACTAAACTCAAAGGACTTTCACAAAATAAATTTCAAAATCCCCTTGGGTTGGGTAAATAAAGTCCAAACTTTGAATACTGATGTCCCCGCATTGATAAACCACTTATCACTTGTCGAGCGGAAATTAAATATTCTTCAATCCCAAAACTAAATCCTTAAAAATAGCACACACAAAATCAGTCCTTCTTCTATACTCGACACACAATGGGCAGATTTTCCGTTTCGAAAAGGACTCCAAGGAAACAACAAAATATTCTCATCTCCTCTGCCATCCCACAGGTAAACCCAGTAAAACTTGCAAAAATAACCTTCATCCGACCAAACTGTCCGGGACGAGAAAAAAAAAGAAAGAAGAAAACCCCTTGCCGACCAATAATACGGAAGCTCAATTTCCATCGCAGGAATGTGGGTCGAGTAAATCTGCCCCAACACCCAGTTCACATGTGTGTGTTGCAATAGAGAAAGAAAAAAAACTACCGGTGTCGCCATCATGGCTGAGTGCGAAGCCAACTGGCTACGACAAGAACTAGACCCACTGCCGGCCAAACACCTTAAAACAAATTGAATCGAAAAGTTTGCCAATTTTTAGATAAAAATTCGCAACCTCTCCAGGTAGAAACATAGGAACTAGCAACCGACTCGGCTCTGGATGGGGGTGGTTAAAATTTGTGTACAACAAACCCTCGTTGACAGTTATTATTATTTGAGTTTCCCTCTGAGTCGTTATTTTGTTCGCCGAGGGTTCCGTCCTCGTGCCGCTTTAGTATGCATGGTGGCAAGGATCGATATTTTATTTTATTTTTTTCTCCCCCGCAGGCTGAACTGGACATGGCGTGTCGCATTTTTTTTTTCGCTACTCCTTGGCTTAGGCGGTGAAATGATTTTCATCGATGCAATCATGAAGAGCAGGGTGGTGGCCTCTCATAGATAGAAGCTAATCCGGAAATTGTTGAAATTAAAATGAACTGTCGGTGGCAGTGACAGCTCGCTATATGGAGCCGGTGCCCGGTCCATTACGTATTCACGAAGGCAGTGGCAATAAATTTTAATAAACCATTTGAGCGCCCCCAGAGGGCAACGTGAAACGAAGAAAAAGTGCGCGACACTCTCTAACGTTCGCTGATTGGTTTGGGGAGTAAGTGGCTTATGGCTGAGTAGAGTATTTCATCACCCAGACTGGGGTAGTTCCGCACTCACTGACAAGTGGCTTTGGCCATGCCAATGAAGTAATTTACAGTCCGCGACGCAGATCTTTCGAGGACTACCTGCGGCTCCCTACCAGAGGCGGACATCAATATCAATCTAATTTCCCAGCGACTACGTATTTGTGCACTCGTTGAAAGACGGACCGACCAAACGTGCTTGTCACGCTCAAAGGGTGGATGCCTGTGATTTCTCCCCTGGCAAACGCAAAGTGACTGAAGCTTTCACCAACATACGGCCACGTATATGCTCCGCATGACATGGGCCAAGGAAAATAAATTCCCTTCCCACTCCCTGGACCTAAATTACCAGGCACTGGGATAAGACATATTACATTAAAAGATTTGCGCCCCACCCCACCCAGGAATGCAGACACACACAGGAGGCTACCAAGGGGAGCAGGACGTGCTCGCAATTTCAATTGACATCAAAAGTTGTTTGTCATTGTCATTTCGTTGGGCCTCCATTCACCGTCACCGTCGGCGTCACCATCACTTCGCCATCCTCGACGAGCTCCATGAAGAGACGAATTGTTTCTGTTTTTCAAAAAAAATCTAAAAAAAAAAGAAGAAGCTCACACTTTTTGTCTGTTTTTAATTTCCCAAAGTAAAACACGGTATACGGAATTGATTAAATTAAATATTATTCTGTGCGCAAAAAGAAAACTGAGTGACGAGTGGTTAGCCAGCGAAATGATTTGCATACAGCAGCTACCGCCGCCTGCAGTAACGAACGGTGGCAGCAAAAAGTATCAATACGACACGGAGGGCATGGGTCAGTGGATGTTCATGTTCGGTGTTGATTTTATTGTTTCCCATGAACAATTGACATGCACATTGCACATGCCTATGCACATTATGTGGTGTTGATGTTGATATTGCGAGTTCTCTGTTTTTTTGTTTTTTTACTTTACCTAGGTGTGGTATTGAATTTGATTTGGCTGGGGCGGGTTGGTAAAATGGAGAGCTCCGATGTAATTTGCTTGAACGGAACTCAAAGGGTTGACGCGGAACACATGTCGGAATCGAATTTAACCAAACGGGACAGCAAACACCAACGGAGCTATATATAGTCACTCGAAGAAGTCTCTGACCGTCTAAAGGACGAGGGATATTTGTTGCCAGAAAAACGAATTGTAAATTTCTGCGAAGCTCAAAGGCGCATGCAGTTGTGACATCAAATATTTTATAGTTCCCCTTCGTCTTTCAATAATCATCAAGTTCTTAAAAATTTGATTCTTCCGCTCTCGCTGTCTTTTATTTATAACACCAAAAATCACTCGAAGAATTTTCCTCCAAGACTAACCTCATCCGCTTTTGAAAGGGTCCATGCCTCTGCGCCATAGAGCATGGACTGGGATTATTAGGGTCTTATATAGGGTCACTTTAGGGCCTTGCTCTTAGTTGCCTTAGCCCAAAGAAACAGCGATTGGCAAGAGTTATTCTTCGTTTAATCTCAGCACTGGTGTCATTGTCTAAACTCATAGCGGAGCCTAGGTAGACAAAGTCCCTAACCACCTCAAAGTTATATCTGTCTATGGAGACGTCGGTGTTGGGTGTCCTTTTTAGTTGACAGCATATACTTCGTCTTGCCCTCATTTACCGCCAAACCCATCTTCGCCGCCTCAGTCTCAATACTCACAAACGCGCCATTTACATCACGCTGCGTTCTGCCAATCATGTCAATGTCGTCGGCGTATGCGAGTAATTGGACGGACTTTTAAAAGATCGTGCCTCTGGTGCTGGCATTTGAGTTTTGCACAATTCTTTCAAGAACGATGTTGAAGAAATCACATGATAGCGCGTCGCTTTGTCTAAATCCTTTTTTCACGTCGAAGGTCTCGGTGAGTTCTTTACCGACCTAGATGGAGCACCGTGCATTCTCCATCGTCATCCTGCACAAACGGGCGAGTTTGGCAGGGATGCTAAAACTACACACTGCTCTGTATAGTTCATCCATATAAATGTTGTCATAGGCGGCCTTAAAATCGATGAAAAGGTATCGATTTGAAGTTCCTGGGTTTTCCCAAGATCTGCCGCAGTGTGAATATTTGGTCTATAGTGGACTTTCCTGGCCTGAAGCCGAACTGATATGGACCAATCAGGTTGTTTACGAAAGGCTTCAGGCGTTCACACAACATGGCAGATAATATCTTGTAGGCAATGTTAAGAAGACTGCTACCTCTGTAATTGGCGCAGTGGTCTTGGCCTTGGATAGGGCGTCTTTATAAATGCTTTAAGTTATACAAGAGCAACAAATAGCTGTCGAAATAGGTCGGTAAAGGACCCTTAGTTCTACTTCCTGTGAGTTTTAATTTTGAGCAAATGGAAAAGCTGTCCTTATTCAATGATAAGATGGCGGGGAAGGCTTTCGTAGTCTAAATATTTAACCAACCGTATGGACTTTCCGTGTTTAGAAAGTTCTTTTACAAGGGGCCATTCAATACCAACATTTTCACATTTGTAAAGGAGTACCAAAATGTTGACGGAATTCGGTTTTGATGTGCATGCAAAATCGACAAACTTGTGCAGAAAATTATTAGCTCGCGGAAGCTTCAGGTCTTGTGCTGAAAAATTGAAGAAGTAAACACTGAAGAGAGTTTATTATAAAAAATAGAATAGAAGGGAACCTAGACGACTACCTTGTGGAACACCAGAGGAGGCGATAGCACGGTGCTAGAGCACTCAAGATCGTTTATGGTTAGGATGATGAATTTTATGTATTGCTGTCAGTGCTATACCCAGCTTGACTTTTGTTATTCAACAGAACAGAATATTTCCTTCCCGGATTGTACTTTTAGGTAGGAGTTAAAAGTGCGACCGACGAAAGAGGTACTAAAGGGCGACGCATCGAATGAAGAAACCCCACCTCTACACAAGAATACTTAATGTTTGAGATCTAGTTTAAAAAAAAAAAATAGTGCGTTCTTAGCTATTTGCTAGATGAATGGTTTAATGGAATCAGTGATGCCAGACTTTTCGGACTGAATTGCCCCCGAAACACGTCAAAAACACCCAAAAATGCCCTTTTCGCCCATACCGATGTTAAAAAAATGCCCTTTTTCGCCCTTTTAGCTAATTTTGTAAGGCAAAATGCCCACGAAATGGGTAATTACCCACGATCTGGAATCACAAAGTGACTGAACTAAAGACGGTCCACCAATTCGAAAAGGGTTCATCCATAACACCAATCCGAACCAGCAAGTAGGTACCTCCCTGATCTTTAAATATACCTATCTCGCGAAATGTGTAAATAAAGATTCTCACCTCATACCCGCGCAAGTCAATAAATATTTCTCATACTTACTTGTAATACAACAGGTACAAGTCTTTTTGTTGCACACCATTCCCGTACTCCGCCTAAATCACAAATTGAATTGTGCAGATTCGCTGGAGGAATTTTTCCCCGAAGCTTATTCTAGACAGAGAATTTCATTAACTAGATTTTATAGTCGGGAATTTAAGGAGCGCGCCTCTCTCAACTCTCACCAACAGCGGCAGTGGTTATCTACCGAACCGAACAAGGAGTATTCATAGTAAAACTGTAACAACAGCAACATCGTATCAAACTACCTTCTGGTTATTACGATAGAATTTATGGTTTTGAATAAAATTAAATCGCACCAACCGCAGCATTGTGCATCCGTATTACTTACTCGTACATCCTTGCAGGGTTGTGCAGATTAAGCCATATACCGTCGACAACGCACCGCGCCATTAAATTGTTGAATCGCGTCAAATGAAAATGGCCCCCAGCGACCACCCACGTGCAGTGTTAATGGTGAACGATTAAAACAGTGTGTCCTGAGCGGGTGTGGGCTATCCCATTTCAGGTTGGGACAGAATTTTATTATACTCGCCAAAGACGGTTTTTTTTTAAAGAGTGCAAATTTCCATCCCCTCGTATCAACTTATATAGAGAAAGCATGTTTACGACTAATAACTGAGTCTGACGATGCCAAGCGAAATGAGAAGGAAAAACAAAAAAAAAAATCCTTCAAAACCTCCCGTTTAATGTGCGGGATTTTGTTTGCCTTTAAAATTCGTTCCGAAATATAAAGTTCTATCTATGGCATTGGCGGTGATGTGTTTTACGGAGATTTGGGTGCGGAAATAAAACCACACACCAAGAGTGCATTTCCGGTCTGATTTTCACTGCATTTCAGTTTTGCTGCGTTTTTATTATTTCGCTTTTATGGCTTTGTAAATTTAAACGGTTTCCCTGGAAGTCCCTTTCATGTGAGTTTTAATTTTATTCGCATCCTTAACGAGCTTGGTCAAATGAGGGAATAATTTCATTATGAACTCGTCATTGTTTTTTATGGCGCTTTTCAACTCGGCTAAGTAAAGATAATGAAAAATTTAAAAAGAAAGATGTGCATCCCTACAATCGGATTTCCGAAGTAAAAGGACGTCCCCAGGTATACTGCATAATGTGTCACTTCGTATCCATTGCCTTTACGAGATCTGTCCACATTTCTTTCGAAACGCGAACGTAACTGGAGGCAAAGTAATGTAGCTTGAGCGGATAACGTCGCCTTGTCAGTTAAAAGTGACTGTGGAAAATAGTTGATTAATTCAATTGGGAAATCTGAGGATACATTTCCAGCAACCATGATGCCTTATAAGCCATCTTGGTGGCTTTAATTTGCCTTCTACGGTTTGACGACTTATTTTTATATAAATTGATCCATTCAAACAAGCTGTAAGTAGAGCTATTTGTGCGAAACAGAATTCCGATAACCATCGGAAATGGCGTACTACCAAATCTGCAAGGACATTTATATCCCTTTTCCGAAAACTTTTCATTCTAAATGCTGCCCAATTTAAGGCTTTTATTTTTCTGAGAAATTCATATGCAGATTGGGAGCGGAGTTTGAACGTGATGCGTTGTCAAACCCGCATACAAACCGACACATTTTGCAATGTTTTCTAAACCTATTTAGGCATAGATGAAGGCAAATAATTCGTAAAGAGTCCTTCGTTAATAAAGAAAAGCCTGGGGAAATAGTGACTAGGGTATTGTTTGAACTAATTTCGAAGAGAAGTCGGACATACTCATACGTATATGTCATACAAATGATAGGTTGTAAAAAGCTGTAAGGTCCTTTATGTAACCAAACAATTACCACTCCCTAGTTCACCTAAAACTCAGTCCTAATTCTAGAGCAAAAGCTTACTTTTATCAACCTCAAGCTAGTGTTGAAACATTTTTATGACAGCAGCTGACGGACTTTAGTCCTTTGAGCGGAATATGTGAAGGCTGCCTTGGGGGCATAGATAGAGCTTTTAGTAGTACTGCTGTCGGGCTTAGTGCCATCGTTTGCAAAGAGAATGGGCCAGAGCAATTTACTGCGAATGCCAATTCACTAACCCAAGCAAAACCGTCCATAATAATTTGTGAAGTAATTGCTACTTCATATAAATGTACCTACTGCCATGTCACAAATTATGTCATATTTATGGCAGCCCGTTGTAACGTCTTTAACGTTTGTTGTCCCTAACCCCCCGCCACGCCCCATTGTCCAATACAGCCCACATCTTGCAAAATACTTCCAGCAGGCAATACGTCGATTTGCTAAATTTTAAACCCAAACCTGTCATAAATGTAACGATATGCTGTTTAAAAAAGTATGCTGTATGGCAGGAGCCACGCCTCATGTGCCTATCCCGCACACATACCGCGACGTGCGTTGGTAGCGATATGTAGATGAATTTTCCATTCCAACTTTCGCTCACAAAGGGTTCTAAGAACACGTCTTGAATTTTTTTTTTTCATGAGAGGAGCCACACCTCTTTGGTCAATACCGCCCATAATTTAAAAAACCACACCGCACAGCTAATTTACACCCCATGAACTAATTTTTCCAACTATAGCTGCAACGTTTTACAAGAAGATAAATCGTCTTTTTTTGTACCAAAACTAGCGTGTGTTTTATGGTAAGTGCCACGCCTCTTTTTCGTCTCAGTCTCAGATGGCCTACGAAAATTCGACAATTTATGGATAACAGATCGGATAAAAAGTCTGGAAACGTATAAAAGGCATCCAAAAATGTTACATTGGCTTTAATATACCCAGAAAAAGAAGAAGAGGAAGAGGAAGAAGATAACACGAAGAAAAAGATGAATGACAAGAAAATAGAAGAAGAAGATAACACGAAGAATAAGAAGAATGACAAGAAAGTAGAAGAAGAAGAAACAAAAAAAAGAAGAGGAAGAAGAAGAACAATAAAAAGAATTAAGATGAGAAGCAGAAGGTTATAAAATTAGAAAACAAAAGAAAAAAGAAGAGAGAATATGAAAAAATGGAAGAGGCAGAAAAAGAATGAAAAAAAAGTAGAAGAAGAGGAGAAAAATAAAGAACAAGAAGAAGTAGGAGAAGAATATAAATAAAAAAAACAATAAGAAGAAGACCTACTGCTTGTGCTTAAAGAAGTAGGCGATGTGAAATTATGGTAAAACATCCTTCATCCTTCTACAAAAATTGGTGATTTATTTGGACTTCAGTCGGCAACGTCACCCTTGCATCTTCAAGTACGGCTTGACCAACAAGAAACTCTCGCCAATATCTATATTCAACATATATTCAAAGTGTGCTAAAAATGTGAAAAAGGACCGCTAAAGTAATAAGTGGGCCCTAGGACTTTTTCCAAGTGCAGCTTGGCGACGCCATCAACGTACAACGCATAATTCCCCGAGAATATATATTCATTTTTGTTGGAAGCCTTTCCCCCTGGAGATTCATGAATTTTACCTCGCCTCGTCGTCTGAAATTCTATTCTTCATCCCTCCAAGCAAGGACTAACTAAACGTAAACAGCAACCCCTTGCTTAATCAGAAGAATAAAGATACTGTAATTTGGGGAATAAACCCTCGGGCAGAAAACGCAAAAGCAACCATATACCTTGGTCCTCGTTTATTCACATTTCGGTAAACCGCAACGTCTGACTTCGATGAATTCAACGAAGTATAATACCAGTGGTACACCCACCTAGGGCGTGTGTTCGTGCTGTGCAACAGCGTTCTCTTCAATTTGGTGTAGGTGTAGATAGAGCACTGCTCAGGGGCAAACCGTTATTGTTGTGAGAAATCAACCAGCGACTCGTCTTCACACATAACTGGTCCCATGATCCCTCATGAAAATTCAAGTGGATATGTGCGGGGGTCTGCGGAATATCGACTGATAATTTTGGTACTGATATTGAATGAACCACATCTCCGACTAAAAAATTAGCTTGTACCGAACACTACCGCCAACTAAAAGTCGCTTCAATTTGCAACTTCTCACATCCCTCTTGTTGAAAACGAAACAAATTTTCAATGAACTTCATTGCATATTATGCAAACGAACATCTGTAATCCTAACCGCTTTGCAATGTTGGATTTTAAAGGATAAATTTCCAACCCCGAGTTTAATTGCAATATCTTATTTGTTCGCCATAGTACATTTACATATCTTCCATGGCAGTACGAGTATATATTATATAATCATGAAGGAAATACCACTCCGCAGCCGGCACACTCACACAGATACATTTATCGTAACTATACCACTACCAGCTGCATAGGAGTAAATGCGGTGTCAACCGACGCCGGCGACCACTCCCTGAACTCGTAAAAATACTTCCCAACGGATATCAAGAGCGCTTTTCCATTTCTACTCCTTCCATTGTCTTCTCGATGAGATGGACGATTTTTTTTTAGTTCGCCTGTGTCTGGATTTTCATTGAAATTTAAAACTTTCTGCTCGACGAAAGCCAACCGTAGCAAGAATGTGTGGCAACAAAAAAGGGACATTTTCAAATGGCTGAAGAGATTTACAGGATCAAACATTTAAAAGCAAACTCCCTCCAAGTAACTAACCACAATCAACCGCTATACGCATCGCCCGGCATACAGAGCTTCAGGCACGGCATTGCATGGATCACACCCAAACCCATTATTGCACATACACAGCTTCATTGCGGCCACAAATGGAATTTTGGTATCTGCGCCCGGTAAGCGAGCGCGTGTAAAAAAAAAAAAAAACAAGGATATTATCACATGTTCCCAGACCAGGATCCGACTAATGCCAAAGCCAGCACAACAGATCTACAAACCGCGGAACGAACAATCAAGTGAAATAAATTTGTACCCAGTTATCCTGGGCGCAACGGTGTGAACTATTATCGAACAATAAAAACAGCATCCGAACCGATTTGCCAAACACATTTGTATCGACTGGGAATTGTGTTGGGGAATGATTGGGATTTTCTGTTACTTTTTTTTCTCCTAAGAGCACGGCGACTGTGGGGTAATCCGTTTAATTTTCAGTTTCCATTTGACAGGTATTGTTTTGAGGATTTCGCTGGTAATACAAAAAGGGAGGTACGGATACGTAGGTTCGGGTAGAGTGCTTGATGGTATGGATTTGAGCGGATTTGGGTCGGAAGATTTGCGAGGTGCCTTACGAAAAATAAACACTTATCCGGGGACAAAGGAACGTGTAGGCTAAGCTGCAGTAATCCAAAAAGCTGTCGGAGTGCTTAAGGTTGCGTCTGGCTTAGGCAATCGCATTCGCAGAACAGGCGATGTTTTTGTGTTTTTTGACGCCCTTTAGTACACCAACACCTACATGCGGTGGGTGGTTCAACGAGAAGGAGCTGGTCGGGAAATGTTTGGCTTCTATGCCAAAAATAAACACCAACACAACCTAGGCTACTATTGGTTTCAGCGAAAACAAAAGCACATCGAACGAGGACTCGAAGGCGAAGATGGACTGCAAATTGCCCGATGGGATTTTTTTTTGGAAACAATAGGCCTAACCCAATAGCGGACCTTAATCTTCTGAAAATAGCAATAGCTAACGTTTTATATTGCTAAAGCGAGTTCGTAAAATATTCGATGTTCCTGGACACTTAAAGTGCACTAGCAATCCCCACACCCTATGCCCCATATCAACAGTTTCTTTTGTTTTTTAATTCATGAAGTAGGTACTAGGAAAACCGGCGCGAATTCTCTAACACGAACTAGGCTTTCACTTGGTCCATATTTCATAAGAAACTTTTATTAAATAACGAAGTAAACGGTATGACAACGAGAACGGAAAGCCTTTCAATATAAAGGGTGTCAGAACCACAGTCGAAATAAATCGCTGCAAGCTTGGACATTTTGAAACCTTATTTTCAATGCATGTGTGCTGAAACAGGGTGAATTTTGAATTTAAATATCGGCCCAAATAGTGCGCACCGACCAATCTGGCTGTAAACGGAAGTTTTTGAAGAAGGTTCGAAAGATTGGTCTGCGAAAAGTAGGTATCCTCGAGTTCGAAAAAGCAGGGCAGAGGTAAATTTCCGCTTAATTTATTGTTTGTGTTTTTGAAGGTACAACCTGAAATCGCTTCGCTCAGGGGACTGCCAATGAACCGACTGAACTGTGGGAAAAATAAATGAAAAGATGCGGCAACAAGTGCGTCTATTGTGATGTTCCCTATTTTAACCTTTTCCATGACTCCGGCGAGTTGTTTCAAATAAAAACGACGATCGAGGGAAACAGTATTACCGTGCAAAAAGGCTGTTTAGGACCTTGCTTCCATGAATCTTCGCAACCAATTCTGTGACTAGGCTTTATTAGAGAGCCAGCTTCTTGTCAACTAATTGGCTGAAGTGAGAAGGTGTTTCAGCAGAATTTTCTTTCGTCTTCCAACAGTGGCGTGTCTACGACTTACCAAGGTACTTTAACGACTTCTAATATATACAGAACGAAATGAACTCGAAAATTTTACGGCGTCAGTGACCGATATAGAAGAGACTATCAATAAACGCCAGGGCGTGCACCTTACAGCGCTTTTACCAACGCAGCGAACTTATCGCTTGGAAGAAGGGTTGACTCCTATCGTAGAACAAGCTACTTTAGAAGCCCAATAACTTACTAAAGTCATGGTAGACCTGACAGTCAGCCAATACGCCTCTCAAGCTAACGCGGTCTTTGACTAACTGCCCCCAACTGCGCGGTATAAGTTGCAAGTTGGCTTAAACTTCCTTCCACTTGTTCGAGGCCACCTAAGAGAACCCTTCTCTCTACTTCCCAGTTCTGGGTTGGAATGTAAGTCTCTGCGTGCCAGAGGGTTGGTGTCGAATACGATGGTTTCCTAATAATATTAGGCGATTGATTCTTACTTTTCTGAAGATGTCCGTGTCGTTTGCTTATGGAACTCCTTTTTCAAAGTCCGCCATCGTAAACGGAACCAAACCAGTTATTAAACAAATTGCAGACTTTTGCTAAACTGTCCTCCTGACGCAGGTTCACAGAAACAAATTTTTCTAAACTAGAATTTCATTCCATAAGTCAAGAACTAAAAAAAAAAAAAGCCTAGACAGTTTTTCTTGACTTAAGGAAGCAAATATTTGATAAAGTTTTTTGCCTCTAGAATTGATGTCATCCAAAAATGTTTTTTTTCTTTAACCGGGCATAGGTTATTGTTTGCTTCATTATAACATGTGAAATCAGAAATAACTTAAACTGTTTTTGAAATCAAGAATAATTATTCTTGTTCAAAGAAAGGATATGTTAAGTACGAAATGTGACCTTAAGAAGGTTTTTTTTATTTCAGCAACTTTTTCCTTAAATCGTGCATTTATTATCCAGATTAATTTATGCAAACCAAAATTTTCTTAATTTTCATTTTCCAACCGATAACAAGTAATTACTTCTTTAAATTTTCACAGAAATCATTTTCTTCAGTCAGTAAAGGATTTAGAACTAAATGGAAAGAAATTAGGAAGGGCTGTTCGTTTGTAATGATTTTTTGTAAAAGCAAGTTATGGAGTTTTTTACATCATTTGAATAATTTCAAATTTCGTGTCACCGTAAGTCATAGTGCTCTTGATTTTATAATAATTCATGCTGAACTTCCAAGTCTTCGTTGTCTTCAATCTTTATAGTGGTACAGAAAATCTTTTCCTCGAAAAATTGATCTGTTTTTTATGTTAATTGAAAAAAATTAAATAAAAAGTAGATGAATGATTAAAAACATTAAATAAACATGTACCAAAATATTGACCGTGACAAATCCAAGTACAGGAAACACAGCTCCTCGAAACAGTTTGCATGACGAAAAAAGTGGTTTAAAAAATTCCGAAAATAAAGAGTTCCCGACCGAACTAAGAATTTTTTAAAGAAAACGGATGCGAGCTATAGACGAATAAATGGAACAACAAAAATACAACATTTTCCAACTGAATATACACGATTAATATTAATTACGCTAAAAAATTCAATATTAAAATAAAAAAAACTTACCAAAACTGTAGACGATACTTTTTTCTAAATACTCTTACAACACTTCGCACTCGGACTCACTCGGTAGGAAGTGGACAATGGATTGACAGTTTTTGCTATGCATTTGCAAACTAGAAGCAAGGGTCGATCTGAAATATGGTAGAATTAAATCCAATTTTTCTCAATAAATTTAATAAAATTATTTTCTTGATAAAAGAAAATCTGTAGGTACTAGTTTTTATTTATTTGCTTGTCAACAAAGTACTAGGCCTTTTTTAGACATGAAAAATTTGAAATTAGTAGCATAGTAAATACAAATGAAAAAAGAGAATACAAATTATGGAAAAATTATGTAAACAAAGATAATACAGAAAAAAAATGCAAGTAGTAAGTTAAAGTTAAGTTCAAAATGCATAGTGTCAAAAAATCAGTAATTGATTAATTCAGAATAAATTTCGTAACTTTGCTACACAAAATTCGTTTCTTAAATCAAGAAATATTTTTTTTCGCATGAGTAACATGAAATTTTTTTACCAATAAGAATTATTTTCTTGATTCAGGAATTAACGTTTAAATACAATAAGCTGAATAATAAAGAAGAATATGTTGCTTTTTAAATTTTCTCGATTCAAGAAACGAAATTTCTTTGTGTAGAAAATAAATCCCTTTCCGTGTAGGACGTTGCTGAAGTCATCACCTCGTCTGAATTTTTTCCTGGGCAGCGAAGTTTTCCCATTGTCTTTATGCACAACCAGACAGGCGCTTAAATAGTCTGAAAAACTATTTAAAAAAACTGTCAAAATCGAGAAAAAGATGGTGACTTTCGATCCGTGGTTCTTGGGTTTTCCTCCACAGGATCTGCCGCAGTGCAAATGATTAAAATGTTTGATTTAAAATCTACACTGGTAGAAGCCAATCATTCCGTTAGCAAATGTGTTAGAAACTGAGACTTCTACAGTGTTAACTTAGGTAAAAAAGGCTCTCAAGGTACCTCATATTTATAAATTTTAACCTAAACAAATAGTTCGTCTGGTATGAGTTAAATTTGATTTTATTTAGAGAAATCGTTATGTTAGTCGCTTCTGAAACAATTTCGAAGACCAACGGTGTTCATCTTCCTCTCTTTTCTATTTTCATGGACTATAGAAACATCATGCAAATTATCCATTAGCGGGTGTCACTTTATCGGCACAGAACTTGTCCACCTTAGATATGGTACCAGGTCCTCCTGGTGAATGCCTTCAGATCCATTTAAGACCTCTACCCCGTTGTTAGAAAATGTTCTTCAGTCACCTACCTGAAAAAACCTGAAAAAAACATTTCCTTCTGTCAACTTTAAAAAACCACCCCCAAACGCATTACGTGCTGACAGCTCCGCTACGGTTTCAACTCAAACTCACATCATCAATCAGTGCCCATCCCCTGAAACTCCATTTGCCTATCTGTCACTACAAAGTACGTCACAATATATTCGATTTAGTTTGGCATAAGATACCCTCACCGACACAGGACGGTATATATCCCTCTGTGACGTGTGTAGCAAGGTACCCTTCTGATGACTGATGTGGCTGGAATGTGACCAAATCCTCAATGATATTGTCTTCTTGCGGCCACCATAAACCAAACGTATAAATGTGACTCCATAGCAATAGCAATCGTCAGGATAAACAAATCCCGGACAATGGGATTGTTCTCATGAATTTCGGAATAAATTTCAAAGCTCACTCGCGCTTAAACGTACGACTCGTCATAATAGTTCCTGAGTTGGAGCTCGTGCTCGACATACGCAACACACTCATATATGCGTCGGCTTTCAAGAATCACAAAACCAGGAACACTCGTCGTATACATTCGATTCAAAACAACGCACGCGACGTCGTCGCTGTCGTCGTCATACAATTGCAAAAGGCAACAAGACCTAGACCAGAGTCAGGGTCCCCAGCACATCATAACCAACGGGCAATTGTTATGATTTACAAATAAACTACATGCACGTACACACACGATACACACACATACCTATGGGTTGGTAGAAATAATGATAATATCCCCGAAAGTTCGATGCTTGGATCCTCTTTGGGGTTTCGTGTCTCTCCATAATCCGGACTGGGGTGGAAAAAAAAACCATACACAGACGGAAATGCGAAAAACATTTCATTTTCGCCCGGGAGTAGGTATATCTGTGCTGTGTGAATCCCGCAGTGAATCCATTCGCATATGGAATCGACATCACGCATCTCCGCTGAATTATTCATATCTATGCTCTCGCAAGGACCTACTTTCACATACATAACTGTGTTGTGGATGGAATTATACGGCTCGCGGGTGTATTGGATAGAAACATCGAGACGAATCTATTTAAGACCCCATGTATCGATTTAGAATGAAAATGTGTACCGTTATGGCGGCAAATGTTATCAACGCGAAATGATAATAATGAAGTGTGCTGCCATTTATCTTATCTGTGTGTGTAGGGTGCTGTCGTCGGGGATTGCATAGATTTCTCTGCTCAATGTGCGAATATTTAATGCAATTAGGTCGTATTATCGGGAACCCTTTTTTTTGGGTTTATTTGCTTTCCAAATGGCACCGTGTCGGATTAGGATAAGTTTGGTTATGTTTTGGAGCGTTCGTAGATTTTTAAACAGCTGCAAAAGTTTCTCAGTGGTTTTGTGCAAGTTAAAAGGATCTACGCAAAAGTTACAAAAAAATATTTAGGGCAATGAATCGATTGATATTAACTTTTAACATTTTTTTCCTAATCTCGAAAGCCTGCGTTTCAATTCTTAATTTCTTGCAATATCATTTTCCCAAAGAATGCACTTCGATTTATCATGTGAATTTCACTGGAAACTCGTTTCATTGCCCTAGACCAGGGATGGCGAACCTTTTTATAGCTTCGTGCCATTTAAAAAAAAAAATAATATGAAGTGAATTTGGCGTGCTACTTTTATATTGACTACCAGGAACAGAAATAAATAATTATACACTGCGCAGCATTTTATTTGTGAACATATAAATTCATTTTTGAAATTAACAGTTTTTAATTCTTTGTAAATAAAAGAAACAAATTTCAGATTAACAAAAAACAGAGAAACAAACAAAAACAATAAACAACGAACGGACTATTTTAGTGTGACTTTTGTTGTTGCAATCTGGATGCCAAGTGGTTTATATTACGGCTGTATTTTGTCACTTTAAGCAAAATGCAGGCTGAACTGGAATCATCTGACAAACGGTTTCTAGGCGAATCGTTAATGTTATTCATTTCTGAAAATAAGGCTTCGCACGCATACGTAGACGCATACGAAAATATTGTCAATACAGCAAACGCCAACTTTTTCAAGCATCAATTGAATTCCAAGTTTCCATTAATTTGGAATTGGAATTTGGAGCAGCCTTTCTAGATCGATTGCTTTCATCGCATATGAAATGCGTTGACCCCGGAGCACACCAAAAAGAGAATTTAAAAATTCCAGAATTTGGTAGTAAGATCGAATGAGAGGCAAAAAAGAAAAAAAAACTTAACTCGGTGTAGACAGCTGATGCTGTCGCTCAAAGTTGCAATCGGATTTCTCAATTAGTGACGTGCCAATAATATTTCGTCGTGTGCCACCAATGGCACGCGTGCCATTGGTTCGCCATCGCTGCCCTAGACGCTCGGTTTGGTCAGCATTTCCGTTGAGCGTGCAAGTGCGGTTAACCGGTGTCAAGTTGCATAATGTACTCGTAGCTAGTGAGATTTTGTAAGACTTGGGACATAATGACACAAAGGCAGCACGAACTTGGAACATATGTTCCCCATTAAACTTCTGAAGGCGCTTGCTAAAATAAGGCTGATGTAACCAGGGCTAACGAATAAAATCAGGGCTACCCCCAAGAAATACCAAACTGTGGCTGTACATTCTACAAAGAAGTTGGGGCTGTATATTTTTTTTTTGTAGCGTTTTTGGGTAGCGATATGGAGCTGCATACCTTAGAAAAAATCGGACAAGCTACGTCAGCCCACACACAGCTCTGTTGCAGTGCTGCTAGAACGTAGGCCCACAAAAGCCGAAGCATTCTGAGCCCTAGTCACGAAACTTTTAAGCCGACTATCGCCCAAACGATAGACCTCCAAAACTAGCAACTAATTGCAAAAATTACGAGTTGGAGAGCTTCATCTAGTTCATTCTTCACAAATGTATTGAGAACTTAAGATAATAAAAAACAAAGCGGTCCGAAAACAACTTATTGTGGTTATCAAATTTCAAAAAAAGATATCGTCCAGGGTCAAATCACGTAAGACTATGACAATCATCCCTTTGATCTGCACCCTGAAAAAGCAGCGAACCTCAACTGCTGTTACTCCAGATCTGGCGCACTGCTAGATAAACGTGATTAGCCTCTCATGGTGTTCTCTTTGCCGATCGGTTTCAATTCCACAAGGACTCTGTTCAGAATATGGTTTACATTGCCCCGTGTTTTCTCCGACAGGATCACCCCGCCAGGTATATAATTTGCATTTGGGAGCTCTGTATCCATTCTTATGAAGCTTGGATAATGAAAAGTGTTATGCTCTGCATTTTTCTCCCTCGTTTAAACAGTCTGGACATGTTGGTTACCTATTCAAATCTTTGCATGCACATCCTCAATCAACCGACTTGTTTTGAGAGCTGTTTCAGTTTTTAGTTCCAGTTTTTAGTTCAAGCCAGGCTCAACTTATGAAGATCGCCTTGTTTGCTGTCGTCTCAGCAGCATAGTGGATATTCTACGGTTACAAGACTGTTCGCGAAATCTGTAATTTTCACTCTCGGGGGCGTTGGCAGCCTCAAAACAGCGTCCTCCATAATATTCCATATAGGGCCAAGACCTGCCCCTTGTGGAATGCCCGGTGTTGTCGCTGTTGGAGGTTAACTTTCTGTTCTTCTAAAAATCGAAGGCCTATTCGTTCTAGTTAGAGTAGGACTAAGCCTCGAAATTTTAAGCACTCCATGCTGAGCCAGATTTGATAATGGGCGTGGCAGCCTATGGAACAAAGTCATCCGAAACACTATATCCTGAGTGTACGTATACACTGCATAACTAAGCATAAGGTAGGCGGTAATATACAACTGGGCGTGGCAGGGGAAAGTCAAATCAATACATCCATTAAAAACTAAGCTCCTCGCAAAGTTTGTGCCGGGATTGCAGAAAAAAAAGGAAAATGCTTCTCTTATGAGTCTCATACTCAACCCTCTTACCTGGATAAGCTGCCATAAGCTTGGATGAAAGGCGCTCAGTAGTTTAGAGAACTTATCACAATTCTTAATACTCCGGAAAGACCTGTCCACGTCAAGAAACTTTGAGCTTATTTGTGTCTTCTGCTCATCGGAATCGTCATGAAGTTCCTTCATCCTGACAGCAACCCACTGACCGCCTGCCTCGTACGCCCGTCATACTGCATGAAGTATGACTCATACACATACCTCGTGCTGACATGAAGAGGCTTCAAAAACAAGCCCACGTAGACTTTAGAACACCCTCGCGCCACCGGCAATATAAAACAAAGTAGATACGCCATCTTCAATTGATCCTAACACATCCCAGCATCATCCTTGTAAAAATGTTCGGTTTTAAGTTTCAATTCAACTTCCCAGACTTGCTGACTGTCAGCCCCCAAAACCAACTTGTCGAAAACCTGCTCCAACTCTCTAGCAGTAAGTTTCTCCAAAAGAAAAAAAAAAAAAACCTTGTAAATCAGTGTTCATCGTCTTGTTAAAAACAAAAGTTAATTCAACATCTGGCTTGCCTTCCCATAAAACCGAAACCCATAACGCAAAATACCTTCCACAATTGCACCTCAAATTTCTTCGGAACAACTTTCTACTTCTGCTCATCTTAATTTCAAAAAGAAAAATCAAAACACCTCCGCAGTGAGGTTCCTGTTATTGTATCCCGGCTCTTTATTATTTGGGACGGCAAATGGGGGTGGAAGTGAGGGTGGAAAAATCGGATAAAATGGATTTCTGGCAAACGAAAAGACGAAGCGCTTCGTCCTCTCTTAGTTTGAGGATTATAAACTTTTCCGATATAAACTTGTCCTAGTTTGGTTTATTTTTCTTTTCGGCTTCTTCTACTTAGGGGCGAAGGTTTGTCTGTGTCTATACCTCGCAAGGATGATGGCTGCGCAAACTTCCAATATTTGGATTAGCTCGTTCCCTTCGCCCTGCGTATTCGTACAAATTCTTTCGCCCTGTTGGGACGCAAAGAGATTTCATGCAACATCCCCGCGCAAAAGAGGAACAGCAACTTTTTCTTATCATTGAATAAGGAGCGCAATCTGGTGAAGGAGAAAACTTTACACGGATGAAGCATGAAGGGCGTTTAGTATTTTTCTTCCTTGCGAGTACATGTATATTTGCGAACTTCATATTCCTCACAGCGGTGTTTGTGTTAATGAAAATCTTAAACGAATTTTCGTGCGAAAAGTGTTGAGCCTAACAGCGGGCTTCCGGTGCGTACATAGCCTTCGGGCAGTTCTTGCAGTTGAATGTTGGTTAAACCGGAAGATAGACCTTACTTTGGTCAAATATTTGCACAACCTCGAGGGTGTTTGCAGATTCAGATTTCCCAACACAGCAATCTTTAATTCTGTCATCGAGAGGACTTGCAGATGTAATCATCCGACGTGCTGTCTCCTTGTTATTATATTGACACTTCAATATTCAATAATCACTTCGGATTAACTGACAAACAGTACTAATTTGTGATGATTGCGGCAATCGTACACAATAAGACACGCAACTGCTGCTGCCAACGATAGGCACTTTTCACGTCGCCTCGACCTTTGTTTGTTTGTGTCCTTTGGGGGTGCTTTCTGTTGGCGGTTGGGTGTAATACATAGCTTCTGTAAGTCATTATCAACTGTTTTGACAGGCAAATGTAGTCGAGAGGATCAACACAATAATAATAAAACAGGGCCAATATGGATGGGGGATCCCAATGGCATGGGTATAGTCGTTGTAAGTTGGTTCGATGACAGACAGGACTGTCATGTGGAATGACATAGGGGAACGTTTTTGAGAAGACGAAGTCTCGGGAAAGTTTTAAGAGGTCGCATAAATTGCAAATAGCCTCGTAAAAGTCGCGTTTGGGATATACATAATTTTATGGCCGAATCAAAGCATGTGGGGTGTGGGTGTATACATTTTTTTTAAGTTCATAATCGCGTATTAAAATGTTGATGGAGCTACAGCGGATAGAAGGTTTGTTGTTGACAGCGCACTGAAGTATCGTTTTTATGGCTTTTTCTGCATGGCAACTTTGTTTGAACGGTGCATGTACGTTGCCAACACAGGAAGTCAGATCCGGGTCACAGCTTACGAGTTGTGTGCTCTCTTGTAAAATAAGGGAGCCTATGCAAATTACTGACTTTTATACAAATTGTTGTTGTTGTTTGTCTATGAAGAATACTCAATGTTGATGGAGGTCTAGGTAGTTTATTTTCTGCTGTGCGGCCATTGCCGTGGGAACCGTTTTAAATGGGACAAGTTTTTTTAAATGTGACCACACAAACAATTGTTTTTTAGAGGTTCCTTTTTCAAATTTGAAACCTGTTTTGCAGCGGCAATCAATTTAGAAACCAACTTGCCTCATTTTAGAAAGCCATTTCAACATGAGTAGACTTACGATGCAAGGCTTCAAATGCTGGAAAGACTAGTCGTGCTTAGGACTTGACGAAAGCGCACTTTCCGACACAGCCGCTGTGCCTACGTCCAGAGGTCATACCCAAGTAGGAATGCCGCAATATTTTCACGCCATTAACGGCATTAGTAGCCACTACCATGATGTATATCTACGAGTATGTGATTTAATTTTAAGTCGTACCCATTTAAAAAAAAACACCCTATACCTATCACTTCCACAATATTTTGTGGTGAAATATTAGGTACCTGTTCTTGACAACCTTTTCTACGATTGAAATACAAAAATATTAATTTGTCTCATTTGAGGATTCCTGACTTGACCGGAATTTTCCCAAAAAGAGCTGCAACACATAAGAAATTTTCAAATGCCAAGATTTTTTCACTTTTATAGAAGGAAGTGTTTTAAGGTCTCGTCAAGGGTGTCAACTATCTCCTTCTAAATGATTTTAATTCCTGTTAATTAAAATGACACAAATGTTCTCACTTATTGTTGGCAACGCTTTTACTTTCGAGTATCGGCTCGAGCCTTGGCTCGTAAAAGGCGGTTTAGAAAAAGGCACACTCGCGCATGGTCTTTCTGGTTGGTTTCTTCTCTAAGTTTTTTAAGATTAATTAAATAAATGATTATTGATAAAAGAACTGTGTCGGTTTCTCACTCGGAACACAACACTTATACATTTCATTAGCGCGTCTTAAGCATTTTTCTAGCAGAAAGTATCACGCGTCTTATCAAATCCCGACCACTTTGTCAGAGAGCGGCATTATACAGACAGCCCGCATAAATGTATCAAGTTGTTCAATTAATCTCCTGTGTATACCTAAACCGCTGTTTAGATTTGGGATTCAATTGAAATGCTGCTTTCAAAATTCAGTCTTTTTAGGTTTTTTTAAATCATGTTTTTTTAAGTTCTGCCTTACAAATGTTGCTTTTTTAAATCTTAAACAAAAAAAAAAATCAAGCTATTCTGGTTTTTCCAACTAACAAATATAAAAAAGAATAATAAACAAAAATTTTTAATAAAAATATGTTTTTTTTTAAATTACATATTACAAATTATAGTAAACTAATAAAATTACAAATTATACAAAATTTTGCAAAATAATAAAACAAAAATGGTTGAACAACTTAACATTTTTGAAAACTTTTTTTTAGATATTTGCAGAATCTTGAAAAGCAAAACTTTGAAAAAAGAATTTGAATCCTTCCAGAGTTTCGACCCCAACCCTTCAAAAACACCCAGCAGCATGATGGGAATACTCTGCGAACTTACTACTTCAATAATTGTCAGTGCTTAATTAATTTCCGTAAAAAAAAAAATGTTATATACCTACTAAGTTTTGAGCCACCAGTCGTAGACATTATTAATATATTTAACGACCTTAGGTAATCGTGTTTTGTTCCGTCAATGAACTTCACTTTCCAAATTTTACAACTTCATCTCCGAGAAAAAGCTGTTGAAAAGTTTTTTTGTTTCTGTTTTTTTTTATGACGGAGGGTGCCACGCCCCTTCTTCCATCACTACCCAAATTGTGTCGAAGGTCAATATAATGTCCATTAATATTTCTAAACTGAAGGTGTCATAAACGTCCAGTTACACTGCTTTAAATAACTTTTTCTGTATATGAGGTGCCACGCCCCTTCATCCGATTTTGACCAAACTGCGTAAAAAAAAAATCACGGGCCAATCCATAAATTACCGCCGTAGCTTCACATGGTCAAAAGCAGTAGGCCCTGCATCAAACTTTCCACATTCTGCGACACGTTCACAAAATTGCAGCGAGTTCTACTTTGTAACAGACCTGACGTTGCGAACCCCACTAGCTAAAGTGAGTTCTTTGGTTTTTTTAACCTTCACTTGGTCGTTTGGATGCAAAGTTTAAACGTGAAACCGTATCCACTGCTTTCGTTGCCATAGGACTTTGTGCTGTGCTCGTAGTACAAGACGCTCTGACGTTGGGAAATTATATGATATTCATCCACAGTTGTTGTCACTTCCAAAGGTGTGTGACCACGATCTGACTACAAGAGACCTAGGAAAAATCCCCCAAATATTCAGGTCCAATTAAAGAACATGAATTGGTGTCTTTTCTGCCCACTATGCACTTAGAAAGCACGCCAAAAATTCAAGGCTTTTGAGACATATTGATTCTATGATGACTTTGACATGAATAATTCGAAAAGGATGTTACTCAATTATGTCAGCGTACAAGAATTACATTTCTAACAAGGAGTCTATTTATAAAATGAGTTTAAAACTCCGTAAGGGACAAAACTGCCTCTTGGAGCGTGATTGTAGATTTCATGGTGACGACCTCCATGGCGCCAAAGTAACTTTCACCTCACAACATTTAGTCTCACTAAACCTAATGACGACCACCTCGTAGACAATGTTCCTTGTCCTCTGATTTCTGATTTTAGTAAAAGCGGAACTTGCTGATTTCTCGTATATCCTTCGATACACTTCGCATAATTTTTCAACAAGCAGACTCTCTCGATGAATGGGTAGGGTGCCCATCTGTTGAGCTCAGTGACAGCCATTAAAGATCCGATCCCAAAGGTAGTCCTAACAATTTCGTAAAAATTGCTCATTCGATTTAAAGTCATGTCCAAGACTTATCCAACCCCATCCATGTTCTCTGTCGAATATTCTAAAATTTCGTCTTTGAATCCTCGTAAACGTTTATGCATTCCCTACGTGACCACTACCTCAGCATAATCAGATACTAAAGCACTCACATGCCTGCACCAATATACCGAAAAGGATCAACGACAGTTGGACGTCCAAGTGCCGCCTCTAAACATAAACATCTCCAGTCGTTACCTCTCTGTTTTCGACTTGAACTTAATGGCAGCTCGTCTATTATTTCGAAAAAAGAAATCACATTACCAGACCCCGCTGCGAATACCCAATTCCATTTTTATATCTACGAACGGACCTTATTTACAGCCACAATTATCGTTGCCCAATTCTCGGCTGATGATTACAGTCCACTCCGCTGGAAACGCTGATGATGGCAATTTTACTTTCTCTCAGTGGTCAGTGGAAAAAAATGAGAAATGTCGACAAGAGTGTCCATCACAGACGTCGAGATGAAAATTAAATTCCCGAGGATATCACTGGCGAACGGCGTTTTAAGTGGTTCAAAGGTACACACGTCTGGTCGTTCACACCCGACGACGACACATGCAGACGTTTTGTCTGTGACATTTGTTTGTCCGCATCCGAAAACAAACATTGATTAAAAATAATCGAAACAAATTGCCAAGGAATCGCGCATCGCTTCCATCTCGAATAAGGACACACTGTGTGTGTGTACTGTGTATAGCGTTGACAGGACCTATACCCACGCCCATATACTTCCTACGACAAGAACAGTCGAAGATATTCTATTATTGTGACAAGTTAATATATGTTAAAGCGTTTGAAAAAACGAAAACATTTCATAATCTTTTCCTTGTTGGTCCTTCTGTATGCTGAGTTGCGTCTTTCCCAAAAAAAAAAAAAAAATAAGGGGAAACGTTCGTCTTTGTGAATGCGATAAGGAGATTCTCAAATGGGATTAAAATAACTCCAAACGATGTATCTATACGGCGAGTTGGTGTGTGAGGACTTTCGTTCTTTTTTTTTGTGTCGATTGCTTTTTTGTCAACAGAGAGAAAGGAAATAAAAATAAAATTACCAGAGAACTATCGTCATCAGCAAGTCGTTTGCCATGATATTTGATTTGGAAATTGGTGGCAGATGAGATCGGTACACCCATAAGCTTATTGTCAGCTCCTCGCTCTCGTGCTGACGCAGACATGTATACATATTTTTTGAGGCAGGAATCTCGCTTTAAAGCAAAGGAGATACATATAGCAACCTACCCTTTGTTGGTTTCATTTCAAGGAGCTTTTCCGTTGAAATGATGTTTTACATTTCCAATCTGTATTCTCATCTATAATTGGATCTACGATTTTAAAATTTGTATTTCATATTTTGTGGCTTGTAAACAACATTTCGTTGAGGCTGAGTGTAATTTAATTTATGTGGATGGTACTTCTCTTGTTCCCTTTTTTTTCTGCCTGTAGGTAATTTTCTTTGATTTGGCAGAGATAGAGAAAAAAAAAACGGTGAATGAAGGATGATGATCTGGATGGAAGTAAAGAGGACTCAATATATCCCTCCACTTGTATAATATTTTGTTGAATGGGGAAAAATCATCTGCAAATCGTTGGAGCGCGGGCTATGCAGGAAAGTATAAAATCTCATTACCACAGGAAAGACCGTCTAAATTTATGCCTTCAAATAGACCTCTGGAATTTAACTGCATCAGCAGTATTTGTTTTAAAAGGCTAATTAAGGTGTTTTCATATATGGAGGTAAACATTTTACAAACAACTTGTAACAAAGCAGTGCATGCGGGAATTCACCTACGCAAACTCACCTCTCATTTGGTTAAGCTTTCATTGAAATAGGTTTTGAAATACAGCCGTAATCGGTACGACAAGAAATTTGTAGCCCCCAGGAATTTATATAATGATGTCGATTAGTTGAAGTAAATTCATTTCCTTCTCGTGATAGAGACAATTACTTCCTACAGCCCAGAGGACCTTCGAACTAAAACCCCTGGTTCACGACAGCAACGAAGACCGAACCTCCGGTTTAAAGACTAAGCCGCCGGCGAAGCAGGGGAGCGCTGGGACGAAGGCTTTGTTTTACTTCTGTAACTCGAAAATAAAGCCCAGATAAAACGAGTCAATCTTGTACTTAAAAATCCCTAATCAGGAACAGCGAATAGTCGATGTTTTGTAAGTGGCGAAAACCAATCCACTCTCCCATATCATACTGGTCTCCGACATGGGTCCGAAATAAATTAAAAAATTTCATAAAAAAAAAAACTTGTGATCGTTAAGTATGCCGGGATCCGGTAGAAATTCTGCTTTCAAAATTCTGTCTTCTCAAAGAAAAAAATTCAGCTTTTTTAAATTCTGCCTTACAAAGTTCTTATTTTCAAATTTAGAGCAATGAAATTCAGCTTGTTCTGCTTTTTTTCCAACTAACACAAGTAAAATAAAAATAAAATTTAAATTAAAAAGACACAAGAAAAAATAGATTAAATATTGACAACAAATTTGAATAAAAAATTCAACAAACAATATCTATTGAAAAAAATAAAAAATACTTTAATTAAAAAAAGATATGAAGAAGTCAGAAACTACAACTTTTATTTATTATAATTTCAATTGTTTTCTTTTTATACTTCATTTCGGTAGTATAAAAGGACAGCCGAAATGATGTTTAATCGAAATTCCTTCGACAATCGACTCGGTAGCATCTTCGAATACCCTAAAACCATTTTCCTAGGAGGTTCGTTGTTATTACTGTTACGCTGCGATTGGCGGACAGACAATCTTCCTAAAAAAATATCAATAGCAGTATCGCTACCCTTGTTTTTTATAATAAAAATAACATAAAATCGTATTTTGAAAAAATACCCACCACATATTTTTATTTTCCTCCCAGGAGGAAATAAAAGGCTACAAATAAAAAATAAAGAAAGGATTAGAAAAAATTTGAAAAAAATATATTCTCTCCATCTGTGCTTTACAAAATTCTGCAAACAATAAAAAATGGTTTGGAAAATGTTCAAAAGCGCGCCATTTCCAAACCTTTTTTTATTGTTTGCAGAATTTTGAAAAGTAAATCAAATATTAAACACAAATATAAAAAAAAATAAACAAACTT
The DNA here is from genome assembly GCA_951230905.1 of Cheilosia variabilis. NCBI lineage: Eukaryota > Metazoa > Arthropoda > Insecta > Diptera > Syrphidae > Cheilosia > Cheilosia variabilis. The sequence continues at coordinate 46,412,480 of OX579677.1, forward strand.
CTTTTTATTGTTTGCAGAATTTTGAAAAGAAAAATCAAATATTAAACACAAATACAAAAAAAAATAAACAAACTTCTTTGAATTCGTTCCCAATTTCATTCCACTCACTGCAAGTGGAAACTCTGGGCAGAGTTTGAAGGTGGAAACATATTTTTTAAGACCGAGGTTACATATAAAAATCTTTATGGCCAAGATTTTTTAAGAATGTTTAAAAAAAAAAAATTCAGTATGTTGAATCAAAAATAAATGTTTGGTCCCCTCCTTTTGCCAAAGAAAATTAGAAGCGCTTTTGAGTAGCGAGCCTTAATCCTATACGGGGCTATAGCTCTGCGGATGAACTAAAGCTTGAGGTGGTTTGGGGCTTGCAATCTTAAACCAGAAGCTTGCAGAGTCAGGGCTAATGCACAAGAGTTAGGTTTAAGAGTAAAACAACCAACTTCGTCAAATAGTTTTGAGCCTATAGCGCCCAAGATACTGCAGTTAAAGGACCAGAGGATCAACTATGGATCTGGCTTAGGATTCTTGTACCAATAAGCTTGCAAAGCCAAGTTTGAGACGAGGTTCACTTTCAATCAACCAACTATGCAGAAAAGCATTACAAAGGCGATGAGGAACAAGCTAAAACGCGTAGCTTCTGGCTGACAGGGAATGAATTCTCCAAACATTAATTTGTGTGAATTGCCCCGCAATATAAATAGTAGCTAAGAGAAAGGAAATGCTTTCGTCAGCAGCATTAAAGTACTCGAAACCAAGCCTTCACAAAAGGGGGGCAAATTATTGGCCCAAAAAGTTTACAGTCTCCTAACCACCCGTTTGTGTGTGTTTTTTGCTTTTGGTGCCAAAGCAAGGGACCTTCTTGTCGTCTGTATCACGTGCCCTATATTTCAACAGGCGATGGGATAGTCGAAACCTGATTATCGCTTCAGTGGTGTTTTGTATAGTTTTCAAATTGCGCCAACGGATTTATTAATTCGCTGGTGCTGGTCAAGCCTTCCACGAATAATTTGTCAATGACAACAATCTGCCTTGCTTTGTGGGCGTCTCGCCATTTGTTTTTACCTCCAGTTTCTGACAGTTTCATCGCATTGGGAACTTCCATTTTGCCAGGCGGCTTATATGGAGGTTGGAGTGCTAGGATTTCATTTGCCACATTTCTCTGGAAGTAAATCCTGGCAATCATGTCAAACATGTAGACTCTTGTCGCATGCATATCTTAACATCTTCATATCTCAAAGCATGAACTCTATTCTTACCTACAATACAAACCCGTATCAACCTCTGTAAACGCATGTTCCAGTTTCCAGAAGCAAAACCGCACATCCCTCGCCATTTACACTCTCGCAGATGGGAGTTGGAGCGGTTTATTTACACAACGCATTCAATTAATCAGCGTCTTCCACAATTGCTGACTCATTTGTGTTTGTTCCCCGGGGAAGTACGTTTATCTTACATCGCCAATTAACAACACAACTCGGATATTTTCCACATAACAAACATTCAATCTTGCTCAAGCAGTTTCACTTTCGTTCTCCCCGTTCTATGGTCGTCCACAGAAATATAAGTTCATTGCACTGTATGCAGCCAACAGGAAGTGTCGCCAAGGCGACAGCGTCTTAGTGCGGAAGTGGTAAAACTTTTATGCTTAGCAATGGTCATCATCATAAATCATTTTCATCTGCAGCGGCACCTACACAGATCGAGAAGGACTCTCGTCTTATGTCTCCGCGCCCCCGACCTCCTCCGTGGATATGTCCTTTCGGTTTATACAAGTTTTCTGCCACACAGCAAGAAAATGAAGAAATATGATTGGAACGAACTCCCAGTTCGGATGGGCAAGTTGTGTAAGGATATAAGGAAGAGAAACGAAAACAACTTCAGCTGACTTCCTAATTAATTGACTAACAAGTAAATATACAAAGTTATAGAACTATAGGTTGTTGCTGGTGCTGTTGATTAATTAATTCGTTAAAAAGTACTTGGTATATATTTTTCTGATTTGTCGTCCTCTGTCCGATACTGGGGTGGAGTTTTCTTTTGATTTTGTGACATTTTTCTTTTTTTTTTTCCTTTTGACATTTCTCTCTGTATTCTTATTTTATTGAATTTCACTCGTACTCTATAGATTGGTGTTCTTCTTTTGCAGATCGACGAATGATTTCGCATTCAGATACGGATTAATTAAGGAATTGTGTCCTCGTGTCCAGTGGAGGCTATACTTGTAAGTATGCGAGATTGAATAATCTGATTGATTTGCTTTTCTATTCGTTTAATGTTTTTGTTTTGAATGTTATAATGAGCTAGCCGATGGTGATGGTTGCCTGGCTCTATTTAGGTGAGCAGGGAGTTTGTTATTTTATGTCCGGTTTTTATTTATAAAATGGGACGTTTTTTTGAAAGTTCTTCGCTAAGGAAAGACTAACATAAATATTACGGTTGGAATTTGATGCTAGTTTTGCAGTTGAACTGTGGTAGATTGTAGGCCTTTTAAAATGCCTCCCCGAAGCGAACCAATGAGACTGAGCGTCCTGTTTCAAAACAAGTTTACTCCAAACGTTGACAAAGGTAGGTCGTATTGGATGATCAGGAGTGATTTAATACACAACACAGTAGAGCCGGACCTCAGTCAGGGAAAGGAGTAAGCTGCCTTGAGTGGCAAATTAGTTGAGGCCAAGGTTACCACCAGATCGCAGTTGAGCCCCTTCGTTCAAAAGTCCAGCATTCAATCAATCATTACGATGATAGAGGAACTCAAAAAAAGTGGGTCGCATAATTCTGTCCGTCTGTCTGTCCCGAGGCCTACAGCCTAAACGGCTGACCGTGTTTCGTTCAAACTCAATGTTAATAATACTTCCCATACCAAATTTTCATACCAGTGTGATTTGTTCGAAAACGGCTATAACGATTTCAACCAAAATTCATATTTAAGCTAGATGAGGTTAACATAACTGCGTACTCAGTTTTCCGCTGAAAAATTTAATAACAGTACTTTTGGACATATCTCGAAAACGATCCATACGATTGTAACCAAAACCAATTTCAAATGTAATATGGTCATTTCTAAGTTAATGGAAAACTCAGTTTTTCTCTGTATTGTTGTAGAATGGTATTTTGAAAAAAAAAAACAGTTTTTAAAAATTTTGTATTTTTAGTTTACCTGAAAACGGCAATAACGATTTTGACAAAAAAGCAAACCTAGAGTAAAATTGATGTTTTCAAAATGATTGCGTCCTTAATTTTCAATTCGAATCACCGAAAAAAAAAATGCTGATATCTCAAAAACCCCATTTTCGATTTCGATCAAACTTCAAAAACAAAGTAATGCTTACATACCGTACACTTCATTTTTATATACACGCATTAAAAAAAATCTGTTTAATTTTTGAAATTCATGCCTTTTAAGCTCCTACACAAATTAAAAAAAAAATGTTTAGTCTTGAATTTACTTTTTGCTTTTAAATACATAATTTAAAAAATTACACAATTACACGTCTTCTAAAGATATCCAAGCTTGCAGCAAGCTAGAAGAAACCTTTGACCTAAAGTGGCGCACTCAATTGAAAGTGCACACCAGTCCCGTGACGTAGGTTCAAGGCACCAGCATAACTTTGGATCCGTCGGAGATGACCAATTTCGCTGCGTACCGGAGTGGTTTAATATGGAAACCGACCACGAAACTTATTATATAGAAAGTTTGGTACTTGAAGCCATTAAGATATCTGTCGGCTCATGGTTGCAATTTGTGGCCCAGCTTTTAAATTATTGCCATGTGATTATTGGAATTGGTGGAGGCCCAGGTCCACCCCGGACTGTACGGCTACCTGAGTAAAGTAAGTAAGTCAGTGAGACTATTGGAATGGGATAATGGCCAGTCTTTTGGAGGCGAACGTGAGACATGCTTATCTCGACAAATGTTTCTAACCCACCTAGTTGGAGCTTGCCATATTTCTCGATTGCACTTAACACAGACCCAGATAAATTCCAAAGATCCAACTGTAAAGCAACCACACCCAACCGACCTCAAGACCCTGCTCGAACAACAGAAACTTCCCAAGAGGGTAGCCAACCCCCGGTGCGAAGTATTTTCCCAGCTATAAATAAACTGGCCAAAACTGTCGGATCCGTTGAAGATAAAATCACCCAAGGACATCCCGAAACATACGACTTTCTTCACATGACACCATACGCCATACACCTATAGCCATCTATCCCCAGAGTGCTGTTTGTATGTGTACTAAGTAAGCCACAGAGATTCATTCCACAGACAAAGAAGGCACTTTGCCATAAAACATATTTTCCACCTGTTCCGCATTGTGCGGTTGCTTCAAAGCAATTAATTTTCTTTCACACTTAGCTAGAGCAGCAGCGAGTAGATGTGTGTGCACAGTGCACACCCAACTTTATCTCGGAAGAACCTTAAGCTCCCTGCGCGCTTACAAAACGGAACCAAAGACGAGCAGAACAAGGACTCCATCTTAGTCGCTATTTTATGCATTTCCCATTACACAGTGACTTACATTCCTCTCCATATCGCACTAAGACGTTGCACGAGTAATAACGTGTGCACTATCTTCTATGGAATTCTCAACGGCGTGTATATACAAAAGATGTCCTTATTCCGTACTTATAGTCGCTTTTTTTTCTAGCCTGCATTTTTCTCACACATTCTCTGCCCTTAGAATATTTTTCTCGCGCTGACTTTGTATCAGATTTACGGTCTGTAAATGTAGCATTCTCCCTTCGTCACCACCGCGCACCCCATGTACCTATGTGTAGTTTCGTCCTAATAAAAGAGCTGCGAGAAAAGTATGGGGAAACAGCTAGCAGCAAAGCACAAGGACACCGGGTGAAAAGTGCAAATTTAAATTTTTCATCTACTACCCGATGTAAGAGCGAAATAATAATTTTTCCATTACAAAGCAGGAAGAGAAGATGGCGGAATCCTTTCATTCCTTGCCAACGAAAAACGAAAAAAATTCTGTAGCTAGATAGTGACTTCCCTTCTTTTTGGTGCACGCTGACGTCATAAAATGTAAGGCGCACCGTGCCTGTAAAATTTGCCCACTGTTTGTCGTAACGATGATAATAATATATCATCTACAAGACACCAGCCACGACGTATGGAGTTTGGAGCTGAACGCCCCATGCTGGGTCAGGCGGTCTTATATTAAAACATAACAAAGCCATGGAGAGCAGCGCAGCCACCCCGGTCGGCGGTATGGAAAAATCTAAGAAAATATGCAAGCAATGGAAATTCCTTAACTTTAACAAACGACTTGGCGGTGGTGGTGGTGGTGGTGGTGGTGGGATGTCGGTACTCACAAGTGGACGCGGTATGCAGGTAGGTAACTTGTGTGTAGAAAATAATTGGACTAGTTTGAGCTAGCATCCCGAGGTAGTTTTCGTTAGAAGTAATTTCTCATTCGCCTACTTGTTCGGGTATTTAACGTTTGAGGTCACTAGCTGTGCAAAGGAAGGGGTGTTTTTTTTTTAAGGTTGGTACACCTACACATCTTTAATGTGAAACTAAAGCGCATATATGCATCAAGGGAGCGACTTTATTAAAATGATAATTTTATGTCATCAGCCATCACTGCTGAGGTGTGATGTCGGGTCGAACAACTCGGAAGACTGAAAGTCTAACATTCGGCCCTTTTGCAAGCAACTGGGGTCATGAGAGAAAAGTCAACTTTTGTTAAAACAAAATGGCACACCAATGTGAGCTGGCAACTGTCGAACTTGATGTCGGTTTCAAAAGAGTAGCCAATTCGAAAACAAACCTTTTGAAAAGACACAGTTCTATTTATTTCTAGTTTTCGACAAATTTTTTGAAGCTAGAGTTCTGCACCGTAGATCTACTCATGGCTAAGTGATATACCATGTTGAGGGATCACAACTCGTCTACCTCTTCAGATGACGAAGATCGACTTTTGTAAGCTGCTTTGAAGTCGATAAGAAGGGTAGTGGCTCTTAACATGAAAAATCCGACGATTCAAGTCTGAACTTTCTATTTGATGTCTTTCGACAAAGAAGCACTGATAAGTGCTTTTGTGTTAAGCCGTGCGATGTATAAGAATCTCCTATGCAGGACTATTAGACATCGGTAGTTCTTGTCTTCGTCTTCTCCATTCAATCTGCGTTTTTGATGAGCGATAAACCAACTTCAAAGGAATATCACTCTCACTAAATGACGCAACAGCTTCTTTAAATGCAGCTCAAAGACTTATACTATTTCAGCAGTGACTAGATTAGATTATGAAGCGGGAGAGCCTTCAAGGGGCTCTGGCACTGCGGCTTCTCAAAGGAGCCTATTGTGCCTTCCCTGGTAATGTACGCGTACGCCATCTTTTCACTTTTCACAGAGGCAGTCAGAAAGACAGAGATCTTCTCTGGTTGTATGTCAGCAAGTGTTGCTGAATTGACGACTTCATCACCAATGATGTTTGGTCTGAGACGATATATAGAGCCGGGCATTCCATTAGTATGTGATGAGAGGATCCGTCACTCCCAAGACAGAGTCTGCAAGTAGGATCCGGTGAGACGCAAATGCGGCGGATATGTTTTTTCACGAGACTGTGGCCGCTGATTATTCCTGTTAGGATTCTCTGTTTATTTTTGTCCAGATAAATCATGAAGAGTGATTTTCTGGGGGAGAATTTGGGGAAAAAATTGTTTTGAGCCTGAAATGGTTCTTGCTGACTCCACAGAAGTGTTCAGGTCCCATGAGTGGAGTGCTTGCTCCGACTGCAGCCAGTGAGTCAGCCGATTCGTTGCCCTCAAATCCCATGTGGGCTGGAATCCAGGAGGATGACTAGGTTTTCTTAGAATGTTCCTAGGGCAGTGAATGTTTCTAAGACCAGTTTAGATTTTATGACAGATGAGTCATGAGCTTTGAAAGTTGCTTGCCTATCTGAGAAGATAAAAGTGCTTTTTTTTCGTGTGTTAGAACTCAGATTTATTCTAGCGCAGTGGTTGATTGCAATTTGTTTGCCAGAAAACCGTTCAATATTTGAAAAGCTTTACATCAGATATTAGTTTCTGTGACTATAAGGGGTGGTATCATTCGCTAGCGCCATCTGTTGGGGAAATACTTTAATTAATTGTTATATGTAGGGGAGCTGACTCAGAATTTTTTATTTTTTTTTTCCCTTGAACTAAGACTCATATCGGACTGGAATGGACATGCAATTCATGTCATCGCTTTAAAATAAACAACAGTGAGTCGACTAGCCCCTGATGCAAACTAGCCCCGGTCCCCCCTACGTGTTTTTCTCTAATTTTTGTTTCTATATTCGCAAATGACAAAAATGGCTGTTAGCGATAGTGACACGCTTTAAAGAAGACAATAGCCACATGCAACAACGGCCACTGCGAACGAACGTGTCTCATTTTTACGAAAACTCATAGTTCACCAGAAAATTTGTAAATAGACAGGTCCATAAAGTTCCATAGCCTCATAACACTCTCGGTCGTTCGCGCAGTGCAAAAAAAAATCTATCTACCCCCAATGCTTCGGTCCAATGAATAAATTTGAGTGCGATTTCTGGCAAAAGATTCCGAAGCCTAAAACCAGCTTTTGGATCTTAACAAAAATAATTTTTAATACACAAAAGATCGGTTGTGCTCTGCCTAAGATGTTGCTTTGGATAACCACTGCTCCCCCTTGTGAAACATGTCTATGCGATGTGCATTTGTTAAGGTACACTCAGAAAAAAAAAGATTGTTAAGTGAAGAATTTTGAGATTTTTAAAAAATTGTGATTTGAAAGTTCTTGGCTCAAATATTATTTTTGTTAACTCGTTTTTCAATTATCAAGAATCCGGTATTCAGAATAATATACTCTCCATAAGTATTTTTTTCCATCATTGGCAACAATTTCATTCTTAAATCAAAGATTTTGATATTTGGGTTCATTTTAACCAACGAAAATTGTTGGCATTACGATTTCTTTTTCTGAGTGTATCACATTGAAACTACTAACCCAATCCATAAGGACTTCTTCGATCGACAACCATCTAAATGAAGCCAATTTTAGTTTCTTTTTCATCACAATGGGCCGAATTATTCAAGAGATATACGAAGTTAAAAGTTTTCTGAAAGAGGGCAGTTTAGGTCGGTCAAAAACGTGGAATTTCATAGTCCGAAGAAATGGTACAAAGGGAAGTAGATCGGAAAAGGGGAAACGAATTCGAAACTTATGGCGCGTCCTTATTTAGACGGCGATACACAAGATATACACAAGAATCTGTCTAAGCTACAGATGTCCTGGAGTACAGTTACAGCTATAGTTGACCTGACCATTTCACCAATCACAAATCTCTCACTAGCCGTAGATATGTACGATAATTGCTAGAGAACATCTTAACGCACAGCGTTCAAGGCTTGTTATATTTAAATATTTGCAGACCCTGCATCGGTATTAAAAATTCGCCTTGCCTTACTTTCATCTGCATCCAAGACTGCCGACAGTCCTCTCCCGCAGCGAAATAATCGAAATCTTGGGAATAACCTCAATTTTGTCCCGCAAATTTGTACAGCTAGCATACGAGTACGAGTAAAATACAAGGAATTGCCTTCCCCGGGCTGGTGTTGAAAAATTTCCAACCCGCTGGCTCAATGTTTTTCCTGTTTGTCGTGTTTTTTTCCTTTTTTTACTTTGCAAAGAGCGAAGAAACCCTGCTAGCAGCGGGGGTCGTAAATTCCCCCAACTGGATTATGAGGTATTTGGTAATTTCTTGGCAATTTTCCTCCCGCATGCAAAGGATGTCGGCATCGGCATGTCCCTGGCAATGCTCGACGCTAACAAAAGATTCTCGCGCATCGCATAGCCGGCTATTGCTGGTGGTGATGGCAGAGCTAACATTAAAGAACGCTATGGCGCATAGTGATGAATGCATGTGTGTGTTGGATAGCGCCGCAAACGCGAATCAATTGAATCTAATTTGAATAAATTACACGAAATTGTGGCGGCGCGCAACGGTGACGCCGCCGCCAGTGGCGGCAATAGTTCTGCCCGCAAAGGTGCAGAATAATGCTTTACTTTTCTGCAGGGCATAGCACACGAGTTAGTATACTATACTCGGTGGAAGTGGTGGAATCTTTTGTTGTTATCGATGAAAACATGTAATTGAACGAATAGTGGGTAATTACCGTGTGATGTAATGAACTTCACTGATGATGGGGGCGTTCGTGGAGTTGTAATGCAGAAAGGACGGTGTGATTGCGGTATATCAATGGAGGGGGATTTTGCAAGGAAAGGGGATGGCGATGAAACAGTTTTGTAAATTAGGGCGACTACTTCAAAGAGGCGGAGCCTTGCTGAATTTAGGAGGTGAATTGCAGTAGGCGACGATTGTGCTCTTCTCAAGTGTTGTTTGCAATTTACCTGGAATTTGTGTGCATGCAGCTTCCAGGGAGTTATGCGCAACCAATGTGCTTGTAATAATTGTGAGGTATATTTTTTGGCTGAAGAAATATCTCATATGCTCTGGGTAAATGTGTAGTGCTCTATAAAGATCGAGTGTCGCCGCAAATTACCGCTGTGAATTTTATAAATAAGCTGCTACTATAGCTCGGCCTAGTGTCCCATATGTTTAGGTTATATTTTCGCCATAGACGGTGGTCCTTTCACGTATCTCTAGCGTTATAGTTAAATTTCTATTGTGCGAAGTTTGTTAAAACTGTCAGAGTGACTTGATATGGGTTGTGTTAAAAAGGTGGGTGGTTCCAAAAGTGACAAAGAAAACACACAAAATTTTGGGAAGAAACAAAATTGTATTTCTCTACATAGTCTCCTTTTAGCTTGATACATTTTTCCCAGCCTTGTTCAATAGCTTCGATAGCCTGTTTATAGTGCGAGTTGTCGAGCTTCTCAAAATAGCCGCCAACCGCAGACTTCACCTCTTCATTGTTGGCAAATCTTTTACCACTGGGTCATCTTTTCAAATTTTTCAATAAATAGTCCGAAGGTGCTAAATATTGATGAGCGAAAAATCACTACCTGTGATTTAGTCACAGTGATTGCAAAATCACAATCACTTCCTTTGAGCGGCTCTCAAGTAAAGCGTGACTGCGATTTTTCGCTCTTCCTTTTTATATTTTATTCCAAGCACAATCACAGTCACAGTTTGAAAATCACGACTCACAGTCGCAACACAAATCGCAATCACAGGCCAAACAGCGAAACAGTGAAATAAGATATCCACACAAGAATCACAATCACAACTCACAAGCCAAAAGGGGAAATAGCTAAAGTGCGAATCAAAGTAGCAAGAAGCAACAAGGAAGTAGGCACTCAGTTACAGTAACAGTATACATCGATGCCACTTTACATCAATTGAAGTAGATTTACTTAAATTTTGGAAAAAAAATCTGCTCCCTACTTCACACTATCGTTAAATTCTTTATATCTACTTCACTTTAGAAATCCATTATTTAATCCGCTTCAATTTTAATAAGAAAACTAAACGTAAATCTACTTCCAAAAAAAAAATTATTAAAAAAATGCTTTAAACTCTTTCATTTAAGCACCGATTCACATTTCAAAGGAATAAATTGCTAAAAACTTCACTTTAAACACAGAATTTATTTAAATTTGCTAACATTATTTTTTTCCTTTTAATTTTTTGTCAAAGATGTTTGGTTAGGTTTTGGTCCCTGTCTGTTCCGAAAAGTTTAGCCAAATACGCGAAAGAATTATAACAAACGCGATGAAAAGATATTTTGAAGTAATAAAGAATGTGACTAAAGATTGGTGCGCAAAATAATAATTTAATAAACATATCGCTGTGCACCATTCAAAATATTTTTTTTAAAAAATTTCCAAAAAATAGTATAAGTGAGAAATTTTGTAGATTTTAAAACGTTTTTTTTTTGGACATGTTGTATATATACAACTAATATGGAATTAAATATATCATTAGAACTATGACTTTGAAATTTACTTCCCTTTTCTTGAATCTACTTCACTTTTTGTGTCATATCTACTTCCCTTTATTTTTTTTGAAGTGGTAACGCTGAACAGTAGGTTCATTTTGCAAAAGAGAGCTCAAAAAATTATGATGAAGTAGAGGGAGTCGGAGTGAGTGCTTGAGTGATTCTATGTTTACTAATTGGGTAGGTATAGGTAGCTTTAATTTTTTTCTAATCTTCTTTTTGCATAATGCTGCGCTGGATTGTTGTTGCTTCTTGAATTTTGTAATTTGTATGTGTGGAATTGAGGTTTAAGGGACAATTGAGTATTACTCGCGAATTTTCGAGTGCATTTATTTTGCAGTGTTTACCATTTATTACAAATAAATGGTCATAAGAACCGATATCATCTATCACTTGGTAAGAACCTATTTTATTTGGTATAATAAGAAATAGGTAGGATCACACTATATTTGCCTGGAAAATGCTTAAAACATATCATTGCAGTACCTACAGTGAGTTCGCGAGTCACAATCACAGGTTAAATTCACAGTGGTTTCAAAATCACAGTCACAGATTGCGAAATCACGACTTAGCTCATCTCTAGGACTAAATCTGGCGAATGGGGTGCATGAGAAACAATTCGATTAAATTCGATATCAAAGTGTTCAGACACCGAGCAGCGTTTCCCTCCTCGGGAACGGGTTCGCTTCCAATGATCAATCTACGATCACACTTAATATAAGCCCACACTTCGCTGCATAATTTCGCTCATTTAAAAGCAACTTGTAGACCATCTATCCAAACAACCTTGAAAATTGATCAAAACTTCGTAACTGCAAAAATGCCGCTCGAACTTTTTTAAAGAAAATAACTTCCTATTTGAAAGTCGTACAAGTAAATATAAAACTTCGCACACAATTTACGCAAATATCGCACCACGACCGTCCGCATCTGTGTACATCATACCCCGTTCGTCCTATCGCTGATTAAACTAGGTTAAAAGTTAGCGAAGAAGTAAGAATTTCCTCAATACATCTCCGGCAGTCTCTCACTGTGAATATCAATTTGAATTTGCCACAAAACGGCAAACGAACAAAAAAGATCCCTCGTTGCTCTCCGTGCGACTAAATGAAATTTGTATTCATCAATATTGCAGCCGAGCAGCAGATTTCCTTATTCCTTGGCGCGATGTTATTTGTCCAAAAGAGCAGGAAAAATGGAGGAGGAGAGCAGTTTTTTTTTTTCCCCAAAAAGTTTTCCCATTTCAAAGAGGAAAAGTTGCAGCACCATTATATTCAGAAGGTCCTCCCGCACAAAAGCAACCGCTGTCTGACGCCTGCTCTAGTACCGTTGAGCCGCAATTCTTTTCTCTGTGTATTTTATTTGCCATTTCGCGTGGTGCATGGAGGTGAATACTGGGTACTGGGTACTGGGTACTCCCACTCATCGCAATGGTATTCGTTTTTTTTTTCTGTTCGGATTTGCGTGTGCGGGTTTTGTGCCAATGTGGATCTATGTGAATAAGTGGAATTTATGGTGTTTGTACAGTGCAATTGTACATTGGTAATGTGCACGTGACTCGATGAAAATGCCCACACATGTCGAGTTCTATATGAAAAAAAAAACCTTTCTCTGAGAGTGATGGCTTCAGTTGATGAGATAGGGGCTCTTTGAGTGAAAAACGCAGTTGAAAAATCCGACGAGTACGATATGACCATCGAAACAAATGTCCTTTTTATTTTTTGTTTCGCTAGTTTGGGTGTTGCTGCGCTGGACGCCATCACATAGAAGCAATTTCTGGTGCTGCAAAGACGAACGGTGCGGATGGATGGATGGATGCAATATCGTTGTGGTTGGACATGACATTCGATGCGGCTTGTTGCACTCCTTTATTGCAGTGAATCGTTTTTTTTTTTTTCACATCCCTTTGCACATTATAGGGACGATATTTTGTTGTCACATCTTTTTTTGTGTGCAAAGTTTAGTTACTGAATTTTAGATAATACTTTTTTTGCTGTTTGCTGTTGAAAGAAAAATGATTTTGTGGTACGACACACGAAGGAGACAGGAGAAAAGTTTGAAAATAAATCTTCCTGTGGAGAATTTCTGTGTGTACCAACGAAATGCGATGGCGTATAGAGATAGGGATAGGGTGCGCTACGCCAGCTAAAGTTGGGAATGGCGTTTTATTTTTTTGGTTTGGGAGAAAACTTGTCGGAATGATTTAGGCCCGACATCCTGCTGTTAATATTACAGGAAAATGTGTCCTCCGGAATGGGTTTTATGGTTCAGAAAAAAAGTTTTCTCTTGCAAATTTATACATACGAGTATATTCAGAGTCGGAGGCAGCAAAGTGATGTGGCAGCGCTTTGTTTGGCTTCGTGGTTATTTTTTTGCTTGTAGACCCTGGAAATGTGGGTGGCGATTGTGAAATTTTGGCTGCTAGTCCCGCTTAGCCGTTTTGAAGGTCTACAATCATTTTGCCACTGTTGGCGTGGGGGGCTGCGGGCATCCAAGGAAAGAGGCTACTCGAAAAATCTACGTCGTAGGTAGACTTTCCCGGTTTTTCTTCTTGAATGAAGTTGACGGAAAGCCGGTGACTTTGTTTAAAAGCTCTATTTTTGTACCTCTTTGACATTAATTCCTGATAGAGTAACAACGGTTGGTTGTAGCATTCAAATATTTCACCCGTTGAACGTCATTAGACTGTACTATGGAATCTGTTCTACGACTTAATAGGTTTTGCAGCTAATTATACAGTCAGCGTCATCACAGAGCAGCAAGGAACTAAATACAGATACAGCGATGGTGTTTTACAAACCCTTGCAGCTCTGGTCGAACGAGAAAAATATTCAGAATCGTTGGACTCAAATGTTGAGTTGGCTTGATGTGATTTATGAAGATGTCAGACTCAGCCTGTCGTCGCCACTTTCAATTATGGTTTTCATCAATCAATAGGATTTTCCTCAATTGGGTTAGCATGAAAGTTTAAACGGTTGCTACCACTTATATCTTGGGTTAAACTTTGTTTGCCATACATGGGTAAGGTATCATTTTTTCGTTGATGTTGAAGGAAAAAAAGCTTTCATATAGACGAACGATCCAAAAAGCAGCATGGCGCTCGATCTAAAGATCTAAAAATGGACGAATTGGCTTGTGTTAGTAACTAGTCCTCTGTGGAAAACCTGTTCACCTTTTCACAAGTAGTCGTTAGAGCCAAGAGGAGAGTTTGATGAAGCTTCTGCAAAAAAGGGCATCACAAATTATCTCTTACAAGTTAATTTTGCTTAGCCAACAGCACTCTGTCAGCTGATATCTGTTTAAGTATCCATATACCTTCTGAAGCAACTTAATGATGCCCGCAGGAGATAGAGCTAGCTGCCGAACTACGCGTATACAGCTCAAAAGATAAGTATCAATTGGCTGAAATTGGGAGAAGTAAATAATCAACAACTATAAGCGTTAGCGTCGATGGTTGTTTTATGGGTTTGTAAACACGAGAAGAAGGGCCTAGTGTTAAAGACGATACTTTAGTTAGTTTTAAGGTGACTACGACAGAAATGGTAAAATGAAAGAAATTCCACAAAATGGGTTTGGGTGACCATCGACTGAAAGCGCGCGAGATAGCAGACATCGTTGGCATTTCAAAACATGCTATCGCATGTTGACTGAAATTTTTGACATGAGAAAGCTGTGCGCAACAACAACGTCGTGGGGATCTTTCAATAGAGCGAAGTTTCACAGGAATAAAGCCGACTTATTGCTTCGATTCATAATCATGGATGAAAAATGGGTCTACTACTTCACACCCGAGATGAATGAACAGTCAAGACAATGAATTGAAAGAGGAGAATCGGCCCCAAAGAAGGCGAAGACAGTTTCATCTGCAGGCAAAGCCATGGCGCCAGTTTTTTGGGATGCGCGTGGGATAATTCTGCTTAAAACCATTTCTGTGCCAAAGGAAGGTTTGAAGCTGTCTGGGCGTGCTCAGCAACAATTTTTATTCATAATAGCCCACATCAACGACAACTTCAAGGTTGAAGCTCGCCTCTGGTGCAACAACAAAATTGAGTCGCAATTAGCTAGCAGATGTTGTCTTTTGTTAAACTTATCTCATTTCTATGAAATGCTAGGTGGGATTTTATGTTCACTGCCTACCAAAAGAGGACTGAACACGACAGACGGAATCATTTTAAACACTTAAATTGCTCATGCACTTTGGATAAAATTGCTGTACCTGGTTTCATGAAGATAACCTCCAGAGAACCAATGTATAAAATTGAATCGAATTGATTTAAGTTGACCATATTACCTTTAAAATATATTTTTGTTCAAATATCGCTTTCGAGGAAAATCCAAATTTTGAAATTGCCGTCCAAAATAAAAAACGGCACTGAACTTTAAAAACGAAGTTTGAAACAAATCCGCCTAGCCGTAGGCCTCAGAAGCTAGCTGACAGACGGAATTGCGTGATAATACATAAAATTAATAAACAATTCGAAATCATTCGAAATTTTTTACGAAAATAAAAAATACAATTGAGCCCGAAAAAATACAGTCGGAACTTAGATTTGCTTACACTCCACGCCATTAATTTTTCATCCCTGATAGGAACCTTGTTTAAGATTCTCGCAACCATTCGTTGGTATCATTTTTTGAACGACCTACAACTTTATGCCGAATACAATCGGCAGAATTCAGAAGCTTTCTCCATGTCAAAAAGGCTGTCTTTTTTTTTTTTTTTTATTATTATTCATAAATATAGTTACAATTAAAATAAGTATCTGCGAAGCCGTAGCTTATCTGCAGAAGATTATGTTTCTGATCAATTTTAAATAATAATAAAGTGTGCAAAGATATAAAGTTATTATTTAATTGAACATTATTTTAAGGAAGTTAATAGGATTCATGATATAGATTCTAAGTTATTTCAATTTAAATTTAAGTAGAAAGTTTTAAGTATTTTTTTTCTTTTTTTAAGATTAACAATAGTTATTATTTGACGAGGTAATTCGTTGATTATTGTGGGAATAGTATATTGAAGTTTGCGTCTACCGTAGTTATTCCAATTTCTAGGAGTTTGTAGCATTCCTTGGGCACGTCTTCTGGTGTTGACTTCATGCTGTATTGGTCGAGCGAATCGGTTGTCATCAAAGTACTCCACAATGGAGGTCATCTTAAATATGTCCTCTACTTGAAGAGCTTTAAAACCTGCTTCATTTCCTCGTTGATTATTTATGTGCTTAAGAGCTGCATTTTGAAGTTTTTGTATTTTTTGGATGTGTGTTTTAGCTGCAGTACCCCATGCCAGTATTCCATACCGTATCTTCGACTCTATCAAAGCATAATACACTTGCTTTAAGACTCCTTCAGAAGCGTAGTATTTCAAATGCGAAACAGCAAATAAAGCTCTCTTGAGGTTCATTCTTAATTTGTCAATGTGTCTATCCCACAAAAAATGACTGTCTATTACTACACCAAGATATTTATAGTTGTCAACTAACTCAATACATTCCTTCAAGGTATTGGGGCAAGCATTATTTTGAAAGTGGATCCGAAGTTCTGTTGCCTTGAAGTGAGGACTTCTAATGTGCATCATTTTTGTTTTCAAAGCATTTATAACTAACCCGTTATCGTGACACCATCTCGCAGCAACATTAAATTCTTCTTGCATCACCCTTACTGCCGTATCCACAGATCTATGACGGACCACAATAGCCGTATCATCAGCAAAAGCAAATGGTATGCTCTGTTTGAAAACTCGCAGTAACTCGTTGGTATATAGAACGAACAGAATTGGTCCTAATTTTGATCCCTGTGGGACTCCAAATTTAATTATTTTTTTTGTGCTAATAGCATCTTTGATTTTAACACAAAGTATTCTATTTTGAAGGTATTCAGTCAGCCAGTCAGCCATTGTGCCGCGTATCCCAATCCTTTTTAGTGCTTCTATTAGGTTAGAGTGATTTAATGTGTCGAAAGCCTTACTGAAATCCATGTACAGTACTAAGACATGGTCACCTTTATCCAAGCTCTCATTTACACAATTCATCGAACTCGAATGATGTAACAATATTTTCGCTGAATCGCTATTTCAAAATTTGTATAAAACGTCACTCGGCTTGCTTTGAACTCGAATGACGTTAAAACAGTTTCGCTGAATCGCGATTTCAAAACTTGCATAAGACGTCACACGACTCGCTTCTAACTCGAATGACGTAACACCAGTCCGCGACACAACTGGGTCAAAACATTGTAAATCAGTTCCAAAGCATTCACGTTGCCCGCCCTGTAAGCTGTAACTCCTACAAGGTTTTAAACCGAAAGGAAATTTTACTGCCACCAACAAGAGCAGCATAAAAATAAATAAAAATGCACGATACTACACCATTAAGTTTAGAAAGCAGAAAACTCTCTCGGGAGTCAAAGTGAATTTTACTCGCCCTCATGCAACCTCTGGTTTTTATGACAGAGCTTCTCGACCAAACACATTATACGGCCATGTGGAGAGTGTAATAGTAACATTAACCAATATATTTTTATGGTCTTCTTATGACTTGACGTTCATGATTTACATTCATGAATGCTGTTCCTTTATTTTACGTTTAGCATTATATAGGTTACTGCGTGTGTCCGTGTCCCCGCAACTATATACTCGCATGTAATATGGAGATTCGATTTTTTGCGATGGTTTTTGATGGAGGAGAACGACGCTATAAAGTACTTTTGTCAGCACATAAAGCGCCAGCCATGAATATAAATAATTGTCTTGTATTATTCTATACATGATTCTGTTTGAATGGGGACAAATTCGAACGGCTTTCGAAAGTCAAAAACGGCAGCGAGTAGATCGATGCGGAAGGAATAGCGCCATCAAACGACACAGACGATGAAATCGCTCGATTCATGGCAGCGAAAGGGATGTTGGCAGAAATGAGTGAATCGTGTTTAAACCTAACCTGGCCAATTTATTGAGATGGCTGCGTTTGGTCCACGTTTGAATTTTCGCCAGATTGCGCTGGCATGAATGCATCAATTGAATATTTGACATTTTGATTTGAAAATGTTTGTCAATTTATTTTGAGACAGTTTCACTTGCAATGGAGTTAATTTAAAAATGTTGCCAAACGCATCATTAAAAAAAGCATCCATATAATATTATTTGAGCTTAATTTTAGTACTTCCTGCTCTTATTTTAAATCGGAAATTGGATGGCTAAAATACTTTTCCGTAAATATCGATTCACTGTATTTGGTCTTATCCGAGGCCATGGTCAGCTCTGCACTTTAAATTCAATTTCTTCTCTACAAATCAGTATCCAAAATCAACCACACATCGATAGCTGTCCATTTTTAATTTCAGGAAAATACTGTCACTGTTGATTTTATTCAGCTTCTTATGGACAATGTTTTTGTTACTCGCCCACTACCCCAAAGCAGAACCGCATGATCAAGGACAATCGACGCTGAATGACTTTTTTTAGAAGTGAAATAACCTGAATTGAATTTGATCATGTTTAATTTTGGACTGTAGTTCAACTTAAGGATGTAAAAGGGACTTGTTTGATAGTGTGAAATATTTAAAGAAATGCTGGTTTTCAGTTTCGAATGGCAAGCCAAAGGCACTGACTTACTTACTTCCTTAGGTGGCGCTACAGTCCGGGGTGGACCTGGGCCTCAACCAGTACGCCTCTGCAGCTAACGCGATCTTTGGTTAACTTTCTCCAGTTGCGGAGTGCGCACTCCAAGTTGGTTGAGGTCCCCTTGCACTTGCGCGTACCGCCCAAGGCGGGGGTTTTTACGGTGTTGTTCCTCAGCGTTGGGATCGAAGACTCTTCGCTTCGAATTGGGCATGCCTAGGATGACCAGACGCCCTCTTTTAATAATTAAAAAAAAGTCAGGTTTCTTTTTGAAAAAATATGCAATTTTTCCTCTTGGGATTTCTCAGTCTACGTAATTTTTGAACAAAACAAAACTACAACAAAACATTTCTTCAAAACTTATTCAGAAATTGTCTGCATCTTTCTGGTGTGAACACGACCTAAAATATATTTGTGTCCGAACTCACTCGTTCACACAAAACCATCTTTTGTTTTTTTTAACAATCATCTGAACACACCCACTCATTTGACAGCTCAATTTCTGTTTAAAGTAAATGTATCGGCTTGTTTTGTTTTGTTTTGTTTAGGTATCGTGTGAGTTTTTTTTAAGTGAAAAGAAGTGAATTAAGAAAGAAAATACCAAAACGTAAATGTACGTATTCTAAAAAAAATACGGTCAACAAAAATCATAATCGAAGTCAATAATTTAATCAGTGCCATTATTTTATTTTTATTTTATATTTAAAGTTAGAATTGACTTGATTTAACTTTTTTTTTTTTTTTTTATTATTGCACTTGTTAAAATTTATGTTTTTTTGTTTGTTTTAATGAATTATGTCAAACATTCAATTGATGTATTTTGGTTGTTGTTTTTAGTTCTTCAATTTTTCATTTGAGATTTTTGCAGATGTCCTCTTTTTTCTGGGCGTGGATCTGGTCACCCTAGGCATGTCCTATCTTCTTTTCTTGTTTTTGACTTGTACATCATGTGCCAGTGGTCGCAGACTGTGAAGACTGTTTTCCTCTTTTTTTATCAGCAAAGGCAATAATTTTCCCCTAAATTCGAAAAAAAAGTTCCCCTATTTTTCTTAAGTGAAATTTGCCTCTATTTTTAAATGAATTTTCAGTTTGAAATGATTTTCTTTTCTATTCGACAAAACATCAAATCGAGTGAATGCGTTCAGATACACAAAAACTCTTACATAGACGTTCGATGGGCTGTTTTCTTTCATTTTTATTGTGAACCTTTCATTCTGAATAAACTTTGAAATTTATTTGTAAGGGAAATGCGCTTAAATTTTACTTTAAAGCTATTTTCAAAGAGATTTTTGATTTATTCCCCTTTTTTAAGCGCCAAAATTGGCAGAGGTATTTGCAGGTAATCTTCGGTATTGACTCGCAAGTCTTCCTGTGAAGTTGACAGACTTTCGAAACGCTATTTCCTCGATACATATGGAAGTGGAAGCTAATGTTGTAAGATTTGAAGCTTCATTGACTTTAAACAAAGCTCTTTGCAAAAAGTAATTAAGTAGGTTTAGGAAAAGGGGAGTGGCACCTTCCTTATAACAAAACTATTTAAAGTTTTTGACACAATTTTTGGACATTTATGACACATTTAACGCATTTAACACAATGTGGCAAAATTGCCGTTAAACCTCCCATTAAATTAAAAATCAAACGCTTTTTATAAAAGTTATTCATGCAGAAGTAAAGCATTTTTGAAATGTTGGCCGAAATAGTAGGTACGAACTACGAAAGGCGCGTCCAAGGCACAGCAAGTTCGCAAATAAAATAAATTCTGGGACCCGCTGATGATCATCGCTACTTTAGGAAGCATTTTTTTTTGTCGTTCTGAATACCTCTTTGTTTCCTAACTGATTTTTATGAAATATGAAACAAATGAGAGATTAATTTCCGTAAATGAGTTCCCGCATCCTTTTTTGTTACAACTTTTCCGCAGAATGCTGTACAATTTTGGTCGCTGGTTTTTCCTACTTTAACACTGATCTTATAGCAAACCTGTCGAATACTTAATCATCTTATTGTAAGTAGATTTTGTTGCATTTTGATATTGCACCTGATGTCTCTTTGTCATCCAACCTCCAAGGCAGTCATCTTCTCATGACTCCTCAGTATTCACCGTGGTTTAAACAATTGTGACCACTTTTAGCCTACGAAAGTTTGCAGCTTAGACCCCACACATTCCAAATTGGGTCCATGTTTTGCAGCAACTGCGTGGGACTTGATGCTTGACATTATTTTCAGCAACGACGTGAGCTCATTCAATTGTCGTCACAACACTTGAACTAATTGGTGTATCTTGAAGACACTTTACATTTTCAATTCTTGAAGTGTAAAAACATAATCCACTCCTCCACCCTGAACTTGAAAAACTCCCACCACAGCTTCGCCTCAGTGTATGCCATCTAACCACTTGTATGTTTGTAGCACACGCTAAGCCTACGGTTTTTCTAGAAAATACTTCTTTGTCATATAGAGGATAATAGGTCCTTCAAAACTCTCGCAAAACATATGCCATAACACATTCGACGTAGTTGCTAATTTGATTATCTAACAATAACCTCTTGCTAACATCCGCCTATCCAAGCACCACTTGGCGATTTGCAAATCAAATTAAATCGCTCTCCACGGCGCTGTACACATGTTGCCCAGAATTGTGAGTAGTTGCCTCCCATCAATACGTAACAATTATAAGTGTCCTCTATCAGGCAAATTAAAATTGCAAATTGAAGAAGTCAATTTTGACAGTCCGGAAACACGTGGCGTCTTTATAGTCCTATATAAGTCCTTACTCATTATGGATCTGTCTGTCGGATTATTATTAAGGGGGAAAGTTCAAATTGTAACAAACGTACTCAGCAACAGTCGTGACACAATCCACACCCGTCTCGGAGATAGGTCTGGCATTTGAATGTATTATCCCTCGTCAAGCAGAAGACGTTGCTGCTCTTGAGCACGTTCGATTTTCTCTTCTTGTATGGGGAGAATTGTGATTTTATTTGATTTGATTTATACAAATCACAAGATCCTTTCCGGAGGAGTACCCATTTTAATTGCATTTATTGAAGCGACATTAAAATACTCCATCAGGTTGGTTAGTTTGGTTGGCGGCACCGACTGAATTCGAATCCGCATGCCATAATGAGATTGCGGATGCTTGACGGTGGATCTAATTGTGTTCACGTATGCAGGGGTTATCCATCCCGAAACCATATTTTGGTTTCACTCTTGGCGCAATGTGGAAGCAGTTAGAGTCCGTTGGTATATCAAGTGAGTGGGGAGGAGACAAACCGCCAAGTGTAGTTCTAACTAGCCTCTCTAGGAATTATTACACGAAAGCTGGACTTAAAACGGTCTAAGACTTTCGACAGGTGGTATATAATTGTATCCGCTGTGGGATAGGTCGCAAAGAGACGCATGCAACAAGGAGTGCGGGGATTATTTAAGTAGGTGTGTGGACTATGAGAAGTAGAGGACCCTCCATTTTTTTCTGTACTAATTTAATAACTCCATCTGGGGGAGCTCAAGCTATTTAAACGAGTGGAGGGAAATAGTTTTCCTAAGCTCATGTGGTGGCCCGAAGGACTTTGTCTAACTTATCTTTACAGCTATTATTATTTATTCGTTCGTCAATTTGAGTTACAAACCCATTTAGACAACTTAAAAAACTATTATAATATGAACTTAAGACTATTATTATAATATAAAATATTTAATTATTATGGTAGAGAACATTATTATTATTTGATTCTTAAAAGAATTTCTAGAAAAGTTTTGAAAAACATCAATGCGATCAATAACTAAATTTAATTCTTTGATGCAACGCTCAATTGGCTGATTACTGCCATAATTTGTTCTGTGAAACTGACCACGAAGATGAAATCTCATACGCAACAATCTTTCGGAAAAATAAAAGTTTATTCGCTCTAGTAAATAGGGGCATTTAATGTGGCAATTTATTACATCTCTTATAAACATGATACTAAAATACTTGCGTCTATTTTCAAGAGTAAGTATATTAAAAAGAAAGCACCTAGTTAAGTAGGGTGGAGTTTCTATATTCCACCTTAGCTTTTTAACCTAGTAAAACATTTTTGCACCCTTTCTATTCTGTAGGACTGATTGTGGTAGTAAGGATTCCAGATTACACTACAATAATCCAAAACCGATCTAACAAATGCAAAATACAGAGTCTTTAGGACATATGGATCAGAGAATTCTTTCGTATTCCGCCTAACCAAGCATTTTAAATGCATTACTCACAATGTATTCAACATGAGGTTTAAAATTGAGTTGTGGATCCAATATGACTTCAAGGTCTTTTTTTAGAAGTACTTTTTCAAGCTCTACATTATTAATTTGGTAACTAAAAGATATTGGGCTAATGCGTCTCGCTGAAGTAAGTCTTTAACATTTAGATACGTTTAAGTCTAAAAAGTTACGTTGACACCAACGGGCCAGACTGTTTAGATCATCTTGGAGAATCAAGCAATCTTCAGCAGTTTGAGTACTATGAAAGATTTTTAAGTCATCAGCGAATAAAAGGCAGCTGGAATTACGAATATAAGATGGAATATCATTAAAAAAGAGGACAAAAAGCAAGGGCCCAATGTGACTTCCTTGCGAAACACCTGATGTTGCAAAGATAGGCTCTGAAAGAAAACTACCTATCTTAACGTGTTGAGTACGCTCTCGTAGGTACGAAGATATCCAATCTAACAGAGGGGAATCAAACCCAATACATCTTAATTTTTGGATCAGCACTCTATGATTTACTCTGTCAAAAGCCTTAGCAAAATCGGTAAAATTGTTATCAGTCTGAAAACCAAGTTCAAAGTTTGTTACAACTTTTTCACATAGAATTGCTAGATTAGTGGCTTTGGATCTGCATTGAACAAAGCCGTGTTGAGAATCGGAAATGATTTCTTTGACAATGGACCAACAAAAAAGTGGAGCAAAAGAGACTGCGAAGAATTTAATGAGCCGACCTAACTTGTTTTCCCAAATCTTCCCCAATTTGAAAGCCAAAATAGACCTAAGTTTTTGGGAGCAATTCTAGATCCAAAATGTAACTGAAAGCAAGTCCGATTAGAACTATACCCGCAGCTTAAGAAAGAATCTATCTCCAACTTCTGATGCAGTTTCTTGACCTACTTCCTAGCTCTTCCTACATAGGCTGCTTTACAGTGGTAAAGGCTTCTAAGCAAAAGGGCTCACATATTCAAACACCGAAAAAAAATACAGATTACGCATTTAGGTTTTTTTTTGTTTACTATACCACCTCTCTCTAGACATCTGTCCTGAGAAGACCTCTTCGTGGAGAGGCGTTTTAAAGTGTTAGGTCTCGACTATCGTGTGATGTGCTTTTTGTCCAAGGCTGAGGTTAGCTCGTCGGATCACCAAGGTCCTTCCCAAAGAAACACGAACTTCGGGTTGAGGAGTTTCTTTTTATTACAATCTTTATTTTAAGTCAAAAACAGAACTATACAATGAACAATAATTTAATCTTAGTGTTGATACGGCTATACTGGTCTTCTTCGGCGGTTCTGGTGGGCATGGGATAGCCCCGACAATCCCGTCGGTCTGCAGGTCCGTCTTGCGACAGTCCCGGCAATCTACAGGTCCGTCTTGCGACAGTCCTGTTTGTGGTGTCGGCGGTGCGGGCGGTACGGTCGGTGTAGGCGGAACGGGTGGGGTTGGCGGTGTTGATGGTGTAGACGGTGTAGCTGGTGTCGGCGATGTAGATGGTGTCGGCTTGGTTTGTGGTGTCGGCGGTGTAGGCGGTACGGTTGGTGTAGGCGGTGCGGTCGGTGTAGGCAGTGTGGGTGGTTTTATCGGTATGGGCAGGGTTGACGGTGTCATACTGGATGTTTGAGACCTTCTGGCAACAGTTCTCGTCAGCCTTCTGACGGGCGCGTCTATTGGTATCCAGCTGCTCCATGGCTGGTGTCCTTCCCTAAGTAGTGCACACGAGTTGGTAGCTGGACTTGTGCGTAGAAAATTTCTGTTTGTCAACTTCTGGCCACCTAGCGTTATCTGGATCTTGGCTTTATCTAGCCAGTCCATGCCGAAGATTGCATCCTCGGCCAACGTCTTCACATATGTGAGTTCGCCGGTAAGGGTATGGTTAGCCAATTGAAGCTGCGCCATATAGTGCTCCCTGGTGTTAATAGTGTCTCCGTTGGCAAGTTGGATCCTCTGTCCATGATATCGGACGGGTACCTGCATTCTTCGCAGGGTCTGTCGTACCTTTGGGCCGGCAAAAGATTTTGATGCTCCGGTGTCAACTAGGCAATTAAATGTCTGACCATGAATGGTAGTCGGGATAAAATATCGCGGGTCGGTCCTTCTTGTATTCGATATTGCGGCGGCTTGGTCTTGATGACAATTACAATCCCTCGTTTTTATTCCGTCCTCCCCACAATAGGAGCAAAATAGGCGATACGGTCGTTGACAATTCTGTTGCCGATGGCCTCTTTGTTTGCAGCGCCAACAGTGCGTATCTCGATTGTACGGGACATTTGTTGCCTGTGATCTGGGCGCTGGGGCAGTGACGGAATTAGTGGGACGGACGCTCCGTTCCTCGCTCTTCACATGTTCGAACTCTTCAGCCAACTCCATAAGTTCGTCTAATGTGGTAAAATCCCTACGTTTAATGTAGAGGCGGTATTCGGGTCGCATACTGTCATATATCCGGTCTATATTATCTTGTATGCTCATCCGGGGATGTTGTCGGATCAGGTATTGGGTGGCTCGAATAAAATCTTTGGCTCTCTCCCTGGGCCCTTGCTTTTTCCTCATAATCTCTTCCTCGAGTTTATGGATATAGCGTGCCGGGAGGAAGTAGCGCAAGAACGCTTGTCGGAACTGATCCCAGTTCTGGAAGCCATCGCGGTTGATTCTCAGCCACTCCAGTGCCGTACCTCGGAAGATCTCGGGTAGCGGCCGTATCATATAATCGGCTGGTATATCATAGCAGCGGGTTAGCTCTTCGATCCGCTCCATAAATTCGAGGGCGTTTCCTGAGGAGTCGAATTTTAACCCCCATTTTCGGACCGTATCCATCACCTCGGCTTCATAGCTCAGGGTTGGCCTGACTCGGTTTGAGGCGGTCGGGGCTGGCTCAGTTACTCGGCTAGAAGATGATGTGGTCGGGTCCCTTGGGTACCTTTCGTACGATGTGGTAGGCACAGGCGGTGGTTGAACGGTGGCGGGGTGAGGGGTAGCTACTGGCATTTCTACGAATTGTGGGGTCTTTACGGTCCCCTCGGTTGGAGTGGATTTTTCGTCCTCATCTGAAGACGTGTCCCCATATTCACGGGTAGAAATTTTTGCCTCTAATTCTTCGCAGAGGTTTTGCGTCGACGATCTAGTTCGGGTGGCTTTAAGGTAAGCACTCATCCGGGATCGCAGCTGCTCCACTGTTCCCTCGGTCCTTAACCCTGTCTTCTCCATGACCTCCATCAGTTCTGCCTTTCGGAGTAGGTAGATCCATCCGATGGTCATGTCTCCGGATTGTCCTTCCGGGACGGTTAGCTGGTTTCCCTCGTTCATTTCTCGGTTTTCGTTTGTGGGTCCTCCTTGTCGGTCGTTTCTTCTTCGTTGTAATAGTTCTGGGTCTCCTTCTGTTGAGTCCCTGCTCGGGCGCCAATGTGATGTGTTTTTTGTCCAAGGCTGAGGTTAGCTCGTGTCGGATCGCCAAGGTCCTTCCCAAAGAAACACGAACTTCGGGTTGAGGAGTTTCTTTTTATTACAATCTTTATTTTAAGTCAAAAACAGAACTATACAATGAACAATAATTTAATCTTAGTGTTGATACGGCTATACTGGTCCTGGTCGTTTGGTGCGGGCAGCGGCTTGGTCTTCTTCGGCAGTTCTGGTGGGCATGGGATAGCCCCGGCGGTCTACGGGATAGTTTTGCGACAATCCCGTCGGTCTGCAGGGCCGTCTTCCGACAGTCCCGGCAATCTACAGGTCCGTCTTGCGACAGTCCTGGCACTCGAGGTCCGTCTTGCGACAGTCCTGGCACTCGAGGTCCGTCTTGCGACAGTCCCGGCAATCTGCTAGCTTTCTAGCACCCAAAAAAATGGCGAATAGTAATTAACTATTTCGCGGAACAAAATCAGCGGTACACGGGATTGGTACGGTCAACACTCTGAATTTTTGCTCGCTTTGTTTGTCATTCCACTGCCGTCTTATGTTATTCTTTCGGCCAAGTCGGTGTGAATTCTATTCACGAGTGCAAAAACTATTTTGCCTTAAAATGTGCACCAACGCCTATTGCCAATCTGCTGTTAGAGCTAGAACATGTATAGTGAACGGCGGCTGTGTGCATGGGTGTGCATTGTTGTAACGATTGCTTCTTTACAATCGGTCTTAAAAATCGAACTGGTGCCAAAATCGGGCTATGAGCATCAGGCTAAGGTATATCAGGGTCTGTCTCAGACTCGTCCCAGTTTCAATTAACACCCTGTTTTTAAGAAATACCTTTGCCCGAAGCCTGGTCGCTCTCAACCAACCCAGCAGGCGAAGACGACGGTTTTCCTGCTGTGCACATAGTTGGAATAATGTTCTTTTATAACTTTAAGAAAAGACATATTCCAAAGGCTCTGCTGCCAGAAATCGGCATTCTGTAAACGAAACGTTCAAACGTTTTCGTGTGCACGAAGAAATTTGCTTGTGTAACGTACGGCAAATCATACGTGCGCACGAAAACGTTTGAACGTTTCGCCTTACAGAATCTGACCCCTGGTCCTTTCGCATTGACCCCTTTGCTGCTTTGATTTACGACTTTCACGAGCTAGACAAGTAGCTGGGTCTGATTTGAAAGCTCTCTTTCAGCTTCGAGTTTTAGGCACTTTGACAGTGAACCATGATCGTGTCATAAGTCGATCGCCACTGTGAAATTCGGTGTCGGGTGAATATGAGAACACCTCCCTCACAGAAGATATCGGTATTTAATCGATTCCTCCTTTGAAAACCGTCACAAGGTGGCTGACTAAAAGTTGCGTTTTCAAAGTTCTCCAGCAACATTTTGCTTTTGTTTTATTCGTTTTTTTCTGAAAGTATCTCCTCTTGGCTAGCGAATACACAAACAAAAGTTTTGGGCGATTGGCAATGCATGGAAACCTACAATTTAGAACTGTTTTCTCGACTGTTGCAAATGAAGAAATGAAAGCTTCACTTGAGGGTCGTTACGTCAAAAGCTCTCCGTTCAAGTCGACAGGCAAAAGCTTGCATCGTCATCGTTTTATTTCTTTCACACACTTTCCCGTGAACATAAATATTTAAATTTAAGAAAGCAAAAGCTTTACGATCCGCTGAACAAATCACCAATTTTAATATTTAAATAGTATTCTAAAGTCTTCCATCTGTTGCAGCTCCACTGATCTACATATTCAAAAAAACTTTTGCGATAGCTTTGAAGAAACAACCCCGCGCTCTTGCATTTTGCATCAGACCACATCTAGCTTCGCCTCCACCTCAAGACATAATTTAATAATGCAAACAGAAAATGCCCCACCCCCCTACCATCGTGTGTGTAAACAATAAAGCAACATCAGCACCTCTGGAACCTATCCCATTCCAGGTATAAAGTATTTATTCCGCATACACACTGGTGGCTGCTGGTTGCGGTGTTTTTGCGCTGAATTCTAAAAAGTCTTTCCATGTTTCCGACTTTGGGATAAAAACTAAATGCTTCCCTAAATAGAATATAACACATGCTCCTCATACACCCACACCCACATAGCTGTGGAAAGTTGCAAATTTAGGATTCCATTTCGCAGAGAAAGACATTTCCTGCTACAGAGACGCACAGCTCAAGAAGAAAAGAAGAAAATAATAATGCAGCTCCCAAAGTATACGGAAGTATAGCACACAATGCATCCAGAAGTGGTTCCAAACCTCCCTATAACAAGGTGGCTCCTACAATAACGCCGCCGTCGTCACCATCAATAGCTCCTCGAGAGCAGCACTCAAGCGAAATAATCGACTTTGGAACTCTTCTTTTTGTTATTTCATGTTATTATATCAATGCAAACATAAAATAAAACGAAAAAGAAATTTTAAAGAAGAAAAATGAAACACTTATAAACTACAGTGGGGAGAACAAAAAAAAAAAAAAAACAAGAAGCGAGGACTCAAAGAGGGAAAGTTTTTTTTTGCATCTATGGTAAAAGTTTTTTTTTTGTGTATGCAGAATGCTTCTATTGCGGCGTTGAATTTGTATGAGTGCCGGCATGTTTTCCTTGATCACAATGCATCGTTTGCGCCGCGCTATATAGTCAAAGGACTAACACGATTTGAGATAAAGAGGAATTTTATTAAAGAATTGCACCAGCACTAGTGATGTAGGTGTACAGTACATGTGCTTGTAGTGTTTTGTCTCCTTGGTCCTTGGTTTCTGATGGTATAAATATGCACCTTGTGGATGGATTATGCCGCCCAAATTGGGGAGGTTTGATTTTTGTTACGCTGGATGATATGGGGGGAGGACCCAAGATGCAGCACTTTAATTACTAAAACGACATCCTTTATGCAAACTTGTATACAAGTGTGCAGGAGTACTTGTGGCGGCAAGGACAGGGATGCATCGAGTTCAAGTTGACTGCTGTTGTTCGGGCTTTTGTCACTCCGCAGTGTCGGCGGGATTGTTCTCAAAAATGTATTCATCCAGTGACAAGGAGATAATGTCAGTGTTAATCAATGGCAATGGGTGGGGGGTTACAATGTGACAATGAACACTGAATGATGGGGATTTCGCTATTGTTGCTGCGGAGCTAAATGGGTTTCTTGGTGTTTTTTTTTCTGCGCTGATTAATGGACGTGTGTTCTATCATTCTTTGGTAAATTTAATGTAGTTTGAAAACTGATATTCCAATCAGTGAGGCGGATGTATCAAGCTTGCAGTTACTCTATTTAGAGTTCACTGGACCCTGTCCCTGATTTTAATGAGGGAGGTCATCATCAAGGAAGTTGGAAAACGGACTAACAGCAGCCCTATTGAATGCACATTTCTCCAAGGATACCAATTCTAGTAACATTCTTTGTCGAACAGATTTGTTGTTGTTTGCGTAATCCATTTTTTATTTATATTCACCAATTTTACACGATAAATTGACAAGCTTTCGACAGTTCTTGGTGCTATTGGCAAAGGTTATTTAATTGATGTAGCAAAATGAAAAAAAAATCCTTGCAAACGTGAGGACATTTTGTACTTAACGTGCTATCGGTCAACCGACAAAGGCATGGGGTCGACAAAAGCTGGTATATCCGCCATTCACAAGGCACGGTGAACATGGAGTGGTTATAGACCTTTAGGCAAAAGAAACCCTTAGCTGAAGAAAGAATTGGAAATACGAGATTAGATTTGCAGGGAAGTTGTTATGGACACAATTCAAGTACACAATTTGTACAAAAAAATGTTTTGTTGGGCTTTACGTTATTTTCTTAAAGGCGATAATTTTGAGCGAATTTTTTTGGCGATTTGTCAACACATTTGGGCTTTGTGAAGTTTTCTTTCTCAATATTTTGGACGATGTGACAGATTTTGGGCGTTATGACATTTTTTGGTGCAGGGACATAAGTCCCCGGGAAATAAAACCACTTTCATGAGGTGGACTTAGTTCCCATGTAAGATGGGAACTAATTCCACTCTCTTATGGGAACTTAGTACACATTCAAAAATAGGAAGAGGGAACTAACTTAAGCATTTAGACAACAAACTGTAAAGTGCAGTTAGTTATCACATTCTTTTAGCAAAATCTTAAGCTTATCTGGGATAAGTGCAGTTAATACGATTCGTTATTAGTGAAAACAGTGTGAAGTGAAGTCTTGCAAACTGAACTGCATTTTTTATTTTTATTCTGTTTGCCAAAATACTCCTTTCGAAATTTGAATTTTTTAATTTTTATTCTGTTTGACAAAATACTCCTTTCGAAATTCAGTTTGCAAGACTCTGAAAATGATCAAATAAAAAATCGCGCGATTTTGTTTAGTACATGTTAACAAAAAGTAAAAACTTGAATTTTTCAAGTTATTGACGATTTTTCTTTTCAGTGTGTTATTGGTTGCATTACATATATTATATGTATGTATTTAAACATGTATCCTAAATTTGGTACTCTCTGACTCAGTTAAAAGTTAATTTCTTTTTTATTTATAAAAATTGCAAAGTTCCTACTTGACTCTTTAATTTTACTTTGTTCTTAGTCGACAGTGAGAATTTACTTTATGTTAAAAGGGAAATAAGACCACTCTGAATTTCCGGAATTTATTTCCCACCTTACATGGGAACTAAGTCCCCATCACGAAAGTAGTTTAATTTCCCACTAGGTGGGAAATAAGTCCCTCAGTGGAGTTAGTTCCCGGGGACTTATTTCCCTGCACCACATTTTTTGCCTGGATTCTTTAACCTTGAGCGATAAGACCCAACGCTATTTTAAGCAAGAATGATGCCACTACGCCCGAAATCAATGTCACATCATCCAAATTAACGTGGATTTTACAACAACAAATCGCCCAACAATGTTTTGGGCGTTATGACATATTTCATCTTGGGCGTTATGGTTTTGGGCGATAAGACCTAACGCCGATAGTTATGGACCTGATAGGTAGTGCTGTTGTCGAACTCCGAAACCGCTCAGCCAATTTCAGTGAAATTTTGTGGATGGGTATGGTTAACCCGATTGTTCCGTTCTTGCTCTTCTTTGGGGTGGTGGGCGCAAATCGCAAGCATTTAAAAATATGTGATGTGGCGTGTGTCATATGGGGGCGTACGCCGTACACTCAAGTAGTCCAGGATACTAACCACTGAAACACCGTGTTCATAAGTCGCAGCTATTGATATTTATTCTTCTATAGCACCTATCTGTGGCAACAGGGAAGAACAGCATAAGTCGACTTATGTCAAAATTGAGTTAATTGTACTATCGGATGCACCGTACCCTGTTCTATACGTCATATTTTTTTCATTCAAATATCTTTTACGGTTGCAGTTTTATGGATCAGGAAAACACGCATAAGATATGGAAGTACAAACTTTTAACCTTCGCTCCTGAAAAGTGGCTAAAAATTACTTATGCTGTTTTTCCTTGTTGCCACAGCTATATCGAAAGTGAAGTGAAAAAAAATACGAACATGACCGCACGATTTTTCAAATCTAAAGCTAAAAGCGATCATATGCTTCATCGTTAAGCACAATGTTTTTGGACAATCGCGTTTCTGGGTGTACTCGGTCGAATGGCAGAAGCGAGGATTGCCGATTGCCCACATTCTGCTCTGGTTGATTTGGTTGATTGAGAATATCTGACCGGACCAAGTCTATTCAATCATTAGCGCGAAAAAAAAACGATCAAGAAGCCGACCATGAAGTCGTTTCAATGCATTGAACTCAATTTAATTCCAAGGGAGTTTCATTCGTCCAATAGAGAGGTTCAACTATCAAAAGGGATGTTAATAATTTAATCAAATTTAGGCGGTACGAAGTTCGCCGGGTCAGCTAGTAATTTATACAGCAAAACAACGTTTGCCGGGTCAGCTAGTTTCATATAATAATAAAACGTTTTACAATAGAAATTTCTAAGTTAATAGGGAGTATGAAAAATGTACGTAGCTACATTCGGTTGTTCAGTTACGACAAGTGTCCAGTTTATATCGGAGGAGGGGAAAGGACTCTGGATGATAGTTGGCACATAAAGAGTGATTGAACACCTCCGGTTTGGAAAATTCTTATCTCAAGCGTAGAGGACTGTCCCACATTAGGTAAGCGTCTGCGTTGGAGGGGGATCACAACTATCATGGCGGTCGCAAGTGAAGACTGCTAGCGAAAATTATGTTGTTTGAGTCTCAATTCTTCTGAATCTTTGTCCAAATTAAGTCGGTAGGATCACACAAAAGAAGCCCGACGACAACATAGCAGAGCAGCAAGATTTTACTAACTCACAATGGCGACATTTTTCATATAAAACTACCCATTGTGACCTGCAAAATTTGTAGGTAAAAATGATTATTAGCAAAGTTCGCTGACTCGAAACCAACAGATCGAATGCTACAATTTATTCAAAAACGTCACAGACCCAAGATGCAACCCTCCAGTTCAATAAACCCCCATAAATGAGACGTAATCAAATCATAAGAATCCTCAAATTGGTGGAGACAATCCTCTTGCCTGCAGTTGTCTGTCTGTGTCTTTCTCTCGATTTGGCTGTTAGTCTCGCATGAAAAGTTGGTAATTATTTATCCAGTGACGTCGAATCTTCCCAGATACGGCGAACAAAGACATCATACTCCACTCTGGTGATGCATCCATCTCCTGCGGGGTGAAAAACAAAGACATCATCTCCATCGTTATCTTCATCTGTGCTTTCGTCGTCTTTCTGTGCCTTTCGAAAGCCATCAGTCAGATTTGAAATGGCGCCTTGCGATTGCATTCTCATTGCAGTGTGTCTTGTCTCATACATCATCTATTTTCCTGTCGCGTGATCACCGCTGGCAGCCCCAGGTGCAACGACGTTCGCATCCGTTTAACCAAGCTGGTGTTTTATTTCGGTGGACTTACCCCCTCCCAGCCGCCATCGTCCACGATTCGTCGCCACCACTTTACTCAGCTTTCGTTTATTTCCTCCTCACATTTCCACCCTCAACTCAATTCTATTTTCGATTCATTGTGATGTGCGCCCCCATACATTCGGATACAGCACCCATTATCAGCACCTCCATGACTATCACTCATCCATTGAAACAGGAGGGTGCCTGCGCCAGTGCTTGGCTGTTGCTTCCCCTTCCGTAGAGGGAAACACCGAAGTGGAAAATGTCCTTGGCCACCTACCAACCCACTCAGATAAAACTCTTTGTAGTTTTCCATCTGTGGTTGGTGGAAATGGGGGAATAGGTGAAAACCAAAACGTGCATGCCATTAGCATGTGGCAGAAGGATAATAAAAGGAATACGTATATCGCTCGTGCGAAGTGATAAAAAGAAAAACATCTCAGATGTCTGTGCAGAAAGTGGGTGCGTGTGTGCGCGGAAAGGGGAATGTCACCTAATTTCTCGCATCCCGACAATGTCCGGTTTCCATACCGGCGCAGAGTGAGGAATATCCGGACTGCTTTGCATACCCATTTCATTTGTTTTCCAGATCTGTGTGGTAATTTCCTTTTATGGTGATTATATGCGATGGTGTGATGAATTTGAATAATGTCGTCGCACCGCCATTCCCAGCAGTAGATTTGAATTTCAAATTTCACTACGCTTACGGGGTGCAATTCTTTTCGTGCCGCTCGCAACCGAATCTCTGCGAGGAACCTATGCCCACATGTGCGTATGTGTTGTCTCTGCTAATAAGATTTGTATTATTTGTCGCAGGCGAATTGGGGGCATGTATAATAAGAGCACGAGTATGTCTTAGAGGTGATGGCATGTGGTTTACACTCTGGAATTCGGGGACTCGTATCTTGAAGGTATTGGGTGGAAGACGTTCAAGTCTCTATAGTATTGGCATGGAGTTTATTGAAGTATGTGGTTTTGTCGGTTGGTACGGCACCTGGTAGGGGTGTATTTTAGAAACGGTTTTGGTTGTTTTGCAGCTAATGGTTTGGGTGAGGAATTCGGAAATTCGGGGGCGTATGTGGAACTTTGTTCCCAACTAAAGCAGATAATGAAGACTGCTTTTGCTTTTATGTGTGATTATGTTTTTGTTGATATTAAGTGTAGTTCTCCTTCAAAATGTGGCTCATTATCAGAGGAAAATACCGCGTGGGCTTTAGTCCTTAGATGCGCCTCGGAGAATGAATATTTTCTGGCATAGCTCAGAAATTCGTCCTGGGGGTATTGATTTCCAAGCTCAGGTTTCTCTTTCTGAATATTGAGTGATTAACTAGAATTCGCCCCCGTTAATCTGAATCATACGGTAGATTGTCTGATACTTGTTGAGAGGGCAAAGCTGGGGCCATTTCCAATTACAGCTCATATTTCTGCCAAAATAAATTACCTGATTACAGTCTTTTGGCCAGATCCAACCAATATCCTTACAGACACACCGCAATCCGCTATGCCCTGTAGTCATATCAGTTACGTGCAATTATGCAAAAGGATATCTACCTACCGCACACATATTCAAATCATCCATTCCGACCCAACGAGCAGGCAAACGAATAGATGAATCTCAGAACATTAACCGAATCGAAAGGAGCTGCAACAACAGCAGGACTTCTGGAATGCAGCCACCGATCAAAAGAACAGATACTTCATCATCTAATTCAATTTGAGTTGCAAGTGCATTTTTTCTATTTAATTTTGCCAGGATGAAGTTTGCTCGAGTAGCCGCCGCAACTGAAGGGACCAGGCCATCAATAGATTCCCCATTTATCTTGGGCAAGAAAAAGCCAACAAACAAGCAGACGAAAAAAATGAATCCACCTCTTATCGTTCATCTCGTGTATTTTTTTTTTTTTTTGTATGGCTTTGCCAGAGTCTAGTGAGTTCTGTGTGCACTAGGGCAAACATTTTCCCTGCACTTGATAGAGAAATAGGCAGAAAAAAAAAAATAATAATCCTGTGTAAGGATGTGTACTATGGAATGCAATTAAGCCAATAAAAATCCAATTTCAAGTTGTTCCTTGCAAAGCATATACCATTGGGTGGCATGCTATTTGGCTTTCGGTAAATGAATGGGGAGAGAGGACCTACATATACTTGAGAGGAAATATTATGCCAACTGCAGAGGGAATCCATGTGTGGAAATTGTTTGGGGTAGGGATTTTTTCATTCTCGAACTGCTAACATCTGCCCGGTGCTCATTGAATATTTCTAATGCACAACGAATGCGAAATTACACTTTGCCGATGGTTAACTTTGCTTGTGAGTTGTATATCCTTTGATCATTGCAATTCAGCAGACGGCTGCGACGAATGGATAGATTAATCTCAGTTGTGCCACAAGTTATCGCTTGAAGGGTGACAACTACGTCGATTTGTAGGTGAGGTGTATAACCCAATCTGTATTGTTGAGATGTTTACACTGCGATTGGATGCGACACGCTGACTCCTTATGTCATTTACAACCAAGAGCGCTTCTTGAAGACAATGAAGAGCGAAAGTCGAGTGCTGAATATCTTTCATCCCTACCGTGGGGTCTGCCTTAATTCTGTGCCTTCGATGGCTGCGTTTATCTTGGGCTCTATGCAAAGGTTGGCATAATGCAGGACACTATCGAGTGTCAATATCACATGAGTGAGTGAGGAATAGGTTTCCATTAAACTTTGACGGGGGCATTTTTCCTCATACTTAATTCTTCCGAAAACATGGGGCAACCCTTGTCAATTTGTACTCACACCTGCACACGTATTTCATCAGAAAAACATTGTGGCTATCACTTTGACATCGCATGCTTCCCTTTTTTCGCTATAACAGCGAAAAGGGCACACATGACTCTTAGTGTATGTCGACCCCTCTGGACCTACAGAACCTAGAAGCAAGAGCAATCGTTGCTGATTTTTTTCGCTTTGATGCGGAAAGTTTATTGAAGTGGAAAGTTGATTGATAGCTAACAATGTTGGAGGAAGAATTGGATCACCGATTTATTTTTGCTTTATTTATTAATTAAGAAATATTTGTGTAATTAAAAGTGAAAGGCAGTAAAAAAAATAAAATAAATAAATAGTTGGCGCAACAGGTCCGCAGGGACCCTAGGACTAGCTTCCCACAACCATTGGCTTGGTGTAAGTTTTTCATCTTTAGGACGAATGGAAGGGATATCCAATTCGCGTCAGACATTCGTGTGATTTGGTTTTTTTTTCTGGACCCCAACCTAGGACCTCGCGCTTAGTAGTAAAACACACTAACCACCAACCACGTGTCTGCCATATCTTGTTGTCTTAAATTTTCAGACATCCCAAAACAAAGTTCGTTTTGATTGGTTTGACGAAAGCAGTCTGCAGCTTTCCATATCCTTAACAACAACTGTAGGGATCCGCTCGAAATTCTGCTTTCAAAATTCCGTCTTCTCGCACAAAAATTCTGCTTAATTTTCTGATTTTCAAATTTAAAGCAATAAAATTCTGCTTATTCTGCTTTTTTCCACCTAACAAATGTAAACGACGAAGAAAAAAAAAGCAGATATAAAAAAAAAAACAATTTTACATTTATAAAACACTAAAAATTATTTACTTTTAATTTTTAAATAAAGATAAAATTGAAATTAAAAAGAAACAAGAAAAAATAGATTAAATATTGACAAACAATTTTGATAAAAAAAAACAATATCTATTGAAAAAAATAATGCGAAATTTAATTCAAAAAAGATATGAAGCAGTCAGAAATGACAACTTTTATTTATTATAATTTTTTTTTTTTTCTTTTTATACTTCGTTCAAAAAATTTTAATAAAAAAAAAACAATATCTATTGAAAAAAAAAAAGAGAATGCGAAATTTAATTAAAAAAAAATATGAAGCAGTCAGAAATTGTTCAAAAGCGCTAGCTTTTATTTTTATTTTTGTAAAGCAGAGTTTTGAAAGCTGAATTTTGACCCATCCAGAATTTTGACCCCAACCCCTACTGTATCACTACAAGGTTCGCTTGCCTACCTGTGCAGGTCTAAATTTTGCGTGGGTTATCGTGCAGATATTCGCTTGAGAAGTTGCCGCGTTTCAAATAGCTTCCGGGCATCGAAGCCGCACTGGTTCTCGCCACTTAATGCTGGATAAGAATTCTTAAAACGATTTCATACTTCACCTCTTTGGAGGTGGAGCGCGTATCAGGCTGTTGTGAACGAATTTGATGCTAGATAGTTGAAGACTGTCTTTTCTAAGCCGCTTGCGAATAAGTGTTAGTTCCGCACTGAAATTATTGCAAGTACCTCTTGAAAAATCGGTCCCAGTCAGTGAGTTTCAGAACTTGCTTGAAGTCTTAAAAATGTTTTGTTCTGAATGTAGAGTTGGATTCCATTCACGAGATCTTCTCGAAGAGCCTACGATGTGAGTATTATTTAATTTCAGATATTAGTTCATGCTGTTTCCGTTGATATTGACATGTATCCTTGCTCCCTGTTGTTGCAAACTCCGTCGATAGTGCATGTCGCCATTTTTACTGAGATTTCGTTCTATTTGTAAAGCTCTTCCAAAATCTGTCCTTCTTTTCCAACTATTCCTTGACATCTTTGCCACTCTAATAAAAACAGAAAGGGTGTAAAAAACGCTAAGCATTTTATGGCATAACCTCGAACCCAACACACCGCAATTAATTTTTCGAAACACTCGTGTCCCACGCAGAACAAAAATATGTGTATAAACTGTCCATTTCGTCGTTAATTATCCATCTCAGTTTTAAAAACTCTCACATCCCGAGGTATTTTTTTTTTAAATAATATCCTCCATGGAGGAATTAAGCATACTCAAGTTCATGGACCGTAATCCGACGCAGAAGCTTTTAATCGCCTTATCCTTCGCTATACTCAACTGTAGCGTTGAATATTTTCTCAGAACCAAGTAATACCATCCTCCAGTTCTAGGAAAATTGGACCGACTACACAGATTACTTGTGGTCTACTCAAGCCCCATGTTCTGTAGGTAAAATTACGGTAGGACATTGGTCGTTTTTTTTGCAGAACGGCTTCTGGTTGTATTATTCAGATTAACTTGAATTTTTCTCATTCAAAGTGAATCAGTAAGGAGGAAAAAAGAAATCCTTTGTCAGTCTACTTCAGCGGGCAATTAAAATGATCCACCTTCCGCTCATTGCAAGTCGAGCCTCAAATTGTATTCTTCACCTTAATGGACGTACGGCAATTATATTTAATACCGGCATAAGGTATAGTTGTAGGTTTCCCAGCTGCCTTTGCCATTTCGGGGAGATTTTTTAATGGTCCTCGAGATTATAAATTACAACCACTCGAAATGACCTGTAATTTGCCTAATGACAGAATTGCTTATGCACATAAATTCGGTCCCAGTAGCTGTACGGCTCGGCGATATCGCCAGAAAAAGAACTCCGCATTGTGTGCGCTTGACAACTTCCTCCACTCTCCGTCATAGGAAATTTCAATGAATAATTTAAATGAGGGGATGCCAAACAAAACCAAAAACCAACAGCATCCAGACATAAGCAGCACACGATACTCAGACTGTGCGGAGAACAATCCCAAGATTTCCGAATCTCATCCACCTTGGTCGGTCTGTGTCTCTCCCTCTTCGGTTTGTTTTTAAGTAGTATCATGCCTATGCAGGTTTTTCTTCTCATGTTTCTATACAAATGCAAGTATCGCTTTCCTGCATGGAAGGGAGGACAGATCTAGTGAATGGACTCACATTGTATTGGTACATGGGGCAAGGGGAGGGGACGAGTGGGTACAAGTTACGTGAAACATAAGGAAACTCAGTCGGTGCCTCCCTCGCGCACTTAAAAACGCAAAAGCGGTTATCGTCTTGAGGAAAATGCATCTAATAAGTGTGCCCAAGTTGGCATGCTTTTCTTTCATTCCCACTCGCTATAGATAGCGGGTAGTTTTTGTCTCTCCTCCCTAGCAGTGTAATCAGCATAATTCGCGTAGAATACATTTCAAGTAGAATAGTTGGATTGCATACTATGTACAGGAGTGCAGCAGCATCCTGGTGTGGTAGTGCTTATGCAGAAATAGAAACTACATCATCACGAGGAAGCTATAGAGTCGCATTGTCTGCTGGGGGAAACGGAACTCTTTAAGTTCTATATATTCACTTGTACACGTATCTGTTGCGACTTGGAAAGTGAACGAAAGAATGAGGATGCTGAAGAATAGGAACCGTATACAGAGCGTCAACACCCGGAGTAATTATCTCGAAAGCTAAACATAACATGGGTATTCCATTATAGTGTTTTCCAAGGATTTCAGTGCTCGCGTATTAGATATCCTGTTCCATTACTGCAACATAATGTTTTATGTGTTTGTGTGAATTTTTGTCGAAATTGTTAGTGGGTTTCATTGTTTTCCCTTTCCGGTGGTTGGGTGGTGTGCGACTTTTTTTTTTCGTCGGTTTTTATGGATTTTCATTTTTTTTCTTTAGTGGGAGCCAGTGGCGAGAGGAAAGTTCTTGAAGAAAAAAAACTGAAATGGAAAGATATTGCTGCATGTAAATAAATAGAATTGGGAGCGCTTCAAGTACGTGGTTTGAAAATATCAAAATTTCTGCAGCATGTTCACCAAAATCAGGATGCGGAGAGTGTGAAGCATCGTTTAATGTTAGTTAAAAGTGAGCCCACTTTCGTGTATTTTATTTTAATGTAACGAACAGAAAGCTTTTTGACTTTATCTATGTCTACAAATGGAAAAGTCTCAGAAAATACAGGTTGTACTCTGGGATGCTGTTCACAGGTCCCCATCTCTATGGGCTCGGCAAAAATAGGAAAAGTGCAAGCTTAAGTTTTTCTCTAGATTTTTTTTTTTGGACTTTGCGTCAAAAAATATTAGGCGCATTTAAATACAGTCACAGTCCACTTATAGGGGACATCTGCTGTTATAATATAGGATATAATTTACCTTAATAACTTAAAAGGTTTTGAAATAAATCACAAAAAGTGAATAAATTATTCTAAATCCGGTTCGAAGGACCATTTAGGTGGTTCCTTATTTGAAGTTAGTTCGTGGACTGTATAATGTTTATTTGTAAGAGAAGTAGAGAAGTTTATTTGTAACAGAAGAGAGTACTGTTAAGTTATGTTGCGGACAAAACACGTCCTGTATTTATTCAAATGTTGCTGAAAGAAAGAATTTAAAAAATAGACTGCTTCTTTTTTTAATCGACGGTTGACTGTTTAAACACATCTGTCTCCTTCAGCCGATGATAAAAGATCTTGCAAATCGGGATATTTTGTCAAATTTGCAAATTTTGAGTATTTGAAATACAATTGCGTTTGAGTTTGACAGCTAGCGAAGTTTGTTTACGTTTTCGTGCAATTTTTCAACTGCAAAGAAACGCATTGCATCGGGTGGATGTATTTTTGTTGTTTAATTATCTACAAATGTTTAGAAATCAAGCTGGATTCAAATTTCGAATGTTTTAATATGAAATTTAACCATTTGTGAATGGAAACGCTTAGAAAACTGTCGAAAGGTTCACATATTCCAATCGCACTAGTATCAACAAAAAAAAAAGAGCAAGTGACGTTTTTATGTTGGAAAAAAGGAAATCTGAGGGAATCTGAAGAAGTATATCGAATTCCACATAAGAATTTAATTGAAACCGTGTCTCAAACACGGTTTCTTCATAACCTCAGTACAAAAGAACACTCTTAGTTGCACGAAATTTCTATTTCAGCTGCCACAAATGAACAAGTAGCTCAGTAATAGCATATTGGGTAGCATTTCTGGTTATAAAACCGGTGCCAAGAGGTGCCCCATTTAGGGTTACTAAACGCACCCATTTCGGGGGGACAGTTTCGTCTTAAAAATTACTTCGTCACCCAAAATTCTTACTTTCAAAATTCAGCCCTTTCTGTCCCCCTTTTGTGCAAATCTTAACTAAACAAAAAAAAAACAGCTTTCACTTTGACTATTTTCTTCTCTTTCAATGTTTGGATTTGCAAAAGCATAAAATCAAAAGAATTCAAGAAAAGTTTGGACAAAAGCAAGTAATGTTTCTAATTATGATTTTAACCCAGTGATACCAGATCGGGGGATTTATCCCTCTTTGTGGGATTTTCTCACTTAAATTAAGCTAAAAGGGTCAAATGGATTTTTCAAACCTCATATTACAAAAAAAAGGATTTTACTTTTTTGGTAAATTTTTGTTCCTAATTGCTAATTTCATAAGAATAAAATATTTAGTCAACGTTTTTTATTTATTTTTATTTTTTGTATTCATGTTTGTTAGCTTGCATAGTTAATGTATCATGTATTTGGATTTGTTAATAATTAAAAAGAGTGAATTTAATGAAAAACATACATGTTTTTTTTGTAAATTAATATTTCGTGGAATAAATGTGGGATTTTTTATGTTTTGGCGAGGGGTAAAAGGGATTTTTTGGATATAACCGTGGAATAACCTGCTTCTAAGGTCTGGTTCCACTGTTTCAACCCCTTCTTGTCCCAATTGGTTTGGCGTTTAATATTTTGACATCCACAAATGAACACAAAATAAACCAAAGTTCACACTGTAGGCTTGTTCGGTTTGATAACCTCTCACGGATGATCACAGAGAGGTTTCAAAGAGGTTTCGCTGAAAACCCGAGGTTTCGAAACCTGAAAAATGTTTGGCGAAACCTCAGAGGCTTGGAATTTGTTTTTTCGTTTGGTGGAAACATGGCTTCAAAGTTGTTGTCCCCCCAATTTAAAAATTGTCCCCCGAAAAATTCATAAAGTCCCACTTTTCTCGTTTTCTAATCTGGTAACCATAATAGCCCCATTTGTGGCAAGCTTATCAATAGATCCATTGAATAAAACTTAGTCATATGTTCACACAATCTTAGAAAAAAAAGATTGTTAAGTGAAGAATTTTGGGATGTTTAAAAAATTGTACGTTAAAAGCTCTTGGTTGAAATATTATTTTTGTTAACAGAACTCGTTTTTAAGTTTTCAAGAATCAGGTATTCAGCGTTGGAATAATATACTCTCCATAAGTATTTTATTACATCATTTTACATCAACAAATTCATTCGTATGATATTTGGGTTCATTTTAACCAACGAAAATTGTTGGCACTACAATTTTTTTTTTTGAGTGATGGACTGATCTCCTTACAAGTCGAGGTGTTTTGGAATGTGCTGAGATGCTGTCATCATGTTCATGTTGATTGGAGGTTTATCAATCGAAATATACTATACCTGGCCAACGACGACTTCTGTCAGGTTCAGAATTGACCAAGAAGTGCACATTTTTCCAATGAAACACTGAAAAGATAGAATTTGTCTATATTCGTTTCTTTTTTTTTTATGGGAAATTATTGTAA
Source organism: Cheilosia variabilis (assembly GCA_951230905.1). Taxonomy (NCBI): domain Eukaryota; kingdom Metazoa; phylum Arthropoda; class Insecta; order Diptera; family Syrphidae; genus Cheilosia; species Cheilosia variabilis. The sequence goes on from OX579677.1 coordinate 46,454,931, forward strand.
TAACTGCACCGCACAAACGAAACAGAAAAATTATTTTATCATACTTCGTCGACCTTTATTTTCTTCTTACCAACACAACTTGTGAACTACTTTGAGGATTAACAAAAGAATGCCCAAATAAAACAAAACAGAACACAATTGAACAGGATCTGAATATTAGGTAGGTGATGCATACGATGGGTGTGGGTACTTGTGTGCGAACACTGTGATCTTGCATACCTGACATAGGAGTATAAATGTCATCAGCAAGTGTTAGTGCTGGGCAGACAATCCCTTCTGCCTACTGAAATGCATACAGGTAGCTATGTGTGACACTAGTTTTTGCCTGTTACAGGAATTCAATCACCATGAGTTGTTGTCATCGACTATGATGAAATTCCTGTTTATTCTACCAAAATTCAATTATTTTCTTCAATCGAAAACACAAAAAGTATTTTGGACTAAGCTCTCTGACAATCCCACCTTCCTCTGTCCGTCAGTCTGAAAAGCATAAATGACATTGAAAGTGAACTCTACAAAATACCGTTTTCTCACACCTTCATTTCTTTTTTTTACTTTCAGGAAACTTCAAGTCTCACTTCAACTTCAACTTCACCATGTGGACTCACTGATATTGGTCATCCCAGCTTTAACCCCTTTTCCAGTTCGTTATTTTGTGTTTCGCCCCCCCCCCCCCCCCCCCCCCCCTTTGTTTGGATTCATTTCGCATTATAATTTCTTTTGAATTCTCAAGTGCTGTGCTCCCCCATTCAACACAAATCTGACGCGCAAATAAAGCAAAAAATATATATTTCCGTATGTTTGCACAAATTGAGGACGCCTCCGTTCATAAATCAAAATCCAAACAAAACAGCCTCACAATACGAGCAGCAGCAGTAGAAAAATAAATCAAAATTAAAATCAATAAGATATAATGTATTTGTTCGAAACTATAAATCAAAAAGATGTCAACAGTTCAACGTTGTTATCGGCATATACTAGCCCATGTGCTGCCAGTGGCGGCCGTCGACGGCGTCAATCACAAGCCTCTGCCCAGAGTCAAAATAAAAACGACCAATCCGCGATGGGGCATGTGCTGCTATCGCCTTTAGTGAATTGGATCGCCAGATCTGCGCCGATCTGCGCGACAACGTCGTCGTCAAAAGTGTCAGAATCGAAATCAAAACCGCTGTCAATATCACTGTCGCCCGCGAGTGTAAATAGTATGGAGGCGACGTCGTGTTCGGAGTCGCCGCCGCCACCGGTGTCGCTTCGTCATCGGACAAATTGCAATTATTTTGAGAAACATCTGTGTACATATGTAGTTGTTGTTGTAGTATTTTTATGTGGTTTTCAAATCTCCAATGTGAATTGTCTAGCGAGCGAGACAGCGAGTCTCTTGTCGCCGTCGCGCAACTCGAATAGCTCTATTTCTAGTAATACGATTAGTGAAAGTGTAAATAATGATGACTACCAGGACGAAATTTTATCGATTGACAACGAACTGATCGGCAGTAGTAACACCAGCAGCAGTAACAGCAAAGACGGTAGCGCTGGCAGTGGGCGGCAACAGGCCAAGTTCAATGGAAGCCAAGCCGCCATGAATGCGATCTTCAGTGACTTTAGTGATGCATTTCAGGGCCTTAATCCACGCGCAAGTGATGATAGTTATAGTGATTATTTTACGGATAGCATAAGTAAGCCTAAGCCCCCACAAATGCCAGTCTATTTGAATGAGTTTGCGGTGCACATACCGGCTGGTTGGCAGGTCGCCGACGCCATTGCCAACAAGTACGGATTCACCAACATGGGACAGGTGAGTTGATTTTTTTTCACTATCTATCTACGAGTAGTTCTGCCTCAGGTTAGGATATCGATTTACATACATTTTGTAGGATATGTCAGTCAGTCCCCCTCCTGTGGATGACAACCACAGCCATGTTGACGATGACGACGGACGACAAGCCTGCACATTTTTCCAAATGCGACTTGCTAAACAATCAAACAGAGATTAGTACGTTTGAGTTCAGGCAATTCTCAAAAACAAATTATCCCAACTCTCCGCACAGTCTAATTGATTCCAGCCGAGCGAGAAACGCCCCTTAAACCGTTTGAGATGGCGTTCAAACGAGAATCCGTTTAAATAGGTTCAGGTGTTTGCCATCTGTTTTTAAATTCAATTATCCAACTTGCATTAGGCATTGCGTCCTAGCGCTCGCCCGCCGCCCGCCCGCCGCCCGCCCGCCTGCGTATGTCATTTCGAAAACAATGATTGATGTTCCCAGCAATAGCGATACGAGAGAAAATCCAACAAAGCGCGACAATCATTCGGAAAAGGAAAAATAATTTGTTTTCACTTCTCGGGTTGGAGAACTACGCAGCTTTTCTCTTGTATCCATTTTCTTGTTGCTGTTGTTTTTTCTTTGCGGATTACGTAGGCGCGGAATCCCTTATGTCGGCCCACACTACGCCCAAATGCTAAATGGTGCGCATCCGTTCATGACGCTGCCGTATAATTTGATTTTGCCATCCGCAGATAGATTCCTCGTTATGCGTTTCGTTATCCATGTGTCCGCGCGTTGACATGCCATTACGTAGAGAGATCTGTCTGGCAAAAAGGACGGAATGCGAGCTTTAATCGAATTTTAAGCGACACCAACAAGTTGGAGCGCGGGGGTTGAATGCGAAATGTCAGACTTGGCTTAGCCTGAGTCTGCCTCTGACTTGGCTGACTTTGCTTTTTCTCTTTAAGTGCTCTGCCGGCTGCCATGATTCCACTTAAGATAATTTTTCGATTTACGTTTAATGCATGTTGTGCTTTTTTTTGTCTTTTTTTTTTTTTTTGTTTTTTAATTCGTGAAGCCGCCTAAGGCGGGAATGCAAAGTCTCTCGGACGCAATAGTGCGGATTCAATGCTAAGGTTGGGGATTTGATTTCAGTTTTTTTTTAAATTAACAAACTAAACGCTTCTCGATGTTTGGCATACTAATCAAGTTGTATAGATGCTTTGGCCCAAACTACGCACAGGCGGGGGTGAGTAAAATTGGCGATTATACAGCACACGCCCTCGTTGAATAACTTTTGCTTTTCGGTTTGCGAAAGCAATTATCGCTCGGTTGTATGGAAGCCGAAGTGCCGATGGCAATTTGCAATTGAATTGGAAATCGATTTCATAAAGGAAGCGAGTGCCTTGATTTTTTGTTCCCCTTATTCTGTGCTGACTGCCAATATAATAACAATGGCGGGAGGGCAATTGGTAACACTGTAAAGACATATTTGGGGAGGTGGGGCGAGAAGCAGAACTTAGACCGAGATTGGGGAGTTCCATTCCAATCGGAACAGAGAATGGTATATTTTAAATAAACTGAGTATATCCAGCGACTTGGCTCTAAACAGCAGCTACCGAGGTATGATTTAGGAATTTGAAGTTTTATTGTTTATAAGGGATCGTGCTTAGGGAGCTGAATATAAGCCGTTCTCTAAAATGTGCTTGCTGGTTGATTTATTCAATAATTGTTCACCTCGGATATTGCCCTACTGGCGAATTCGGATGCTTCAGTTACTTATAAATTTAAGGACCTGCATTTGGGTATATGAGATGAAAACCGGTTATGATTTGCAACTTCTTTAAAGAAAATTTACATTCAGATTATACGAGTCGAGTAACGAAACCAAAAATCATCCAAAAACCCGTCAATCACACATGACAAAAAATGTATCAAGAAAGGCGTTCAAAAACGCGGTAAAAAATGCGTCTTAAAATGTGTTAAGGTGAGAAAAACGTGTCGAATAATTCGTTCAATCGCTAAAATAACTAATTCGAAACGTATTAAAATCGTTTTAAAAAAATAACGAAAAAACGCACAAAAATCACTTAAAATCGCTTCAAAAAACGCATTGAAAAATGTGTCAAAAATTGCGTTACAATCTTGTCCAACAACCCCATCAAAGACTCGAACTCAAAATGAGTAAAAATCGTTTGAGAAAATAGCCTACTAATCGCGTAAAAAAATAAGTCAGCAACAGGTAAAAAAGGCTTTACAAATCTTTTAAAAAAAATTGTTAAAAAGACGCGTTTAGAAATGTTTTCAAAAACCAATCAAACAACGCGTAAAATCGTTTAAAAAATCACTTTAAAGAAGGACCTCAAAATCGCCTCAAAAACAAGTAAAAATCGGTAGAAAAGCTTTTAAAAACGCGTCCAAAATTCAGGTCAAAACCACATCAAGAAAAGCGTACAAAACATGTCGCAAAATTCCCCAAAAATCATCTCAAAAAACAGGTGCGAAAACGGGTCAAAAATCGCGTGGTCAAAAATTTCAAAACGGTTCAAAAACGCATCCGAAGACGCGACGCAAACCACGTCCACAATTTTGGTCATGAACTCGATTGCCTGTGATTGTAATTAAAACAGAAACTGTCATCTGTAGACAAGCACATTGTAAGCGGTCGATATATAATTTTAGGTCCGTTTTACCCAGCCTGCGACCTGTCAATCCACACGATTGTATTATAGCCCAATTTGCAATGAACTAAAAAGTTAAGTGCGACTCTGTGGTGCACATTTGTTCGTCTTCCAAGCCAAAAGCGGCTAAAAAGGGACTGCAAGTCGAATTTCTTCTTTTTCCTTCTTTAAAATATTCGATTGATTATCTGTGAAAATTCTGCTATCATTGTACTAATTTTTTTATTTAACAAGACACGTCTTTCAAAAAAAAACTTATGCCAGTTTCACTAGGAAAAGGTTTTACTTTTTTGTAATAATTCTCTAAAAAAAGCTTGTGCAGTTTAACTAGGTAAAGGTTTTAGTTTTTGTAATAATTCCTTAAATATTTTTCCAGATTTTTATTAACAACAATTTCGTGCAATTTGCGTTAAAAAAAAAGTTGGCGCCACAGGTCCGTAGGGACCCTAGACTTAGCTTCTCACAACCAAATTGGAAGTTCCTCCTTTTAAGTCGTACGTAAAACATGTTAAAAAAAATAATGACAAAAAGTTGGTTTTTTATTTTTTGAAAAAATAGCCACATCTGGAAGTTTTTCAAATTTACCAATGGGGAAATACTTAGACCATACATATCCGCTACCACAAATGCTCCTCTCAAAAGGATAAAAAAAAAACACGCTCTCTTTGTTCACTTTACAACCCACGATTGCAGCAGCCTCAACTGTGTCCCACTCTACTCAAAAGAAGTAGGAATCTACTGTTAATTTCGAGGATATAACTCAAATTTTCACAAGTCCTTGTTCCTTGTATTTACAATCTCGAAACAGCATGCTTGTGGCAAGGTTCACCAATATCTGTGCATGCAAAACTACTGGAATTCAGTCAAACAAACAAATAACTCTCTGCATGTCACGCTGGTCTACAAATAGTGCTGCCTCAACGAAGTGGGTGGCGCTCACACAAATGTCAAATAATGCACATCTCTTGACAACTCACCTCAGCACCATGCACACAGCCGCAAGGGTGGCCAAAAGAACAACAGCCTTAGTTTTCGCCTGAAAACGAAATAGGTAAACTTGCTTAAATAAGTCCCATGTGATTCGGACAAGATGTATGATCCTGCTTCCGCAGTAGTTCACGCACATTTAATATTTCATAGCGACAACAAAACAACAAGTTGTAGAAATATTAATTTCCTTCCTAAGCACCCGCCACCCCCCACAGTCGCACACAGCCACACGCAGGCAGTAAGGTGGAGAATAATGCAAAGTGTAATTAGAATGTCCAAATATTCGCACACCCAAGTGTCCTTGCCTGTGAATAATGCGACACATGAAGTGATTTATTTAAATTTATACTGCAACCAACTAAATTCAGACGAGCGACCGAGAGAGAGAGAGAGAAACAGAGAGAGACAGAGGTGGTATTTTCGTTATCCATCGTGTCAAACCAAAGCTCTGGTGTTTGCTCAAGTCTGTATAAGCACTCTTCTTAAGGACATACACGTATACACTTCTCAACTTACGAACTAGAGAAGGCCTCTTCTATGTGTGTACCATGTCCTCGTCCGCAATGTCTACATCACCTAAATTCTCTGTGTTCGACCGCAGAGAAGTCGGTTGAGCTTGATTCCCCTTTGTAATTAACTTTCGGAATACGCACAGATGTCTGTGGCTGTGTGTGTTCGTGTTTCGCCACCCCCTCCCATCATACATCAAGACGTTACTAATGCTTGAAGGATCAAACAAAACTAACGACTGTGGATTATACGATGAGGTCGTCGGACAAAGCTTGTTTCTCTATCTTGCCCTTATAGCCAGAGGGAAGCTCCGCCACGTACACGAAAATAGGCAGCGCTTTGTTAATTATTTATCCACGAAGAAAGAAAGATACACGACCCGAACTTTTTGTTGGCGGAATCAAATGAAATTTTCTGATAATCACCAACGCATTACATACTCGTAGTTGGATACACACATACACATACATTTTGGGGATAGAAATAAGTTTAACAGGAAATACGTGGCCGACCTTTGGCTGCTGTCGACCCGCCACAAAAGGACAACAGAAAGAAAAAAAAAAAAAAAAAACAACAAAGCAAGCGTTAAATTCCAGTTAATTGCTATAATTTGTTAAAGATTCAGGTCCTTCCAGCATAGGTATTTCTTTTGGCATTTTTCCCATTGACAGGCTGTCCAATACTGTTCGGGAAATATAATTAACGATTGGAGGTCTGCATTGACAGGGTCCTTTCGATAGCAATTCCACTGAGCAGAGATTTGGTTTGAAAGACTTCGATTTTGGAAAATTCCAAACAGCCTCGGGTGGGTAATTAATTGATATTTGCATTTGCCCCCAGAAAGAGCATGATGTCTTTTGCAACAGACACCTGATCTGGATCAGGTATAATTCGATTTAATTAATGGTCGCAGTGCGCACTGGCCGAAATGTTTTTGCACTCCAGTTACTTTGCACAACGAAAAAGCGGGTTCCCCCAATTACGTTCCAACCATTTAGACTGAGATAATATTAACTAATACAAGAGGCGAACGACCTTGTCCCAGTCTTCACAAGCGAAAACGAAACCTGTTTGTTTTCATATTCATTCTAGAGACCAGTGGTTAAGTCACACTGGCAGGCCATGAGTCGATCCCAATACGGTTGCATAAGAAACAGTGTCCGAAGGTGAGCCAGTGCTAAAGGCGGTCAACAGATTCGCTTGCTGTGCGCCGCTGCGGGTGCTATGTTTAGACACAAGTTCATGCGCACTGGTTGTGCGGCCTAAAATGAGTTCTTGCGTTCTAGTTTTCATGCAAATTATGGGTGCCAATTGCTGTCGATTAAGTTGTTCTCGTTATTCGTGAAAGATAGGTGTTGAATTTGAGAGAGATTGTGCCAGGGAAATGGCGGCGGACCTTACTGAAAATTAGCCGAAGCTCCGACTAAGAGGAAGTTTCACACTTTCGCGTGGTAAACCGGCGCAGAGATCTGCCTTGTGGGAGAATTTTCCAAGACTAAAACATTCAGGATCATTTCTGGAAACGGGCTATTTACTTTCCTTATTTTCAACATCACAATTGTCAATACCCCGGCTATTCACTTTTGCAATGTGTGTTCCTTCGGAGGATTAATTATACTGATACATTTTTCGCCAACAACTCGAAACCATCAGAAGCAGTCTCCATACGAATAGAGCAGAAATTTCCCACCTTACCCAATGGCTCCTATTCAGTAACAGGCGTCTGAGTTCGGATACATCGAGCCATGAACCGCTCCGTTTGGAGCAATACTTTTGTTAATAAGATCCACATGGACGCATATATAGGATGAGTCTCGGAAGCAACAAAGGAGTCAGGCACTTTGGGAGCTTTTGTCCAGCTTTTCGAATTTAGCATGAAATTGTAGTTCCCTTGTTTTAAAAAGAGACTAAAACTAAAAACTGTTAAAGATAGGCGACCTGTTCTGGGAAAGGTCTTTGATTCAGCTATTCGAACTTAGCATAAAATTGTTGGTCCTGTAAGGAGATAGAGGTCTAGCATTAGGTTCAAACCTGTTGTTTCCACTAATTCCATAAATACGCAGCTAAAAGGCCAAACCGGAATGGAGTCACTTTTGCTGTGCCATAAGTTTCTCAAAGCAATTTAAGTTATTTCGCGTTCCAAGTAAAATATTCATATCCGTGTCATATCAACTTTTGGGTCAAAGTTAAAAAAATTAGTCCAACAGCATATGGTCTATTTTTGTTCCACCTATTTTCATGCAAATATCCCGAATTTGTTGTTTTTCGCAAGCCTGTCCATTCTTTTCTATTTTGCATACAAAACATCTACGGTCTCCTTTCAACTTTATCGGCCTGTTTGTTTAAAAAAAATATGTATAGGTATATAAATTGTAATTAATATTTCAAACCACTCGCATATGACGCCCCCTAGACCGATCACTGCTCATTCCATTAGAGTTGGGTGCCACAACCAGCGTTGCCATTTGGCCCCTTTGTGAGCTACAAAAGCCATGGTACCCACTTTTTTAAAAATTATCAGAAACGGCCCTGTTTTTAAGTGTAAGTAAGATTTTATTCTTAATTGGTCGAAAAAGGAGGCAAACAACATTTTAGAAAACAATTAAATGTTTTCTAAAATTTTGTAATGAAATTTTTGTAATGTAATGGAAACATATTTGTGGGGGCCAGGGCGCACTTTTAAAATTTTTCAGCGACGACGTTAGCCCTAGCCCCAACACAAGTTATTCTTATTCCTTACCCATTTCCCGTTGCTTTTTCGATTCACATTCAATGGAATTCTAAACTACAGACCAACAAGTGATAAGATTTTTTAAAAAACTCAAAATAAATAAAAAAAAAACATTTTTTACCTTTAAAGTTTCACTAACAGATGGAGCTGTTTGGCTTCGAAGCTATTTTCTTTTGCACCCAAAGAAACATCTAACAAAGTTGCTGATTATGCAAAAAATATTCGAAAACATTCACATCTGCTAATCTTACTCTTACTTAACCAGCTCTTCGTGTACAACTTTCCACCGGCATTAGTGTCCTTTATCACTGCAATCAAGTAAAATATCCTACACTTGCAGCAAAGTGTAATTTCAACCTTAATAAATTTAATTTACCTCAAGTTTAATGCAAATTTGGCAGCACTTTTATCTTGCAAACTGTCGTCAAAGAGGAAATTTCCCTCTTTCTAGTTTGTTTTTGTTTTTCGTTGGTTTCATCGATTTTCATCTGTCAGTTCGGTATTTATTTTATTGTTATCGGAGCATGTGGTTTGGTGCATAGACCCCCAATCGCGGCCAATTTTCCGTTACTTGCTACATTTTTTATGGGGTGGAAAATACTTAGTGCGGTAGTATTGTAATTGATTCTCATTGACACTACACCGATAGGGAAAAAAATGGCGGAATTTGAGAGAATTTTGAGGGGGCCAGCGGCAGGAGGATTGCGAGTTGGGGGTCTCAGTATTGTTTGAACTCCGTGAATTGTTATAGATAGTTCAATAAAATTAAAAGATTTGTTAAATTAATGCTTGAAATATTGTTTTGGATTCCTTGGAGGCGGTAAAGGTAAAACCAGCTGTAAATATGTCTTGTGCTGCTGTGGGGGTTCTAAAACAAATGATTCTGCTGCTGTTTCTATAAATATAGCACCAAAATCACCTGCTGCAAGAGCCAATGATATTGAGTTTTCAAATGCTGAAAAAGCATTTACTGTTGAAGTACATCGACCAAATCTAAATCGGTAAAGACGATGTTAAGACTTCTTATGCTGATGCACCTAAAACATCTTCAAAAATAAAGAAGCAAAAATCGCCCGCAAATGTTTCGTCAAGATGGTTGAGTGATTTTGACTTTCTTAAGGTAATCGACAAAAATCCATTTTTTTATGATTTTTTTTTTAAATACCTAGTTAAAAAAAATGTTTGTGCCCACATTTATTTTGTGTACTACTATTTTTTTTTCAAAATACTCTCCTTTTTTGGCTGCAGTACAACCTTATAATATTTGTCTCCGGCAACACTGCGTCCTGTGACCGAGGACCTGTTCGGGGTATACCTCCCTACTTGCTGATTGATTTACTGCATAAAATTAACCTCAGCTTCTTCATTAAAACTCTAGCAGTAGTTGGAGTTGTCTTGCTGCAAATGTGTTCTACTGTCAAACCCGGCAAACAGTTGCTGCGGCGGTACCACAAACTCGTATGAATAAAAACTAGCATTTGCTAGCAAAGTAAAAGCACTCAGCAAATGCTTTGAATCGGTATGAATAAAAACTTAGTTTGCTAGAGTAAGTTCGAAAATTCGAACATAGAATTTACTTCGCTGTACATGACCTTGCCTAGCAATTTCTGTCAAACTTGACAAGTGACAACTGTTTGGTGGCTTGTTTATTTTGAATTTATTTTCAAATTTTTGGTGGGAAGATTATCCAAAGCAATCTATAGCTCTAATTACACCTGGAAACATAACTATTATTTGCCAAATCGCTTGGTGATGTTTACTTTCTTCCTCAGTTGTCGGATCCAATCATCGGCTTGTTGAACTATTTTTTGACACACATACCAATTAGTTAACGAAACGGTTGACTGATGAACACCAAGATCTTCTCCAACAGCAACCTAAATACATAAAATTTTCACTTGTTAAGTCATGAATTTTAAAATGTTTACCTGAAACCCCGCATCTCCTAAATACCTTAAGAAAGATTTAAATTTCTGGATATTTGAAAGAGCACCACCACGCGTCTCAAAACTATCTGCTCGAAGTTATTATCGTCACCAGTTCTTCTTTGTTCACATTGTTTTATGTTAGCACGAACGTTAACAACAAGAGGTAAAATAGTTATAATGTGAAAACTTATCGCATCCATGTTTTGTTTGGTTTTCCTGCAGGAACAAAACTTAATTTAACTATTTATAAGCAAAACATCGAAAATTCACAATGCTCAGATTGTTTTGTGTTAAAAATATGCGTACAAAATATTTAGCAAAAGGTCTGAGTCAACCAAATAGCAGACTCAGAATTTGCATAGCATTTGCTTTGTCTGATAAGTTTTATTCATAGCGATCTGAGTAAATTGTCAGTGCCGCCACATTTCGAACATGTCAAAAGTAACATATGCTTCGATTTTGACATTCCTCTTGAGTCAAAGCAATTGCTACGTTTTATTCATACGACCCATTGACTGTCCCTCGCTGTTTAAAAAATATGTGCCAATAATCTGTATAGAACTGTCGTTTTTTGAAAGTTTTTTAACTGCTAACTAACTTTAATCAATTTGGTGTAACGTTGTATTCTAAGGCTTATCCCGCAAATAGCTCTTTAGGTTGGTCAAAACCGCATCGGATTCTGCTCACGGGCTATCGCAGTTTACCGCATTTTACACAGAAAGCCAGTCGTTCCTTTATTGATAAAAATATTGTGCTGTTAATATCCCAAAGCTGTTTTTGGTATTATTCCCAGAAACAACTGCAAACTCCTCCTCCAAACGCATTCATCATAACTCCATTCAGTGAATAGTTTTTCGAGTGAAAAAATCATTTCTCGTAAATCCCCGAGTCCGCTGTCTATACACGAATATGAGGAACTATGACTGGTTCCTAAGTTGCAGGCTTAGCCGCCCATTCGCTATCAAAAATGTGCTGCCGCAGCACAAAATTCGACTCAAAAACCCATTCCTGCCAACTAATAATAAATCAATGTCCTGACAGAGAGGATTTTAACCGTGTAATACAAAAAAACAAAACCGTATATCCATCCCCACTCCGCTCTCCTTTCAATTACAGTTTTAGAAATGAACGCGCAAAAAAAGTGTGAAATTAAAATCCACATCATACACGAGTAAGCTCACTCAAATGGACTGTGGCGCTGGTGCTGGAAAAGAGCCAGCCAAACCAAGCGCAGCACGTCCATTATAGGGAATCATTAATATCCTTCAGATTATATTTATGAGTTAACCCTTCATCCCTGCCATGTGAATAGACAAGAGTTGGTATTTGCAATGCAACTCTGGCGAAATTTTAGTTCAAAGTCCTTTGCCACGTTCATTGTTTCTTCATCATCGTCATCATCGTCATCATCGTCGTCGTATTTATTTCGTTGTGTTAAATGAACAGATGAGGGGTTGGTCTGGTCGGTCTGAGAGTGCACCGTCTCCCGGGGATATAATAATGAATTTTGGCTTTTGATAAATTAGTGTTCTCCTTTTTAATTAAAATTAAATCGCAGCAGCAAATACTCGTCTACTTCTTTGGACGAGTATATACACGGAAGAAGGACTCTCACGTTATTTTCGTTTTCTTATACCTACCATAGACCGACGATATATGTGTATATATATATGTCCGGTCTCAAGTGATAAATGAAATTCCAGCTGACGAACGGACCAATCATTTCTTGTTTATTCGGTACCAGTGTTCTTCATAATTCATTTCATGCTTTCCTTTGTACAGCGCAAGCACATCCCGAACAATGCTACAATTTAACAATTTGGGAGTGGCAACACTCTGGCCCCACATTCCGTAGTCTTCGTGGAGAAAAAACCTCCCAAATGAAGGAATCGTGAAATTTCATTTGTTTGACCGAGGAATTGTCCTTAAAGCTCTGGCAGGACGTGGCGTTTGTCCCCATCACACTTTGCGTTGAAATTTCAAATGGCCCTTCTCTTAGGCTAAGCGTACTTTTTTGTTTTGCCTAAGTGAGCGATTAAGTCGACACGAGTCGAGTGGCTGTGAAGGTATAGTTTGGCCCGCTGGACGCAAAAGTTTATTTTATTAATTTCTTCCAGGGGGAAATAAATTAATGGATTTCCATGCAATTTCACGACTTTTCATTTTCCGAAAACTGTTTTGGGAATGTGCTGATTTTTTGTTATTCGTTCTGCCTTTTACAGAAATTTGATGAATGATTGATGAGTTGAATGCCGCCTGAAGGCAGAATGTTTCAAGGATATGGCTTTTCGTGGACCCTGGCATGGTGTTGCGTCAGATGATCTGGGTTATTTGTGCTGCTCACTATACAAATTTGAATAATTCAAGGCAATCTTTGGAAAAGTGCCCCATGGTCCAGGGTCCATGGAGCGGAACTCAATCGATTTTGCTGGATGGGTGGGTGCTGTTGAGTAATGGATGCGGAAGTTTACGGGGTTTAATGTCTCATTAGCATTAGTTAATGGCGTTTGGAAACATTTTAATAATTTGCTACCGCCCGATTGCCTATGCATAGTGCCGGACCCTTCAGTCTTAGAGTTGGTTGGGTCTTGCGAAAAAAGTATGTCGATGGCGGAGGAATAATAAGCAGTGGGTGGATTTGTTTATTGTAATTCGGGGTCTAAGTCGCGCCTTTTTGGAAGGAAGGTCCCATCAACTTCGTCGCTGTGATACATTTCGTGTGGATTTCGTAAACCTGCTTAGGGGGAAGTGACGAGGGCTGTTTAAGGCTCGTGGGAGTTTATTTTTTTTAAGAAACCCGACCATGCATAGATAAAGCGGAGAATTAGATGATCCTCCGGCTTCTCGTCCATGTGGCTTCTACTTTTTATAAAATATCGTCATGTACACCAAATCCATGTGTGCCAGCTTGTGGAAGGTCGTAGGGCGATGGCAACTATTGCAGCGCAATTTTCTGGAACTTTTCAGATCAAGCTTAGAACAAATCTGTTGGTTTAGTTAAATACCTACCTGCGGCAAAATGGAAGAAAAGATGAAGTCGAACCTTTACCCTATTCCCTCCTGAAAAGTGGCTAAAAATGACTTATGCTGTTTTTACCCGACTGGACACAGGGAGGCCCAGTTACAATTTGACTTCGGTAAGGTGCTATCGAAGCTATTTCACCTCCCGCAATATTAACTGCATAAGGCCTAATGTAAACACATATAGCGCACTTTAATGCAGGTATTTACTTGTTTAAGACTTTCTGAACAGCTTGGATAGACCCTACTGAAAACACAACTTCTTCGTCTGAAAGGCAACTAACATCCACGGCAGGCTATTGCTTCGCAAAAGAAGCATCTCACATTTACCAGAAGTAGGCTATTGCGTTGGTCACCGAAACTTTATAGAGGCTCAAATATAAACAAGAAAAATGTTACATTTACAAATTACATTTTTCAAATTTCCATTTTCTTATTTTTTTGTATCTTCTTAATAAATATTAAATATTTTCAAAGACTTTTTGCAATTTTCATGTAGTTTACATTAAAGTACTCGTTATAGTTTATATTTTACTTACATGCGTCGCACTGAGAATCGAACATGGGTCCTGCTGCGTAGTAGTCCAATACACTACCCCCTAGGCCGATTAGTCATAATGCTGTAGCAGTGGTAAATCTGAAGTACTTGATACATTTAGACTTGAAATAAATTTAAATAAATTTATAAATTTTATAATAAATTTAATAAATAAACCGAAGTTGTAAGCAAGACATTTAGCGTTACCCAATTTATTTATGGGCGAAAAGTGTTAATTTAAAATCACATTACTGACATATTTTTCACTGTGCTAAAAGCGTTTTATTTTTTGTCATCTTACTCCGATTCATTAATTAATGGTTTCTTTAGGCAGCTTATTCATTTCATATGAAATTAATTTTTACCTTTATAAATCTCCATATGTAAGTTAGGAGGAAGTACGAGTGAGTGCTTCTGTACAGCTTCCAATCGCAAGCGGTTGACTGCATGTCAGTCTTCGGTCGGAAGCTCTAAAGAAGCTCCTAGAAAGCGCTTCGAACCACAAGCTGTAGCGAGGCAATTCGCTTTCCACACATCTCCAGACACATTTTCAGAAGTTGTAATAGAGATCTTGTCGAAACTTTGTTTCATATCCCTCTACAAAGCCTGTGTATATGCTTCGTACAGGTCTTACTAAAGTTATTATCGAAACAATTGCTCGAAATGGATCAACTTGGGTTAACAAAGACTATAGAAGCTCTATCGAAGCTGTTGCCTACAGAAATTACAAATTTTAACCTTACCGAAGTCAAATTGTTACTTGGGGGGTTATGTGTTTCGCGGGTATCCTATGTACGTTCCTACGGGACGCCCTGTAGCCTAAACGGCTTGACCGATTTTGAAGAGTGAGGTATCATAATATTCGTATTCTTCCCCGGAGTATCATAGGCTATAAAGATAACAATAAAGAAAGTGAATTTAAAAAAAAAAACTAAAAAAACCGACTGACTGTAAAAAAAAAGAAATAAAAATATAAATGAATAAGACTACCCATTTGGCAGTCGGAGTGTACTCAATACTCACACATATATTTGTTAGACTTTGTAGGTATATAGTCTCCGATTGTCAATTAGTTAGGTATAGGTACCTAAGTTGTTCATATATTTTTTAATTCTTTTTTTTTACAGTCAGTCGGGTTTTTTTTGGTTTTTTAAATTAACTTTTTTTATTCCTTGTTGCCACTGATTGTTGTACCGCTCTTGTCGGCAGCAATGGTACCTTCGGATTATTTTTGATAAAGAGAAGGACAACCCATTGGTAGCATTACTATGTGCGTTTCGAGGAGAAATTTGTTGTGTCAGTTGGGCTTCTGTGCATCATTTCCATTTCTCAGTGTCCTACTTAATACCTTTTCCTCCTGCTTTAGTTCTTATATCCCTGGCTATCGTTTTTCTGTTTTTTTTTTTTTTATACAATATTCGTAAAAAGTACAAGCTGAAAGAGCCAGCTTGCCAGCTATCAGCTACGGAATTGGAGGCACAACAAACATCGTATACACTGTCAGTTCGATGGAATGCTGTCCTATACCTCAAGGATTTGAGCAAGGAATGGATAGTTCCTAATCAGGGTAGAACGAGCTCGAAAAAGTCCACAAGATAACTACGCTACTACCTGACTCTCTACGAAGAATCTGGGAGCCAAACCGCTGACTAAAGGAAAGTTACTAATTGGCTGGTGTCTCAGATTTGATTCCCGGAAAACACAAAATTACCGTCTTAAGGGGTTTCCCCTGCGCCACATATCTGCTTATATCTTATACCTGATGACAGAGTTAGGTGTGAACCTCCACAAGTTCTGACATAGCTATTTCCACATAACTTGTATTTTGTGGCTCGGAATCGATAAAGAAAGGTCGAAGCCTTGAAGAGAAAATCCTACAGCTCGTCGGATATGACTCGATGTCATTGGAACAGGTCTATAAAGTTGGACATCCTTACGAAAAGCTTCTGTAGAAGTTCGATTGCCTCAACGATCAGTGAAAGAGAAACGGTTCCATTTAAAAAAGTGGTTTTGCTATTCGCACACCCTTTGATATTCAATTGGCGGAAATGTCACTTCCCGGTGCATTTCCAACCCTGTAAACTCAGCCTAACCGACCTTCGCCTAAGCCCAGGCCTTCAGCTCTGCTACTCTGCCCATCTGCAAGGTGATGTGACAGTCAATCTTAGCTAGGCAAAGTTAGGTATAGTGACTGTCTTACAGAACAAAGTTAGACCAAGTTTTCAAGGTCCGTTGTGAAGCACCTGAAATTGGGGACGTAGGGGTGGCCGGTAAGTTCTAGACCGCTCCTAATTTCGGGAGAATTGTACTGTAAATGGTGCATTATATATGATTTTGTGAACGTTGACAGAACTACCAGCAACATTCTCACCACCACACAACAGAGTATTGAGTAGGGCGTGCAACAATTTAGACTGTCAAGAGGCCAACAAGGCTGCGACTCGCTTCCAGTTACGCACACCTTCAGTTGGTTGATATTCCAATTCCGATTGATCGTGTCATACCTACCGAAGGTCTTTCCGTTAGTAGAAAATGCAATAAAGTTCCCCAAATGCTTATACTTTGCGCTACAGTTCCCACAACAGTGCTGCCACCAACTTCCAAACTCAAGTCATATCGAATGCAACTTGTCCCCACTTATTTTTGTTTCTACTATTCCAGGATGCAACTTAAACTTTTTGCCAAAATAAATCTCCCCCAAGACGTACTTATTCCCAGGCTGTTCCTTTAATAGTTTCCTTTTTTGAGCCAAACTTCTCCCACACGATGCACAATGATGGCCGATGGTCGAGGGAAAACTTGGCATTTGTAATTTGTTTGCGTTCGCAAATGTGAATTTCATTTCAATGCATATCTCCAAGGATAATTTTGCATCGTTTTTTGGCCGTAGCACACACACACACACAATGGACTCGCTCGGCAATCCTATGGGCAATGAGAATTGTTTTATTACCCAAACAATCAGTTTGGTTGCATTGAAACGAAACCAGATTGTACGTGATTGAATCATATCTAATCTGGACGGGTGGGGGATGGAGGAGGCTGCTTATTCCCATGGCCACCACCCCCAATGGCGTTTTCAATAATCAACTTTCGTGCAACGGACCACCATGCCGCCCCGAATGGAGTCCTTATCCTTACTTGTGTCGGTTTTAAAAGGACTAACTTTTAAACGAACATATGTTGAGATACGACCACGAGCACGCCGGAGACCCAGCATCCCGTGCGCCATTACAATCTTATGCTATTGCTGATTTCTGATTGCAACGTGATCCTTGGGGATGGGATTTTCTGATTTCTTCGGTCAACAACAAATAAAAATCGAAGGACTGGTTTGTTGGCTCTCAGCTACTTGACTATCATGTTCGTGTGCTGCTCGCTCATTGTTGTTGTGCAGGCGCAGCAGCGAAAGGTAACTTTAGAGATTGTATCCTTTTTATTTCTGTTGCTATGGTTAAGTCGAAATGATTGCCATATTCTTGTGCTGCAGTTTCAGTTTCTCACTCTACAAAATTGGATGTGCATAGAATTCATTTCGTTTAGCGAAGCTGGACAGATCCACTTTTGGGAAATCTGGCGTGGAATACGAAGTATGGCCCAAGTAGGAGATTGGAATACAAAAGGAAAACTGCAAGTCCAACACTAGGGATCATTTATCGTTTTGAAAGGATATTGGACGAGTGTGTTTGTGTATGGGTGGCTATCTGTCTGACCGCCTAAATACGAGAAACTTTTCCAAAGTACGGGTGGAGGCGAACTTATATTCTCCACCGCATGTCCTTGTGGATGGTGGATGGGTATTGTGCTAGTTGGCCGGCACATATACGATTACAGAGTTGCGGTGAAAAGTGGCAAAAGTGCTGTGTTTGTCTTCTTCTTTTGGTTCTGTGATTTGATGTTTGTTATGGCCAAGCATCAGATGCATCTACACCCGATAGATAGAAATGTAATCACAGTGATGGAGGTAGCATTTTATCGACTGTGCACAGGAGAAGTGCAATTCTATTTAGACGCTCGCGGGGATAAATGAATAATTGCTGAGTGCACTGTTTGCTGTTGCACGTGTGGTTGGAAACAAAAAAAAAAAAAAAAAAACTGCTAAAACGGTGCGCGGACCTTGGTATCCCAAGGTTTATTAGCTGAATGAGTTTGTGAGCAGGGTACGTGCGAATCAAATGAAATAAACGATTGTCCTCAAGCAATTAAGTTCTACTTCCATCTGTATCCGTTTCGGTTTGGTCCAAATTTGTGTGGGCGTGTGTGTGTGTGCGTGCGTGTGGGTGTAGCGCGCGTGCGGCTCTAATGAGTGTGGGTGCGGCGAATATTGAGTTGATGCTGAAGTTTCGACATCGGGATTTGATTAAATGTTTGCAGCAAGACCAAAGGGTGCTTGGCGGCAACAGAGGGAAAGATATTCAGAGAATTCCCTTCAATAAGGTCATAGTAGGACACTGTATGTTGGGTCCTTAACTTTTGCTTCTATCAAAGCAGATGGCTGCGGGATTTTATTTTAATTTTAATTAAATTGGCCTACAGCAGTAGCTACACGAAAGGGAGTCCTTGCAGGGCACTTGAGTGGGAAGATTTACATTGGCGATAGATTAGCATAGTATATGTATTTTCTGTGCCGGGTGTCAGTGTCAGATTGAGAAGCTTTCTTAGGGCAGTTTTACTCTATACTGCTTGTCAAACGTTCACAAGAGGTGGCGCAGTACATGTAATTTCGGGCATGAAACCTCTAGTTTGGTAGTATAACACGTTAACCTTGCCACTCTTGACAAGGGTCATTCCAAAAATTCATAAAAGAGGGTACAACTATTTTTTCGTGTCTGACTTCCGAGCCAATTTCAGGTGAATGAAGCATCTGGTTTTTGTATTATATTTGGTTGCCCCTCTTGGAAGGGGTCATTCCAATAAAATCCTGAAAGAGGATACAACTATTTTTTCGTGTCTGACTTACGAGCCAATTTCAAGTGAATGAAGCATCTGATTTTAGTATTATAGATAGTTGCTCCTCTTGGAGGGGGTCATTTATTATCGTAAGTTGCCCCTCATGGAGGGGTAATTCCGAAAAATACTTAAAGAGGGTACAACTATTTTTTCGTGTCTGACTTCCGAGCCAATTTCAGGTGAATGAAGCATCTGGTTTTTGTATTATATTTGGTTGCCCCTCTTGGAAGGGGTCATTCCAATAAAATCCTGAAAGAGGATACAACTATTTTTTCGTGTCTGACTTACGAGCCAATTTCAAGTGAATGAAGCATCTGATTTTAGTATTATAGATAGTTGCTCCTCTTGGAGGGGGTCATTTATTATCGTAAGTTGCCCCTCATGGAGGGGTAATTCCAAAAAATACTTAAAGAGGGTACAACTATTTTTTCGTGTCTGACTTCCGAGCCAATTTCAGGTGAATGAAGCACCTGGTTTTTGTACTATATATGGTTGCCCCTCTTGAAGGGGGTCATTCTAAAAAAATCTTGAAAGAGGATACAACTATTTGTTCGTGTCCGACTTCCGTGTTATAGCTGATTACCCCTTTTGATGGGCGTAGTTAAAAAATAAATCGTAGAAGATGTAGGTACCTATACAATTGTTTTTTTTTTTTCGTATTTCGTGGGGCAATTTCAAACATCCGGTTCGTGTGTTTCGCTCTATCTTGCCCCCCTAAATAGGGGCCGCTACTTTTGAAAATGTATTACTTATTCTTCTCTTTTTTTGTGTTGATTTTAATCTATTTTTAAATAGCGTATCACGCTCTTCAAATGCTTTTTGGTTGCTTTCCCCATAAGTTAATTTCGACTGACCCCCTTAGGGGGCGCTTTAATTAACACAAAAAACTCTACAAATTTGGAAAACTGGTTAAGTTCCTGTTGTAGGAGAACTGAAAATCGTATTCAATTTATTTCAAAAGTAAATTCACAATGGGCAGCCATGGCTACCTGGTGAAAATTGCAAATCTCATAAAATTAACCCAACCTAAGAGAGTGATTCCTTTCAATTTCGTTAAACAATGAAACTCAAATTGTTTGCAAACCATAATGGAAATATGATGTTCTCATGAAAAAAAAATCTCTAACCTTTTATGATGATCACAGGCAATAAGGTCCCAGGCCAAAACAGTATACAATGTTCAGTGTTAACTTGAATTAATGATTCGCCAAAAAGCAAACCAAAGGCGAAAACCCCGCACCTTCATTACCATCGTAACGATAATGGGGTACTACTAAAATCTGAAAGCAAAAAACAACCCGTAACAGACATAACGTTCCATTATTTTGTGTAATCTGCAAGTCCTTGTGATGTCATAAATACGTTTATCCAGACAAATTTTATTTTCACATTTCTGTTCATTGGA
This sequence comes from Cheilosia variabilis, assembly GCA_951230905.1. Classification (NCBI taxonomy): domain Eukaryota; kingdom Metazoa; phylum Arthropoda; class Insecta; order Diptera; family Syrphidae; genus Cheilosia; species Cheilosia variabilis. The sequence goes on from OX579677.1 coordinate 46,475,448, forward strand.
GAAACACTTCTAACAATCTGTTGCTTGTTCACTTTCAGATCGGCAGCTTAAAGGATTACTACCTATTCCATCATCGGCGCATTTCAAAGCGTTCGCTGAGTACCAGTGATTCACACCACAGCGCCTTAAAATCCGAACCGGAGGTAAGTTACTTTTCCTTGCACCAAATGCCCTGAATAAGGACGACGAAACAGTGAGAGGCAAACAGACAGAGAGAGAGAAACTTTCTTAAAACAATAAAACCTCGAGTATCATAGTAGTACATCAGCGAACAACATCAAGGACTAAAAGCCACATTAAAAATGAAACACACTTCAGCACCGCCACAGACAGAGGCAACGCCGAGTCCTCTTCTGTTTTCGCTCTGTGCTGTCCTGTCATTCTTGTGTAACGATAACGGATATTTTCCCACGCCCATGCCCCATAAGCCATAATATCAGCGCCTCTCTGATGGAACATGAAAGTCTTTTCTGGTTCTGGTTCTCTGGGTGTGCTTTTGTCATCCACTCTCCGCACACTGTCTGCAGACACTGGGTGATGGACATTGCTGCTGAAGGAATTAAAAACAGCACTTAAGCACCGACACGACACACAGAGTAGGTATACATTATTTACGCGCTTACCCGAGAAAGGATCGTATATACCTCCGATGCAGCGGCGAATAATGCAGCGCAAACGTGACAAGGCAACTTGTCAATCCATTTGGTCATTTATGGCTTTGAAGAAGTCCTTCATTTCGAACCGGCGGGCTTATTATTTTAAAGTTTTTTTCCGACTCCCTTTCCGGTCGCTTTGTCCAGCAATCTGGAAACTCGAGAGTCCTGGAACGTTTGTGTGTTGTTGATTTTTCTTCTTTTCTTTTTTTTTGCATGAATTCAGGACGAGAAGTAGAAAGCACTCTTTTGCGGCAATGTTTTGTTCCTTTTTTCTCCTGTTCGCCTCTGTGTTCACAAATAATTAGGCTGGCAGTCTGTGCATAACTTTGTCAAAGTCCTTTTTGTTTCTGATTTTCCGCATTTTAGCCTAGTTCGCATTGCAGCGCATAAGTACATTTGTTTGCCTTGTCGTTCGCAGGTACGATGGCTGCAACAACAGCACGAGAAGCTGCGTCCCAAGCGCGACTACAAGCCAGAGTACGACCTACCTGTCGAATACAATCCGTACGAGGTGCTGAGGCCCTCTGGAACGGGCTACGACCGGGTGGTCTATCAGCCATCAGCAAGTGGCCCATCGGCAGTGTATCGACCGACATCGTCGCTGGTCCGCCATCCGAGGATCCAGTACAGAGACGCTGGGCCGCACAACATTTTCCCGGATCCGCTCTTCAAGGAGCAGTGGTACTTGGTGAGTAAAGTATGTGTGCATTTGTTGACGTTTGTTATTCCTGCTACCTACCATCCCAGCCATCAGCCAACTGCAGCGGTTTTGGTTTTGTGGTTATAATATATGCATCCTTGGCTTCTTGAGTGTGGTATATATTCATAGCGGTTAGTGGTGTTTGTTGGTGTTTATTTGTAGTGGGACACAGTCGCTACTAACAGTGCGTCTATATGTTTGTGCACTCTTAACACTCTTGACACAGAACCGAGATCCTTGAGAATGTGGAATGTACCAGAGCGTTGTATTTGCAGAGCAAGTGCAATGCCCAGCAGAGGAAGAAGCTAAGTACTAAAACGTGAAGAGGGGTGGTGCTGGTGAAACAAGGTTAAGTTCAAAGCACCATAACTTAAGTCATTTGCTTTGTGCCCAAGTCACAAGGACTTGTGCGAGCTCTGAGTAGATGCAAGCTCACAGAACATTGCCCACCTTAAAGCAGGGAGTTTAGCCTCTGAGTGGATGCGAGGTGTTCCTCATGAGTTATTTATGGCTTTGTGGATGAGGTAAGTTGCTGCATTGTCTTGCGGGGGGATGTACGCGCCTAGTAGTGTCCTTGTTTTTCGAGGCTTCGTCGGTGAGTACGAGTATGTGTTTTTTGTGCGGATTACAAAATCGGTCTACCAGGTACAAAGGGTGTCCCAAATTTCACGCGAAATGTAATTTTGATAGAAAATACAGATTTTTATTTAGAAAGCTTAAATTTTGTATTATTCATGCAGTAAACAGATTGGGGTTATGTATGGCATAGCACATCGGATAAATGGCCGAGGTATAACTCGCCACCTTACGTTACAAAGCCAACAACTTGAAAATAAAAAAACCATGAGCCTCTTCGTCAGCCTTCGACTTTTTTCTAGAAAACCTGTGAGGAAAGTCGCAATTCTTGTGAAGCTCTAACGACAACTCTTCTGTGTCGCAAAAACTTCCAAATGGAGACTCCAGTCACCTAGGTATAGGTATACTGGAGATGCGGTTGACAAATTTCCAGAACTCAAACTTTTAGAGTGAGGTACCTAGCTATTTGTTAAAAAGACGAGTATGGAGCCACGACGAAGAATCCAAGTATCCGAGAGTGTTTCAATAGCATATTTTTTGTCCAAGGAAGCAGGCAACAAATATGTTGTCAAGCTGTTTGTTATAGCACTCTGACCTACTCCAGGAACCGTTGATTTTTTGACAAAATCCAACTCTTCCACCAGACCGAGAAGATGCGCGGTCTGAAAGATAAAGTTTCGCAACTGCATAGACCTTTTTACTTGTGCATGAGGGAATGGCTTCCCAGTTGTTTCGCTATATCTCCCTTTTCATTTGCAGAGCTACCTTCCAATTCAAATGGCGAATCAAGCAATTTCGTACTGCAACTTTGGCTTCATAAAAATGTTTTCTTAAAATTGTCTTTTTAAAGTTTTAATGTAGTCACAAAGTCTAGTGTCGGTAACCCTACGCCTTGAATTGTGTAACAGCGGGGCGGGTGTCCCGGCTATATCCAGCTTGAGAGTCCAATACAAGTTGTCCATAAATTTTAAAGAGAGTTGAAAATCGAACTATCTCTGGACTTAAATTCTTCATTGACAAGGAGGTTCCTTGTATGTTCTAGGCGCACTCTAAACCCCTTCGGTTTTTACAAATTTTAGACTCAAGGGCTGCTAAAAAGTGAGCTAGGAATTTTTTTCTTTCTTGAATTAAGTAGAAAGAACTTGAAGCCAATGGAAAAGGACATAGTCCAGCCCAAATCCATAAACTAAGTATTAAATAGACCGTCAGCTCTTACAACTTAAGAGAATTTGCCTACAAGCTGTTTTCCGTGTTGCTTTATGGCGAAGTATGTGTGCCATGTTAAAGTAGATTAGCCCCACGCAGACACTCGCTCATAGGAACCTGACAGATGCCTGATAGTTCATTCTGTGGTAACATAGGAATAAATTCAAATAATTCAAATAATTGCCCTTTATCGGGACGTGTTAGAAAACGGTGGGTATGTTTTGGTGAATTTAGTACCAAATTATATTAAATATATTTTAGGATTTCTTTCATTTTACCTAGATACGGGATGTTTACATTTTTGTTGTAAGCAATGGAAATCGATAAACTATATACAAGGTGGCCCAAAAATAACCTTCCGATGTTTTTTGGCTGTAATTTAAAAAAAAAAAATGAAAAACTTTGATTCTTCTTGTGGATTATCTTTATTTGGTCTTTTAATTTTTTTACATCAAGTCGAGAATATGATGTCATGTAAATGGCCGCCGCCACAGTTAATTGTCATTTGAGCCCTTTTTATGGCATTTTCCATCACTTTGGCCAAAACTTCCGGCGATAGGTCCTCACATTCTTGACGGATATTGTCTTTAAGAGCTGCAAGAGTCTGAGGCTTGTTGACATAAACCCGGGACTTCAAAAAGCCCCACAAAAAGAAGTCTGGAGCGGTCAAATCAGGCGATCTTGCTGGCCAGTGCAAATCGCCAAAACGGGAGATTAGGCGCCCGGGAAATGCATCCTTCAGCATATCGGTTGTGGCACGTGCAGTGTGTCCCAATTCATCAAGTCACGTCGTCTGGTCGATGTCGACGGCGCTTCCATGACATCTTCGGCTACAGCAGCAATATTCTCTGCAGAACGGCTACTCCGGGGTCTGCCACGCCTGGCAGCATCTCGTGTTGTGCCAGTCTCTTCGAGGCGAGCGGCTAAACGTCGCAGTGTTTTACCAGTAGGCGTTGGACGGCTAGGAAATCTGCGACGAAATTCACGTTGTGCCAAAGTCACCGACCGATTATTGCTCAAATAAATAGTCACCAATATTCCGCGTTCTGGAGCAGTGTAGCGTAACATTGTTTATTAACGTGTATTTCGCATGTGTTTACTACACAAATGTCAAAACAGAACTGACATTAGGGGCCAATCGCAAAATTTATAGCATTTTCTGATAGGAGGATTACTTTTGCGCCACCTTGTATGAATCATTAACAAACAAAAAAAATCGCTTATTAATATTAAAAGTATCTGATGACTAATGATTATGAATCGTATAAATTAAAAGAAAATTGTAAGCACCAAAACTTAAATGCGTGGGACATATCAGGGTACAAATCAGTTAACATGTTTATTTCCAGTTTTGCTTACCTATTAACATTTTGAGTTTCGTTCTTTCTCGTACATTTTAAAGGAAATAAATTTTCGTTGATTGCGTCTATCAGACTTTTTCTTTTTATTATAAAGGAACAGTATTCATATTCTCGGCTGGCGCAATTGATTTCAAATGTAATTTCATTAATTATGACAACTGCTCCAAATTTTCTAATAAATTAATTTTTTTTTTTTAATAAACGGAATCTTCATGAAAAGATTATAACTGAAAACGCATGTTATTTCAAATCTTAATATTTGTAATTCATTCTTCTCTTTAAATTCGTTGACGTTTTTCTGTGGACATTCACGGTGAAATAATATTTCGCTAGAAACAGCAAACAAAAACAGACTCAATAATTATAGGAACAAAAATATCTTATTTTAGTATCAGTATTTTATTACACCTCCCGCCATTTAGAATTTATTTTTTTGCTGCTTCACACGTATTCACAGATAGGAAATTTAAGAGAGAATTTTCTTTTCAAAATTTGCGGGGGGAATCGGGTAGGTGCGCGGTAGCTGACGGTCTATTTAATACTTAGTTTAAGCCCAAATCAATGGACACACAAGCTCGACATTTTAAAGCCGTTTTAAGGCAACTCCCCATCGAGTATCTTGATCTGCCAATCGTCTTTCTGCTACATTTAATTGAAAACAGATCCAAAACGTGGTTTTCTTTCTGTCATCCGGTCTAGAATAAGACGCACAACAACGGAGCTTGACTTGATAATCTTATTTCAAGGATCCTGGGTATTATTGGCGGACCATCAGATCATGCCTCCACGAAGCCAATGCATCGGTACAACTTTGTTCCATTGCAGACAAATTCGAAACCTATTATATGGTAGTGGCTGGAATTACAGAGGTTTCGCTTTTCAAGTCTGGAATGAAAAAAATCTCTCAAGCTCTGCTTCAAAGTCAGGGACAGGCTCTCAATCGCAACTCAAGACCTCAAAATGTGACCTATACTACTCTTCTACTGATAATCTTTTTACGTCTTTAAATATCTAGTGGATTCCAAAGAAATGGCACAATGCCGAGCTGGAAGCAATCTACAATCCACCTTCACTTTAAATAAGCACCCATTACCCCCGGCTCCCAGCCCCAGTTTTATGCAACGGCTATTCCACTAGAACAAATGTCGCTCCTCAAACTCCGATATCCTCCCCAAACAACACCTTAAGTGTAACCGCGAACAATTCCTCCACCATGCCCAGCCGCAAAACAAAACTCAACTTGCGGTAAATAAAATGGGAATAAAATATGCAAAGGCAGCAAACAGGATACTAAGACACAAACCCCATCAACTGGCGAAAGCGAAGTCAACCTTTCTCTGCAGCCCATAACAGCCGCCAAGGACCTAATCTCATTTTTATCGTGATACTCTGAAATGATTGCGGGTATAAAGGTGAAAATTGAGAAAGTAAAAAAGAAAAAAAAACAATGACCCACAACAAGATGGAGAAGAAAATTTCCTTTTATCCACAAACGGTACAAACAGTTTTGCCCGCCGGTGATACCTCGATAATCAGCATTAAGAAAAGGAGAACCTATCCAGCATCCAAGTACGCCATGATAGTGGTCGACGTTGGTATGCCTCGGTTTCGGCAGGAGATTTTCCTCTCTCGGATGGTACTGCAGTCTGTGGTGTATACAAAGCGATACCATCCTTTTAAGCCAATAAACGGGGTACGAGTAGCATCCTTGCATTAAGCCCTAAATCTGTATCCGTCCGTGTAGATACATCCGTTATGGGGAAGGGCTGAACTGCGGGTTATGTGCTGCTTCTTCGTGGGCTAGTGCGATGCTATCTGCACTTCAGGTGTGCCTTTGGTTCTCCATTTACGTTGGCTAATCTAATCCGCGTCCAAGAACAGATAGTTTACTTTGCGAATGGCGACTGGAAACCAAATAAGAGGACTTTGCTCGCTTTTCTACTTCATTTTTCCAACAGTATATACGACGAGTATCTGTTGAGTGCATTTTCGGCAAATTTGATTTGAATCGGGGATCTGCCCACCATTCAGAGTGACTTTGAGAAAACTGTTTACCCTACTGCGCTGCTTTGTCAGTCACACGTGTAACCTGCAGGAAGTAGACCAGAAGTTTCCAGTTGCTCTGTCTAATTGGTGTATTCCTGTTTCGAGAAAGTTTTTTTTTCATTCTTTTTTCTCCGTTTTCTTTGTGGTTTCCCCTTGGAGCTGCTTTGAGTTTCGAGAAGAAGGTGTGCCTACTTTGGAAAGTGTTCAATATGCGGGCCCAGCGATTATCTCTGTGTTTGGGCTCCTTTGAAACTGGATAAGGTTGAGAAAGAGTGTCAAAGGGAGGTGTTACTTTAGAAGGAAAATGGCCACTCATCCAAACGAAACGGATTCCCAGAGGAGGTGAAAACAAAAACCTACCATCTTTTGAGGGCGAATGCAAATCCATGCGAATAAATTCATTCGATTGAATAGTGGTTAAGGAGAGTTGGGAAAACCAGCAGTGTTCGTTTGACGACACTCTACTTAGATTATCCAAGGATCAGGTCTATTCGAAATACCAGCATTTCCGATAATGAACTACCTTTGGCGCTTCGATTAGAATCAGTCTACACAGAGTCGATGTGAATCGATTTCCATTTGACGTTGGCTGCAAACTGGCAATCAAGTTGCTTGAGATTCGGTGCGGAGGACCAAAGACTGAGTAGTGGCTACCCGAGTAGCGTGGTGCTGTTTATCAGTCGCAAATATCTTAAAAAGAAGCCTATTTTGTAACCTTTATAACTCAGGTGGTTACATATGTTGGGTGCGGTCACGGTCATCAACCTGTATCCAGTGTGGAAGCTCTGCCACAAATAAATAAACATGTTCGACACGACTCCAAATATAGGAAAGAACTGAAACTTGCTCGTCCAATTGATCGAGCTTCTTAGACATGACAGACAAATACGGCAGGAAGGATGCTAAAACTGTAATTTGTTGTTTTATCGGTGTGTCGGTCCGTCGAAATTTGTTTTTCGTTGCAATCCCTGGGAATAAAAAGAAAAGGCAACGCCGTCTACTGGCAATAATTGGCTGCTTGAATGTCTCTTTTAGTTGACTTGGTCATCAAGTTCAGTCCATAGGTTCCTCTGGAGGTCAATTCAGTGAGGTTTCACCATGGATATGGTATAGCGGATAACATTTAAGGCTTCCAACCCCGATGTAGGTTGCTCCCACCAAAATTTCCAGCCTCTAGACCAGTCTAGGTTGACGAATAAGCTGTCGGGGGAACGAGTTATTATTATTAAATTGCCAGGACGAATATCTATCTGCAGTCACCTCGGATAGCTGTTGGCTTGCAAAAGGTCTGCATTTCCTTAGAGAAGTGTTTATTAACAGAAACATAAGATAACGCCAACCAATCTGAAGCTCCTAACCCACGGTTCTGCTCAAAAGCTTGAGTCTTTCCTCTGGTATAATATCCCGAATAGGACTAAGAGGCGAAAATGGGATATTTACTCCAGTATCTAATAGGAGGCCGACTTCGTAGTGGCAAATTGACTTACTGAGTGAGCGCCTGCACTTGATCCGTTTATCATCACAGCTTAGCTTTGGACACGAACCTGATCCTCAATGCTCTCTATATCAAGAGGAGTGTGGTAAATCTCTGAAGGAGCGAATAGAGCTCCTATGGCCCGGTAAGCAGAGAATCCAGGCAACAAGGCTTCAATTTCTCTTCAATTTTGAAAGGTTGAATCTGGAAACACTAACCAAGTCCGCCCCGTGAAGCGCGCATCCAATATCTTCACCGTTCACTTTTTCCGCGAAGCAAACTTCGACCCTGTACATCACCTTATGGCGGCAATATTCAGAGCTCGACTGTCCAAGGAGAAGATGTTTGCAAACCACCAAAGATTAGGCAGAATCCGCAAAGAGGGCTTGAGTGAGAAACTAACTTCCACCACCAACCAGCCGTCCCAGCATCAATGCACCAGCAAAGACAAAGGTTCCCAATCAGTGCAGAGAAAGATCGCGTGAAGGGGCACAGGGTTTCAGAGGCCCGTTTTAAATGGACGAAAGTCTGGAGAATTAATCAATCTCAGCAGAACATGAGATTAAAAATGGGAATCCTCTCTGGGAAGCATGCATGAGACTAGGCTCAGCTTCTACGGATAATGCAGGTACCTATACCAGTCGCGGAAGACATCTTCCACCTTCTCTGTGAATGTCAAGCCATAGCTCGGACTCGGAGTAGAAGGATGCACCTCGACAGGTGCTTCTTTAATAACTTAGAAAAAAACCAACCAACCAACCAGAAAATGCTGCTTTCCTTAACAAAATTGAGACTGTACTTAAATTCTGTAGAGAAATTGAGTGTTTGGGTGAATTGGTTTAGGTTTTAACCAAAACGCTTCTATGGGGATGCCGATGGGACCTCTATGTTCCTGGTTTTTGGTGACGATCTGACAACCCATTCAACCTAACTGAAGATCTTGTGGAAGCCGTGCAAGAAACCAACAAACACCACCAGCCAACTCGGTCAATAGCTGCCTCCGCACCAGTGTTGCCGTTCTAGCGATTTTGTCGCTAGATCTAGTGGGTTTTTAAGACTCCCGACGATTTTTATTAAAATTTTGTTGCTAAAATAAAATCTAGTGAACTCTAGCGATTTTTTACTACCAAACCCTGGTACTACAAACCATGTTAAAAGTGATGAACAAGAGCTGCTATAATTACGATCTACCAGGCCGAAGGAGCAAACATTTTGCAAAGTTTGTATTGCAGCTTGCAACAATCTTACAGACAGCCTTTGTATTTTCAAGGTTACCCACACTTCACCCTGTCTACGAGCGCATCGTTTGGAACTTTGTGCCTGCCAGCAGCAGCGCGGGGCGGGTACAGAAAGGGTTTTCAGTTCTGAGGTCTAGAAAACTCGTATAACTGTAGGGGATCTCATTTCAGAAGGCGATGTAAAAGTGGTGGGTTTTTATTTGAAGTAAGAAACTCAGCAGCAGAAATTCTGCCTCGTATTGCTCGTTCACGGGTGAGTCGTCTCGGTCCCCGATGGGCCTATAACTAACTGACGCCGAGCTGCCCACATCACAATTTGCAGCGTCAGCTGCGAGCTCTCCTCCGATTTGTTTTACCATTGATACTTTTTGAGTTCCTGTCATTGTCTTGGCTCCGTCCTCTATGATTTGTTTTGCCTATGAGTTGCGGCGCTGGCTTCTATCAGTCCTTGAAGATGTCTCAACAGATCCATATTTAAATAATAAATAGGTTCTCCCAAAGTCATACAGTACCCCGCCCACTTTTGCCCGAAAATTCCCAATTAAGACTCCTAGTCCCAGGGTTCAAACTCAAACCCGTAAAGCAGGCTTACCAATCTCAGGCAATACATCTGAAATCAAATGTGAACCGCCTTATAAATCAAAGCCAAACGCACTCGCAGATCCCTGCACAAAGTTTGAACAAGATAGAGAGTCGGGCAAAAGTTTTATCCCCCCGCTCTGACTTCCCCCTTAGACTTAATCCCCCATTCCAATATATAACTTAATTTAGTTAAACTTTAACTCGTAAGCATCATTTCGCCAATAACTCATGCCGCTACATATTTCTGTTTGCCGCGTCCTATACGGCGGCAGGATACGGATTACAGATTTATTCATTGAGTACAACTACAATCGTCAGTCCTTAGTGCAAACAAACACAATTTCGAATACACGCACCATTTCTTCAGACATCTATAGACACCCCATAGATACGAGTAGACAATTGAAGCAGATTATTTTGTATATTTCAGCTTTTTGCACTTTTGCTATAGCGAAGTAAGGAAAGAGATTTATCCGCTTAGCTGTCATTCATTTGTTCGCTCATTAATTTATTTTCGTTTCTCTTTCTCGTTTCATTCATCTTTTAATGTGTTTCCGTTTTGAAACACCAACAATGCGGACGACAACAAAACTGGTAGAACGGTGGCGCCAAAGACGGTCTGGACATGAATATAGGACCTGCCTGGCAAAAGGGATACACAGGAAAGGGCGTCGTCGTATCCATACTCGATGATGGCATCCAAACAAATCATCCCGACCTCGCACAAAACTACGTAAGTACATTTATGTTATAGGTGCCTCTACCTACAGAGAGCGATACCGATGTGTGTGTGGTTTATTTGCTTTAACATCCACACAAGAGTGCACACGGGTGGGTGGGAGAGGCTACATTTGCCTGCGCCATGATTGTGTGCTAAGCATAGTAATTTACATAAATAGGAGCATACTCCCGGAAGTAATTGGATGTGGTGGGCAGTCCCCGAGGCCATGGAGCTGTCAGGTTCACTTTTTCTCTGCTCTCCCGATAAGGATATGCATAAATACGAGCACGACGAACGGGGCCGGTCGATGTTGACCTTCCTGACGGATACAAACCTACTAAGATAGGGTATTCCTTTTGCATGAGTGCGGGGGGGGGGGGGGGAGACCGACGACAACGAGTCGGGCCGTGGTCGTCCGCAGCGGTCTTGCAACTGGCAATTAGGGAACAGATTTCATTCGAATGGAATGCCCATTGAAAGTGTTTTCTGGTTGAATTATCCCTTTCTTAGATGTGGTGCGGAATATTAACTTTGCCAGCGAGCGGGGGTAGGTATATACGGGTAGATCGAATCGGTATAAAGTGGTCTTTACATTTTATTGCTAAATGGTTGCATTAACTAAAACATAGGCCACGACCAGTCACAGGAGCAACTAAGGCAATAGAAACCTTTTATAATGGGGGGGAATAAATTAATCCAAGTGTTTTTTTTGTGGGTTTGCTTAGCCGGAAAGTGGTTAACTGCCGATGTGGCTTTTTGTAAGTCAAATGTGATGATGGTCTTTTGGAAAATTACTTTCAACGATATAGTCAAACATCTGCCTCAATTTGTGGCAGGGGATTATTCCTGCTTACCAGCCTGCTTTTGGCAGGACACGTAGAGCTCTGTCTGTAATTACGGATGATATCCCGGAAGATTGGACAAAAAACAGATATTTGACGTGAATCACCACGTGCGTGCCATTATTTTCTGGTCAAACGAGTGGCAGAGGCCTTCCAGTTGGGAAGTATGGACAGCACTTTTACAACTGAGTTAGTAGGGTAAACTTCTATTGAATTTTATTTGCGGTACTTGTGAAGTTTTCTATATCCTATACAGGATTCAAACTGCTTGTGTTCCTTTTAGCGATTTTAGCAACGTCAGCAACGAAGGAAACTCCCTTGCATTCGCTCATTTCGACGGTCAGTAGTTAAAATTTGAACATGCACACAGATTGCAGAGGACTAACTTCGTTTTGGTCCTACTGATAACAGAATGACCCACCCTAACCAACCCTTTGGGCAAACTCTTCCACATTCCTGCCTCTAGGAGCTTAAAAGTATCCAACTAACATGTAGCAGAGTCCTTTTAACGGACAGGACATGGTACCGTCCTGTTATTTCTTTGTGTGGAAAGGTGATGTTCATAATCGACATGCTAATTGCGCATAATTATTCTCTATTCAAAAAGAATTCTTCTCATGCAGTGCTACATTTTTTATATCCTTTTTGCTGCACAGTCAGTTTTTCTTTATTTTTTTCGTGGCAGCACTTTAAAGAAATAAATTCGGACCAAATTACAAAAACGCTTTTTACATATGAAACAAAAAATTAAAGGTCATGACTAGGCACTTGTCGATTTGAACTTCCTGGAATAAATAGTTTAAGGTCTAGACCGCTCCTCAATAGATGGCGTGGATCAAGCCTCACGGGCAAAAGTATTTTGACAAGTCGCAAAGTCGCTTTTCAAGCAAATAGTTCGAAACGTCCTACGTCCTTACTGTCAACTGTTTTTGCTCTGTTATTACATATGGTGTGACCCATGATAGTGTGTGCAATTGAGACCATTTAAGTCCCATCGGTGGAAAGCTCAGACCCATTTGTGGTTAAGGTATGATATGCAGAACTATTCATTTTTCAAGGTTTGGTTGGCGAAAAATATTCGTATCGTTTGAATTCAAATTTACTACGATGGATTTATTGTTTACAGGCCCATTTTCATTAAGATACACACAGAAAAAAAAAATTGTAATGCCAACAATTTTTGTTGGTTAAAATGAACCCAAATATGAAAATCTTTGATTTAAGAATTAAATTATTGGCAATGATGGAATAAAATACTTATGGTGAGTATATTATTCTTGAATACATAAAAGCGAGTTCTTGTTAACAAAAATAATATTTGAACCAGGAACTTTTAACTTAAAATTTTGTAAGGATCTCAAAATTCTTCGCTTAACAACCTTTTTTTTTTGAGTGTATATAGAAAAAGCGTCAGAGTTAAATACATATATGGAAGATCGAGCTGCTTCTGTCACAAAATACAAAAAAAAATTAGTGGAATAGCTTAACTTGACGACGGAAACTGTAAGTATCCAAATCAGCAAACACAAAAGAACGATTCCTGTGGAATATTTACCTAGATCGGAGGTAAAATACAAAAAAGTTACACCGAAGAAGATATAGACATGGGGTATATTGAAATCGCAGGTTTATCTTCTGAAAATCTCGAGTTTAGTATGTTCGCTTGGAACATGCAACTTGGATGATTGTCCTTAATTGATTCATCGGTTGATTTCAACTGTGATGCCATTTTCAGTGGATAGCCGTGGTAGACAAGCTCCCTAACCACCTCAAAGCTATAGCTTTTCTTCTGAGACGTTCCGTCCGATGCGTCTTGCTGACGTGGTATACTCGGTTCTCCCTACCTGCAACAATTTATGCGCAGAATATGCACCTAATTACAAGCGTTTTAAGTTCCGTTTCATAGGTATACACATACCTTCCCCAAAAGAAGTGTGTTTTTTTTAACAAATCAAAAAAAGTTCCAATGTGGTCGGGTTTTAAATTCAAATGCCATCAGTTGATCATTTCTGTGGTCTGGTCCCGCACAAATTTTTATTTTACTTATTCTTTCATTTACCAATTGATCGGCCTATTCTGCGAGTAGATCTGAAAGTCACCTGTAAAGCCCATAAAGGTTGTTTTTTTTAGAGGTATAGAACTTTAAGTTCGCAACACTATTTTAACTGGCGGCCATTTTCTCAGCTGTCAAGTGATTTATTTTTAGTTTGGTTTGGCATTCCAACACGAATAGACTGACGCCTGAACAACGCCTCCAAATTGTGCAAATTTATTTTGAAAATCATAGTTCTGTTCGAAATACGTATCCCAATTTTCACAAGCGAATTTTGTTTTAGCGATAAAGCTCACTTTTGGTTGAATGGATACGTCAATAAACAAAACTGCCGTATTTGGAGTGATGATAATCCTCAAGTGTATGTTGAGACACCGTTAAATCTACAAAAACTGACTGTTTGGTGTGCTTTATGGGTTGGTGGAATAATTGGTCCGTACTTCTTTAAAAACGATGCTGGCCAGAACGTTACTGTCAATGGTGACCGCTATAGAGCCATGATTACTGACTTTTTCGTTCATAAATTGAACAGCCATGATGTGCAGGAGCTGTGGTTTCAACAAGACGGCGCAACATGTCACACAGCTCGTGCCAAAATTGATTTATTGAAGGAAGCGTTTGATCCCGCATAGTTTCACGTTGCGGACCCCTGAATTGGCCTCCAAGATCGTGCGATTTAAAGCCGCTTGACTATTTTCTGTGGGGATATGCGAAGTCGCTATAGTCTACGCCGATAAGCCCGAAACGATTGACCACTTGGAGGACAACATTCGCCGCGTTATTGCCTATATACGGCCACAAATGTTGGAAAAAGTCATCAAAAATTGGACCTCCAGATTAGAGTACGTCATATGCCAGAAATCATATTTAAATTATAATGCCAGAAGATTATCTTTCGAATAAAGTAAATTTCATGTCAATTCAAAAAAATCATCTTTGTTTTATTCCATTTCAAGGTTATATACCTCTAAAAAAAATCCCCTGTATGCAACATTTTTGTTAAGGCCAAGTGTACTACCTCTACCGTCCTCAGTCCGTTTCTATGTTCAAAAGCAAGGTTAGCCCAACATCCCAACTCACAACTTCTCGAGTCTATTTCAAATCCTGACAGAGTGCCCGAAGCTAATTGTGCCACGTGAAATCAACCCTTGACAGGAATCTTTAAACATTTGCAAAGTTAAAGCTAAATTTAGACTACGCAAAATAATATTCAAAAACATTCAATTCGACTGAAAGTATTCGAGCAGCAATCGCAAATCTGCGTCCGGCAAATTGTCTAAAACTATATGCACCGAACAATCTCCACGTCCATCGCTAAACTGTTCATTTTCTTTTTTTTTATCAGCGATTTTATACAATTGACAAAAAATCTAAAATCCAATTTCCATTTCAATTCTCAAATGCGTCAAAATAGATAATCGAAAAATCCCATCTATCTACGAACACCCCCCTCGTAAATAGATCTCCCCTCCTTGCCTAGTCATTTTCGTTTCTATTTTAATTTTTACCAATGTGAATCGACACCACGACAGGTGCATTAAAACAGGATACGCCCGAACAAACCAACCGTCGATGTCGACTGGGAAATACTAAACGGAAAAAAGAGAACAAAACCAACAAAAAAAAAAAAAGCAAAAATCTATCGAAAAGTTTTCCTTTACTGATTTCCCAAATGAAACAAAAATATTTCAAATAAACTTTCCCGACGAGCATTTTTAATGAAATGGATACAGGATACGGATACACCGCCTGTTTCACCTGAGCTACGTATATTACTGTTCTGTGTAACACAAAGTAGCAAAGCGACGCGTAGCTGGATTAAGGATAGAACCAACTCTAAACCGCTTCGAGATTTAATAGTTCAAATTGGTAAACAAAAGCCAAAAACCAAACGGGAAGAGGAAGTCTTTTTTCCGTTTGCCTCCACAGAACTATTTCGAAACAAAATTAATTTCGAAACATGATTTAATGTAATCTCCCAGCGGCACTGAGAACAGAAATCAGGGGAATATCGAAACCAATCATAGACGCATGTAGATACGTTCGATTTGGAGAAATCCAGCAATACCAACAACCCCTCGACAAACTGACGGATGAAAAGTTGGAAATTATAAACTTTTCCCCACACCTAGGACACAAACTCAGCAGCGAGTTCAAATGGAAGTGAAACAAACACAATCCCGAGGGCTTTACGGGATAATAAAAATGGGAGCAATACAAAAAAAAAACCTCCAAGTGGATAAAAGCCAAATATTCCAAGACATTGTATACCTATACACCTGTGGGAAAGTCAAACCTGCCCCCGCCAAGCGGCGCTTTTGTAATATTGATATGTCGATGCGGTATTGTGCCTGAAGCACGCCCACGTGGGACCCTTAACAGTAAGCTTGTTCTCGAAGCTTATCAACAGTTGTATATGAGTTCTCTTTTATTTTGTTGCGCTGTACAACGTTTTGCTTGTTAGGTTCTTTTGAAAGTGATCAATCGCCATCAGTGATGATGACAACTGAACTGAGTTGTGCCACTCGTTGAGAGCTATAGCGATGATGATTATATGCTGTGGTGACGGATAGTCCTGTGTCCTATCACAAGGGAATGCATAGTACAGGATAAAAACTGGAGGCAACGACACACTTTGGGGAGTTACAAGTGGGAAATATGTTCAGCTCCCTGAAACGGTTCAATAAACTTTAGGTTATGGAACTTGCGCGTTTATGAGATTGAGATAGGGGATCGGAAACGAACAAGGCGTACGTCAACCTTTGGAAATCACTGTGCCTGGGAGAGGTTATTGATATACGTGGATATAGTATGTTCAACTTTTCGTGTCATATTTTATCCCTACAATTGGGGTGATGAAGGAGGCTGGTATAGGCCTCCAGTTGTTGTTTAAACCAGAAGTTGCTGGTTACGATGAAAACGTTTGTAAACTGTCGGGTAAAAATCCTTTCACAACTTTCCAGACCTTCTATCTGCTGTCTTCTTATGAAACTGGATGTTGGAAGAAAGTGACATTTTCTGAAGAACATAATAGGTCCATTCGCGTACTTTCACAAATCAAGCACTAAAAATCTGTCAAATTCGAAAAATTGAGCGAAACTCTCTCAGAAAGCTGAAAATATACTCCAAAGTACATGGATAAACTTTGAACTACTTTGAGCCACTTACATCTTTGAAATCTAATCCATATCACGAATAAATTTATAACTTACCTTTTTGCAACATATGAAACGTTCTAGGTGAACATTCGACCACCACCGAATTTTCGTTAATTTCAGATATTTTATTTTTGTGTACAATTGATTTTTAAAACGGATGTTGAATTTGTTTCCTGTCAATTTTGCGCATTTGACATTTTTATCAGTACTTGCCGGTTGAAATTGTCTGGGCTGTTTTGAGACAAGAGAGGAACTGCTCGTTACTCGTTATTTTGCTAATTTTCTCTTTTTCTGTCATTTTTGATGAGTACGTGTATCGCACATAGACTTTGTGCGATTGCGATCGATTTATATCGATTGCGTTCGATTAAAACCGCGTACGCGAACGAACTTAATATAATATAAAAAGCGGACCCCGCCTGCTTTGCTGGGCGTTAAACTTTGAATTATTTACAGCTACACATTTTGCTTCGGTGAGTCGAGGAGCTTCGAAAAATGTTTATGGTATTTGATACGGATTTCTTTTAGTATTCTAGAGAATTCACTTCCGTTGCCTCGCCTGATCACAGTTTCCGTAACACATTCACCAGTTCACTCCCCAGCTCCAGCGTGCCCATAAAAATATTCACTTCAAAAATGAAGTTGAAAGAAAAATTTTTTTTTATAAATATCTCCAACAGCACCAGCTATCAGGTTCATACGTCATAATTATATTCCGTACACTTTTTTAGTATTTATTGTGAAATGAGGAGATTGAAACTTATATCATTTGAAAAGTACTGTGCCATAGATGTGCACAAACAAAAAATCCTACGTATAACTTAATTCAGGGGCATAATATCTGCGAGGTGTGTTGACAACCACACTTATTTCAATGATGTCACAATGGAAAATATTTTTCGACAAATGGCCTTGCTCTAAATTTTCTAACAGTGATAACAGTATTAAAATGTAAATCATGAGTAAAACTTATTTCCTAAGGGAAGTATTTTTTCGGTGTCTAGATGTCGCTTTTTCGTTTATAAAAAAAACAACATAAATATCGAAAATTGTGGTACGTGGGGAAACTGGGGAAATGCTATAAAAATTCAAGAAATGTTTTTTATGTTACATAAGTAGGTTTTATTTTTATTTCATTTTTTCTGATATTTTTTTTTTTTTTACAATATGAGCGATGTTTAATATTTATATGGGTAATATAAAAGGTGCTATATGATATTTTTTATATTATTATTACGCCTGGAAGTAAAGCTGAAAATGCAATGTTTGTATTATCTGAAAATAGAGAACATACACTTGACTAAGTATACAAAATTTTCTTTTGGAATTTCCATTTGTGTTGTAAATTGTCTTATTTTAGACAACTTTTTTTTTAAAAATCGCCTTTAATTTGATTCAAAAACTATGTTTTTTTATAAATATTTACATACATATATCGAAAATGAATGCGGAATCTTTACACCGATATATACGTAAAATTCTGAGCTTGTTTTTTTTTTAATTTTCTTAAAAACAGGCCGATTAAAGTGTAGACAGTCAGAGTGCAAAGTGTTTTCAATCATGTAAGGCTTAGGTATTGCCATGTTTAGTTCGAAAAATACTATTAAGGTAAAAACTGAGTACTAAGTTCTTAAAGTTTCCTCAAAATATGTACCAAGTACCAACCTAACGGGGTCTTCGAGCTATGAACAATTTTTAAAAGTACCCTTCTCGGTGGCTGCAATAGAAAATGAAGGGCCCAATAATTTTGAAAATATCAAATTCACTCCAAGTTTCCATTTTGGTCGGATTCGGTTCGTGCCTTTTCAAGTAAACTAAGAAAAAGTAAAATGCCTTCTATTCATAAGTTAATCGTATTGTTCAAGAATTTAAGGAAAATCTGAGCTTGATATTAAGTTAAAAATGACCATCTTACCTCAGGACTACATTTTATGCACCGTTTTTGAGATACGTCCGATTTTTAAAAGTAATGCTATTCGATTTTTTTTAGCGAGTATGCAGCCATGTTAAATTCACCTACCTAAACTCAAATATCAATTTTGGTTGAAGTCGTTGGATCCGTTTTCGAAAAAATCAAACTTATTTTAAACTGTTCTATGGAAAGTACCCTTAATAATGGGGCAACCGTGCAAAAAAAGTGGCCCAGAACTGTTAGCCCACAACCTCCAAATCCGTCCAGACCTCTGGAGCCGACGGACAGATGGACAAAATTGCGACACTCTCGGATGTTCATCAGACGTTCGAGGTGGAGCATTAAAAAAACACCTTATTCTGTTTTTTTTTTCGGGTGATCAAACCTGAAATAGTGAAAAGTCCAGCACACTACCCACTAAGCCACAGCTCCCACTTCCTTTTGCACTTACTCTTGCATTTGCCCTCGTCATACTTCCACAAAAAAATTTTAATGTGTTTCCAACGTCTGGCAACCATCCCTGAATATAACAGCTCGCTAAAAAATCTTCTCAATTCATGACTTCCAACAGATAAAACAATAGGAAACTAGACCTACGTCCTACGTCCATTTTTTTTAATTTAATACGAATTGCTTGTCCATTTCTATGTGGAATTGTTAAAGCCTCAAGGTAAATCCACTCACCCAATCCATGTGGATTTTAGAGGCGCAATAAAGGGAGAAACATTTGTCTTATATTTTATCGCAATCGCCCCAATCAATCAGAAAATATACACATTTTCCGAAACGGGTCAGATTTCATTTTTGGTCGACTATGGCACATAAATCTCCATCAGCTCATCAAACTGTAAGAGTGGCGGTTATAATCTACGAGCTATAACGCAGAGAAAAGTTGACAATAATACGAGAAGTCCTTCTTTGGATGATGATTGCTAGAAAAATATTTAAGCGATACAACTCCACATCCTCATTGGCGTTCTTCATTTTTTACTCTTGATGAGGCAACATTTTTTTTTAGAAAACCATCTTCCGATCAGTACACGCCGAAGGAATCCTTAACTTCCGCTACAGTCCGCTATTGACTTCTGACTTCATTAAATCATGAATAAAGACATGAAAAAATCTTCAGTTCCTCACTTTCTGGTTACATCGTTTAAAGTGGATACCACTTTAATATGCCCCCGAGGCGGCATACATTTATGAATAACCAAACCATACCATAGCCAACCCCTCATACGGTTCGTCGAATACCTCTGTTCGGTGGTATATACCCTCACGTCTGCACACAATTCGAGAAAAGTACAGCAAAAGTTCGATTGGAGAGAGAGGTGACACGGGGAAAAGTGTACGAGTATCCTGCTTGAACGCATCACGTCGAACGCAGACTTTTCAAGTTGTTATCGGAAATTGCTCCAGAGTTCCGTCTGGCATTTTCCATCAAAATACAGTTACCTACCCATGCTCTGCGGCAAGCTTTTTGTTTTTGGATAGATGTGCACACGTTATTTTGCATTCGTACTGGCCCGTAGGTGCGGATGCTGAGTACGGCTTGACTTGGCTCTGTCTGTAAGAAAACTGTGTCATATTGAGGATAACAATGACTGTGATGAAGTCGTTGAAAAGTTTAATTTTTGTTACTTGTCGACTCAAAGTTACACTTGCGCCTGTGTGGGAATAGTATGCCTTCGATCGGTTCGTAACGAATGCTGCATTTGTAGACCTTCTCAAGGAGATGCATGTGCGCCGTGGATGTCAGGAGTATTCTCCACTGCATTACTGATTTGAATATGCGGTAAGACATGTAACAGGCGGATCATGTGATGCTGCGGACTCCTCGTAGATAAATGGATAGATGATGACAAGTTGCAAGCAAGTTGTAGATAGAGAAGTTGCTGTTGCTCATCATAAAACGAGTACTTACCTGCGTAGCTATGTGTGAGTAGCACAAAGCAAGTCATGAGTAATAGAGGAGATGAATGGATGTATGTCCATAAGGGGTCCAAGTGAGTGCACAGTGAGAACTTTAGCTTCGCACTCGCAGTTGATGCTCCCATCAGGAAGTAAATAATTTATTAGCCATCGTCGTCGTCCGTTAATGGATTTAAAATTGTTGGGTAGATACACGCTGCTAATTAGCTATCCTGGACCTGGTTCTCTAGGAGGGATGTTCTTGCAAATCGGCTTCCCGGCCTTGTCTCCACCTGACGTTGAGTTTGTTTTGTCAGTTCTATTTTGAAGGTATGTTTTGTGATATATGTCACGACACGACCACTCAAAACCGTAGTTTTCAACGAATGAATTGAAATATGTCGGAGGCCCGGAACAGTTCTACATCAGGTCGGTCCCAGGGATGGAAAAGTCGATACAATTGTATCAAATTCGATACAGATGAGTGTGCTCGAGTACAAAAGTACAATTTGCCTTAATTCGATACAATTTATGCATCTGTATCTTTCAAATTCTCTTGCAATTTGTAAAGCTTTTCCTAAGAAAACCATTAAAATAATCCAGATGATGATGTTTTTATGTCATTTTGGAAGACATAAACAAGAAAATTAATATTCAAAATCTCTTCCTTAATTTGCTGGATTATTTAACATCAGGAGCAGTTGTATCAGGAAAATCGAATTTTATATTGGATTTTGTTTTTGAATTTTTTCCCTAATGAAAAAAAGAATATTCAACAATACAACAATAAATATAGAACCGACTACTAAATAATTCAGCAATTTAAATATTATTCAATTTGAGAATTTTGGGATGAAGTAAAATCAATTAAAAACGAGTCTAATGAGCTGATGTTTGAAAATATTTACAAAATTGCTCAAGCCGTTCTCGCTATTCCTCACTCATCAGCAAATGTCGAAAGGATTTTTTTTTTGCCAGACATTAATAAAGTAAAAATGTCGAGACCGACTTCAAGACGACACTTGCTGGGCTTTGATTGAAACAAAAAAATTGATTAGAAACTCATCCAGTTCGGAGTTTCAAGTTGGCAATATTTTGAAGATGAATGTGCAAATTGAGAGTATAAAGCCTGAAGCTCATAGATTAAAAATATAAACTATTTTTTTGTAGGTTTGTATATACTCTTTCCAGGAAGTCATTAATGTTTTGTTAATTTATTTTTGTTTATGTTTTTAATAATAAAATATTTTGAATTCACTTCTGTATACGAAAAAAAGTTTTCAATACAACTGGCTCCATTTCAGTAAGATCTTACAACAGTTTTCAGTACAAATCGAAAATGGCATTTTCCATCCCTGGTCGGTCCAACATCTTAAATGTGGATTCTGTTACATCTTGTTCTCTAAATGAGATCGGAAAAAAAAACAGGTCTGAATGGGTGTTTTATTATTTTTCCAAACAAAAGAAGTGTAATCCAATTGAGTCGAGATAACTCGTAAACAGATAACATTTTGAGCCTCAGGTTAGAGTTCCCTTAAAAATGTTAGTGCATCCTTAAGACCTTTCGTGTGGAGTCAGTGAAGTCAGTTGGCTGGAGTTTTCTAGTCCGCCATCAAGACTCGAAACAAGCTGTTTTTTTTTTTAAATAAATAGTTAAATTTTAGCTTTCAGCAAAACTTTTCCGGATGCTAATTAGATATGAAAAAAATTTCAGAAATTCGAATGTAACGAAAGTAGAGTTGTGAAGTACGACATTTCCGATTTTCGAAGGTATCTAGATAAATGAAGCTCGGATTTCAATTTTCGATTTTCGAATAACAGAGTATATATTTTCCGAATTCGAAAAAGTTCAGGGCTGCGAAACGAAGTTCAGTCGATGTGGCAGGCAAATTGAGTTCTTATATCTGGACAGGAAGGGCGTCTTCCCGAGTTCGCGTCCGTGCAGGAAGCAGTGAGCTTAACACTTGAAACAACTTGTTGTTTTATTGAAGAAAAAGCGATCCAGAGCGGTACCTTTAGGGGCCAACTGGTTCAAGATCCGTGGCCCCCACTTTTCTCCAAATAATCCAAAATGGACCCTTTTTCAGTTTAAGTAAGATTATATTCTTTTTTGAACGAAAGGGAATACACAAAATTAAAAAAGTTTATTTGTTTTGTTTTTGCGCAAATTTTTTTTTTTTTTGTTATATAATTTTTTTTTTATGTAGGGGCCCCTTTTTTAAAATTTTTCTACTCGGCAACCTTGCATAGCTAGCTAAAATATATTGCACCACTGAGTGAAATGCTTCGTTAAATTAATTCTGAGCCAAAACTGTGCACAAAATAAATAAAAGCTGCAGTGGAATGTGAAAATTTGATCGAGAATATGCAATTTTTCTAGCCCCAGCGAATAAGTCATTTATTCAGCTAAAAGTCTGTCTTCCACAGCACAAAGTCCCCCAAACCAATGCCCAACCCACTGTCACATTTGCGTTATATCTACCTACAAAGGCGCCGTCAAATTGGTTGCCTTACACGCGCCCAGGGCCAGTACAGCCATATGTGCAAGATGTGCAAATGCACGGGGCGCCAAGTTCTGGGGGCGCATTGCTAGGAAAGAAAAATTAATTTTATCTTGCGCGAACAAATACCTACTGCCATTTGCATTTTAAACAAAAAGCTTGTTCAAATAAGCACAAAATACCAACATCCATCACACCTGTGCTTAATTATTTCTTTCACATTAACTCACATCACTTGCGATGTTGCAACTTCAAGGAGAATCTAACTCAAAATATCTCAAAATAAAAAATCCCACTTGACCTATGCAAGTTCACTTCTTACCTACATAATTTCAAAATATTCCACCCTGTTCATGTAGGTATATTTCTTGCACATCCCCTTACATTTTACAAAATAATCTAGTTCAAAAATCTCAAAACAAAAAATACCTCAACAAAAAAAAAACGCATTGAACGTCTACGTCCTGAGTGATGTGTTAAAGACTTGTGCATGTGTGCAAATATGAAAAAAGGGCGCTTTCTGTAAATCTTGCACAGGGCGCTAGTTTGCCTGGAGCCGGCACTGCACGCGGCCCAACTCCATATGATCCCCTATCAACCGGCGAATGTGAAATTACTTCCAATTTAAAACCTTACACAGTTTCAGGTAAAGTTTTTTGACGTTTTCCGACTTTTCACATTTTCCTCGCCGAAAAGTTAAAATTAAGTTGTGCTTCCTTTCCATCCTCATGCCCATGAGTAGGCACTCAGTAGCCATAGATGCGTCGTTGTGTGCTGCCACATGCGAAATTTATCATCTCACAATAACCCGATGCAGAGTTATTAATCATAGGGATATGGGTATATAAATAAAAAAAGTCATGAAAATTAGTCGTGTGTCAAAAAAAAAAAAAAACAATATCAGTCGTCATCTGCTGAGCTTCGGCAAATGCTGAAAATTGATTCTTAAAGTGGCGTAAACGACGCGCACCGCCTCCCTCCACCACGCCCCATTCTTGTTGTCGAAATTCATTTACTCATTGTTGTCCTTCCGAACAAATGATGCGTTATCCAAATAATAAATGCGTAATCGTTGTTCGAAATGATTCGGGCCAGAGAGCAGAGAATACAACAGCGAATCCGTCCAGCAAGACAAACGAACAACAATCATCATAAAGCGACGAAGAACAGTCAACAAAAGTACAAAAAATAAAACCCCTCTACCGCTACCGTAGAAAGCACGAATACCGTACGGAGAACAAAGAGAGAAAAAATGTGATAAACACGCCTCTGTATAGTCGAATTGTGGTGATAATACCATCATCATCGTCATCATCATCACCATCGCCGTTGGGTGTCGTTCTTGTGATTGCTGCGCGGCATTTCGTCCTAAACAAAAAAAAGCAAACAGAGAAAGGACACATTTTCCCACAGCCAGCACTCGCCTCCGAATGGGTATTGTTTCTGGTGGCTCTCCTGGCAGAATACCATCTTCCGCATTCAATGGTCCATTACGTGGGGACACAAAACTTGGGTTAGGATGATATTTTGCTTTCTTTTTTTTTCAGGATAAATTAAATAAAAATTTTTCGAAATCGCTTTCGTCCTTCAAAAAATAGACAAACCTTAGGGGAGAGAGAGAGCTGCAAGATAAACAGGCCAATATCGGGGGCCAGATGATGATGCTGCTGCTGCTGCCGGGTTAAAATGTTAATGAGCTCGAGGAATGTGTAAAAGTGATCTAATTTTTGGCTAAGCGGAATGCTGATTTGAATTCCTGATACCGCAGTTGAATAAGTTTTGCGGCAAGTTTCCCAAACTTTTTAGATGTCGTTTTTCCTATGAATAAACTGATTAAAGAGGAAATAGATGTTGAAGGGAATGTTTCTCAAGTGGAATTGATTTTTACGGATGAAAATATTGTGCAAGAGTCTGGTAAACTTTCTTCTTTTTAAGCCAAAAATAAAATGAGTAGCAACTTTTGCGTATGTAAATCAACATAAATCAACATAATTCGTAAAAGTTATGACAAAAGATATTCATTCGTCACTTCTACGAAGCTCCACCTTTCATTTGGTCCATAAATAAAATTCGAGTTCGAAATAACACGAAATAACACAAAAATTAAGTGCACGACTGGGTCGCACGAAACTTTCTCATTTATCAAAAATTAAGTTGGTTATTTTCTTATTTCATTGGGTAGGTAGGCAAAGATCTGAGAAGCGTTGCACGATAAAAGAGACGGTTCTTAAAATACAGGAAAAGTGTTAAATAAAATCAAATCTTGGCCTTTTTCAATCTGACATGGCAGTAACAATAACAATGTGAGTTTTTAGAAGCTGAAGCTCTCAGTAACAGACCATTGTCTCAAGTTCTCGTTAGAGAGTTATAAGCGCCTACTCTACTATTTTATTATTTACACTTTACTAGATTTTTGTACAAGGACAAGCGTAGTAGGAGTTTGTGTTTTCTGACCTGGTGCATATTTTTATTTTTTACTGGAATAGGTTAGTGATGCTGGGTCAAGTTGTCTACGATTAGTTGTGATAGACCGATATTTTTACATAGATATAGACAAAATAGTAACAAATATTGCCATTTTTTAGTTCAAAAAATACCATTGCTTAACTATTCAGCTGAAAACTGAGTATAAGATGTTGTTCGGGATGTAAGCATTAAAAAGTCTTTAAAGTGTATCCAAATGGAAAATGGGGCTTTCGAGATATTAGCAATTTGTAAAATTCGCGTTTTCGCTTATTCGAATTCAAGATTAAGTACTAAATAATTTTATTTTACTCTAAGTATGCATTTAAGTCGAAATCGTTAGTACTGTTTTGAGTAAACTAAAGAAATTTTTAAAAAACTCCTTTTTTTTTCAAAAATCCATTGGACGACAATTTAGCGAGAAAATTAATTTACTATCAAGTTATTAATGCCCACAATGAATTTTTGAAAAATTCGAATGGAACGTTTTCGAGATAGTGCCTATGTCTAATTTTCAAAAACACCGTTTCAAAATTTTTTTTTCGGAAAACTACAGTCGTGCTCAAATATCAGTTTTGGTTGAAATCGTTAAAGCCGTTTTCGAACAAATCAAATTGATATGAACATATTGTAGGTATGAGAAGGGAAGTGCCATAAGTATTGAGGTTACCGTGCAAAAAAAAATTGTTCCGAACTGTATAGGCCCACAAACTCGAAATCTCAAACTTGATCAAAATCAGGGCAGCCGTTGGCTGTGGGCCTCAGGAGAATATGGACAGACGGACAGAATTGCTAGACTCAGAATTGATTATCATCTCGAGTTCGAAATTTCTTACAAATAGATTTCGCTTATAGTCGCCAAGAACTGTCTATCACTGAAGACCACACCGCAATAGTCAATAATACTTCAAGGAAGGGTAGGGTAGCGAAATAGGGAAACTATTGCGAAAAGTTAGGTACGCCCTTCTATAGATTTCGACAGACAAGATAATTATTTAAGTGATACGTGCCCAGCTAGTAAATAATTAGAAGCTTGTTCTGTGGACATGAGTCTTCTTTTTCGAAGAACTCTCCACTGATGTATTTGCTCAACAAGTTGTATTGAAACATTGTTAAGAAAATTTTGCAATATTTCTTCTTCCGAATCTTTTTGGTTGGAACTTCCTAGAAACATGAAATTTTAAAATATAGTCTGGGGGCTTGAGTTCAGTCATTCAAGACTATCTACATAGCGTAGTATCATCAGGTAGACACTTTGGTTTTCCATCGGCCTAAGGTACACCACACACCTCAGGATCAATTGTCCACGTGCTCAAAGTTACAGCAGAAAGTCCTTTTATTTTAGTTTTACTCTTCTGAGGGTATTTCGAGTAGAAACAAACACAAAGAATAGAAAGTCTGTAATCAAAATGTTCAAAAAAATCAATTAAAAGCGCCCCGCGAAGATAAATCAGCAATGTTGTTTGGAAACGCTGCAATTCCAACCAAAGTGTTTGTGATATATTCCCAACCACCGTTCAAAAACTGAAACCACTTGACAAGTAGTGGAAAACGGACAAACGACCTTCTGCCTGGTGTGCTGCTTGAAAACTCGAAAACAAATTGTTTGCAAACACTATGGTTGGAATTATCCCATTTTCGTCCTCCACCAAATAAGCGGTTGTTTGGACAATTATGAAACCTTGACAGTCGATTCCCCCCTTAGAGAGACCCGTTTGCACTTTGCCCCCCTTGTCGACAGTGAAGAGAAACACAAATTTCGGTATTACCCTAACACATACTTTAAGGGACTCCTCCCATTTGCTACCTAAAAATCATGAAAAATGCAGCACCGCCCTGTTAACCCCCAAACAAAGAATGGTCGCCCTCCAGATTAAAGTGTTTCCAAATAAACATAAACATACCCTGTCCGGCGTTAATACAGTAATTAACCCATCTTTGGTAGATAAGGCTATCCGCCGACGTTGCTATTATGAAGGGATTTGCCAACCGCCGTCTAATTCCATCCGCAAAATTTTTTACAAAATTAGCAAATGACTCAGGGATCCTCGTGTTGTTCGCCCAAATATCAAATACAACAGCAAGACCCGAGGTCCGTTAAAGCGCGCGCCGAATATTATGTATACAACAACGCGAATAACTGTTGTCCTTTTGAATAAAAGATGCCAAAGCCACTTACACCATTATGCTCCCTACCACTATTTGTCCCCAACTCATTTATGTTCATGTTTTATTAATACCAGTTTGGGGTTGTTGTTGTTGTTCTTCCTTTTTTTTTTGGTTTCTTTTTTTGTTCTCCTTTACTAATTCGGTGTTTGTTTTGTTTCTGTACTTAACAGGATCCGGATGCTTCTTATGACATAAACGGTAATGACTCGGATCCAACACCCCAGGATAATGGCGACAACAAACACGGCACCAGGTGTGCGGGCGAAGTGGCCGCCGTAGCGTTCAATAATTACTGCGGTGTAGGCGTGGCATATAATGCCAGCATTGGCGGTAAGTGTGTGTAACCAGTGAGACAGTGTGTTTGTGTGAATAAATGGATTGCCATGTAAAATTGTCTGACGGGCTGGAACGCATCCCTTAAGCGTAATTCTTTTTCATCTGACAGTCAACGGACAAATATTATGGATGTTTACCACTGTACGTCTGGTGCTTAGAAGGAACAATAAATTATATCGAACAAGTGGAGGCGGAGCGGCAGGACAGACAGACAAAAAAATAACTTAGCAGATAAAGAATATTTACGCGAAAATTTCCTTCATGCCGAGCCGGTCCCGAATCTGATGGCAACGAGTAAAATTTATGTTATCCTGGCCAACGTTGTGTGCGGGGCTTTGTCATAATATTATGGCTCCATTGAGGCCCATCTATAGAATGTGTCTGCACACATGTATTTAGAGGAAGCCCCACATCCGTTGTGACCAGCCCTGCTTTTCGCAGTGATAGGAAGGTGGTAGATAGGATCGATGTGCTCCGTAGTGTGTCCTATACGCGATGTTAATCGCCTCGTGGAGGAGGACGTGCTGCGTAAATTTATTCACTATTTACTCGCCGATGGTGGTCAACATGCAACGGCTTAGTTCGGGACCAATTTGTGGGACACTCATTAGCAGATGAAACGATGGGCACCTAGAGTTGGTCGGGACTCGTGTTTGGATGTAAAATCTCTTCAAAGTAGTATGCTCTGGGTGGGTGTGTGGGGCTCGTTACAGCGGAAGGTTTAGCATGCGGAACTGGGAAGTATGTGCGCCATAAATTTTGGACAATTGGTTTTGGAACACTATATGCGGGCATTCGGCGAATACTTGCGCCATAACAAAGCAAACCATTTATGAGGCTTCCATGCAATTCAGTCGGAAGATTGTTTACGGCTTATCTTTCGAAATTGGTCCTTTATTGAGGGCCTAGTCGAAGCCATTACATGAACCCTGGTTAACGCTGATTGTTGGTCTGTATTGCGGGAAAGTTTTGTTTTATACCGGGCTCTGGAGGAGCTGTCGATTTACATTCGACCTGGCCTTTCTCTTCTCGACGGACTGCATGTCAAACATTGCATGCGCATCAACTGTAAAGTCGATCGTTGTCCCTGCCAAAGGAGAAACTTTTTGGCGTAAAATTTTACGGGCTTTTCTTGAGGCTGTTGTCAGAAGTGCTCATCCAGTTTCCTCGACCATCCAATCAAAGCCGTATCAGGTGTCAGAATAAGTCGTCTTGGGGACCTTTGTAAGAGCTATCATCACCTTCGGTGTGTTTATTTCAATCGCAGGAACCACATAGTGCCTAATATAGGTCGTAGGTGCCTTTGGAAACGCCTGTGCCGGATAACGCTTGTGTCTGCGGAACTGCCCGGCCGGTCAAACTGATTTTAACTCGTAGGTTTTTGCATAAACGGTGTGAGTAAGCAAAATTTAATTCCTACCTACAGTTAAACGTTTGCGTGAGTTACAATTGATTTTTGGGGCAAATGGAAGACCTACACTTTCATGACGAACCTGTAAAAATTGGGAAGCTTTCATAGGACCGGATGTTTCTAAAACGTTCGCGAGAGAAAAAAACCTTAGGATGAAATATTTGGAAGTTTACCCTCCCTAAATATTGAATCACTGCCCTGTTATCTGAGCAGGACATAAAATACTTAAACATGACACCATTAAAAAGGTTAAAGATAAAAAAAGATATCCAATCAACTGCAGTTGAATAAAAAATTTATGTCAAAAAAATCAGCACGCCATGAGGTAAAATGCGATTTTTACACCACAAAAACACTCTACCCTTTTGACTGGTGTTTTAATGTGCTATTTTTTCATTGTTAACAGATTATTAATTATAATATCAACACAAGTTCGTTCCTCGCAGTTAAATTATGGCAGGTTGTATGTAACGAGATTTAAAATATTATAAACCACAACAGGTTCCTTGTCACCATTATTTTTGTTTTACCTTTTTGTCATAATTTAATTAAAATATTTTAATCCCCCCCCCCATGGTGGGGGGATTCGCCAACAAAGGTGTAAATATAATTTGCGGCAATTAATGAGCTGATGTTAAAGGCTTTACAGCCATCGATACCCTTAAAGAAGAGGGAAGACTCAGAAAAATGTAACCCCCCTCGCGCAGCATTTAATCATGCTTAACGCGGGCTGGTTAATGGCATACGACCTGCGGTTTTTGAAGTCTCTCGCCCCGTGGTGTACAATTCAAGCGAACAAATGAAACACATAGTGGTTCACATCGGGAATGTTATGCTGCCATCAGATTCAGTGAACCGGATGACAGTTGTTGTCATGCTACGAATTTCCGTAATTTACTTTGACAATTCAGTGAGGCGCCTATACAGAAAACGAACGTGATTGTTCGCTTGTTACAAAAGGCAGCATCAAGCTTGCGCTCCAGCGCTTATTTAACAATTTTTCGTCCAAACTATGTGTGCACACGGCGAGTTCTTTTTATTAAAACGGCCATTCCGGTTGCTTTAATGGGGCGCTGGCTGAGGGGCGGCCACAACAAATTGGTACCTCATGCTCATGCCACTTGCAGTGGCGTTTTTAATTATGCACTGCATTTAACCCGGGCGCAAATATTGACAAAGCGGAAAGACGAACCGAAATGCGGGCGGCAGCTGCCCTCCCCCACCTACCCCCTTGGGGAATTTCGCCTGCCTTTCTTGCAGTTGAATGCCATTGCACTTCTGTCTAACTGTGAAACACTACTGCCACACTCGAGGTAACGTTGCGGAATAATGGAGAACCGGGAGTGGGGAGGGCGAACACAAAAAATATCCAGGATGAAAAAAAGCATACACGAAAAAGGCGCGCAGTTAGCCTCCCAATTAGCTGCTAGTTGTTTGATTCATTATAGCACTTGTGTATAGCGACCGTGGGAGGAACAGTGAAACCTTTTGTTCGTCGAGAGTTCAAGTGCTTCTTGTGTTGGATGTGTTAGATTATCCACTTCCTGCTGTGGGTTGTGCTCTGCTGCGGCTTGCGTAAACATGTGCAGGAAACATTTTGAAAACAATAAACCCTGAGAACGGTGTGAAAATATTTGAGCAAAGGAAGTGAGATTCAGATAGGTGCATGCACCGTTTTTATGGTCTCTTTAGAAACCATTCATAGGTCAGTGCACATACACGGAAAGAATTTTAAGATCAAATCAAGAAAAATAAGCGCAGAATCACGAAAAGTTTGTCTAGTTTTAGAGCTTAGCTAAGGATTTACTGATTCACGACTTTTTTTTCGCAATTCTAGAAATTGTACGAAGTGAAGATATTGACCCTCAAAAGTCGTGAATCAACACTTTTCAGTATCAATAATGCGATCAAACGAGAAATAGATATTGCCATAAACGATCGCAATTTGACACAAATAGTTATCAATTTGATATTACATGGATTGTAAATTGCAAAAACAATTCGTAAATTACCACTTTTCTGTTGAAAATCACGATTTCCTCCCTTAGCAAATTACAACCATTAGTCTTGAATTGCAATTCAATAGTGTTGATCTGCGAACTAACAGGAGTAGATTTACTACTTCAGTAGTTGCAATTTACAAATTCTTAGTGGTAAATTGAAACTTCTTTTTATCAATTTGCAATTCGTATTTTGCAATTTACGTTTCTTGAGTAGTGATTTGAGGAATCGCCGTATTAAATTGAAAATGTTTTGTCGTGAAATTAGAAAACTTTATTCTCAATTTGCAACTTATATCTTGTGATTTACAAATCAAAATTCATAGTTTTATTAATTAGGGTTTTTTCGTATTCCTCCTGATATCCAAGAAAATCATACGGCGCCATATCGTCCGAAGACAACGGGATTTGTCTGGGGTGGTTTTTCGGTCTATGATGAAATTTAAAATACAAAAAAAATATTTAGATGAACTTGACATTAATACGAACCTTTACAATTCTTTTCAATTACATATTTTAGAATACATTCCAATAATTGATACTTCTTTTCTAATAGCAAGATGTAACTTCTGAAAAAAATACAGATTTATATGCATAGGTTCTTCAGGGTTTTTGGAATTCAATAGCTACTTACAAAATGTATTCCAGAATGCTTTATTAATTATAATCACTATCCATACGAATTAGTTATATTTAAATTTAAACAACTTTAACCCGACTGCTTTAAACAAAGTTTGAATACCGACTGCCTGTCTCTGCACCGCAACGAAATGTGCACAATGAAGATTTGGCTGCATGATTGCAGCTGTCTAGCAATACCACATACGTACATTCATCCATAAAAAGAAAGGACTTAAAAGGATTTCGATAAGTACATGGACTATGAACTGTGCAAAAAAATCCACACATCAGGCAGTTGATTCCATGGAAATTACAAAAAATATTTTGCAATTTACGACTTCTCTACGTCAATATACGTTTTCAGTTTCATGTGTTAAATTATTACAAGATTTTATTGATTCATCATTCAGTTTTGGTAAATCACCAAATATTTTTCGCAATTTGAGATTGTGAAGTGGTGTTTGAGAAATTGACCTATTAGAGTGGTAAATTGCGCCAAACAATCTCGCAAATCACTACAAATAAAAGAAGCTCGAATTGATACTTCTAATCGTAAATTACAACAAACAGAATTTGGTATTCTCCGCCGTTTTCAATGTCAAATTACCAATTTCTGTATCAATCCATGAAAACTTCGTTGTGATTTGCGACAAATATATAAATCGTAAATTGCAACTCAAAATTTTGCAATTGGTGATTTTCAATTCTTTCCGTGTATTGGATGGAAACACAGTTCGGTCGTGAAAATGTCTACGAGGAGCTTCAGACCTAACCAAGTTCACAAAGTAATGGCAAGCGGCGTCCGGTGCTATAGAACGTAGGCTTAAGCCAGGTATTTGGCATTTTAACAAGGTTAATCTGGCATATACTGGTGTCTTTCAAAAATTAACACCCAGACGTATAACATTTTTCTCATTTAGCCGCACGACTTTGTGCAAGGGCAAGGAAGAAGCTTTTTTCAGACTTGTATTGACCTGATTGTGGTACATGGCAATCCCCGCCAGCCTTCAAAATTAGACTTACGCAACCTATGTTCAATCGTACCCCAACAAGACTGCCTTTATTGTCACTTCCACTAGGTAAGTGTACTTTTTTAGACTTGTTTTCATCCCTTCGACTCCGAGGGCTCAGTGAAGCCTCATGTAAGAGTGCGATAGAATGAGATTTCCAAAATCTTGGTAGCCCTACATATTTTTTTTAGGTTGCGTCGGCGTGCACCCGGGCCTCTACAATTTTCGCTGTTTTTGTTTGGATAAATTGTTGGGTTGGGGTCAAAATTCTTTTTACGAAATTCTGCTTTCAAAATTCTGTTTTAAGAAATTCTACAAACAATAAAAAAAGGTTTGGAAAATGGACGGAGAGAACATTTTTTTGAAAGCCAGTTGCATAGTAAAAGTTAAAGTCCTTAGTCGACGACTTCCTCTAATAGGTTGTGTCTCCCAACTAGAATTTAAAACGAAGCCGGAGCATCACATTCGACAGGACTGATCCGCATTTTTCGCAATGGGTCTACGTGTAGTTTCACATGTAGCTCCTAGAGTTGCTGGTTTTTTTCCAACGCTAGTGCGATCGAAAATCTATCGAAGAATCTTGCACTCATCCTCCGACATCGCTAACGCGAATTCCTAAGGCCTATAGTACAGAACTGGAATGATGTGAGTCCTATAAAAGGACTCGTTAAATTTTTTGGGCAAATAATCATCAATTGGCGAGTTGCAGAGATTTGGACAACCACAAAGCAATATCAGTCTATTGTGTCATTTGGGTCATCAGTGTCATTTGTTGTTGGCAGCACAGACGCAAACTTCGGTTGGAAATATAACCCTTACGAAGTTCGAATTCATAATCAAGCTCTTTAGGGAGAACGATCAAGGAGTTGAATACTGGGAGTCTGTTTTTTTTTTTTTTTTAAATTTGTTGGCAACACTTTTTCCAGCGATAACCAATCTGACAGCTGACAGCTGATTTGTGATCGATTTGGTTCGTCATCTGACCATGAGAAGACCTTCTACACGACCTCAGTTGCTCGAAAGATTGCTCCAAGATTAGAAACCATATAAGTGATATGTATATTTGTCTTAAATGGGTGTCATACATATTGGCAGCACTTTTTTCATTGAAACTAGGCCTGTTCCTTTACTTTTGTAGTAAGAATGGAAAAGACTGTCAAAATGGCAGTGGTGGGTATAATTCTTCTCACAGAGAGAGACACTTACGAAAAAGTTAAGGAACGCTTTTGTAGTAATCTATGAAAAACGACAGATATATAATTCAAAAAAGTGGTTCGAAAAGTCAAACTCGAAGAATTTGCTAATTAACGAACAACATTAGTTGATTTATCTACCTAGCGATGAAAGTGATTCGGAATTAATCGAACTTCTTCTTCATGAATCCGAGTATATGGAAGAGCTTGTTCTTATTGAACTAAATACAAGCATTCGAGAAGAGGAAAATGCGGCACAGCATTAAAATTAACGTGGAGGAGATAGTCCTTTCTTGCTCCTTACAACGAGGAAGAATTTCATCGCCACTTTCTAAAAGAATCTAAGGAGAACATTCAATTTTATATTTCCTCCTGTCGATACCATTTTAATATACAAGAAATCAAAACAAATGTCGAATAGGACAACAAATTTCGAATCAGCTGTTCATTGACAGCTTTTTCAATTCTTACACCAAGAAATTTGTTGAGTACAAATTCGTAAGATTCTCAGTAGAGGGGTAATTTCTTGCTCTCTCGATGTCGCTCTCTTTTACAAATTTTTCGAGTCGAGGAACGGCATTGATAAAAAATTTTTAAAAATTCGTAAGATTTAAAAGTAAAGGAACAGACCTACTTAGTTTTTCTTCTGACAGATTTGCTAGATTTGATTCTTAATTTCACCATGAGTAGACTTGAGTTTGCCCGCATTTTACAATACCATAAGACTTACGACTGACAACTAGTCGATGATTTGTCACTCAGATAAATCTAAAAATGTATACTCTATTTTAATGGAATACATTTTTCATTTATCTACCTTTAAGACAGAAACGCCCTTGAAAGGACTACTTTTTGAAAGATGAAGAGTCACGCCTAAAAGTGCATCGTCTTGTCGAAGTGGATTTTAAAATCGAAAGTCTATTATTTTCTACATTTACGGCGGAGCGACTTACTTTTAAGTCAAAAACTGGACATGGTTCAGTGGGTTCTTACTGAACATGCACAGGTGCGTCTTGAGCCATGCCGTGGCCCTTGGGCACGCAAGAATTTGGGGCCCTATTGGAAAGTAAAACAACGAGTGAATATTTTGTTAGCTATATATATAGAATGGCCAACAAATGATTTTTGAAACTATGGAAGCAACGCTATAAAAAAAAGAATATATATTATCTGATCATAAATAACAGCTAATATTCATATAACTTAAGTTGAACTTAAGTTCATTATTTAAATAAAAACTGTAATAGCAATAATACGAATTAACTACATAAATTATTGAAAATCTAAATTTTGTCAGACGGTTCAGAGGCTAAAAAAATTTCTGTCAGAAGGTCAAACATATTTTTTAGTCAGCGCCAAAAATATTTTTCTCAGGAGGTTGAGCGGCAAAAATAAAGTTGTTCAAGGTCTTCAGCAGCAAAGTAAAGGAAATTTTTCGCCTCGGGCCAGATATCTATCATTTGTTTTATTTATGGAGGCGAAAAAAAATTGTTTATAAAATTCAGTTCCAATTTTAAAATTCTAAAATTTGGTCTCCAAATACTGGTGTTAATATATAGAGAGTTAAAAGAAATATTTCTACAGGGTGTGCAAGTATAAAAATAATTTGAAAATTTCGACTCGGCTAAAAAGTTTTACTTCCTAGGTACTCTTGAGGTATTTTTATAAGTACATAAAAAACTGTTCACAAAAATGAAAAAAAACTGATCAGTTGGCAATATCAATTACTTCAATTTAGAAATGTTTAAGGCCATTCTCAGTGCAGCCCGACAAAAAAGTTGCGACGGTGACGAAATCCCTACCTCTAGAAAACGAAGCATTTTCTGTTATAGGGTGCTAAAAAGTGCTTCAAGATTCCCCATCATTACTGATTCTCAAGCAAAATCACTTTCCCGGCTCTTTGGGTCTAAGTGAATTAAACGAAACCGTGAGAGAAAACTTACAACATCTAGTACTCAATTTAATGTCACTGAGTGTCCACGCTGCGCACTCCCAATAGACACTCCCAAACGCCGCCACTGTCATTTCCCAACGCCAAATACTCAAAAAAAAAGAAAACTATTAAATTTGCACGACTGCACATAACTTGTTAACTTTATTGGTTAGAGCATCCGAATGTGCCATTTGACAATTCATTCTTCCAACCCTCCCTCACATACACACACCCGATACCCATTCCGCATGTAAATTTCCCGGCCATATCCACTTTGGCTATTCCAGCAGCAGAATCGTTACGAAATACTTTTTCGTTTATAGCGTCAATATTTCAAGATACCCGACGTCGCCTTCGCTGTATCTACTGTCCCGCACCATCTAAAGCGAAGCGACTTCCCGAAGGGAATACTTCTTGCGAACGCGAGATCCTTTATGCGCTGCGAACACATCCAAAGTAGGTACCTACTCGTTCGGCGCTCGCATGCTTTTAGCTTAACGCGCGCATTGTGTATCGGGAAAAAGTCATTTCGCATGGATAGGTTGCCATAGTGTTATAACACGAGAGCCCTGCGGGCCATCATATACGGCGACAGCGACTAGTATAAGACAATTTGCCAGCCCTCCCCTCCCGTTCGGGTTATTTGATATTTTTTGTCCGGGGCCGAAACACTTTTAAAATGAAACTTGAATTTGTTGTTGGCACGGCGACGGCGGCGGCAGAGTGGTATATCACGAAGGACACTCTGGGGGGTGGTGAATGCTGATTTTTGTGTACACAATCAACACTTTCATCCAGCGTTGCGGGTTCGGGCAGAACTGTTCGGTATTATTTTGCAAATGTGGCTCGTGTATAGGAATATGATCCTGGCGCGTCATAACAACCGAGGATTTGCTACATGTTGCTTCTTCATCGTTGTCGCACATCCTTATTTTTCTCTTTTGTATTAACCTTCGTATTCCCATTAGTGAGTGTGTGCTGTCCTTTTCGTTTGTTTTTCCGGGGCAGATAATGTGACATGTTACCCAATCACACCAGATGGGGTTTCTCTTTATTAAACGTAATATTATTATGAACGAGATGTGCGGTGGGTGGCGCTGGCGGTGTGTTTACGTAGTATATTTTGAATTCGTCCTTGTTGGGCGGTGAATGTGGTGAAGCGAGTGTTTTTGATGTCATAGTCGACGGGGCTGTTTCACGTTAAAGGGGTGAATTTGAGTGTATTTCCTCCCCGGGGGGTTGGGGTTATTATTATTATTTTTTTTCTTTTTATTATTTAAACCATTAGGGCTGGAACTTGAGCATGAGTACGGCTGGTATTTGACAGCGCCAATATGACGGATGGGGGACATTTCCTCTGTAATCCCGGTTGAAGGCCAGAAAGGGTTTTGCTTTCTGTTGGTCTTAAGCTGGTTGGAGGGGTTATGGTAGGATAATGTATTTGACCTACGATTTTGCACACATCAGCATGTGTGAGGCTAAAGACGAACGCGATGATGTAAGTGTGGAGGCGAGGTGCCATTCATAGGGCTTTGGGGCCCCAGACATGAGAGCTGCGGAGCCGTTGCAGGAAGTAGAAGACACAAAGCTTCTCGGACCGAATATATCGTGTCGCACTGTCTAAGACCTTCTCGAAAGCATCATTTAAGAAAACCACTGACACAAAATGTGTTACCGCGCCTATTTCGTAGTCGACTTTGTATATAAATCTGATAGCATAAAGGGCACAAAATATGCAGTAGGATCCATCTGGCCACGTCAAACTGAAGAAGCGATGGAAGGGTTGCATTAAGCAGGTATTGACGGGTTATTTTACGGCAGTCTTGCTGATCTGGGCTGACATACTTTATTGCTCTGAGGCTTTAGAGCTCCATAGATATCGAGTGAAGGTAGACGGTTATTGAAGGGGGTAACAATGTAGTAATATATACGATATACGATCAGCTTTAGAGGTGGCATTCCACAAAGCTTCATCATCACGACGGAAACGGAAGCTCTCCATGTAACAATTTGACTTCGGTGATGTTCAAATTTGTAGGCAACAGCTTCGATAGAGCTTCTATAGTCTTTGTTAACCGAAGTTGATCCATTTCGAAGCAATAGTTTCGATAATAACTTCAGTAAGACCTGTACGAAGCATTTACACAGGCTTTGTAGAGGGATATGAAACAAAGTTTCGACAACATCTGAAAATGTATGTGGAGATGTGTGGACAGTGAATTGCCTCGATACAGCTTGTGGTTCGAAGCGCTTTCTAGGAGCTTCTTTAGAGCTTCCGACCGAAGACTGACATGCAGTCAACCGCTTGCGATTGGAAGCTGTACAGAAGCACTCACTCGTACTTCCTCCTAACTTACATATGGAGATTTATAGAGGTAAAAATTAATTTCATATAAAATGAATAAGCTGTCTAACGAAACATCAATTAACGATTTGGGGAAAAATGACAAAAAAATAAAACTCTTTTAGCACAGTGAAAAATATGTCAGTAACGTGATTTTAAATTAACACTTTTCGCCGATAAATAAATTGGGTACCATGAAACTCCATGAAAATTGCAAATCGCAAAGGATAAAAAAAAATAAAAAATAAGAAAATGGAAAATTGAAAAATGTAATAAAGCCTCGATAAAGCTTCTATAAAGTTTCGGTGATGCCCTACCGAAGCAATAACCTACTTCTGGTAAATGTGAGATGCTTCTTTTGCGAAGCAATAGCCTCCCGTGGATGTTAATTGCCTTTCAGACGAAGAAGTTGTGCTTTCAGTAAGGTCTTACCAAGCTGTTCAGAAAGTCTTAAACAAGTAAATACCTGCATTAAAGTGCGCCATATGTGTTTCGATTGCGGGAGGTGAAATAGCTTCGATAGCACCTTACCGAAGTCAAATTGTTACTTACAACATCCGGGAGTATAACCGTCATGAAGAAGCTTCTCAATTAGCCGTTTGGAACCGGCATAAAATTGTAGATCCCTTCCATTCGTCCCAAAAATGAAAAACTCACACGAAACGAATGGTTGTGAGAAGCAAGGTCTAGGTCAACAGACCTGTTGCGCCAATTATTTATTTTTTTTATTTAAGGAGGCTTCCACGTCAATAGTTGGCGCAGCTTAGAAGGGTCTCCTTTCCTGTGGAGGGGCTATAGCTTATAAATAGCCCTAAACATCGAAAGCAGTATTTTTGGCGTTTTGCAAACAAATTCCACATTCAGGCTTTGCATCTGCTGATGCTAGACCTCTCGCTACCGTCAAACAAAAGGCCAACAACATACTAAGGTTCGAAGAAGATTTTCAATAAAGAGAAGTATAAAATTGCAAGTCTTTCGAGTAGCCCAAAAAGAATAGCAAATCCCACAAAGGAATGCCTTAAATAAGCGTCTTTCAATTGAAAGTATACCCAACTTTTAAATGATGAAGCCCCAAAAATATCAGACCACCTTTCCCAGTCTGCAATAATCGATAGTGATTTTCTCACACCCCTCTAAAATGTCGCCTTGCGTATTCAAAATTCCCAACAACCATCAATCCGCTCCACTGTTATGATGTCCTCAAAGTCGACACAATCAGCAGATTGTTAGGAGGAAATTAAAAAGAAAAAAATATATATAATCACTCCCTTCAAGTACTTAGTCCTAAACAGCTTCCTTGGAAAGTATCTCCGTGGGATTTATCTTCGCGCACGCCCTCTTTTATAAGTTATTCTTCGAATAACTCCTTTAGAGGCATAAATTGATGCTACTCCTGCTATGAAATTTAGGGATATCCACCTCGCTCTGCACCCGCGGCCATTAAATTAACCTCAATTCACAGCCAGCTATACCTTTGTAATTTTGTATACAATCTACGCAGTAAATTAACACAGCTACGAGGATAATAAGCTAATTAAGCCGAATATAGCTGAAAGTTCATCTCATTTGTTGGCACAGAGCAGCAGCAGGGGCGAACGCTGTTCACCAATTTTATGGCTACACCGAGGCCAAAGCTATCAGTTACTCGCCATCCCACCTTTGGGACTTGCGTCTATTGTGTTGTCCCGCCATTTATCTGTAATCAATACAGAGTTCGGGGTGTATCCTCGATATGTACAAGTCGGGGTATAGGGTGCGCGTTATTGTCGCTGTGTGTAGTGATTGAATGAATGAATGTGTCTTAATTTTCCGCACCTTATATCAACATAAAGCTTCTTATCTCTGTGTACTCACTGACTCCATTCATTTTATGTGTCTTCATTAGGCGTCCGGATGTTGGATGGTAGCGTTAATGATGCTGTCGAAGCGAAGGCACTTAGCTTGAATCCACAACATATCGATATTTATAGCGCCTCTTGGGGACCAGAAGATGACGGCTCGACGGTTGATGGTCCCGGCCCGTTAGCGAGACGTGCATTCATCTATGGAGTTACGAGCGGCCGCCAGGGCAAAGGTTCGATATTCGTCTGGGCCTCCGGCAACGGTGGACGTTATACGGACTCGTGCAACTGTGATGGATACACTAATTCAATATTCACGCTGTCAATATCGAGCGCCACGCAAGGAGGGTAAGTTCGCAACACCGCACACGGTGCAATTGTTTTCATTAGATAAATATTGTTTTATGATGTTTGTTAACGGCGATGGGATGATATCTCGGCGAATATGGTTCACGGCGTTGATTTTATGGTCATCGGGGCTATAGCCATGGATCATGGACATTTCATTCAACGAATTGTTTGGCAGGAGAAACGGCGTCTTTGGGGAAACTACTTCCATGGACGGTAAACTTTCAGCAATCAGAACCGTTTTGGTGGTGGATATTTACCACCCTGGTTGAGAGGCACTTGCAGGAGCAAATTTTATATGCTGATTATTTGAGCAGAAAGGACCTAATGGCTGCTTCTTCGAGATTCTGCATTCTTAGGCCTTATGTGGGTTGATGTTCTCCATCAACCAGCTACTGAAGGCTTTTTGTGTCTTCTTCTCCATTGGCACTCCTCGCGTGCATAACGAAAAATCACTTCAAGAACATTTCTCACGAAGGAAGCAGCTTGAAGCATCAGCTCGCCCGCATAGGCATATTCCAGCAGCTCTATATATGCAGCCTCGAGCTTTGACCAAAAAGTCGACTTTAAGTCCGTTGGTCTCCCATATGAAAATTTACTTAATTTTCGATTTACATCCACAGGTACAGGGTGGCGCAACATTAATCATCCAATTTGGTTTTTGAATTTCCTACTTTTTTACTAAATAAAAAAAAATTGATTTTGACTGATGGAAGTTGGACCTTTGCTATTTTTTCTGTTAAGTGAAAAAGATGATATTCGTCAAGTGGCCAGCGTTGATACAGATTTTTGCCCGTTTTATCTTATTTTCCATGGCTTTCCGGTGATAACTGTTCGCCTTCCTGTGGAATATTCTCCGTAAAGGCTGCGATTGTCTGAGGCTTGTTGGCTTATAACCCGCAACTTCAAGTAGCCCGAAATAAAGAAGTCTGGGATGGTTAAATCAGGCTATTTTGTTGGCCATGCCAAATCGCCAAAACTGGAGATTACGGAAAACGCTTCTTTCACAATATCCATTGTGGCGCGTGCTATGTGTGCGGTTGCACCGTCTTGTTGAAACCACATGTTCACCAAGCCCCGCTCAAGCAATTCTGGCAGTAAGAATTCCTTTATCATGGCCCTGTAGCGTTCACCAGTAACAGTGACCATTTTGCCGATGGCATCCCCAAGAAAATACGGCCCAATCACTCCTCCCGCGTCAACGCCGCACCACACAGTGGCTTTGAGTGGATGTAATGGCTCTTCGTGCACACACACCGATTTTCGGTGCCCCATCAACGAAGATTTTGCTTATTGACGTAACCGCTTAAGTGGAAATGCGCCTCGTCGCTCATGATGATTTAAAATTCACGCTGCGCTATCACCACCGTGACTTTATTAACATTTAAAAAAAAATTTATAATCTTTTTACTCGTATTTACAAACAATGTTAACTAAGCCTTTTATGGTTTGGCTTATGGCCGTCTACCAGATTGACAATTTAGATAATGACATGTACAATGTATTTGTGTTCAAAAATCGCCTTCCAAGATACGCGTTCTGTAGCGACTTGCAGTTGTGGCATAGTTGTGTAAAACTTTCCACCCAATCTTGCGGAGTATGGCGCTCCATTGCTTGTATGTTTTAAACTGCAACTGTGTAGTTCACAAATGTCCAATATGATTGACGTACGACGCCATTTGAAAAAAATTATAACATATTCCGAAAGGGTGACTAATTTTGCGACACTTTGTACAAGACCGGCGATCTTGTTGTTCACCCGCTTCTTATGCATCTAGCTAAAAGGACAAGCCTACCTCTTCGGTAATGGCCAGTAGTCCTCCTTCCCTACAAATTCTGCTTACATATATACTCGTACGATTCCCTGCACATTGGTCTATATTTTTTTTCTGTTTTGATGAACCCATGTGCCCCGGTTAGTGGTTGCAGCGGTAAGTGTGCAGAACTACTGAGCGAGGGGTCTCAAGCACTTATTGCTTATTATGTTTTTTTTGTACTCCGCTTGCTCTATAACTTTCATGAAAGATCTTCTCAATTCAACCGTACGGACTTGGCATAAAATTGTAGGTTCCTCCCATTCGTCCTTAAAATAAAAATTTAGTTATAAAAAACAAGTTATTCATGCTTTTTTTGAGATTCGAACGAATAGTCAATTCCTACGAATGACTCTACTCGTTCGAATGAACTTTGTGTATTTTGAGATTCGAATGAATATTCATTATGGAGAATTTCATAAAATGAATTCAACTTAATTTAGCTTTCGTAATCAGCTGTTTCACATTTTTATTTTATAAAGAGTGAACAGAACATACTTTTGTTTTTTTATGGTGGCTCTTTTTCCATATTTTAACTCTATATGTATATATTTAAAATATTAACTACTTATTGAGAAATATATGCTAAGATCTACAAAAATGTTAAGTAGCAGTCTGATCTCAAATGGGACCGGGTGTTAGAATATTAAAATGTGTTGTTAGTAATATTTTGACAGTCTTAAGTCTGAAATTTAAATGAGCTTATCTAAAATAGGTTTTAAAATTTCGTTATTTAATTGCGTACCCATATTGTTCAAGTAAAAATGCAAAAAAGAAACCTCAAGTTTTTGCTGTTATTTATTTAACTCATTTCTGTTCACACTACCTTTCAAATATGGTTACTGTTAAAATCAAAACAAAATTGTTCTGGATACAGTTAATTTGTCTGTATACAATCGGTGAGAAATAACAACAGACATGGTGATTGTTTTGTTTATGGATGAAAAAAGGGAAAATTCCATACAGGAGGATAATAACGGATGCCTCAAATCCATTTCCGGAAAAAAAATCCCTTAGGAAAATGTGGAAAACAACATTTATCACTGTTTAGCGTATAGGAAAATAGAAACGAATAA
The DNA here is from genome assembly GCA_951230905.1 of Cheilosia variabilis. Lineage (NCBI taxonomy): Eukaryota > Metazoa > Arthropoda > Insecta > Diptera > Syrphidae > Cheilosia > Cheilosia variabilis. The sequence continues at coordinate 46,518,941 of OX579677.1, forward strand.
AAAATAACATTTGTTGCGAACGATTAGAAAGTCAAAATACACTCAACATTAGAATGAAAAATGAACTTTCGATTGATAGATTGAACTTTCTATCTGTTCGAATGTCAAAATGTTCGAAACACACTTTCGAAAGAAAACGAATCTCAAAATAAGGATGATTGTGAGTACCTAGGCCTACGGCACCTATACGGACCTGTTTTTTTTTTTTGCTATTTATGTGTCTCGGTTATAAAACCGTCAGATTAGAAAACTTCGTATTCTTTTCTCAAAATTCTCTAAAATGTACTCAATCAGAAGCAGCCGCAATGCCCACCATCGCTACATCTTCCGCATACAAGTTGTCAGTGTTGCCAGAAATTTTCTAACGGAATATGCTAAATTATATGGACGAATGAAACCAAATATGCTAAAGTTTAAAATAACGACTTTAACAAGAAAAAAAGTTTAAAAAACAATAAGCCATAAATATACGGATATATTTGCCTGTCCATTTAGGAAGAAACTTAAACTTAATTGAGCAGCAATTCACGGCTCAAGATTTTACACTTTGACAGCAGATACCGCAAATGGACAAATTGTCATACAAATCTTCAGTAATGCGAAATACAGAAAAATTTGACGGATGCTTTCGTTATTTGTATAGCAAAATATACAACGAAAATATTTCTTATGATGGGTATAAAGTCTTTGCGTTTTTATGATAAAAATTTAAATTTGCTAGATTGCATTTTATTTATTCTTATAAAATATTAAAATATGCTAGATTTAGCATAAAAATGCCAAAACGGCACCACTGAGTTGATGTAGGACTGGTAGGACAATTAAAAGAATAATCCCTCTTCGTCGTACATTCATGTTGTTCCACCACAAACGCTTCCACTGCTTGCAACAGAAATTACGTTTGACTATCTGGCTGAAAAGACTTAACCTCAGTATAAACCCTTTAAAGCTAAAGGTGCAATTTTACACCTACTACTGGTATATTCCCTTATCTGTTATATTGATGATCGATTATAATAGACTCGTTTTGTAGGTCTTCCCTTAGGACCTTGTCTGTCTGGTCCTCAATCCTAGGTATACCCAACTTCTCGAGACTATTTTCTAAAGCCTACTGAGCTCTAGGTCAATCCTAATGCTGGAGAAGCATTGTTCATACAACGAAATACAGGAAATCATTTAAAACTGAAACTTGTCTTCCAAAATCACAGCCTGTTTTAAGTTCTTCATATTCATTTTTAATAGATTCGATGTCTTTCCGGGTCCTTGACAGCAACCCATATAAAGGTTATCCAACACTGGCCAGAGCATATAATATTACGCGACAAGACGACAAGTCCTAAAGGTTTCTTGAATTTATTACACAAGTGGTTTTGAGACCAGCTTTTCACTTGTAACACTTGTAGAAATTCATTTGTACTCAGAGTACGTGTGGCATTTTATTAAAGGCTGCAAGTTTCATTCGTTTCCAAATTTGCGAGTGCCATCGAACTGTCATTCCGATGACCAAACCGAAGCACCTCACCAATAGAACTATGAACCAAAAAATCTTGCGATTTATGGCCACTCTGTTATTTCTTATGCCGATGTATGCAATTGGCCGCTAGCCTGACACGCTAACACCTTTCGACTTACTCTCGAGACACGGCAGCAGCCTTTTTACGAAACAAGTGGAAAATTGTAGCTCCAAAATGTGCCTTCCAGATTTTCCAAATCGTGCCGGTTCTTTCCGAAATCGTCCTCAAATACGATCAGTCATTAATGGAGCCTTAAATAAATAATTTGGTCATTTGATAAGTAGGTATTTGTCTAGTTAAAAAAAAAACATTCTAAAGAAAAACACAAGCAGCGTCAAACAAACACCATCGCTTTCTTGTGGCCCAGTTTGCTGTGCCTTCTCCCTCTTCTACTGAAGCAATTTTTCTAATTAAACCGAGTTTCAAAGGAGCCCGCATTTCAGTATATAAATCCCAACTAATCCCTACATGTTTTCAAGATAATTCAGCAAAAAACAAAAAAACATACGGTGTCATCAGGTTGGAACGTGCTCTACCCTCTAATGCGGTTCGTTTTTGGTATAAAAAAACCCTTACAAAAAAATAAACTTCCTCTCCGAACCCAATCAATCAAATATTTAATAATCCCTTCAAATTCATTTCTCGTCCCCCCCTTTCCTCAATCATTTGATAGACTTTATAATTACATTTCGGATTTGTTGGTGGGTTGTTCATTTTGTTTGCTTTCTATCGTCAACCGATGTCAAAGTAATAGATACCCCAGGAGCCAGGACTCTCTATTACATCGGCACACACTTCCACTTTAGCTTTTTTGCTTTATTGAAAAAAGTTTCCGTCTCATGAAATACGAAGCAAGATCAAATAATAATTCCTGTTTCGAATTGAATCCAAATAATGTGGCATACAATGGCATACCGACGACCCCTTTTCGGCTCATGCCCGGTTATTATTTTATTTTATTTTCCAAGAAGGGAAACACAAAGCGGAGCATGGAAGAAAAACTTCAACAAAAATCACCGGTAGGCTTTCTTTCGCAATTTAAACGTCAACAAAGTGCCATGGCAAACAATGGCCATCCATCATGGTTCAGCCCAACTGTGTTTCAGGAGTGTGTTGTGTATACCGTTGGACGAGTACGAAATCGAGGGTGATTGCAAAACTATACGTGAAATAAATTGAATTCAATTTTTATACAGTTATTATGGATTCAATTTGTTTTTTTGTTTGCTCTCGCCCTCAACCGGCTTTCGTATTGTTATAAAGTTATTGGGTTTCTAGGAGAACAAACAGGAATTCCTGTTTCATATTAAAAAAAAAAATCTATTCCCATTTGCTTGTCCTAGAAGGTGGCAAGCAAGGATGAAAAAAAAAACAAGTTTTTATCACACGTCACCTGCAACTACAACATAATAGTCGGCAACATCGATTGTTGGGCTGCTGATTGACTCCCTTTACCACACGATATCCGTAAAAAGGAGAAAACGAAAAAACGAGAGGGCAGTAAATTGAATTTTATGACAACGAAATTGCGGCGAAAATATTCGCACATCGCGTTTTATAGGGGTCGAAGTATATGCGAATTCGTTTGACACTTGGGGCATATCTAACAGAGGCCAAGGAATCGGGTTTTGTCAGCTTAGGGCCGTGGCTCCTGTGCCAGTGCGAATTTCGCTAAGCTCATTCAAAAGTACACATATCTTGCGTTTTAGTTCGGGTGCATCAATTTTACGGAGGGAGTCCGTTCGTTTCTATTTTACTCGCGCGAACTAAGCGAATTTAAGTAATTTTTCGCAGTTTTAAACGGTTTGTGCTTTGTTTATGAATTCGAGCATCGTTAAGGACCTGAATAGGAAAGACTACTGCAAAATTGCAAAATTGCAGTAATGAGATTTGAGCCTTAAAAAGCCATTTTAAAACAAAAATTGTTCTTTTCCACAGAATGAACGATAGCAGGACATCTCAAAACGCGTCTACTTAGCACTGCTATATAATAATTCACAAACTTCGACTTAGTAAAACTCGCTTGCAACGGAACAGTTGCCTGAGTCAGATAGGTTGTTAAGGTTTGCTGTTTTGTGTGTGTAAACTATCTGGAACTTTATATTGTGCGGTGAGCAATTTTATGGTCCTCAATTTGAAGTGATATCGCAATACGCTAAAGTAAAACAAATCCAAGTGGCATTTAATTTTTGTGCATCGGTGTTGGTTGACTTAAAAAAATGCAATCACTTTCCTTTGGACATGGAAAGTCAAAGTCTTTTCCCATTTGACGTCTGCGATGATACTGTTCGTATTCGCACGTCAAATATTTAAAGACTTCTATAAACTTGCAGGCGTTAGACCAGAGCTGTATTTGCTCTATGAAGGCGCCATGCTTTGTATTCAATACCGCCCACATTTTGCGATGCGCTGGGGATTTTATACACGAGTATTTTTATGACTCAAACTTTGGAAATTTAAACTGCCCTGTTTAGAGTTTTAAATGTTTTTTTTTTTTTTTTGTTTCTGTTTAGGATGCGCCACGCCCCATTTTTTTAATACTTCCTACATATCACATGATGCACATTATTCTTCTCAATCTTAAAACTTTAGCTACCATGAGTGGCGAAAAATAATATTTTTAATATATATTTTTTTTATGAGGGTGGCACCTCTTGCACCGACCTGCCTTTGTAGAAAAGTTGTATTAAGTCAGCAAAGCCTCAGCAAAGTTTCATCCCAAGTTTTAGAATCGAACAAATGGTATGGACATGTATAGATGAAACTTTGAAATAAACTGATTCAGTACTTCAGTAGTAACGACGAAACAATTTTGACAGAAAACAATGTCTTCTAAGAAGAAAACTCAACTATTTTTGGTGGTAGAAATTCTTTTCCTGTCTTACATCAGACCGATTTTAACAAAATAAAAATAAAGTGTCAATCAGTAAAACATTTACATTTACTTTTTAATTAAAGCTTAAACAAAATAAATGGCATCTCTTAATTTATAATAAAATTATAAATGTTGCAAATACAGAAATTACGTACACCAAATTCAGGGACTTATTTGTTGCTCTATATAGGAACATCGAATGCCAACATGGAACCATAAATTTGTTCCGTATAAATGAAATACCCTCTTAATGTATTTACCACCCTATCTGCTGTGGGGTTTTATTTTTTTTATTTTTCTTCTCCGCATAAATCTAATAATGAGCGTTCTTAGGTTACTGCTTTATTTTTATCACACTCTTATGTCTTTTCTGACATAAAGTTCCTTCATTTTTTTTCATGTGCGATAATAAGAAACAATCATACATTGAAAAGCTATAGGGTCGAGTGATTTCTGGCAAATTTGTACTGAATTTTATTTTTATATATGTTTTTTTCTACATGAAAAAAAAAAACAAATAAAACTTTATATTTGATCTCTTTTACAAGGTATAGCAAATATAAAAAGTTTGCGGTTAAGTTAAAGTATTAACTTGCGGAAGTTGTTTAAAAGTTAAAAGTGGCGGTAAATTGATATTATATAGGAATTTAAGGTCATTTCCCTTCACAAATTTTTTCATTTAATAAATGAACATCTTCATGATCAAATATTAATAGGCTAGAGTTTTTTCTTTTGTCATGCCGATTATGGACTGCCAGTATAACGAATGATATAATGCAATGTCATTCACAATATCGAGCGCGTTCGTTATTATTTTTTTATAAATATTTTTCTTTAAAAAAAAAGTCAACAAAAATCGTGTTTATTTCAGCATTTTTATTTAGTGTTAAATTGAATAGAAGATTGTCCCGCCATTAAAATACTTCCAGGGTTTTTAAACCAATTTATTATGTGTTCGTTATATAGGTAACAAATGTGCCGGCCACCATTCGCTATAAAAAAAATACCAATGTAATCTGAAAAGTCGCAAAAATATCGGATACTCGTTATAATGGACATCCACTGTATTTCAAAATCAATTTCTATTAAATACGGTTCAAATCAAAGGTATTCGTAGACGAATTCTCGCATAAATAGTTTCCCCTGAAAATACATCGAAAAATAAAATAAATTCAACAGCTTTGCCTTTAAAAAATTACACCTCCTTCGAGGCATTATTTGCTATCTATATGCGACGGCAAAAGTAACACACATTTGTCGTATCCATAGAATTTAATAAAATGTTGCAAATAGGCACCGCAAAGCGCCAAACCTCATTGAGATTAAACTCTAATCCGTCGCCTAGCTTGACAATTGACAGAAACAACCATGCGAGCAACCCCACAACGCGATTACAAGGATCAACTGACTTTACAATGTTAAATTATGTAAATTATTTTTAATTTCGTCCCTTATTTGAATTTAATTAAATTTTCAATTGTTCATTCGAATTCACTGCGAATTTTTGCCCATAGTAATCCGCTTAATTTAGCTAATATTTATTTATAATACACTATTCAAAAGTGTGCTGCACATTTTATAAGCCCAGCCACAGAAAAAAAAACCACCAGGGACAAATGAGTAAATAATTAAATGAAAGCAAATTAGATCGAAAATCCATTGGTAGTATTAAATTAATTCCAGTGGTGGAAAATTGGCCACAATTAGTGCTTTGAGACTTGTGTTTATCTGCTCTCACTGGAATTTTTGTCGATACAAAATAAAACTGCAAATACTTTTTTACCTAGGTGGGAGATTAATTAATTTATTCCGAATATTTTGTCAGTGTAATTATTTTCATATCAAAAAAAGCTATATTTCGATTATTTTGTGACTGTAATTATTTTCACAGCAAAAAACGCTGTAGTGCCAATAGTGTAAATAAAAAAACACATCCTCGCCGCATGTAACTTTAACTGGTAAAACAAAGACTACGGTATAATTAATAGTAAGCCATTGAACACTGAATAGGAACTGAACTAAATTGAAATTAATTTGTGCTTGGAAAGCCCAGCGGCCGAAATTTTATCGGTTTTCAAGGGAAAACTTAAACAGCTTTCTCCGCCAATTGAGTTTTCTTTTCTATTCCATTTCCATTGCCTATAAACAAACGTGTATCCAAAAAATATGCAACGAATTCTTTATTTTGTTTTGGTTCTATCGTGCGGATGGATAAATGTGTTTTGTTAATTTTTCGGTGACAAAACCAAATATGTTCCGGAATATCCCTACTGAAACTCACGCTTCATTTTGGAAAAGTTTCAAAAAAATCTGTTTTGAATTAACGCCGTATCCATTGATATAATAGCTGTTTTTTTATTATCAGCTATGATCCATATAGATCATCGATTTACATGCACCTATAACAACAGCACATGATCCTGCTTCTCATCGAGATCAGGAATCATGATCTGAAAATTATTTCTACTATTTCCCACTAGGTGGCATGTTTTATTTTTAAGTGTTAGTGTGCCTGTAAACGATGGCCACATAATCACGTTGCCAGACTAAAAAATGGTCAAAAAGTCAATCGATTGTTTCGCATTCGAATGAACTCCCCGTCCGTATTCCGAGTTATTTTGGTTTTTCTCGTTCTATAATGTAACGAAAATGACGGGCGAAATCCAAATCCAAAGTTGAAACTGCCATATTTTGAGTCATCTGCCACAAATATCCCAGGGATATTTCTGAAACAGCAAGTCAACCAACTTTTGAATTTCAACTGAGGAGTTGAGAATTAAAGTAGTGAATAAAATCAATTTTCAACTTGCCGCTCAACTCTGTCTTTCAAATCAACTCCGAAGTTGGTCAACCTCGGAGTTATCGGGAAGTTGAACAATAGTGAATAAAACGGCAGAGTCTGTTTATCTTTACGTACCCTCTAAAATGTCCTTACGCACGAAAACGTGATTTATAAACAAACGGCACTTTGCTTTAAGCCTGCGTAACTTTAAACGCAAAAATTTGCGTTTAGAGGTTACGTAAAGCTTGCATTATTTTTTTCGTTTTTGAAATGTCATTTTGTTTACATTTTTTTCGGGGTAAATTTGAAAATTGAAAACGAAACTAAAAACTGAATTAAAAATGCCATTCAGGTTCGTGAATTTTGTTAACGACATTGATATGATCGACTTAATTTAATATTCAATTCATCACCTTGTCAGAGGAAATCCAATTTTCCAACCGTTTTCTTTTTATTTTTTGCTGCTCCATTTTAGTTTACAAACAAATTAAATCTCACAAGAGAGATGTCAGTTTTATTTCACAGAAACAGCTGATATTATTCCGCGGGGAAAAAGTAAGAGATTTCGTTTTTTTTTTTAATAGTTTCGTACTTATTTAGACACCAACCTTGCGTAGTAAACAATTTCAAAATAACAATTTCAGCAAAGCCACATAGAGGCTGCGTAAATTTGTACGCGATGTTTAACTAACCAACATCGTAGAGGCGTCGTAAGGGAATCTAAAAAATACGACTGTTATTAATTAATTAAACAAAACAATTTTTATGAAATGTTTAGAAATGTTTTGCTGGATTGGATATGGACACCAAAAAAACATTTATGTTTCACAGTTACCCAATCGTGATGGGAAATAATTTTTGTTTTGCAAGTATCCCTGCAGAAAGTGAGCGCTGTTTTTCGATTGTTAATTTCTTTTTAAATAAAATGAAAATGTCCAGAAAAGCTTGGAGTAGCTAATGGTAAAGTTATTCATTTAATACGATTAAAAATTAAAAATTTAATACGATTATTTGAATAAAATCGCGTGTCGCGTGATTGCCGAGACCAAAATTACAGAAATAAAAACTTTACTCGCTGCTAATAATTCTACCACATTATTTTATTCTAGCCCAAAACAGGATAAAATTGAAACATTTCATAAGCATTTAATAAATAAATGTCAGAAATCTTTTATAAGTGTTTATGAAATGTGTCCGATTTGCTTCAGAAACATTTCATAAACATTTCTGAAATGTTTCGCTGGTCTGGTCACACCTTAACATGCCAAGGCAAACTCAAGTGCTAGCAGCAAACTATTGTTCATGTGTTGCATATTTGAACAAATACTATTTGAAATACTAAATTTGTTTGACAAAAATATATTTGAAAAGAAAAATTATGCAAATTTGATTCAAATATGGTAACACCCCCGACATTGCAAGTGAGATGACATGTGCCTTGTGTGACGTCACGTTGAGCAGGATATTTGCAATATGAGTTTGTAATTCCCTGTGTTATCTGTTTTGTTTTTTGAAAGCAACTGTTGCCACAATTCAAAAATTAAGCCTTTCAATGATCCGTCTGATCTGACCCGAATCAGATCACGCTGATAATAAAAAACAGCTAATGATGATGATTGAGACGAATAGTGAATACGTTAAAAAGAATACAAATTATTTTGAAGCGTTTTACATTCGATTAGGGTGAGTGCGTTCTTTGAAATAAAATGTTCAAAATTTGTTGGAATCACAATGCAGGCTGTTTCACGGCGGCAACTGCCTAGAATAACCCATTTAAACCCAACAAAATATCCAAATTTAAGTCCAGGACCGACTTGGACCTTAAACGTAGGCCAAGCCATGTGAATGCCGTCACCATGGGTCAATCGTGTCTTGCATAATAATTTCCATTCGAAATAAATTGCCTCTGACTAGCATTTAAACATTTTCCAAATTCAATCTAATTTCAGTTTCAAACCATGGTATCTGGAGGAATGCTCCTCAACGCTGGCAACCACATACAGCTCGGGCACGCCCGGTCATGACAAGAGTGTGGCAACTGTCGATATGGACGGCCGACTGCGTCCCGACCACATCTGCACAGTAGAGCATACGGGAACCTCAGCATCAGCGCCACTGGCAGCCGGTATCTGTGCACTGGCCCTGGAGGCCAATCCCAATCTCACATGGCGGGACATGCAGTATCTGGTGGTGATGACATCACGACCAGAGCCATTAGAGAAGGAAAGTGGTTGGATCATTAACGGAGTCAAGCGCAAGTACAGTCACAAATTCGGCTATGGGCTCATGGATGCGGGTGGCATGGTCAGCCTGGCAGAACAGTGGACATCGGTGCCGCCACAGCATATCTGCAAGTCACGAGAGAACAACGAGGACCGTAAGATTGAGGGCAGCTATGGGTATACACTGCAAACGCACATGGACGTGAATGGATGTGCGGGCACCATCAATGAGGTGCGCTACCTGGAGCACGTTCAGTGCAAGATTACGTTGAGATTCTTCCCGCGTGGCAATCTGAGAATTCTGCTGACATCGCCGATGGGTACGACGAGTACGTTGCTGTTCGAGCGTCCGCGGGACATTGTCAAGTCGAACTTTGACGATTGGCCATTCTTGAGTGTGCATTTCTGGGGTGAGAAGGCCGAGGGTCGCTGGAACTTGCAGGTGATAAACGGTGGCCGCAGGCGTGTCAATCAGCCGGGCATTCTGTCCAAGTGGCAGTTGATATTCTATGGGACAGCTGTGAAGCCGGTCCGTCTAAAGGGTGATCTGCAGGACCAGTCACGCAGGGGACAGGGCTTGAATCCGTTTGTTTTCCCCACTGACTCCGATCTGGGACAACCGACCGGGGGTTTCTATAACCCGGATCAGTACGCTGGCTACTTGAACTATCAGAATCTGTTCACCGGCGCCGGAAGCAATCCAGAGAAGGCAGTGGCCACCGTCGATGGACACAATATACCGACGCCGCAGCGCCAGAACGTGATGGCCGACTCGAACAACAAGCTCGTGCTGCATGACTGCGACCCCGAGTGTGACTCGCAGGGCTGCTATGGCCGTGGACCGACGCAGTGCGTCGCCTGTAAGCACTATCGGCTCGACAAGTGAGTACATTACAAAGGTCCTTCCAGGTGTGCCTGTGAACTGTTTGTTTCTCTCTCCCTACAGCACCTGTGTAAGCCGCTGTCCACCGAGGAGTTTCCCCAATCAGGGAGGCGTCTGCTGGCCCTGCCATGAATCATGCGAAACCTGCGCTGGCGCTGGACAGGACAGTTGTCTGACGTGCGCTCCAGCCCATCTGCACGTGACGGACTTGGCGGTCTGCTTGCAACTCTGCCCCGATGGCTACTACGAAAGTAAGTTGTCGCAGTTTGACATGCCCGTAGATTTGATAAGTCTGTATTCCTCCCACCCCCTTTAGATTACGACAACAAAACCTGCGTCCCATGCGAGGCTAACTGTGCTTCCTGCCAGGACCGACCCGATTACTGCACCAGCTGTGACCACCACCTTGTTATGCACGAACACAAATGCTATTCGGCGTGTCCACTTCACACCTACGAGACAGAAGATTACAAGTGAGTAGGACAATTAGTTATAGACAAATGCTCGATGGTGTGAGCTTGGGTGCTAGACGAGGCACCACAGAACGCTGCAGCAATTCCTCATTAGAGTCCGCACTTGCGTTCAAATGTCAGGTATGCCGTATGCCGCCTGTGGCCGATTGCAATATGCCACTGACAAATTGTTATACTCGACACGGTGAGAATTGCCTTTGGCAATTTGGGATGCCCCCGATACTATGGGGTGGATGACAATGATTATGAAATTCCTCAGAACGTTCCGCATGCCTGCTCGGTTGAAGACAAATTTAATTTTAATGATCGATGATGTGTATAAGTATGGTGTGTGTGTGTGTGTGTGTGTGTGAGTGCGGTATGTGTGCTAGCCCTGAGAATTAATTTAATGGTCTCCAGTTGTAGTGTCCTGGAAATGTAATGCTCTTTGGGATATTCCTACATCTGTGATGCAACAGAAAAGGCAGAGGGTTTTCTTGGCAACATTCTTGTTGAATTATGTACCAAGTGCTACTCTCTTGGCCATTAATCACTTTAAACTGCATAAATATTTGAGGATTAGGGGTGTTTACTGTATACGGTCTCGGGCCATTTGAGTTCAGTCTGTTGCTTGTCATTAACGATTTTTACTTAACGAAATATGATCTCGCTTCCACTTCTAAAATTAAAAAAAAACAATAAGTGCGACTTATGCAAACCCACTTCAAATCGTACAGCGCGGGACCTGTAACGTCCTGTGTGCTTACAGAATTGCAACGTCGCGTCAGTTCCAAATACGAAAAACAAAACTGCGCAAAAGGTTTAGAAGGATTTGCCGCACGCGGAGATTATTTTTTTTAATTGTATGAAAGCCAAATTGAAATGCTGTCAGTGGCGCATACAGAGGAGGGGGAGGGGGGGCAAACTTGGCAAACATTTCATCACAAAATTAAGTCTCAACCCAACTCAAGAAAAATCCTGCGTACGCTACTGCTTATTGTTCAACTTCAGGATTACGTGAGAAGAGGATTAACATCTTTGTACGTCATTGAACTAAAGGAAGTCCTATTCCAATCGGTCTAGGCACTCGTAAAATGTTTCTCCACTGAGATATCAGCTAAGACGTCTGCTTCTAGACAGCGGACCGAATGATAAAACACGGTCCACATTTTTATTGCAACATTTTTCAATGCAACAGTGTAAACCGGAGTCGATTTAAAAAAAAAAATACAGTTGGCAAAAATGTTGCGGCCGTAAGTCCAGCTTGACTATGCATTTTTGAAAGGAGAAATTTTCTAGGAGTTGTCGGCGAAATTCTAGCGCTAGCTACCAACACTTTCAGCAGACAAAAGTATAGAAGTGGCCTGTTAAGCACAATCTTGACAACCTATGTTGGCGATAGGTCAACCGAAGTTGAGAGTTTTATATCGAAAATTGCAGATAGGTCACTGGAAAAAAATGTTGCCCAGTGTGCGATGTCTAGAATAATATATAGAAGCACGAACATTTTATTTTCAAAATTTGCGATTTTATTTTTAATTCACATATAACTGACGAATGGAAAATGTACTGACTAGCATTTTGCTTGCCGTCAATCTGTTGATTTTTCAGCACTCAATCCCCGTATGTGTTATGGCACAGAAAGGTGAAAACGAGTTACATGAAGCAAATTTTCGTTTTCGTGTGATTTCTTTCGTTTTTTTAAATGCCAACCAACTGAACGAAGTTCTAAATCCCAATAGAAAATATGCCAAACGGAAAATTATAAATTGCTATTGACAGTTACTCAAAACTTCGAACTGACTATTCTGGGTCTGGGACAGTTGATTTATCACTTCGATGATGCACAAGTACAGGCTCCTTTGAACATTTGTTTTGTTTGATTTGAATTGATTTGATTTTTCTTTCAAATTTGTTTAATGTTGAGTATTTCGTTCATTCGGGCGAATATGATGACCTTAACAACAATTTCAGACCATGCCAAAACTAACTGTAATTTCTTTGATGTTACCTCTCCGTTCTTACTTGCTGCCAGGATTTCTTTTATTTGTATTTTTATTTCTCTGATATTTCTTCTCTTCCTTTTAGTGAAATGGATGTGCAAGATAACTGAGAAATCAAGAATTGGAAAAAAGAACGCAAATCACTATTAATCTTTATTTTATTTACATTTAATTTTGTTTATGTAACATTTTAAAAATCAAAATAAAATCACAGAATATCACAAATATTCGCAACTAGTATTGCAGGAGACAAACCCTTTCAGCTGTAGTTAGAGTTTTTTCGGGGGTTGAACCAAAGACCTCTTGCACAGCTTTCCAGCACACTAACAACTGACGACTGAGCCACTGCGCCCATAGAGTCAAATAGACTTTAAAAATGAGTTCCGTTTAATTTTCTGTTAGAGGCTATACCGAAAGTAAAATGGTCCTCATAATTGAAATGATGTACTCAGGTTTTTGTTTACATTTATGGTCGAACACATAATTGAACAGCGTTGCCCTAACCAAAGATGGGGACTGGGTCGCACAAAACTATTTCATATAGCAAATTAGTATTCTAGACTATTACATCAATTTTATTTCCGCCGACAACTTTAGGAAAAATGTGGATAAGAAATATATATTTTTGCCATTTGCACTTGTAGTAAACAAACTGTTTTCCTACGCACAGTTTTTTTTTAATACACATTCCAACTTTCAATTCAAGTCCTCAATTATCCCCAAATCGTTATGGCCGCTTTAAAGCAAAAAAATATCTCTCCACGACCTATTGTGTCAGTACCAGTACCTATAGATAAAGGATTGAGGGAAATGTGAATAATTAAAAAAATAAAAACAACCCTAATCTGTGAGCCAATAAGCACATCAAGCCCATTATACAATCTTTGTAGGTCACAGGTACAGAATAAAACTCATTTAACTCTCAGTGGTCTTGAAAAAGATCGTGCTAGCAATATTTTTTTGTTTTTATACAACTTTAAAAGTTCAAAAAGCTTTTCTGCCCTAAAAAAAGCCAAGACAACCTATCTAATATCTCAACGGCAAAAGTATTCTGACAAAACTAAAAGTTCAATTTTATGAATTCTAGGAATAAGTTAAAAAAATGTATACACAGTTTGCTTACTTAATTAACAGGCGTAAATTTTTATTTTAAAATAAATTAATTTACATTTTTTTAATATGAATAAAATAAACTATTTACCTTGAAATAATTATCTGACAAATAAGTTTTGCTTAAAAAAATATATAATTTGAAATTTAGAAAGGAACAACGTAAAATTATTCAATAAAAAAATGATCCGCTTGAGCCTCAACAACGTTCTGTAATTGTCTTGAAAATTCTGAGTCACCAACACACTCTAAAAAAATATGAGCCACTTCCGCTGTGGATGAAGTTGTTGGCAGAGTTCATAGAATTTTATCCGTTAAATTTTAAATTGTTCGTTACGTGGGGATAGAATTTTTTTTAGTTATAAGTGTACATTTGCTTAAATTATTCATGGAAAATTAACATTGTAGATTAGTTGAGGAAAAGTAAAAACATTTTGAGCCAATTTTCTTCATTGAAAAATTTACACACGAAATCGAAATTATTGATATCCAAAAGTGGAAAATACACAACCATGTTTGTCCTAATTCCTAATTCCTAGTATGTCTCTAGTATATAGAACATCTCCTTTAGGTAGTTTTATTAACCAAACAAATCAAATTATTCGCCTTTAAACAATTTATAATAACTAACCAATGGCATTCAGTAATATAAAAATGTGGAATTCCCGAATTCTTTGACATTTCCCCACGGTTGCCGCGGTTGGCAGCATTTATTTTTGTATTTTTCGTATGTTTTTGCATGTCACACGGATTCCTTTTTGACATAACACCGATAGGAAAACAAAATGGCGAATTGGAAAAAAAATTGAGGGGCCAGCGACAAGAGGATTGTGAGTTGGGGGTCTCAGTATGGTTTGTCTATGGGAACATCATCCCAGAGCTAAAAAAAAGGATACCCACTCTGCTCCGTGTCAGAAAAACAGTTATTTTTCCTTTAATGCAAACTCATACATATTCACTAACATTAAATCTTCTCCTCGGGGTGCCACTTGCGTGTTTCTAGTTCAATATCCCGTAAAGGTTAAATCACCTTTGGGCTTTTGTGACAAGGAGCGTTATCCTGTTGAAGAATAAACGAATGGCCGATAAGTCTATCGCCAAATGGGAATGCGTAATTGTTTGAAGTTTGTGCTGGATCATCGTTCCAACGATTGGCACCACCTTTGGACGGTATTACACATTACAAGCTCGCCACCATGCTAAATGGTCTGAACGACTGGTGCATATTTTTCACGATATAATTTCGACATCCGAGCAAATCTTCTTCACGGTGATCCAGGGGGCCCAAATGAACTCTTTTCGGTTCATAAAATTAAGTTCCACACTTTATGGGTTTATTTAAGCTCGTGTAGCCTCTTTATTTTTAATTGTTATGGGTATAGAATATGTATCCAAATCGAGGTCAGCAAGGTGACTCTGACTTATCCTTTAGGTAGTCGGGTTTTCAGCATAATTTTCCATTTTAAGCTCGAGAACTTTAGGAGTTAAGCCTGGATTCTTAACAAATTTCCCCAAAATTATATCTTCGATCATTCTGACTTCTTCGGTATAACTTTTTTGTTTTGTATCCGAGGAAGGTAAATATTGCACAGAGATCTTTCTTTTGGGATTATTGATTTGAATATTTGCAGTTTGCTTCGACAAATTAAATTCTTCCCCGATTTTTGAACATAAAGACCGCAATCGTATCTTGCGACAAAAGCTACTCGATCTTCCATATATAACTCTGTCGTTTTCGCCATATTTTAATCAAAATGGACCTTCACACAAGTAATCTATCATATTTAATTTAAATTCAAACGATAACAGTATTTTTCGTCAAGCAAACCTTCAAAAATGAGTTTTTCAAAATACCAGACGATTTAAAAACGAACTTCAAAATTTTCTTAGAGACTAAAGCAACTCACTTTCTTCCCATCGCTATCCCTCTTCAAGCAATGCCAACTTTAATTAAAATTAATTTAAAACTAATCTATATCTATATCTATCTATATTCTATAAAAATAAATATAAGAAAAATCCTTTTTAATATAAAAGCAGTCTAACTTAACTTTCAAATCATTTATGGAAATTAAATTAAAAACAATTTATCTTTCACAGACTTATAAGCGAATTCTTACTGTATAATACAATAAATATTATTATTATTATTATTAAAACGTACTCTAACCACAACTAGGCCTGAGCTGTCCAGCGATTTGTCTCAAATGGTCCCACTTACACACACAATCACAGGTCACAGCAAATACAATCACTGAGTGAAAACTGTAGACGCTTAATCTGTAGCCGTTAGGAATTATTCGCCTTGAAAAGCGACTTGCGTTTCTGTCAAAATACGTTTGCCGATTAGAGATGAGTGTATATCTCCACAAGTTTCTGGTCAAAGAGCGAATTTCAGTGTTGGATGAGAATACATGTATCAATGACGGCGCCACTGCAACTGTCATGGTGGCATACCGGCACACCTATATATCTAGTGAAACTGCCTCCTTTCTACCCGAAACTAAAATCGCCTTTTAAGGAACATTTTGGACCACTTGTCATCTCTGTGGGAAGAACATTTTCTTAAGAATGTAAAAACAAAACATGCTAAAATCAACTTCTTCATAGATATTGCTAAGGTTCAGCTAATAAACCTGCAGCTTGATGTTAGTGTTCCCTGGATCCTTAATCTCATGGAATTGTCTAACCCTACGCACGGCATAATCGTATTTAAAGTATTTAAGTCCCCGAATGCTATAGTTTCGCAACATGAGATACACCCTGCATTCTCAAAGGACCCGACCCCCATTACACATGCAAATACCACAGGAATAGCATTCGCGAATGCCATCCGAATTAGTGTAACGACGAGATTTTTCCACAATTCCGCTCTCTACTGAACCGTGCTACACACATCAAACTATCAGCACGGAAATCACGTACGAGTAACATACCTTTGCGTCCTCCATCGCGTGCTCAAGGCAATGGAATTGACTGTATTGTCATGCAAGGACGGGCGGGAACTCAACAACAATACCGAGAAAGATTTCCTTTACTCAGTGTACCCGTCTACTCCTGGTTACTCGGTTTTTTTTTTTTTTTGCATATTTGAAATTCCTTTAAATTTTGATATTCTCGTGACCCATTCTAACCCACACCCGCTCCGGTATCCTCGGTTTCTTTCAAAGCAATGAACTCACGAATAGTCTGCCGAATCCCTTGAGCGCAGCAATCCTCACACAGAAGTTACAATTCCATTGAATAGCACCGCTGTTCCTTTAGCAGAAAGGAGCAAATCGCATGCAGAGATTTCATTCGGAATTCCGCATATCATAACCTCATTTCCTTCGGCACACATACCGAATCTGAATACTTACGCGCGCAGCGAATGGCATTGCATTTTGCAGAAGATCCTTTAGTCCTGACTGCGAAGAATGCATGCTTTTGAGATGGAAAAATATTTCGCGAAAAATCATATTACTCGACTATGCTCCGAGGACACAGAAGCGAGTGTAATTTGATTAAAATGTTTTTTCTTTCTTTCTGCGTGTCTTCGTTTGTTATCCTGTTTCTATTTGTTTGGCGAAATCGAGGATTCCGCGAAATGCAGTTCTTAGGATGATCCGTTCGCATGAATACCACTTTCATATTTTACGAAAGGTGGAAGATTAGTGGATGCTGGTGGTGAAAGAGGTCCTTTCATTTACTTCATTTGCATGATGTTATGATTTGGAGCTGTGCATAGCTTTAATTGCAAAGGACTGTGATAGGAAATAGGACCCAAGTTCACTTTAAAGGAGATTCGTTTATCAAACCCTGCTGTTCTCGTTTTATTAACTTTCCTGATTAATTTACCCCAATTTACGAGTAGGCTTTTTCCAACCGAATATCCTTGCATATATCATCGGATACAACGAATTACTTCTAGTTAAATTAATAGATAAAAAAGAAGCTCACAGACAGCAGCAGACAGTTTGTTTACAGAGTTCCTACTCGGGAGTGCTGCGTGCGTAGTACCTACTCACTTAATGTAATTACGAAGTGGGCGCACGGAGAATCCACGCCTATTATTCTTCATTTTAACGAAGGGTCCTTGGCTCGACTCTATTTTTTCGGTTTGCCTTCTCTTGGGTTTTTTTTTTCTGTGTTGGTCGAGCGAAGTGCTTTCAATTTTATATATGACTGCGGGTTGCTCACAAAGGAATACTACACAAACATGGGTGAGAGTGGAAATCCCAGCTAAATGGCAAATAACTTACACTCGTGGTAAACATGGGCTCCTTTTTATACAGCTTGTTCTTATTTTGTCGGATTTAAATGTAATGCTACTTACGGAATTAAATATTGCAGGGATAGTCTTGTATAGGGAATGGGATTCCTACTTGGCTATGCTGTTTGGTTGCTTTAAAGCAAAGCTGATAAAGCTGATAAAAGCGGGTCCACGTTTAGACCCTAGAGGCTCAATATTTTCAAGAGAAAGTATCATGTCCAAAGGAATTTTAAAGATGTATTTGCATGCCTTGCCATACTTTTTTTGTTCTTGCTTACAACCATTTTTTAAAGTTTAGCTGGAAGCTTTCTGGGGAAAATCTCACAATCAGCAGAATCCCGCTACATTGAGATGATATTAATTTAGCAGTATAAACTCAAGTTTCCAGTGAATTTAGAATGAATTTGTTCAAAGAATTGCCAACAAAATGTGGCATTTCCCAAAAACTGACTGTGCAAAAGCAGCGTAAAACTAAAATTGCCATTACCAAGTGGACTCTCTCAATACTGATAAAAATTTGACCAAGATTTATGTAGGTTTCTAATCTGCAAATCTGGTCCGAAAAATTTCCCAAATGTTTAAGTCAAATTACCCTCAAATTACCTCAAAAAAGTGCCAAAGATGGGAACAACATTTTTCTTTTTAAAGTATTTTCAAGTCTGTCGCAATGGCTTCGCTGTAATTTATTTACTATTGCTAAACGCATGACCCAAAATATCAGAATCAAGGATGCCCACGGATGAAGGATATGGTTCGTTCAAAAATGACGGGCTTATTGTCGACGTTGACTTCGACACATCTTTCTTCGACATCAATTTCAATTTGAAAGTTGCTTGCTTCGGAAAATTTGGGTCTAGGGTTCCATTTCCCTCATTGTCGATTCATTCCTTCAAACTTCCTTGCTGGTGAGCTTGGTAACAAAGTTATTTTAAAAATTAAATTTCTTTTTAGAACTGTTGAGGCAAAGAGCGATTTTTGTTTTAGTAGAGCTTCGAATTGCTTCTTCGTGATAAATGTCGCCAACCACAAGGAGTCTCAGTAGCACCTTCGTGGCTGCAGTTAGACAAGTTATCATGGCCCCTAATTGACTGTCGTCCTAGTGGTGGGTTTTTTGCAAATGTTCCATATGGGATCATTGCTCTCCCTAAATCCATCTCAGGGTTGTTTAACTTTCTCCTCTGTGTGCATCTTCCAGATAAATTTGCTCTCTAGGTTTAATACCAGATATGTCACTTGCTCGACTTTTGTCAGTATTGTTCCCGACAGCTTTCAGGTTTTACATTTCTTAGTACCTACCACTGCAGTCTTTGTTGGATTAAGGCTCGGAACAGCCATCAGCACCATTTCCGGAAAAATAGCGGACTGTAGCTGACAAACCTTCATTATTTTTAATATATTGCTCATTTTTACTAACCACGAAGTGTCAGCTGTCACATTGTTATCCTTATTTCCGCTGGCATCACTGTACTATTAAATGGCGCAAAATTCAAATTTTGTCTGAATTAAGGGACGCCCTTTATTTAAAAAAAAATGTGAAAGTTATTTTGATAAAAAGAAATAAATAAATAATCTTAAATAACTTAATATTTTAGTTTATATTTTAGAACAAAATAACAATATAGAAATAGAACAATATTTTTTAAATGATTCTTTTGAATATTTTTTTTGAGTTAATATAACACTTCAAAAACCTGCTCTGCTCTGCTCTGCTCTGCTCTGACACAAAGAAATATTTGTTTGGCAACAAAGGGACCTATTGTAACTACTTTTTATCTACTTCGAGGCAAGCTGTAGGACCTTAGTAGGACCTATAAAACTTGACGCTGAATACGCTTGTCCAAACGAACGTGGTCATGTCCTTGAATACTATGCTGGAAATTTATTTACTCTGTGCTGCTCAACAGATACCAGACGGTCGTATACATAAAGCGGTCGCCACCCCATCAACAAGTACAAAATCTCAATTAATTCACTCCCATCGACACTTCATTTGACACCAACTGGGCAAAGGTTCAGGGAAAAATATAAAGCTCCACACAAAAAAAAAAGAAAACAAATTAATCTGTCCTCCTAGTGCGAAAGAACGATATACGAGCAGCACATTAAAATGCAGAACCATTAAGGCAATACTCCACACTCTGAACATCCGTCCTTATGAGCTGCAACAGTCCTGCTACACCATCGCACTCACACATGTACTGCTGACGATGAACTCTATAAATCGTCCACTCTGTCGTATACTTAACATTCGATTCGATTGCGAACTCTCATATAAGTTAGCGGCGATGAATGTGAGTTTTTCGACGCGCATTTCTTTTTTTGTGAATTGTGCATGGAAGAAGGGTATAGAGCGACAACAATGAAACATCACTTTATCAAAAATTCAATTATCCTTGGCTATGTGACGTCGATAAATTTCACCTTGTCTCGATTCGTTCCATTCAGACATTGTCACATTGAGCTCCATATGCGAATGCCTACCCCTTTCCATGCGGACCCACTCGTGCCAAGCGATGGCTTTGCTGTTGGCCTGTTTCGCGTGTGAGCCGTTTCTCATTTTATTGTCATACAATAGGTCCTGAAAAGGCTTCGCAGATTAGATTAATGAGAAATAAGACGATATCCATCAATATAATCAATTTTCAATTTAATTTGAGCCACCACGGGGATGAGTGCATTCGTGTGAACCGGACAGCCAGGGAATTCCGACGAGGCGCAGGAATTTTCAATTTCTCAAGAGATACGTACCTGGAAGACGCCTACAAAGGCGATGGAAGAAACTTTACCGAGAAGGTATCAATTTTTGACGAAACAAGAATTCGGTTAGCAGAGAGTTTAAATGTTTCTTCCGCCTCCGTCTAGCATTGGTCTCGTTTATTCTTTGTTCAAGTGCTAAGTCGAGTCAACAAAAGGGCGATTATGTCTGAAGGATTCCTTTACTTTTTGAAAGGGATAAACTTTTCAGTTTGAAGGATAATTTGCAGGGCGAGCAACGGCGACGATTGGATGAGGCAAGCGAAGGACATTCGGGGATAGGAGAATAAATTGTTTTGGGACAAAAGGATGTAAGAGCCGGCACTGATGAAGATAAGAATCTTCGAAGAATAAAATGCTTCAAAATTGTTGGCCATTGTGGATAATATCCGGAGCACACAAAAGGAAACAGTATGTGAGGAATGAAATTTTTGAAACGAAAATCCTTGGAAAATGTTGGCATCTATATTTTTTTTTTCATCTTTGTCTCTGTGGGGCGTTTATTTTGTTTTTGTTAGTACTTTTCTATTGGGTATTCCTATATTGCAATTGATTTTAAATTAGGATTATTTGTTGTATTGAGGGAACGGAGTCAAGGACGACGTTTAGATCAAGTGGGCTTTATTCAATTTACAATGCTATTCGTGGGTGAGTGTTTCGGGCCGTCTGGTCTGAATGAAATGTAATACAAAATGCTGACGGACCGAAAGGACTTTTTTTCCTTTTTGGTTGATGTATTAAATTCGAAGAGTTTGGCCAAATTGTTGCTCGAATTTAAATGAGCCGAGGAGGAGGTGGGTTAGGTTGCCTTTGATGACGAAGGAAAAGAATCGACAAAGAATTGGTTTATCACATTATTGTGGTAGACGTAACCAACCAAGATGTGTACACAATCCACATGAAAGGGAAAATATTGCTGATAGACTTGCGTGAGCTTTTTTGCGTTGCGTAGAAGTTATTGCCGAGGTAGACAGGGATTACCTAGAAATATTGCCTGTTAACCTTGAATTCGATGCTGCACGAAGCACTTGTCTCCGCCTGACTATGCTTCTTTAGTATGGAAGAATGTCGTCTTCTACCATAGCGAAAGACTGTCGTACCGCAGCAAATACCTTTTAAATGTTTTTCTGGTATTTATGTCATTATAGTTACAGTAATAGCTTCAGGGTTGGGAGAGAATAAGGGTCCTGTCTACGAAAACAAAGAAATAAATTCATTCAGAAGATGAGGACATCCATTAGCACAGGAGAAGCTTGTTGCACCTCAAAGAACTGAACAATTGAATCAAACTTTATGTTTCTTTATAAAAATCCGTGAAAAACCTCATCCTTCACATTAATTTTCAAACGAAAGTGAGTGTGAACTGTGAATACTATTGATAGCCGAACGATTTGAAAATAGTTGAGCTTTTAACTGGTAGTAAAACCCTTTAAAAGCTATCTATATCTATACATATAATAAAACTGTAGCCGTTTTCATATGTTAACGGTTGGCGTGAAAACTACTGCACAGATTTCGATAAAACTTTTTTTTAAATGTCTCTTTAGATCCCGGGAAGGACATAGGCTATTCCTTTTATTGCAATGCTTATTTCTTGGGAGCGTTTTTGACCAAAATGTTCTTTTTTTCTTTTCGATTTTTCCAATTTCCCCACATTTCCGGGGAGTTTTGCTAAAATTTTATCCCATAAAAACCATCTCCTGGCAATTAGGAAAAATTTAAAAAAAAATTGAACCAAATCGGCCTAGCCGTTCTCAATTGATGAATTACTACAAATTTTTCACACCATTTTTATATATATAGATAACTTTTGAATACGGAATTATTTAAATTGGCGTTAGACTTGTGATCAGGCGAGGCAACGGAAGTGAATTCTCTAGAATAATAATAATACCATAAACATTTTTCGAAGCTCCTCGACTCACCGAAGCAAAATGTGTAGCTGTAAAAAATTAAAATGTTAACGCCTAGCAAAGCAGGCGGGGGTCCGCTAGTTCTAAATAAAAACGTTGTAATCAATGAAACAAATTCATATAGGACCGTCTGGACCTACTTACAACCGACTTGAACTGAATAGTTTTTAAAGCGCACAATTTTTCACCCCAACAATCTTCCAAAGGTGTTTGTTGATAATTTTCACAGCATGCATGCGTAAGTTTTCAATTCTGAAGTGAAACCTCTTATGTCGCGGTAGGGCAACTTGGTATGACTAGAAATCGGATCGTAACGAAAAGTGAAACGCTGTTAAATCCCTCTTCTCCCTGGCAGCAACCCAACAGTGGAGTATACCATGTTTCAAATCATCTTCTGACTGTCGGACAACAGTGGAGTATACCATATTTCGAACCATCTTCTGATTGTCGGACAAGCTTTATATAGGCGTTTCATTTTCCGATACGCCTTTCTGTTGCTTAGCCTGCAAAGAACTCTACAGTTCCAGGGTGCATGATGGCAGTCCCCTCTCGCTTAAGCAGTCTGTTGTGCCATTCTATATTATATAATCATACCGGCTACATGTTCAGAAACTAATATCCGCTTTGGTTGCTCTTTCCCAATCAAATTATATGGTTATCTAAGAAAATCCAATTTTCAGTCATCCCTTCAGTGGAAACTTAAGCCCAAATGTAAACTATCTGCAAACATCCTTTTAAGCACTCAATTTATCTCATGAATGTGTATTGTCGTCTTTCACCCATCCATCTGTCCGCATTTGCCCATCCGTCACTTGCTAGAGTAGATCCACCCAGGACGCAGATACCGAAGAAGCCTATGCATAGAACTACACCCGCCCACCACTTTATTTGTGGAACAAGTTTCCTTTTATATTTCTCTTTTTTCATCCATTCAACGATACAAACAACAAACACACAGCATAGAAAGCAAACAAAAAAAAATGCCAACCCATCGGAGAGTGCCCTACCAGTTTGGCTATATGTCCTGCAATAACGTTGATAGCAGCCTATTTATTATTTTTATGATATTTCATTAATTTAAGACTCTATCTCTGCTGGCACTATTGAGAGGACTCCTCGCAGAGTGAAGTGGACTCTGTTTTCCACTACATACCCTCCGATTTCATTATCGTCCCTCCGCTGAGAGTCACCCTATCAAGCCGATGCCGCCGCGCGTCCATGGGTAGTCGCATCTCACCCCATCCAATCTATAGCAATAGACGACGACGATGAGGTTGATGATGATGATGCCTCTCTGGCAATGGCATAGACATTTTTTTTTTTTTTCGGAGAGTTTTTCAGCGTTTTTAAATTTGCCTCCTCTTTTTGATTTTATCCTTTGCGTGATTTTTTTCTTCTCTTTTTTTATTCGCAATCGATATTGCTTTTAATATTTTTCATTGAACGGAAAATTAAAAAAGGAAAGAAAGAAATATAAATAAAATCAAAAGAGGCGATAAACTTCCAGTTGGACCATGGGGGATCCTTTCGAAGGACAGGACATTATAATTTCCATCCCTTTTTGCATTTTAATTCATTTCAAAGATACTGGGAAAGTGGTTTACAAAGGGTCCTTTCTGTTTATATACGGCGAGAGCGAATTTAGTTGGGAAAAAATGATATAAAGGCCATTAGTGTCACTGACAGTGCTCGCCAGCAATATCTCATGCGAAATGCACTTGGTTCTTACTTTCAGACGATGTATTCATTTGACGTTCTCGCACTGCGTTGATGAATGGCCAAGTAATTGAAATTATTCGGAACAAAAGATGGAGTTCGTCTTCGTAGTATTGGAGGGGGTGTGTGCTCAATATTTCAAAATATTTACGCAACAAACTTCAAAGCGGTCACGTTTACGTCCATTATCAACCATCAGTCGATCTAAACGACGGAAGGAGGGGGAATCTTTTTTTTTTAAGAAATTACAACTCTGTTGCTGGAAATCCAGTCGCAGAAAAAAGGAAAACACCACATCACAGGCAGGCAATGCAGCTCTAGCTTTGGATATGAATACAAAGTGTGGCAACGTAGCAGATGCACAGCATCAAACAGGGGATGGGCCATATTTAGTAAATCAAACGAGACCTAAATGATTTTCAGTTTTTTTGTCGTTACTGAATGGGAATGTGCGATATTGTCTACGGGGGCTAGGTGTACAAACCCACAACTAGGAGGAAGAAAAGTGATGCACTTAAGAGCGTCACCAAACAGACCAAATGACACGGTAAAGGGGAGAACTCTTTTCTTCCATGACATGGTACCATTGGATGGTGTGTTAGGAAAGAATGACACCAAATGGCTTTCCAAACATAAGATCGTGCAGCTTAGTGGTGAGTTTAAGTTGAAAGTAGTACTCTTAACCGCAGGCATTTATTGTAATTTAGTGCTTAATGATGAGAGAATCAATCATAGGGAGGTTCTATCCCCGGAACAATGCTTCGAGATACTAGCAACATGTTGAAAGCAATAAAAATGTGTCCAAATCTCTAAAACAGTTTTTGAAAAGATCCTTCTTTTGTGCGACTATTTTATGGGATGTATCGTTAACCAGTGACTCCGTGGCTATAATTCTTAGCGAAGGGACTCTGGTTGAACCCCCAAAAAAACATAAATTATGTCTCACTGTTTTTTCCACTGCGCCACCTCTCGCGAACGTCTAACAAACATGCGAGAGAGTGTAACTCGGCATAAAATTGTACCTCCCTTCCGTTCTTTCCAAGTTAAAAACTCACACAAAACAAATGGTTGTGAGAAGCTAGGCCTAGAGTACCTATGTGGAGCAGTTGCGCCATATAAATCAATGAATTATTAAACAAAAAAATAGTACTTTGAGTTGGCTAAAAGTGGGTCACAATTTTAAAAATGAAAAGTCGTCTGTTTGTTCGTTCGGTTACTTTTTTGCAAACGTAAAATTATTAAAAATCTGCTAAGAAACTGTGCGAATGCGACCACGTCACATGAGAAAATTGAAAAAAATGAGAGAGAAATCCATTTCCCCTCTTTTCATTTTTTCGTAATTTTCTACTGGCCGAATTACGACTTACTGAAAAATGAAAAATGAAAACTGACAACTAAGTGACAGCTCAAAAAGTTGACAAGTAAGAATCTATTTATTTTCGTCTTCAACGATGTCGGAGGAAGAAGTTGTAATTAAATATTCTCGCAGAACATATCAGCGCATTCAAAATTCTAAGTTTAACAGGTATTTAGCTTATAAAAAAATGCAATTCCAACTTATTTTGTAGATGCTGCATTTTACGATAATAGCTGTTTTTTATTATCAGCGTGATCTGATCCGAATCAGATCACGAAAATAAAACAGAACGGATCATTGAAAAGTTTAATTTTTGAATTGTGGCAACAGTTGCTTTCAAAAACAAAACAGATATTACAGGGTATTTCAAACTTCATGTTGCCACCAGCCATATTGCAAATATTCTTCTCAACGTGACGTCACACAAGGCACATGTCATTTCACTTGAAAAGTCGGGGGTGTTACCATGTTGAATCAAATTTGCATAATTTTTCTTTTCTAATATATTTTTGTGAAACAAATTTAGTATTTTATGTTCAAATATTGCAACACATGAACAATATTTTGCTGATAACGCTTGAATTATATCTTGGCATATTAAGGTGTGTCCAGACCACCGAAACATTTCAGAAATGTTTATGAAATGTTTCTGAAGCAAATCCGACAGATTTTATAAACATTTATAAAAGATTTCTGAAATTAATTTATTAACCCCCGTATTAATAAACACTGCGTAAAAGTTATCAACTCGTTACTCAGCAGTTGCGTAACATTTTTGTATGCTGACTGACGTTTACTAGCTAACTTACATTTGCATATTTGTTTATTAACACGGGGGTAAATGTTTATGAGATGTTTCAACTTTATCCTGTTATTGACTAGAAGAAAATAATGTGGAGGGATTATTAGCAACGAGTTAAGTTTTTATTTTTGTAATTTTGGTCTCGGCAATCACGCGTCACGCGATTTAATTCAAATAATCGTATTAAATAAATCACTTTCTCATTAGGTACTCAAAGCTTTTCTGGACATTTTTATTTTATTTAAAAACAAATAATAATCGAAAAACAGCGCTCACTTTCTGCAGGGATACTTGTAAAACAAAAATTATTTCCCATCACGATTGGTTAACTGTGAAACATTTCATAAATTTTTTTTTGGTGTCCAGATCCAAACCAACAAAATATTTCTAAACATTTCATAAAAAATGTTTTGTTTAATAAGTGTTTTAGAAATAAATATGGAACATGTAGGTATTTAACTGTTTATCAAATGTTTGGCTGGTCTGGACATACCTTTATAGAACGAGAAAAAACAACATAACTCGTAATACGGACAGGGAGTTTATTCGAATGCGAAATAAATCAATTGATTTTTTTGTGTTCCATTTTTTAGTCTGGCAACGTGATTGTGTGGCTATCGTTTACAGGCACACCAACATTTAAAAATAAAACAAGCCACCTAGTCGGAAGTAGTAGAAATAATTTTCAGATCATGATTCGTGATCTCGATGAGAAGCAGGATCATGTGCTGTTGTTGTAAATGCATGTAAATCGATGATGTATATGGATCATAGCTAATAATAAAAAACAGCTAATGTCGAAATGCCATTTCTTAAACTTTTTGTAAGAAAACCGGTCAGGTACTTCTCTTGAAATTGAGAGATTTCTCTCTCGAATATGGATATTTGACGTTTTTCATTTTTCTATGCTGAAAGTACACGAACGAACCTTGTATCTCACATCGGGTCATTTTCGCGCCTGGCTTGCTGCACAGACTATACTTCAGAGCACCCTATTTTCAAAAGACAGATCCATCCAGGGAAAGACCAATTTTCTTTTCATTTGGGTAGCGTACGTTCGTTGCGGTAATGGAGGGTGAACAGTTTTCGTGTATTTTTTTTCCCCATTCCATTTGCCGTTGCACTTCATGCAGAGGATTCACCGAAAAAGTGTTCCAACTCATGCCATGGGTAACAGCGACGTTATATCGATTCGAATGGCGTGTAGTGTGTGCTTTCATTAAATGCGATGAAACGGAATTTCATTTCATAGTTTTTAACTTCAGACATAAGGTCGATGAAATTTCAATAGTCCTTCCTTTGGATAAGTGAAAATGTTTTCGAGTCACCAATCTACTGTGCTAAGAAGTTGCAAACAAAACAAAAGGAAAAACAAAATATTTAGAAAATATGGTTCCCTGATGCTGAAGGGGACTCGATACGGAGGAACTCTCCGTCAAGTCGACGTAGCTATTTCCATTTGCTAATTTGAAATTTCAGAGCAGAAGAGAGAGAGAGAGTTGGGTGACCGATTTCCAAATCGGAACACATTTTGCCGGTTTAGGTTTTATTTTATTTTTTTGCCATTTTAATGATTGCATTTTTGTTCAACTGTTGTTTCCGTTTTTCTTCTTCTTTTTGTATAGTTGTGCATCCTGCCATTTGTCTTGTGCCACATGCAATGGCTCATCGGAGTCCCAGTGTATAACATGTCGTTCGGGGCGGTTCGCATTGGATGGGAAATGCTTAAATAGCTGCCCGGATGGTTACTACTCGGATAAAAAGCGGCAAGAGTGTGTGACCTGTCCTACGGGCTGTGCAACATGTAGCAGTAATGGATTTTGCCTGAGCTGCAAGGATAACTGGACAAAGAATAAAAAGGGAAAATGCATCGTAAACGGAAGTGAGAATTGCGATGAATGTAAGTGGATTTCATGTTTTATATTCTCCATCCCTTTCTAGGTCTTTTTCTTTTTCGTTTTTTTTTTTTTTGTACTCTCATTGGATGGTATTTTTTTTAAAGCTTTGCATGATTACAATGGTTATGGTAATGCCAGTGTGTTGTCCTTGGGTAAATGGAATTTCCATGCACAACATTGTACTGTGAGCTGATCACCATCGATGCTAGACGTACAGTGTTGATGTTGCAAACGTGGACACGGAAGGAAGGAAGGAAGGTTTTTGTGCAACTTGACCATGCACGGAATGTCTAATTTGTGACAATGACGAGGGTTTTTCTTTGGATTTGCTCGCAATGTTGATGGGACACTGAAGACGTCTAATGATGCAAGCAGAAAAAAGCGGATCACGCTTAAGCTTTTAGTGGAGTTTTCTAGGATTTTTTTAACAGTTTTTTGAAAAGTCGAACCTAGGAACATAGTTGCAGGTTCCTACCACCAATTGTCAAATAAAAATGCGTCAATAGTTTAGGACAAACATTTCATTTGGTTGGCAAATAATACTGCAAATTTGGTAGCACTGAATGGAGAGTGCTGCCATTTTTATAGTTCAACAGTTAAAATGGCCGCAACCACATGCATTTGAAAATTGTGCAGCTTTTACATAAATCACAGACAATGAAGTTTAAATCACATTAACGACTTTGGAGACATTGGCTATTTTAGGTCATATCCTTTTCCGCTGCAGATTTGGCAAAGCAAGTTCTGTGACTGCCTTCACCCTTTATGCGACAGAAGCCAGTATGACCAGTTTGCCCGAATTGGCGAATTTTTCGGGCATTTTTGACACTCAGCAATATTGTCGACCTATTTTGTTGATGCAATTTTACAACGATGTATGTGACAATATCCCACAGCTGCCAAATGGACGAAATTCTGGTTTAAAAAGTACTGCACAGCTTTGGAAGACAGACTGCTAGTTCCAAATTCTCTGGAGTTCAGAGTGGAGTGGCCGGTTGTGTACATTGGTTGAATGCTGTCTTAGTGCCATTTTGGGAGAAGAACGTGTGCGAATAATGATGCTAGAATTGCACGGTGGTTGGTGTCTGTTCTCTGTTTCCTACATTGAGGCTTCATCCTCTCCATAGGTTACGTCCAAATTGTGGGTCCCGCCCGATTCAGTTTATTTCACAACAAAAGACTCAAAGATGAATACGGGCAGGTGTCAGAGGCTTCAGAATCGTCCATTTTGGCCTCCATCTCAGCTAAAACGTTTCGTCCCTCAACGACCTATGTGCGCACACTTTAAAAATTTGTATTAAAAGTGCCAAAACGCACGATCTTACCGGCCAGCGAAGTAGTGAAAATCTTTAATTTTCATTGCTTCGTACAGTCAGTAGAAATGGAACCACAAAATCCAAGTTAAGAATCGAGTTCTTTCCATTTCATCATTTTTTTAAGAACTACGCTCTGACGACTGCTGCCTCAAATATATTTCATTTCAGCGAGCTCTCTCTTGGATTTTTGGTTCAACAGCAAAAAGACATCGACTCATTTTGGTGGACCTGGGCCTCAACTAATACGCATCTCCAGTTAGAGCGATCCTTGGCTATAACTGCTTCTATTTGGTTGAGGTCCGATCGTCTACTGGATTATTTAAAGATGCATTTTAGTTCAAGGGACTAATTTAAGAACGACATAAACGTCATGCTTTCCTTTGTAGGCCCAAGGGTCATTTCTACGACTGAAATCGATTGTTGTTTCCTACGTTTCTCATACCTCAGCTCATACCCAACTGTGGTGACTTTCTTTCATATTTTCAGCGTAATCTATTTCTCCATATAGCCGCTCTTCTCCAATCTAAGAAGACCCAAATAGTGGTTTTAATTTTAGCATAAGCTGCATCTTTTAAGGATTGCGATTAATCCAGCTTAAGCCGACGTGCGTGAATTTCAATTATGTATTTTGTATACGATCAGTTTTGCATTTCAAGTGTCCGACAGAACTTTCATTTATATTTGGCTTCCGCATCATCCAATTGCAGCTGTTACTTAAGCCTTACTGCGCAAGCTTTATGCCGAAGCGTGATCTTAAGGTAAGGTGGTCCACTTGTGTCTTCATGGTAGGAGCGTGATGCTAACAACAAAATTGAAATCTGGCGGAGAATTTTTCAGTCCTGGGGGCAGATTCCGTATAACAATAATCGTCGGGACGATATCGTTTTTGAAACTTTGATGACCATAAGAAGTTTTATACTGCCCGAATTTGATTCTCTTTTGTCAGCTTTCATTACATTTGTGGTAAATGAACTGGATTAAGGTGTCAAACTCGCAGTTTTGGCACTTAGTTGTTACTTTTGGAGGTTTATCGCTTCGAAGATAATCGTCTGAAAAATTACGGAATGAGTTCCCTGATTGGGGTATCTTTGACAGACCGACAAGCTGTCAAGAAGAACCGTGATTCCACGGAAAAATGTTGCACTGTTTCTATGTCCTCCCGCAGCGGTAACTTTTGCGGATGTTATTCAATTTAGAAGAGGCCGAGCTGATGGTTCTTTGGCCACCCTTCCAAGCTTCAAAGATTAAGTTTAACGTCCTTGCAAAGGAAGATGTACGGGTGTCAGTTTATCTTAATTCTTCCAGTGTTTTGATTGTATTTTCAGTTAGTAGCTCATATCCTGGCGATGGCGATGGGACCGTCTTGGACACGGTTACCACTTGCAAAAAAAATTAGCTACCACAATTGGAAGAAAAATATACCAAACAAAGATAAAATTTACCGAAATCTGGAGACTTTGATAAAACATTTTTAAAACATAAAAAACTTAGTCAGTCTTTAAGTAGTTCAACAACGACTACTGTATAAAATAAAAACAAATAAGGCTTAACTTACTAATGCAATAGTAATATCTACTTTAAATACTTTTCCTGACCAAAAGCGTGATTTTCTAAACTCAAATTATTCTATTTGATTTTTAAAATTGCTTGTTTAAAAACAAACATTTATAAAACATAAGACTCAAGGAACGAAGTAGGAACTGCAGTCAGTCTAAGCAATTAAGCAACGTCAACAACGTTGTGCACCAAATTTCCAGCTGTTAGAAGGCACCATTTCCGAGCCTTTTTTTTCTTATAACTTTAACAAATTAGTTATTAGAGTTTTACGTCTGCAAATAAATAATATGATTAACTAACCTGTCCATATCTGAATGTAGTTATAAACAGAAAATATTTCGAAGTTCACCATCTGTCAAAAGATGAAAATGAGTGCATTCAGTAATTTTTTGAACAAAATAGGTTTACATGGGTGGTGCTGACGCATATGCAAATGCAATACGTTCACTCAAATATCGAGTTCGTATTTTTGGTGCTCCTGCTCAAAAAGTTACCAAAACCAGATAAAAAGCAAAAAAAAAATTACCAAAGTGGCAACCGTGGTCTTGGTGCCTGGTCTGTTGTGACGTCAGGGCTTAGACCTTAGCAGTCGGTTATCATGATATCATAAGTTTGGGTCATGTAAGAGCTGTTGACCGAACAACCCCTCCTTGCTGAAACTAATTCAACCGATTGGGACTAGCTGCACCTCGGGAATACGAACCGACAGTAACCTTTCCATCTGCAAGTCCGATACTGCGGTCTTCTACCGTCCACCGACTTAATTATGAAAGACCGCACACTTGTCAGTAGTGCGGCTATAATATCCCCGTTCAGCAACTTGACAGATTCAATCGGCCGCAATCAGCATGAGTCGGGTCGTCGTTTGGCCTTCTCCGTTAAGTGGCTGGCATGGTATGTATTGCCGTCCAATTCATTGGCTGTCATGTAAAACATTCCACCACTGAAAGTCACTTTATTAACCGCTTGCGTAGTGTAGCGTTACCGGTGCCCAGCCTTGACACTCAAAAAGTGGTAATAAATCCTCGTTGCGTCCTGCAAGTCTGTCGGTGTAATTAACGTTCAACGATGTTGCCGTTTTTTCTCTCTGTCTCTAGATGCTTCGCACCCCCACACGTCCAAGAGCGATGACATAAATGGAAAAGTGGATTTCTTTCCACCCCCCCTCGCCACATTTACACGACGCGTCGGATGGGACACCACATTTCGTGCAATTTTCCACAGACGGTGGCGAAAGTGATGGCATATAAAGCACTAGCCATGTCTTGTATTTGGTAGCCGTTGGCTGCAATGTTCGAAGATGAAGACCCATCGCAAGGCAAAGGGCAATCCGCTAATAAAACTACGAGTGGTCGTGGTACACGATATTTCAAGTCGGCACATTCCCTCGTTATGACGTGTCATCTATGTCCTGGATGGAAAACCTTTGCGCCCGGATAAGCCTCCGCACAACAGAGCACTTTATCCGTTCTTGTGTATTACATTAACCACGCACACACATCCACAGAAAAGAAGGTCATTTTACCATCAGATCCGTATAGTAATAGCCGGACCAGGAACGCACAGCCATTCGACCCTCGTCTTTTAAGCCGTGCTCGATGTACGACCCCATGCAGACGCACATGCTGGGGACAGTGACGACCACGACGACGACAATAATGTTGATGGCCATGGTAGTTCTCAGAAAGGCAAGGAATCTCAGTCAAAAGTTATGCCTGGCCATATAAAAGGATTCTCTGCCTGGCTTTGTGATGGTAGTGCATACTTTTAGCCCGTCGCGCGTATAAACCTCTGGCAAATATGCGATTGTGTGGGCGATGTAATGGACGTTAGTGCTGTACCATATATCCGAGATAGCCTTTCGCTCTAATGGACGAGACAAGTGGGCAATGGGCATTGTTCGGGATTTATTTATTTTTTTATTTTATTTTTTATTTTCTGCTCGGTCTCCTTCTGTCTGCTGTGTATCCTGGTCCTGGCTTCGAACGATGTCCAGTCAGTTCAGTTTTATTTTAGCACCCTCACAAGGGTTAATATCCTTGGCAGTGGTCGGCAGATTGTGACCCGTTTAAAAATTTATTAACATAATTCTAGTGACGATTAGTGACCATTAAGGGGATAAGTTGAGCTTAAACGTCACCAAGTCCTTGGGCATTCATTTCCAGCACATCGAAGTGCTAATGTTGAGTGTGCTCGGCGTACGCGCCAGTGTGGTTGGATTGCGTGAGAAATATGCGAATGTGTGTGCGGTTTTAAGTGATTCGGACGATTATGTGTGACAACTGACAACTCAACGAAATGGATAATTGAGGCGTTTTGAGCTTGATGTGGAGTGAAGTGATTTCATAATAAAACTGGCTGGACAAGGCGGTGCCTTTTGTTGGTAGGTACAATTTTACCAGACAATACTTCGAAGACGGTGGCTACAGTTGCCGGTTGCCAGTTGCATTGATGTCCCAACTTTTTGTCTGGCAGTGTGGTCGTGTTTATGCCTCTTATTTGAATAATTGTGCGGGGCAATGCAGCATATCGCGGACTAAATAGTTCTGTTGCTTTAGTAAAGGCGGATAGAAAAAAATTACTAAAAAATATATTCTCCTCTCGCGAATATCGAACAGCGTTCGAGGAAGAGGGCGCTCCTCAACCCAACCATTCAAATACAGCACGAAACTCCATAGCCCGACCAAAGAAATGGTGGGGAGTTGGGTCCGAAATGCCCTTGTTACGCTAACTAACAAATTTTCATTTTAGTTATATTTAACGACTGTCTCGTTCCTCATATAACCAGGGCACTCATCCCGTAACTTTTCAGACGATTATGGTCGAAACGATAGATCTCCAAAACTAGCAACTAAGTGCTAAAGTTACAAGGTTGGGAGCTTAATCCAGTTCATTTTCCAAAAATATAATGAAATCTGACCTTTGTCAAAAAAATCGAGCAGATATGACTTAAAGTCTCAAAGTTTCAAAAAAGATATCGTTTAGACATTAGACGATCGTTGATATACGGAATCTGCCCCCAGCAGATTTTCTTAGCTGCCCCGAAATTGTCCAAACTTGCCCAATCGCTTAGAAAATTCCAGTAGAAACTCTCCCATCACTCTTGAATAAAACCGCTGGACACTTAATCTTCGACATACCGATTTCAAAGGGACTCAAACAGAACTGGCAAAACAGCCGTCCTATTCCTACACTCAGAAAAAAAATGATTAAAAAGCGAAGAATTTCGAGATTCTTAAAGAATTCTAAGTTAAAAGTTCTTGGTTCAAATATTATTTTTTTTAACAAGAACTCGTTTTTAAGTTTTCAAGAATCAGGTATTCAGCGTAAGAATAATATACTCTTCATAAGAATTTTATTACATCATCGCCAACAATTTCATTCCTAAATCAAAGATTTTGAAATTTGGGTTCATTTTAACCAACAAAAATTGTCATTACAATTAATTTTTCTGTGTGTAGAGAAGGACCTTAGCTACTTGTAAAGGGTGATTTTTTAGCTGGTTTGGTTTTGGCAACACTGGTTTTGACAGCTGACGTGTGTTTAGTACCTTGTGTCACTGTCAAACAGCTTCAGTTTGGTTTGCAATTTAACCATGGATCGTCTTACAAATGAACAACGCTTGCAAATTATTGAATTTTACTATCAAAATTCGTGCTCGGTTCGAAATGTTCATCGCGCGCTGCTTCCATTTTATGATCGGCATTATCGACCTTCTGAGCAGTCTATTCGGAAGATTGTGACCAAATTTCGCACCAAATTTACTTTGTTGGACATTAAACCACCAACACGTTTACGTACTGTGCGTAGTGAAGAAAATATTGCGGCCGTATCAGCTAGTGTGACAGAAGACCGCGAAATGTCGATTCGGCGCCGTTCCCAGCAGTTAGGCCTTTGTTACAGCACTACGTGGAAAATTTTGCGGAAGGATTTGGGCGTAAAGCCTTTTAAGATACAGCTGGTGCAAGAACTAAAGCCAGCCGACCTACCACAACGCCGAATTTTTGGTGAATGGGCTCTTGGAAAGCTGGCCGAGGATCCGCTTTTTTATCGAAAAATTGTGTTCAGCGATGAGGCTCATTTTTGGTTGAATGGGTACGTAAATAAGCAAAATTGCCGCATTTGGAGTGAAGATCAGCCAGAAGCATTGCAACAGCTACCAATGCATCCCGAAAAAGCCACTGTTTGGTGCGGTTTATGGGCCGGCGGCATTATTGGTCCATATTTCTTCAAAGATGATGCGAATCGCAGCGTTACTGTCAATGGTGAACGCTACCGAGCGATGATAACAAACTTTTTTTTGCCCGAAATGGAAGTTCTTGACTTGCATGATATGTGGTTTCAACAAGACGGTGCCACATGCCACACAGCACGCGAAACAATGGCGCAATTGCGAGGCGAGTTTGGTGAACAGTTAATTTCACGTTTCGGGCCGGTCAATTGGCCGCCTAGATCGTGCGATTTGACACCATTAGATTATTTTTTGTGGGGGTTTGCCAAGGCTAATGTGTATAGGGACAAGCCCGCTTCGATTGACGCACTGGAAGCCAACATCCATGCATTCATTCGTGAGATACCGGCCGATATGTGTGAAAGAGTATGCCAAAATTGGACTCAGCGGATGGGCTACCTGAGACGCAGCCGCGGTCAACATTTGCATGAAATTATCTTTAAACATTAAATTGCAAGGTTCAAACTATCGATTCAAATAAATATTTCATTCATTTTTTCGAATTTTTTGTGTTTTTTTTTTTAAAAAAGTTCTAAACCTCTTAAAAAATCACCCTTTATATCGTTGCATAAAGAAACAAAACTGAAGACCTAGAATCCTTCGATAGAAATAATTTTTAAGTCACGTTCTTAACGAAGATGAAGATACTAGCAGCACGGTTTTTACTATTCACCAACTGTTCCGACGTGGTTTGTAATGCCGGTCGCACACTACGTGCGCAATTCATTTAAGCAACTGCGACTATTTTCACATTAGATTCCCAGGCAAGTAGTATTATTTAGAGCCTGAAGTTCAGACACTACATGCACAAGCACGCGCTGCTGGTACTGAGCAACTTAATGTCATTAAAAATTCAACATGTTCATGTTGACTGCACAGTTGATCAACTCATTCAATTTTTGGAAAACCTTGTCAACCTAAATGACCACCTTGTGTTCTATCTATCAACTGCGTTTTCCGTACAGTTGCGCAACAAGTACTGTCGACCAAATATGTTGAGCAACGCGTTGAACGAACTGTTGCGGGGGTGATCTGAACATCAATGGCAGTATCAAGAGAACTACCATGAAGTTGATCAACTTCATATATATTTTATCGCACCTAAAACAACTTAAAACAACATAGAATCCAAAAAGCAAGCGTTAAGAACGTCACTTCCAGCACATTATTTCGTTGTTCAACATGATGAACATTGACAAAAGAGCTTGCACTGAACTTGTTGAGCAACAATCTCGTGCCCTGTATAATGCAATGCATAAATCACGTTGAGAGCCTCACACCTTAAGACCGAATGCATTCAACTCAAAATGTATGCTTGTGGCTTCTGCACATAGTGTACAGCCGGCATTAGACTTTTCTAAACGATGTTCTAATAGGATCAACGAAGGTGTTTCAATTCACTGAGGGCTGTAATATTGAAGCCATTCCACCTCAGAAATTAGTTTGAAGACTGAAATGTGAGAATTCAATTTTTCAGAATTGGTTGCTTAGCTTTTTGAACTTGACTTTCCTATTAGGTAGGATTATGGTTTTTTTTATCTCTTTTCGGACCAAATGACAGCCCCACGCATACCGGATGTTTGATTCGCTTCGAAACTTTTATTTGATAAAGTCCTAAAAGATTGTCCGTAAAGGTTTTCATTTATTTTGCTCAATCACTTATTGAAACTCTATTTAGAGCTCTTGAGAACATTTCTTAATGCTTTTTTTAATTCTTAATTTGCTTTCCTTGGACTCTCCAGAAACCAATGATCTCTTAAAAGATCTCCTTCGAACAGTAGGTATTTAAACTCCTTCAATTGCGTCTTTTGAAGTCGTTCCTTCTAAACTTAGCGAATTTAGCGCTGATTAGAACTCTAACCAGAAGACACACCAACTCTTTGGAGCAGCCTTTTTAAATTTGTATTTGTCACTTGAGCCTTTTTCATTTTTAAAAGATTGTCCGTTGGGTTTTTATTCTTTAGTTCTTCGACAGTTCTAAAGAACAGTTTTTTTTTTTTAATATCTTCGTCTTTTTAAATCTTCGAAGATTGCCCCTTTACTTTGAGTTTTTAATGCATTTTGTAGAGATCTAATGGGAACTCATAGGAGCTCTATTCAGAACAGCATTTTTTAATTTGAAACTTGGGTCTTTTTTAGGTGTTAGAAAAATCTCCGGAAGAATGTTCATTTCGTCAAATAATTTCCGTTTCTCCAGTCGGACAATGCTGCTCGTGGTAGTGTTAGTAACCAAACATCCACAAACTGAAGAAGGAAGGCGAAAGCGAAAGGAGATACGTGAAGCAAATTTTCGCCTTCGCATTTTTTTTCGAAAGGCGAGAGTGCTTTTCGAATCTCACCCTAAAACTATAAAAATATAAAAATATAATAAATAATAATAATAATATATATAAAATAGTTCCTTGAAACAACATTTTAAGTTTTCAATTTGCGTCTTTTTCATTCTTAAAAGATTGTCCGTTCGGTTTTTTTTTTTGTTGAGATCTTCGAAAACTTGGAATCTATACAAAGTCTTTAGAACTGTTCTTATTTTGTAATTTTTGGTTTGCGTCATTTGTCCGTATTTTAAGATTGGCCCTAAAACCTTTGGTTGAGTTCTTCGAGTACAACCGGAACTTATAACAATTATTTCGAACAACACTTTGCATTTTTGAACAGAGTTTTCTTAAGGTCGGAAGATTGTGTAATAACAATTTTTTTGAAAACATTTTTTTTAGAATTCAGCGAGTTCTTTTGAGTACTAAAAACAAAACCCATGAGAACTCCTCAATCTTAAAACAGAGATTTATTTTTTTTTATCATTCCATGAGTCGGCGTTTTCATAAGAATTTATTTAAGCTGTCAGGGACAACCTTGTACCTTCTTAAAAAAACAAATCCTAACAGAACCAATAAGAACTTTTTAAAACAACATGTTGAGCTCTTGACCTAACTCAAATCAATTAAACTCTTAAAAAGTTTTTTAACTTTCTAGTTCTCTTTTTTATTTTCAAGCCTGCTTAACCTTTTTGGACATAGCAAGTCTATATCATGAGGCTTTCTTTGGGATTTCATAGAGTAGCTCTTAAAAGTTTCAAAAAATATAGCTATTTTGTATAAGTTTCAAAATTCCATTGGTTTCTTGTTTACCCTCCCAAAAAAGTGATTTAGAGAGCTCAATGACTGTCTGCAAATCCACACGATTTTGCACACGTGGTAGCGAAACTTTTTTACAAAAACTTCAAGCCGCTACTGTACAGAGCTGAAGAAAAGAATCCCACAGAACGACA
Source organism: Cheilosia variabilis (assembly GCA_951230905.1). Taxonomy (NCBI): domain Eukaryota; kingdom Metazoa; phylum Arthropoda; class Insecta; order Diptera; family Syrphidae; genus Cheilosia; species Cheilosia variabilis. The sequence goes on from OX579677.1 coordinate 46,557,846, forward strand.
AATATTAGCGAACATCATTTCAGGCTGCAGAGAACTATCGCTCTTATTATTGCGAGCACTCCTCAACCTTCCTTTTTTCCAATACTGTGTTAGATATTTTAAAGAGAGCAAGCTTCCCACCGCTGCTCGACTGGATCACCATGTTCACAGTCTCTGCAGCAGTGGACAATTCAAGACTGGTACAATCAGCCCTTGCCGTCCTGTCTTTTCACTTTAACAAAGTTGTTACGGATCAATGGATTTGGTCCGACCTAACGGTACCACCTCCGCTTTCATTCCATTCGCAAGACGACTTCAATTTAAATATGAAAATAATTACGACGAAAATATCCTTCGATTTAATTTCCTTCTGGATAAGTTCATCTTCCGCGTATTGACCGTCGGTAGGCATTTAATATTTAAGAAGTAGATAAGTCAATAAAATGTTGAAAAGTAGCAACATAAATAACTCCACGTGGCGCATATCGAAAGGATGTGAAGAGGTCCCCCGTTTTTGCGCGCGAAAATATTAATGTCCACTCTTGCACATCAACGACTGGGGCATGGTGCAGCAACTTCCAACTGGAGGTACGTTCCACGTATACCGGGGTAAATATTTGATTTACGTGTTAACATATCGCCGTCGATGGTAGGTCATGAGCACGACGATGCACTTGTGGCTCTTCCGTGGACTTGCAACCAAAAAAAAAAAAAAACAATCGTATAGGAATATCCGGCATGAATGCCATAATTTTTAACATTTTCATCACCCACCCGCGCACATGTGCTTTGTACCGATTATAACGTAGAGATCCGTTTTTTTTTCATTTTCCAGCCGAATACTACGATAATGGACACTGTCATCCGTGCCACTCAACCTGTGAGTCCTGCGATGGGCCCACCGAACAGAACTGCCTGAGCTGTCCTCCTAGCTTGCTGCTGCAGACGAATCGATGCGTCAGCACCTGTGATGAGGGTTTCTACATGGAGGCTGGCGTGTGTGCCAAATGCCTGCACACATGCACTCAGTGTGTCTCCCGGATGAACTGTACTGTGTGCGCCAAAGGTCTACAATTACAAAGTGGCGAATGCAGGACTACATGTGCTGATGGGTAATTAAAATCCTTCGTTCGTTCGTTCGTCGTCGTTGTTGTCGTTCGTCTCTCGTCCGCATCTCCATAAATACAAATCAAGGATTATGCGTCGGTATATGGTTCTGTTGTGTTACATTTTGCAATGGAAAGTGGACCGTACCCACCCCTGAAGCAACGCACCTGGACGGGGGGTGATAAGTTCTAATTAAAGCCGACATGCACGCACAAAGGACACCGGTGACCTTTGATGTGTGCAGTCGATAATTACAGTTGATGAACGCCTGATGGCGATGTTTATTATAAACGTAGATGTGGACGATGCGGATGACGATGACCGATAATTATTGCACCTCCCGACTACAGGACTAACTTTCACTTTGACATTTCATTTGCAGATATTACAGCGACCGGGGTACCTGCGCCAAGTGCTATCTTAGTTGTCACACCTGCAGCGGACCCAGACGTGACCAGTGTGTACAATGTCCGGCCGGTTGGCAATTGGCCAGCGGCGAATGCCATCCCGAGTGTCCCGAAGGTTTTTATAAATCTGAATTCGGATGTCAGAAATGTCATCACTACTGCAAAACGTGCAACGGTAAGTAGTTGTTGTGCTTGTGTGACTGTGTGTGTGTTAGGTATACATTCATTCAAGCATTCTTTGGATGCTGAATGCAAATTTTTGAGGTAACATTTGAATGAGAGTGGCATTTGCCGCCGAAAAGTTTCCTGCATTCTGACGGCTTCCTATGGGGAGGGAAAATATTTTGAGTTTTCCGCTTTGCAAATGTGCTCAAGTCGAAAGTGTATTCATAAATATTATCTTCTGGTGGTTGAGAGCGGAAGTTCGGAGGTCAGTGGGTATAATATGAGACGCATTTCTGGAAATATGTATTTACACGAGGGTACAGAAGTAGAAACTTGTTTGAGGGTTTATTTTCAGAGCAGTCTGTGAAAGTGAAGCTTTGCCTTCCGTCAGGGTTCTTTTTTTAAACCTAAAGGAATCCTGAAATGAAATAGGTGTTTAAGTTTCCTTTTTGGAACTACTCTGAAAGTATATTTTTAGTTGGTATTTTGATAGGAAAACGATGAATGGGTTATGTGCATGGGCTGACGCCGGTTAAAGGCAGTTTGAAAGGGTAGTGATGCGTAAGTCACGTCATTGACTCTTATATCGTGAGAGCTTAAAAAATATCCACCCCTCAAAGGCAGTTGATGAGCTTGCGCGAGCTATCTGCAGACTTTCCGTAAGTTCTTCTAAAGCATTTCGAACAAAATGTGTTCCAAACATGTCCGCGACGCGGTAAAACAGAAATTAAGGAACTGCCAATCAGGCACTTGTCAATTTCTTAAATGGTACCATTCATGTCGTGGAATTCCAAATGCTAGGCAACGCACATGAACCGAATGTTGTCACACAATCTGAAATCTGTAAATTGTGTTTCCCACGCAAACGTCGTGTTGCATCGTGTCCGGAAGGCTGAAGTGGCGGTCCCAAAGGCTTTTATCGTAGATAGATTTTCTGATTAATTTGAGGTTTGTGTGTTTTTTTTGCGGAACTGGTTTTTCATTCGGCTTTTTTTGTCATTGGTGTTTAAATAAAACTAGCAGCAAAAAAGCCGTCAAAAGGTTATCGCCCGTAGCGAACTATTTGCTATGGCCACTCATAAGAACGCCCTCTGTCACCGACGAAAAATACTGTAAGCTATGAAGGAATTTTCCGTCGCTCAATAGCAGGGATGACCCCTAAATTCATTTTCAACTATCTTCAGCACAATGCTAACCAACGACGGCCACTAGTTAAAAATGTAAAATGCATTTACAACGCCCGGGGTTTTGATATTAAATACCAGGAACTCGGCACCTTGTATTTTTTTGATTGAACCTTTGGTTACCCATAACGAATCTAAAGTAACCGCATATTGCAGCCGATATATATAACAAGTTGCTAATGATTAAAGAATAAATAAAAAACCACCACATGTACTCGAACATATAATACTTCATTCAGCCATTCATGGAGATTTTTAAAGGACTCTCCAATCAATACAATACCAAACCAGTCGCCCTCCCCCACTTGGTCTGGTTGGTTCCATCTGAAGTGTGGATCATTACTCGAGTTTATATGACAGCGTCCTGTGCATGATTACAAGATACTCACACGAATTTGTTTTACAGAAATTATGTGGGTGCTTCTCTTGTGCGACATCATCTGGTTTATGCGTGGAATTATGTCGATAGTCCTTGCAAGTTGTGTCGTCCTATGTCGACTAGTACTTGATCATGGATGTCAGATGATGGTGTACCACCCTTTACTTTTCCACGAGGAATTTTCGCTCCATCAGCACATCATAATCACTGCGCGTTATTCAATAGACTTGCTGAAGTTGAAGTTGATGCGCGCGACCCCAAGTAGTAATGACCCGATCAGACAGCAGTGGAGTAGATGTGCCACCGCGTGCGCTGTCGTTTGCATATAGAGAGTGAATCTTATCGAAGTTAGCCGTCGTTGGTCCGAGTGGCTTTAGACAATTTGCTTCAGTTAACAGTTTACTATCGAGTGCAAATACACTGTGTTTGCATTTTACTCCCGTGCAAAGTTACAGTGAGGCCAGTGGGGGGCATTCTATGCTTGGTACATTTACGAAAAATGCGGCTTAATTCAAAAATTGATCTGTCAATATACGTCCAACAAAATTTTATTGTATGTGTGATTGACAAAATGATAGGTTAACCATAGGTCAACTATCTCCAAAGCAAACCCACAAAGAAAGAAGAAAAGAAAACTGCAGCTTAACGGCTGTTAACGCTTTTCCACCAGAGGAATTCGGTCAGAGCGAGCTTGTGTGGTGGCAGTGATTAAAATCTGTTTCTTAAAACTTGTTATAGTAAAGTTTGTGGAACAAAGGGTGTCCCAAAATTTAAGGAAGAAGTAACTTTTCTCGTTTGAGCTACGATTTTTTATCATGAATTTTAAAGAAGAAGGGTCTGATGCCTTTGGCCCCAAGCATCAAGATGAAAATGAAATGGAGCTGCCAAACTTTAATTATTTTTGTTAATTACTGCTCAACACTGAAAACGCGTTCTTCTTCCGTAAGCCGTTCCATTTTGAATGACTCTCACAGTGTCATTTCTTGCGTTGGAAGCACTTTACCGCATAGTTAGCGCGACATTTAACTGTTGCGTGAATTTTGTGACTCCCAGGAAACGAAATATTTATTTCAGTTATTAGTTATTTATTTATTTATTGTCAATAAGGACTTTAGATATTTAATAAATTTAATAAAATAATATAATAATAAATGGGTCGAATGGAAGGGATCTACAATTTTATGCCGGTTCCAAACGGCTAATTGAGAAGCTCCTTCATGACATTTATACTCTCGGATGTTTGTCAGACGTTTGCGAGAGGTGGCGCAGCGGAAAAAAACCATAAATAAGAATTTGGGTTTTTTCGGGATTCGAAAATGGGACCCCTCGCTTCTTTTAGACATTTAGCAGGGCAATATTTGAGACAATATTCCAGGTAAACTTATTTGTAGGTGGACAGTGTTATAGTATCGTGGGATTTTTGTTCTTTTTATAAAATGTTACCAATTAAAAAAACTAACAAAACGCAGAGTTGTTGATTTACACAATTATATTTAAAATAAATACAATGGTCTAAATATAAACACTTTTTCCTACCGATTAGTTCCCTAAAGTGGGGCCAAGTTTTGACGCAAAAACAAATTTACATAGTTCTGTAGAAATCCGTTCACATCTTCCCCCTGGTAATGGCCAAGGCACCATTGTCCAAAACCAATCTTGATATGTTGATAAAGTTATACAAATTCAGTATGTATGTTCAGTAATAAGCCGAAAAGTATATGGGATTTATTTAAAGATTTAGTTGAAACAAGTGGAAAAATCGCATCTACCCGAGGGAAAACTTTTCCAATGGGCATAGTAAAACTGCGCTTGGCGATGTACGACAATAAGAACACTTTTCCGAATTTCAAATAACAGTCAAAATATTGGTGAAAACCCGATCAAGATTTGAAACTAAAAGCTTCATAGAATTAAAAGCAGTTGAAAAGTCGCATAAAGTTTTCTTAACTGCGCCACCTCTCGCGAACATCTGACAAACATTCGAGAATAGAACTGTGTATTACGAAAAAACTTCTCAACTCGGCATAAAATTGTCCTTCTAATTGTCCCAAAAAAAAAATAACTCACACAAAACGAATGGTTGTGAGAAGCTAATCCAGGGGTACGAGTATATCCCTGTTGCACAAACTATTTATTTTTATTAACGTTAGACGTATCTCAATCTGAGAGAAGAGGATAAAATCAAATAAACCGATAGAAAATATGAAAGGTCGTATCCCCTTTCATATCTTCTATCGGTCCGCCAAATAACTTATTTTTTTTTTTGAAAATGCTATAAAAAAAAAACTACTGAATATTTTCTCAAATTTCTTTTTTTTATTTGAAAGTACAATCCTTCCGGTTAATAATGGAAAATAATTTCATTCAAATGGCTGCCTCGGCTGGCCATGCAGTAGCCTACACGAAGATGCCGATTTAGCCAAAAAAAATCATCTTTTCAGCGGGTATGTAAATAAGCAAAATTGTCGCATTTGGGGCACAGAAAACCCGCACGCATACATTGAAAAGCCGATATACCCAAAACGAGTCACTGTTTGGTGCGGAATTTGGTCCAGAGGCATAATTGGGCCATTTTTCTTCGAAAATGAGCAAGGAGTGGCCGTTACAGTCAATGGCGATCGTTATCGGGCCATGTTGAATGAATTTTTGTTTACAAAAATTGAAGAGGAGGATATTGGCAACATTTGGTTTCAACAGGACGACGGCGCTACGTGCCCACACAGCCAAAGCTACACTCGATGTTTTGCGCCCTGCTTTTGAAGATCGCATTATCAGCCGCAGAGCTGATGAAGTTTGGCCACCTCGGAGCTGCGATTTGACACCGTTGGACAATTATTTGTGGGGTGCCGTAAAAGATAAGTGTTACGCCGACAAGCCAGAGACAATTGACGCTTTAAAGGACAATATTCGTGAAGCCATTGGTGAAATACAGCTGCACACAATCGATAATGTGCTTAAAAATTGGACCGATCGTGTAGGCTACTGCATGGCCAGCCGAGGCAGCCATTTGAATGAAATCATTTTCCATTATTAACCGGAAGGATTGTACTTTCAAATAAAAAAAGAAATTTGAGAAAATATTCAGTAGTTTTTTTTATAGCATTTTCAAAAAAAAAAAGTTATTTGGCGGACCCTGTACCTGGATAATGATATCATACAAACTGGTATGAAGAAGCTTCCTGTGAAAATAGGATGATATTATTTTATAGAAAACTAAAAACAGCAATCGGCAAAAGTAAATTTAAAAATATCTCATGTAATCGGAGATAATATTGCGAAGAAGGGATAATGAAGGAAGAACGTTTATACGCAAGCAGAAATCAGGGTGGAGGGACAAAGATTATCTGGCTCTTGCAGAACAATTCAACAGTTGGCAGTAGTATTTTCAAAAGGACACTAAAAAATGAATGCCGATGAAAAATGAAACTACAAATAGGTGACGCATGGTTCAAAATGTACGATTATCTGTAGTAACTATAATCTACATAGTTACTACAGATAAATAGGGGAAAGAGTGAGCATTAAAAAATATGAAAAGTTTATGCATTCAATACAGACCCATACACTTGGAAAAGAAATTCTGCAAGCAGCTAAAAGGACGCTTTTAAAAGAGGTTCCCAGAAATTCAAATAAAATCAAAAAAGGACATGAAATTCACTTTAAAAGATATCTCCGGAGCAGTCCTAACGAATGGTCGCCTGAGATGACAAGAACAAAAGATATACCGTGATATAAGAGGCAACAACGAAACAAAGGTTTCTGCAAACACCTTTCACCGATATAGTTAGATTACTAAGACACTTCCAATCACGAGTAACTAGTAGGAAGCAATCGCTGCAATGATGAGTACGAAGACATCAACTAATTAAGTCGTAATTTGTCGTACAAAGGATCGGAACGGGAGAAGCAGGATTTATCGACGATTTTGTTACTCGAACTTTTTACAGTCTCTTTTTAATTGTCATTTGGGGATCTATCGCAATTTAGGCTATTTAATTTAAAGTTTGGCGATATTTAGGCTTTTATAATCTATAAAAATATTTATACTTTTGTTACGTTGAAACCTTTTGCAAATAAAACACGTGAATTAAATTAAAATAAAACCATTTATTCCGTTTTCGTATACCCAATAGCCACTACAAATCTGACCGCACGTCTCACCCCAATTACCGATCAACTCTCACTGCTCGGCTCGTCCCTTTTACCAACGGGAGTGGTGAACAATCTCATGAGTTTGTGTTGGTCCGTCACACACCAACATCGACGAGGGTGAACTTTATGTTGTTACACTTTTATTGCGAACATACCTACACTTTCAAGACAGTTAATTGTGAATAAGCCAGCTCCGTTTTCATACAGTTTTTTAACTCTCACATCGCAGCAGTAAAATCATTCCACAAGTTAAGCATGAATACGAAAACACGCTGTCCAAGTTTAGATAGATCATAGGTACGCCCCCTTCAGAAAAATTTTCTATTTTTTTGTTAACATTGCAAGATGGAAACTAGAAAAGTCTTTCAATTACGAGTTTGTGTAATGCTTTTTTTTTTTTTTAATTTAACATTGTCAACTTTAAAAAACAATGGGCCTTACTAATAATCATTTTAAGCCTTCACACTAAATATTTGATAGGTCACAATATGCAATTTTGTATGGAAAATTTCCCCAATGTGAGTTCGAAAAATTTAGCCTAGACACTAAAACTGATTATTAGTATTGCGGAATATAATTAAAGAATTACAAAAAAAAAATGCATTTTTGTTCTTCATATTTGAGTTTGGCTATTTTTGGATCCTAGATTTTTCAAATTTTTGCTCCATGCCTCATATAAAAGCTGGCAGCACTGGCGGGATGTAAAATATTTTCTTACAATCAGAAAAATTCTAAAATTTGTCTTCTTAATCGCGAAAAATTAAACTCGAAGGAAATTCAATTATAAAGGATGTCCCATAATTCACGCAAAATGTAATTTTGATAGAAAATACTGATTTTTAATTAGAAAGCTTACATTTTTTATCGATTCATAGGGTATACAAATTGGGGTTATGTATGGAATAGCACATCAGATATTTAGATTTGTTTAGGCATCACATTGAAATAAATTACCCAAATCGTATGGATTTTTAGAAAAGCGTGCGGCTTAATATCGTCTTTTAAATGATGGCTGTCCCAGAGATCGCTATGGGCTCACTAAGGTGCCTAGTGTCTTGTGACTTTTCTCTTCAGAGCTCTGCGTATAGCCTAAACCTATCCTTACCTAAAATATCGATAAAAATTTGGCGTTTATCATCATTCAGAAGGTATGAGAATTTAAATTTTTCTGAAAGACGGCGGAGGCGATTGTCGGTCCCCCTCACCAGTGGTCCCAGACTGTGAAGATTGTTTTCCCCCTTTTTTTTTATAAGAAATTTGAATTGAAATGATTTTCTTTTCTATGAGACAAAACGTCAAATCGAGTGAATGCATTCAGATACACAAAAATTCTTTCGTAGACGTTCGATGGCCTGTTTTATTTCATATTTAGTGTGAACATTTCATTTTGAGTAAACCTTGAAATTTATTTGTAATGGAAATGCGTTTACATTTTACTTTAAAGCAATTTAAGTTTCAAAGAGATTTTTGATTTTTTTTTCCCCTTTTTTAAAGCTTTTCCCCTCGTTTTCCCCTTTTTCATTTAAAAAGCCTCAAAATTTGTCTCAATCTGGGACCACTGCTCCTCACTAAGTAAGGATATAGAAATTTTACTTATGCCTGACCGTACCAACAGGAGACCACACCGGATAGCAAAGTCAGACTTAAATCGAATTCCAATTTTTGATATTTTCCATTCTTTCTCAATTGGTCCCACTGTTCCCCACATTCACTTCTGCCTTACTCTTTTGTTTACACCTCATTCTGAGGGCATTTCTATAATGCACCCATCCCATTGAGCCGCTCTTAATTATGTTAATGACAACCAAGCGCTGTGTGCGCAATATCGATGGCACTCTCGCCAGGACATCGCAGCAATGTCTGCCATTCCCCCCTGTGTTGTATTATACTTGCGACTGAATTATGTTAAATTCTTTACTCAACAGGAGCCGGCCCATTAGCATGCACAGCATGTCCACTTCACTTCATGTTAGACGGAGGCCTGTGCATGGAATGCCTCGGCTCACAGTTCTACGATTCACCAACGCAAACGTGCAAAACGTGTCACGAGTCATGTCGTTCGTGCAGCGGTCCCGGCCAGTACTCCTGCCAAACGTGTGCATTCCCACAGCACTTGGATCGTCTTAATAACCAATGTGTGCCTTGCTGTCCAACAGATGCAACGCCCGAGGATCAATCGTGTTGCCGTTGCGACAAAGAAAGTGGTAAGTGAAAGAGTTCTCTTGTCGTGCTGGCATAAATTAGTTCTGTTTATGTTTTCTTTTTTCTTTGCCAATCCTTAGGCGGCTGCATCAATGCCTCACCGGCTGGAAAACGAAGAATAGCCGCTGGTGCGGAGCAACAATTCGGCAGCCCATACAATGGTTTCGATGATGGCTCATCGAATGGAGTCCTTTCACGTGTCGGTTCACCTCTGACAACAATAACTGCCATTGCGGTTGCAGGATGTCTCCTCATTGTCACAGTGTTTGCAGTCATCTTCGCAATTTTACAGGTAAGCAAAAGCACCATTGATTTTACAGATACATAGAGAGATGGATGTTTTCCAACAGCAGTTACTTTAATCCTTGCATATGGGACTGAAGGGTAGATGATGGCCAACAAGGTTACACTAGAAACCAATTAACACTTTTAAGTGGCATCTGCCGGCACACAGATGCAGCCGGACCTGAGCTAACATCAATTGTGTAAGAGGACACATTGCAGACCGTTGTTGGGCAGGGCTCGAGTGGAAATTTCATATTCCAACAATTAGTAGAGTGCATTACGTTTGAGTGTGATGTGATGCTTTGATTGTCTTTGGATGGCACCAAAAGCAGACAGTAGGTCTCCGTGCGATGGGGGAGTGTGAGTCGATGTGTTGCCGTTTATGGAGTCTGGCAGTCGGTGTTAATTGTGAGAACATCACTTGCATGGACATAGTCGTTTTTCAGGCACTCTATCACTTAAGGAAGTTCTAGTGCATGTAGTTGGCACCTGTCAGAAGAAGAAGCAATTCAATTTGGGAATAGATGGTCACCCTTTAGAATTGCCTGGCTTTATTTCGGCCATAAGGACGGCGGATTCAAGAAATAATCATAATAATGATGAGATGGATCTTCTGCAGTCTGAATTTCTGAAAATGCTTGAAAAGTTGTTAGGAACGCCATCTTTTGCTCGTCTATGACATTGAGGTTAAGTTTGCCACTATACTTACTTACTTATTTAGGTGGCGCTGCAGTTCAGTGTGAACCAGGGCCTCAACCAAAAAGCCTCTCCCAGTTAGCCCGGTCCTTAGGCAACTGCCTCCAGTTGCGCCCTCGAAGTTGGTTGAGGTCGTTTTCTACTTGTGCGCGCCACCAGAGTCTACTTAGTCTTTCGGGAAAGGGCTCCACAACACAGTTGCCTTCTCAGCGCAAAGAAACAGCGATTGGCAAGAGTTATTCTCCGTTTTATTTCTGATGAGATGTCATTTTCAGATGTTATAGCAGAGTCAACGTAGACAAAGTCCCTTACAACCTCAAAGTTATAGCTGTCTACTGTGACGTTCTGCCCGATTCGTCGATGTTGGGTGTCCCTTCTTGTTGACAGCATATACTTGGTTTTGCCCTCAAAACCGCTAAGTCCATTTTAGCCGCTTCTGTGTCGATACTTGCAAACGCGCAAGTGACAGCTCGCTGTGGTCTTCCAATTATGTCATGCAAGTAATTGTACAGACTTTTGAAAGATCGTACCTCGTATGTTGGCTTATGAGCTTCGCACAAGTCGTTTAAGTTTGTTGTTAAAGAAGTCACATGACAGCGCGTCGCCTTGTCTAACCTTTTTTCGACATCAAAGGTGTAGGTTAGGAATTACCGACTTCGATGCAGCAGCGTGATTTCTCCATCGTCATCCTACACAGACGGACGAGTTTGGTAGGGATGCCAAAACTAGACATGGCTCTATATAGCTTGTCTTTATATATACTGTCATAGGCGGCTTTGAAATCGGCGAAAAGATGTTGAGTATCGATTTGGACTTCTTGGGTTTTTTCCAGGATCTGCCTAAGTGGGAGAACTTGATCGACGGTGGACTTTCCTGGCCCAGTTTGCCACCATAATCTAGTATGATTGCAGCTTGGAAACCCATTTATATTCTTCGGTTGGTCCGTAAATTCGGTCTCAGTATACGTGGCGCCCAACGTGAGGCTGTATTTTTTCTTTGCGAAGGTGATATTTCGAGGATTTTTTTAAAGCTGTCCATTTAGTGGATCGTTTTAATCATTTTTGAAAGAACATCAAGCTACAATCCATCAATTTGAATCCACTCTTTGAGTCGGCGTTCACCCAAATACCAAAGACCACTGCGAAAGGTTGTAGGTTTTGAATTGTATCCCTCTTTCCTGCTGCAATATTGTGATCGATTTGCTTGAGAGGTAATCTGCTGTCTCGTTAGGTAGGGTTAGGTATCCAGCAGTTTGTTGCTCTCTCTGTCAATGAGTCAATTCTGTGTATAAGCTTATAGATTCGTGTGCTGTTCCCTGTTGTCAATTCATCTGTTCTATCTTTATATTTCGAATCTTTCAACTGCTGGGATTCGCTATGAAATAAGTTTCAAAACAAGTCCAACTTCCTGCGAGATAGCCACAAATATAAGTTTTTTTTTCGCACCAGTGCAGTTCCTTTGTCTGTCATTTGAAGGATTGCTTTATCTGCCGTATTCGTCGTCACGAGACGCAAGATCGGCTTTAAATTTTATTGAGTAAGAGCATTTCCTGTGGTCGATTCGTTTTTGCCATGCCACAGATCTTATATTGGAATGAATACCAGGCCCGAAAATTCCACTATAGTCTGTGTCCGGGTGTCCTCTTTTGAGAGCACCTTCGATAGCTTCTTACGGCTTCAACTATGTGTCCCCCCATTGGAGGACGGAGGAAACAGATGCGTATGTTGGGGATTTTCAAATTTCATTGACATCGACAAGAACATTCAACATACGAGTACTACTCACAGCGAGCAGGCACAGAAACGGAACGAAACGAAACCCCCAGAGGGAATACTTTTCGTTTAATATCAAGGAAATTATATTCGACCTCAAAAGCATCCCTAAAAACAAAACATTCTTCAAGGCATCAGTTCAATTCACCTTCTAAAACATGCACTCGATTGTCCCTCAAAAAACATATCATCAACCTAGCCAACCCACATCCGTAATAAGGATTCATTCAATACCAGAACGGCGGGGGTTGCCTCCCGTACCGTTACTATGACAATCTTGCCCATAGCTATACCAAGCATCAGCCACCCACTCCGACGACGTACAAATGCTCGCTTTGTGATTTCCGCTGGGACATTTACCATGCAGATCTTTTCTGCATTGTCGTGTACATTTGGTTCTTCCACCAATTAGATTGCGAGGACTTTCGCAATGCCACAGCGTACGGATGGTGCCACGTCCGCCCCTCCCGTGGGGATGCTTTCTAACTAAAAGCTGAAATACCAAACGCGTTGTATCACATCAATTGATATCAAATACACGTCAGACGAATGCGCGACTTTGAAGCTGCGTATATATACAATTCGGTGGTTATTTACCATGCAAGTCGGGCGCACTCTTCGTCACGGAAGCATTCAACCAGAATGTGCACTCTGGACCAGAGTTTGCAGAGAAATGCAGATACAACCATCGATTGGGGCATCAAAATAACAATCGAGTTCCGTTGAGGTTGACGTCGCATCTATCGCTCTGTTTGTGTTTGTCCATGAAATGACCATAAATAATTTGGCATTGGTCACGACGGCCTCCTCATTGAGGAGCATTGCATTCACGTGGTCGAGGGTTGTATAGGTTCGACCATTATCCGGTTCAGCAGATCAGCAGCGAATTAAATAAACGAAATACGGCGGAGGGATAGCGAAAAGAATCCTCGCCACATTGGCATTCGAATCACCACCAAATTGGCTAACCACCTGGTAAATTTATCAGATTTCCTCGTTTAGCTTTTGGCGTGCACGCGGAAAAAGCTTTTTACCTCGTATCAGCTTCGCATGGCTGGAGACCAGTAATGGTGGCCGGGCGATACCAAGCGGATGTCAGTGGTTTGCCGGATCAGTGTGTTTGACAAATTGAAGTGGGTTTGAAAATGACATTTGTCTCTCTCTCTCTCTTTGCAGCGCACGAGCAACAGTTCGTCAAGGGACAACCACAACGGCGTGCGGTACAACAAACTGGCTACAAAGAAGAAGCGATCTCGACGAAACTCCTCTTCAACGCTACTCAATATCGATCTCAATAATGATGAGGATGACGATGACGACGACGACGACGACGACGATGACGAGGAGGAGGACGAAGGCGAAGCGCACGACGAGAAAGATCCACTCGAGCAAGACGAAGATGCAATTGCCCTTGTTCGCTACGACAATGACAACGTCGACGACAAGAAAGTGCGTGAGTGCTTTCAAAAAACCAAAACCCGAACTGAAGAACAACAGCCGATGGTAGCGCGTCCGCCTTCACTGAAGAAAAAAGCTAACGCGACTAAAACAAAGACCGCCTCAAGGTTCTTTACCAAGAAGACTCATAACACCACCAGCAACACGCTCGAACATGATGTAAGCTTCAAGCAGACGGACGACGATGATTTGAACTTCACCCTAAGAACATAAGAATAGACAAAACGTGAAGACAAACAAAACTGAAATGCAAGACAAGCTCCTCCACAATGTTCCCATCTTTTATATATTTAAAAGTGTTTTTTTTTTATTTTCCTCCACGATTTGATTGTATATTTTTGTATCTTAATTTTTTGTTGATTGTAAACCTTTTCTTAATTTTTATAGAAAATAGTTAAATATATATATTTTATGCTGTAGGTTTAAGTTATTACTGTAATTTTATTTTTTTTTCTGTACAATTATATATGAATTTTATTTGAAAATAACAAAAAACTAAGACATTGTAGGTTGGCGACTTGTTTTTTATTATTTTTTTGGACTAAGTTTGCATGGCAAAATCAAAAAGTGTGCTGAATTTTTTATGTTTTTTTTTTGGTTGCATGACAGCCTGAAAGGAGCTTAGAATAAAGCGAACATTATGCAGTCCAGTCCGCACTATGAAATTTTCCTGCATTATTCAATTTTTAAGTACCTCTAAAACCCTGTGAAGCTTTTGCGGCAACTTTAAAATACAATAGAAGAACGGTCAATATTCAATAGGACTGCATAGGTTTTCCTCTTTCATGGTGCGGGAGCTCCATTTATCTCTTTATCGTCGACTGATAATTGCGACTAATTTTCAACAATCAAAGTGAACAATTCGCCACCCAATGTGGGCCCAAAAGCTTATGTAAAGGTTTTATTTTTCTAAGAGTAAAGGTTCAAAATGACAGGTGCCATGTGCGACATAAGTTTTACAACAGAAAATTGTGAAAAGTGCTACATTTGTAAGATAAGTCGTAGCTGAGAAGAGTTTTCCGGTTTTGACGAAAATTTTACCACAAGTCAAGCTTAACCAACGAGGTAATTTCGACACAAATTCCGACAACGCCTTGCTTATGTGCGACTTACAGGGCCTTTCATTCACAGAATAATGTTTCCAAAAAGAAAACATAAAAGAAACAAAACATCAAGTGTCCCGGTGCCGAATTAAAATTTAAGCCTTATAGGCTTATATCATAAGAATGCAAAAAAGCGCCAACAAAATCGGTTGAAATTTTGTTTACACTTGATGACGGTAAGTAGGGATGAACTTCAACTGATACACTTAGACCCTTAGGGTTGTGATACCACGTCGATGTATTCCCAAAAGGTGGCACTTGTGGGCTTCTAATTGCTAATTCGCCGATATTAACGAGGACAAGGGATTCAAACTAGAGCATCCTTTCCAGAGATAAAGTGGGATAGGATAGTGCTAGTAAAAAATTAGTCTCATTCTCATTTTCATGCCTGCAGATGAATTGCACGGAAGGCTTGACCACTTCCAAAAAGAGCTAGAGAGGCTCTTACTTCGTCTGATGAGTATGACAGAGGGAATAATCGTAAAGAAAATGGTTACATTCGTCTTACCTGATGAGATGGTGAAAAAAGTACGTATGTCGATCGAGCAAGTCTCAACTGAACGCCCTGCGGATCATTATTGAACAGTGCGTCGAATACCGAACACCTCCTGTTTGACAAAAGCTCTTTTGCGAATGTCAAAAGAGAGCTTGCTCGGCGCCAGATTTATGTAAATACCACAACTTTCAATGTAAAGCCTAACGATCTCTACGAATTTTATGATCTATTTCAAATGAGTCTAACGTGCTCTATTTTTGGCGGCAGAGACGTCGTGCGATATAAATCTAAAGCGTAAAGTTTTACTAAAGAACGGGACAGGAACCAATTGAAACACTCGTCCTAGACATACATTTTGAAAAGGTGAAAGCCTGGACACTGTGCAATGAAATCCATTAGCAACAATAGAAGTAAAGCGGCTCGACTAAGAAATTAATGTCACAGTTGACAGCGCAGCACAAAAATTCTAAGAGAGCTAAAGGGTTCGAAAGTCTTTAGGAAAATAACTCGTTCATTCACTAATTATCAATATCCCACTTATCGAAAAGAGTCTCCGGTGTGGGATACATAATTGAATCCTCAACAACTCACGATCTTCCGCCGAACATAATTATTGAAACAGGAGAAAGTTATCTGAAGTAAGTACGAGCGGAGTTTCACGGTTCTTTTTCACCCAAAGATTCAAGAAGTATTCGAATTTTGATAATTGAACCGTTCCGCATGGAGCCCATTGTGATCGTCAAAGTTTCGCAAACGACTTCGTTCAAAGGATCTTCCCTAGTAAAAAAGTATTTATTTGTAAAAACTGGCTCTTCGAATAGTTCAATGAAATCAGGGAACAACGAAATAAATAAATAAATATTTCGCAGCTTATTCTGTTGAAAAACTAGGGAAGAAATTTTGCAAAAAAAAGGCGTCCAAAATTTTACTTGGTAATACTGCAATGAAATCTATAATTTGAATTTTTCCAGTGACTATTGGGCCCTATCGAGGTATCCGTTCGGAATTAAGTCGATTTCAAGATTTGCAAAAAAAGAATAAATTCCGTCATCTATTGCTGGTTCACGGAGGACGCGATTCGACGCCAGATTTGAGTTTCGTTTTAGAATTTTTTCCGAACGGATACCTCGATAGGGGTGATTATCGGAAAAACTCAAACACAAAGTACAGCAACGCATGACCGAATTTGTATTACCCGTGTTACTTAAAGAGGTTTTGACTGTTGTACATGTCAAAGAGTGTCCGGCGTTGCTTCACCGATTCAGTTCGTAGAAAATTCCATTTTAAACAGCTGACTTTGTTCAAAGGATTTGATTGCTTCTTTGCAGCCTGTGTGACATTTAATAGTTTTTTTTTCTATTTTTTAAAACGATTCTAACAACATTTATGCAATTTGTTTGCTCAGTCCCCCTTTTGTTTCAATACCGAATAAACTCCTGTCGACAACCCTGATCAGACCGTACGACTAAACAGAAACACAAAACTATTATTTAAACTTGCATTTCAACCGACAAGTCGTAGCTAAAACACATGTACACCTTTTCCGTACCCGTACCGTATGGCAAAACAAAAAATACAAATTCAAACGAGTAACGGACAACAACTAACAAGCAAACAATTGATGGATTTACTAACAATATGATGTACATAAACATATTTTATACATAAACAAGCACACACCATGTAAATTTACAAGTGAAAATAAATTAATAACGCATCAGTGTAGATAGGGTAATTAATCTAATTGTATTTTTTTATTTTCATTTTTTTAATACCTTTCTATCTATCCCGAAAAACTTTAAAATTGCACATCCACTGAACATGCATTCAATCTCATTATAATTAAAAAAATATATGTATAATCTTTCCGGTGTAGTAGGAATGTGTAAATAACAAAATAACTATTAAGGCAAATTAATACATTTAACGGAAAAGTATAAACGTGATTCTATTATTGGCACTTGAAGAATTAAAACTAAAACTAGAACTCTGTAAGTTTTCCTATAAACTCCTTCTTAACACGGGAAACTATCTAATTCTAAGCTGTTTAGCATTTTGCTACATGCTTCGTACTGAGGACGGAAATGCTAATAAGACCAAAAGACACCAGAAAAAAATCTAAACAAATATACCTAACTCTATATCACATTTTGTAAAAAGTACAGTAAAAAGGAGTAGCAAATGTTAGACTAACATTTTTGTAGATAATTTCACTTCTGGACTTTTATTTAGTTTACTCGAATTTGATTGAAAAAACAAAATCTAAAATTAACCTCTTCACGTGTGTATGTAGCATAATTGTAAATTGACAAAAAAATTATATAACATAGTTAGTACATAATTAAGTTAAAGGTTATAAGTTGATTCATTTGCTTCTCTACACCTAAACAAATATAAATGCGTAGGATCTAAGACTTTGTTCGAAAACATGTTAAAACTTTTGTATATGAACATCTTCTTTTTAGCAAATGGATGAATGCAAATGTGAGGTTATTTAAACAAAATAATGTAAACAAATTTAGTAAACAAAATTATCTAAACAATTTTATATGGGGTATGGATGATATATACATAGGAACATTATATTACATAGATTTTTATTTACATTCGTTTTAATAAAAATGAAGCGAAAATTTAATAAAAATATATTTAAGGTGTAATATTAAAAACAAAAAAAGGGCACTGAAAGTGTTGTTTTGAACAAGAATGATATACTTTATAAATAAATTCAAAAATATACATTTTTAAGTGGTTAAATCTAAATGAATGAAAACAGAAGAAAAATATTTAATTTAAATTTAAACTAAAAAACGATGAAGGAATTAAATAAATAAAAGCAACAAAACAATATGCAAAAATGTGAAAGAGTTTGTTATTATTGCTGGGACTCGGAGATAACTCGACTTGTTGGTGAAAGACTTCTCGATTGCTGAAAGACTTCGCAGGGTGAGTAAAGAATAATTGAACAAAACAGAAAGCATTTCTAAATGTTCACAAGTAAGTCAGCAGAATTACAGCCAGGGAATTGCTTTTTAAGTACAAGGGGGTAGATGTTACTCTTCGACGCCGAATGCAAAGAATACTGAGTCCTTATGGAACTGTGGAGCCTATGTATTCTTTTTCCACAAAAAAAAAAATTGCAAAATTGTTCAAATTGAATATTCAAAGAGAGTCTCTAATTTGCAATCAATTAATGAAAGTGCACACAATTATTGGTATGGTTTCTGCATGACTCAGCCTGCGATCCTGTAAATATTTTATTAAATAGCCGGCTCGACAGGTCCGTATAGGTATCCTAGGCCTAGTTTATCACAACCATTCATTTGGTGTGTGTTTTTAATTTTTGGACGGATGGAAAGGACCTTCAATTTTATGCTAATTCAGAACGGCTGCATTGAGAAGCAGTTTCATGACAGTTATAGCCTCGAATGTCTGTCAGAGCCAGTGTTGCCGCTAAGAGAAAAAAAAGTCCGCTAGATCACAACGTAAAATCCGCTAGAAATGTTAGTTTTTGCATCGCAAAAATCCGCTAGAATTCGCTAAAATATCAAGCTGAAAGTATAAGTTCAAAAAATACATACATAATATTTAAAAGTAAATTATCATCGAATCAAATAAATAAGAAAACAAAACAATCAGCAAATTCAAGTAAAAAAAAAAACGTTTTGGAAAAAAAAGGAAGTTAAAAATTACAAATTAATTTCCAACTCAAAGATGGATTCATCTAGGGTGATTTTTTAGCTGGTTTGGTTTTGGCAACACTGGTTTTGACAGCTGACGTGTGTTTAGTACCTTGTGTCACTGTCAAACAGCTTCAGTTTGGTTTGCAATTTAACCATGGATCGTCTTACAAATGAACAACGCTTGCAAATTATTGAATTTTACTATCAAAATTCGTGCTCGGTTCGAAATGTTCATCGCGCGCTGCTTCCATTTTATGATCGGCATTCTCGACCTTCTGAGCAGTCTATTCGGAAGATTGTGACCAAATTTCGCACCAAATTTACTTTGTTGGACATTAAACCACCAACACGTTTACGTACTGTGCGTAGTGAAGAAAATATTGCGGCCGTATCAGCTAGTGTGGCAGAAGACCGCGAAATGTCGATTCGGCGCCGTTCCCAGCAGTTAGGCCTTTGTTACAGCACTACGTGGAAAATTTTGCGGAAGGATTTGGGCGTAAAGCCTTTTAAGATACAGCTGGTGCAAGAACTAAAGCCAGCCGACCTACCACAACGCCGAATTTTTGGTGAATGGGCTCTTGGAAAGCTGGCCGAGGATCCGCTTTTTTATCGAAAAATTGTGTTCAGCGATGAGGCTCATTTTTGGTTGAATGGGTACGTAAATAAGCAAAATTGCCGCATTTGGAGTGAAGATCAGCCAGAAGCATTGCAACAGCTACCAATGCATCCCGAAAAAGCCACTGTTTGGTGCGGTTTATGGGCCGGCGGCATTATTGGGCCATATTTCTTCAAAGATGATGCGAATCGCAGCGTTACTGTCAATGGTGAACGCTACCGAGCGATGATAACAAACTTTTTTTTGCCCGAAATGGAAGTTCTTGACTTGCATGATATGTGGTTTCAACAAGACGGTGCCACATGCCACACAGCACGCGAAACAATGGCGCAATTGCGAGGCGAGTTTGGTGAACAGTTAATTTCACGTTTCGGGCCGGTCAATTGGCCGCCTAGATCGTGCGATTTGACACCATTAGATTATTTTTTGTGGGGGTATGCCAAGGCTAATGTGTATAGGGACAAGCCCGCTTCGATTGACGCACTGGAAGCCAACATCCATGCATTCATTCGTGAGATACCGGCCGATATGTGTGAAAGAGTATGCCAAAATTGGACTCAGCGGATGGGCTACCTGAGACGCAGCCGCGGTCAACATTTGCATGAAATTATCTTTAAACATTAAATTGCAAGGTTCAAACTATCGATTCAAATAAATATTTCATTCATTTTTTCGAATTTTTTGTGTTTTTTTTTTTAAAAAAAGTTCTAAACCTCTTAAAAAATCACCCTTTATTTCTAAGTTTGAGGCCTCAGTTATAGTTCTTGAATAAGATTGCGATTTTATTGGCTATCCGATTTTACTTATTACGTCTTCTGGTAGATCGTAATTATAGCAGCTCTTGTTCATCACTTTTAATTGATTTCTTATTGTTCTTACTGAATTTAACGTCAGCGTTGAAAGTTGGTTTCGCAATTTGTTCTTACGATGTTCATAAAAAAAAATCGACCATGAAAAACTTCGTCGCGGCGCCGCCTACTAAACAACCAGCTACTGGCATATGCAACCAACCATACAGAGTGGTAAATATTTACAAACAGGCACGGAGCTGCCACTTTTTTTAACATGTTTGTAGTACCAGGGTTTGGTAGTAAAAAACCGCTAGAATTCACTAGATTTTATTTTAGCGACAACATTTTATTAAAAATCGTCGGGAGTCTTAAAAATCCACTAGATCCAGCGACAAAATCGCTAGAACGGCAACACTGGTCAGAGCTCAGAGGTTCGCGAGAGGTAAAATGTTATTCATGTTTTTCCGGGGGTGAAAGCTGAGACTCCTCATTTGAGCCACTGTGCCTGTGGTTATGCGCTACGGTGACCATCCGTTAATAATGAAACAGTTCAGTATTTGAAGACCATGTTCATTGTGAATTATTTTGTACACAAGCAAGTAATCTAGTACTTACCAAAAATGCGTACCATTTATTTTTAGGAAGAATAATTACAATTTTTTTTAAATTTGTTTCCTTTATTATTCAAAATTGTAAAACATGGTCACCGTAGGGTTAAATGCAAAAATGCTAGAAACGTATAAGCCATTAGCAGAGAGACGGTCTAATTTGATTTAGAGGATTGCCTTCAAAAAATGAGTTCGGATCTACTGAAGTAAGTTACAGACGTCTTCTTTTTACTGAAGTGTTACCTAGAAAATCTACAAACAAATCTATCGAGTTCGCTTTTTACTCGACTGGACACAGGGAGGGTCATGTGTTTCGCGCGTATCCTATGTACGTTCCTACGGGAGTACCTGTAGCCTAAACGGCTTGATCGATTTTGAAGAGTGAGAAATCATTATTTCTCAATATTCTTCCCCGGAGTGTCATAGGCTAAAAATATAAAAATAAAAAAAGTTAATTTAAAAAACCAAAAAACCCGACTGACTGTAAAAAAGAAGAATTAAAAATATATCAAGAAGACGCATTTAAGTACCTATAACTACCTATTTCGCAGTCGGAGGGTACTCAATACTCATACATATATTTGTAAGACTGTGTAGGTATATAGTCTCCGATTGTCAATAAGTTAAGTATAGGTACTTAAATGCGTCTTGTTCAAATCTTTTCAATTCTTTTTTTTACAGACAGTCGGGCTTTTTTTTTAGTTTTTTGATACCAGTATCCTCGCAAAATCCTATTTAGCGATGGGGTTAACACCAATTCAAACGCGATCCCACAGTCCTATTGGAGCATCGTTTGGTGGGTCTTAAATGATCGGCTCTTATTTTTGAAATGGGAACTTTACTTTACATAAGTCATTACTACAGCAATTTTGCCATGGCTCTGGACAAAAGTTCCAGTTTCTGTGTCCTAGAACAGATGTTCGGTTTTGTCTGTTGTACTAAGAGCACGTCCAACCGCCTCTTTACAAATCGCAGTCACCTGTAAACAGCTCCTTCTAAGGTAACCCGCGTTACCAATAATCATTTTAAGTGTTCTGGCTACATTTTTCGAACTCTCAATTACGGAATTTTCCATATACAAAATCGCATAAACTGTGGTCTATGAAATATAAATATAAGGGAGGGTAAAAAATGGTTTTTAGTAAGGCCCAAAGTCATTAAAAAATATGACAGCAACGCGTCCATCGGGTTTGGGAAAGATAAACGCTGAAAAGATTAGATTTCTCTCAAAATCAGTGCCAAAAAAAATTGGCTTGTAAGTCCGTCAAGAGTTCGGGGACTATTCGCGTTGTCGCCCCGGGCAACTGCTTTTAGATTCTGTGAACGAATGAAAAGACGCCAGCGAAATGACCTTGTAATTCATCTTGGTCTTTATTGGTCTTTTTTCATTAGTTACAGAATTCCTGTTAAAGTTAAATTGGAATTAATTTAATATCAACCAATAAATTTAAATATGCATACTTTTAGTTTCTTTTACATAATATCGTCTTTTTTTCTCTGTCTCAGTAGTAGATAACCTCAAAGTTAAATGTTAGTTTTCACTGACAGATTGTGTGACGTTTATTTGTCAACTTCGGCTGTCGAGGCAGGGTTGTTAAGAACTCGCGTAAACACGGTATTTTGGTGGACAATTGACGTCGCCAAAACGTGAAATTACGCGACCAGGAAACTTCACACGCAATAGAACCATAATTGGTCGTGTTGTGTGGCTTATTGCCCCCTCTTGTTGGAACCGCATATCGTCCAAGTCATGATCTTCAATCGCCGGCCAAAAAAAAATCATTTATCATTCGACCATATCTAAATCGATAAATTCGGATCATCAGCAACTCTTGCACTTGCAGCAGCAATAATTATCGCCCTTACGAGATCAGTAACGCTTCCACTCTCTTCAAATTTCTTCACAATTTTGCCGATTGCTTGGGTAGTCGGTCGATTATGATGATCATAAAAAGTGGCTAAGTTTGAATCACCACTTTTGTAGAAAGTTTTAATAATTTGAACGCTTTGTTCGATTGTTAAGCGATTCATTTTCGTAAATGGCAAACATTGAACTGATATTATGACACGTCAAATGACAGCTGAGTTTGACAGGTGTCAAATTCCAGCGCTACCAAATTGAAACCATAAAATAAGTGACCCTGTATATAGCTCGTCTTCACAGACGCTTCCTAAGACCACTTTGCAACCCATTTAAAGCTCTGAGATAGAGAGCCTTGTGGAGGACAATCTTTCGATTTAGAGTTATCGTATACCAATCCACGGTGACCTATCGACCAGGCCCTGGAATCTATTATACCGATGTCTTATGGCAGCAGACATGTTAGCCTCTAAGGTACTTCAGAAGGCCTTCTTCATAACACAGCTAGCTACCCAATTATGGTATATCTATAAGATTGACTTTGTAGCACATCATCGAAGGAAAGTAGGTCCTAACTCCCAACCACGTTTGACGAACAACTCTTCGTACTCACTCATCGGATTCGTTCTTGTTGCGTACTACCACACAATGAAACTCCACGATAAACACCGCAATCAAGCCTTACGCTCGAGAACAATAATTCACATTTCGCTGCTCAAACCGGTTATGAAGGTGCATCCCCATATTGTCTGTAATTATGCCGTCTTGATCCATCATTCAATTACCCTAAGTAGTTACCGTATCGCAGTTAAACGAATTTCAGTCGGCAATAAACTTTTATTGCCTTGCAGTCGAACCAGACGTGTGTCGTGTATGTGCAGCTAACGATAAAAGCCACAGGATGTTCAATATAAACCCAGACAGGGAGGAACCACTTCATTGCTCGGGAGTCATCATAAACACACACACACACAAGAGCCCGTATAAACCACAACTTGAGGCAGTTTTCCTTTTCAATAACCGCAAATACTAATTGCATTAAGCAGCACACCAGTGATCCGTTCCTACCATCCGACCGATGCACCGTCACCCTCCTCGACAAGCACAACACCCTGTTCTCTTGTTCTTCGGCACAAAAGGGAAGCAATCTCCCGTACCGGTCCTTAATAAACAACCGCGCGCCATATCCCCGACAGCAGACAGGTTGCATTCCTCCCGGCATATGGATGCCGTAATTCTTTCACATATCCTAGACGTAAAAATGCGCCACAAAAAGGACGAGAAAACACGTCAAACGGGAAGAGCAACAACTGAAAAAAAGCACCTCGGCAAAGATATAAAAACTAATTTAATTAGTACGTTCCTACTTAGTAGGGAAGGCGCATATGAGAGGCTACACCCGTATACATCGCTTTCCTGTATCCTGACTCCTCAACAACTGACTTTAGTCAACATGCAGACAACTGTGTGTGCGAGGGTTTTTTTTCGTGCAACTTTCCATTGAGAAAAATGAGGAATCTATTCAACGCCGGAATGCTTCTCTTCTTCTGGCATCCGTTGGTTGTTTTCCCGGAGCCCCAGCCCTTCATCCCCCCCCCCCCCCCCACCACTCCCGGCGAAGTGTATAATTATGTGTTCTTCGGTTCGTTAGATTTACCATACCACTACCGGTCGTGTGCGAGTATGCTTGCATCAAAGTGCTTGCCGCTGTGATGCGAAAACGATGCTAGCCCACATATAGCTGGTCGCTTAAAACCCTTTCCGCACACACACACACACACACACGCTACCGTAAACAGCCGACGTAATTTATTTGAAAAGTTTTTCCTTGATTTTAATTTATTTTGTGTAATAAAATAAAATGTCCATCCCGCTGAGCGCCGGTTGAATGGGCTTGCCTTTTTACCCGGTGGCCGGTCGGCCACAAGAAACCGCAAAATGTTGCTGATATCGCTGCATGATGCTACCGCTACATGCTGCTAGCTCTATTTGGAAACTAATTTCGCAAGATTAAAAGATAAAATTTAATGTTCTTGTCCCAGCGAACAAGGGCGATAAATTCTAATTGTTCTCAAACGGAAGGGATGCTGGCTGGCCTACGAACCGAATTCCCACGGTGACATTATTTATGAGTTTCGGTTTGGCTGCTGATGGTGCGTGCTCGTCGTGTACTGCTGACCCCTAACAGTGGGCGGGCGGCAGTGGTGATGGTCATTTGTTGTCCAATCAAATTGAATTTTCTGCGAGTGCTTATGTGTTGGATCATGTAGTTGTGAATATTCGTTTTTGAAAATTGGACCCAGTGGGTGGTGCTTTTTGTTATCCTGTAAACGATGCCCGCGGCGATAGACTGCTTGAGTTGACGTTTTCATTGATTTACTAAGGAAAATTTTACACCGCCATTCGACGCACGAAGTCTATACACGTACTCATCAAAAATGACAGAAAAAGAGAAAAGTAGCAAAATAACGAGTAACGAGCAGTTCCTCTCTTGGCTCGAAACAGCTCAGAGAATTTCAACCGGCAAGTACTGATAAAAATGTCAAATGCTCAAAATTGACAGGAAACAAATTTAAAATCCGTTTTAAAAATCAATTGTACACAAAAATAAAGGTATCTGGAAATAAGGAAAATTCGGTGGTGGTCGAATGTTCTCCTAGAACGTTTCATATGTTGCAAAAAGGTAAGTTATAAATGTATTCGTGGATTAGATTTCAAAAATGTAAGTGGGCTCAAAGTAGCTTTGGAGTATATTTTCAGCTTTCTGACAGAGCTTCGCTCAATTTTTCTAGTTTGACAGATTTTTTGTGCTTGGCTCGTGAAAGTACGCGGACCTAATAACTCTTAAAAAACATGGTTCCCGTCAAAATGGCAATTGAATTAAATTTAAATTTGAAAAATTCTGGAACAAAATGGCTCACCGTTTTTCAGCGTTTTTAAATAATGTGAATATGTTAGGGGGTTCGGTTACCGTCGCCCCAACTCGAAAAAAAGTGTACAAAAAACCAAAAAGCCCTATAACAATGTTTACAAATAAAACATTCAAAAATAAATATAGATTTTCAAAAGAAAATATGAAAAAATTAATTGAACTCCTTTATTTTCTTTTATTTTCTGTTGCTTTTTTTTCTTCTTCACTTTCACAATTCAAATTTATTAGCGAGCCGTGATGACAGCCAATATGTAATAGTTTTTAGTTCAATTTGGTTAGGTGATGCCAGCTCTAAGCTATTTTAGAGAAAACATCAGTAATTATTATGTGAGTTATTTTCATTTATTAATAAATTTAACTAATGTGTTATTTATTTAACTAAGTGCTAGATAACAGTAGAGAGAAGTAATTTGTATGACATTTTTGGAAAAATACAAGGGGATTAATTATAAAGTTTAAATAAGCGGGTTTTTCAATTAAACGGGTTTCAGTAAAGCGGGTATGACTGTATCAAAGCTGTCTGCTATTCGAAATGTAGCCCACTAACCTTCTGACATCATCTCCTGGTATTCTCTTCTGATTTTTTTTTGAAAGGGCCTTGTCGAAGCCCCTGTCTATAACAGTCAATAGGTGAGACATACTGTCTTATGACACCTTTTTGAGTGCTCGATTTACTGCTGTATGGGGGACACAACTGGGCCAGGGGGGTACAGCGTTCAAGGTAAAGGGTCATTTATATTGCACTCATCATATCGAGTTCAGTTTGGCCCATATGATTCATTTCTCCTGTTCGCGAGTGGTGTTTTGTCAAAATAAGCTCCTATGAAAGCTCTCTTCATGACTCCTTACCCCGATGTTTATCTTGTCAGTTTTTGGGAATTTCTAGGCTCCGCTAGATCCTTGAAATTCTTGAATGCTTAACGTGAAGTCTGATTTTTAGAAACAGTCACTTCGCGTGCTGTCAAACTCCGCGGTACTAATAATCATTTTTAGTGTCCAGTCTAATTCTAATTCTAAGACTCACATAGGCGAAATTTCCCATACAAAATTGCATATTGTGCCCTAGGAAATATTTAGTTCGTGCAGCTTAGAAATGATTATTAGTAAGGCCCACTGACAAGGACTCCCAAAATGGAGTGAAATCTGAATCTCAAAGGAAGAACTTCTCTTCTCCTATTCTCTTCTCAGTGTCAGAGTATGCGGGGCTCATTTAGCTGACTGAAAAGCCTCCATAGTTTTGAAAGGGAATAGAGTCATTGACATGTGATTATAGTCTGTGATAAATCCTTAAGGACACTTCCCACGACAAGGCCAAAACAAATTTAAAATGTTTATTTTATTTATTTTATTTATTTATTTATTCACATCAAATGAGAACATTCACTGCTCTGGCTAGATTACTTAATACAAAATTTAAATACGTAAATACTACCGCCAAAGCCTAACGTTAAAATTAATTTATTCTTAAACGAGTCCCTACTGAGATCAAACTCGAACAAACTACTATAATTATTAGATTCTCTTAGGCATCTGGTAACTGGTTCATTACAACCATAGTTAACTCTATGATAAGGAACATAAAATAAAAAGCGATTTCTAAGCATTCTAGATGGAGCATAAAAACCAATTAATGATAAAAGAAAGGGCAGTCGATATGGTTGTTTATCAAGTCCCGAATGAACATAATTGGAAAATATTGCCTACTACCAAATAATTTGCATCTTGTCTTATACGATGGCATTTCGAAATTGTGTATACAAGTTGCAAATACTTTCTGTAGTTGTACTGCAATTTTTTGTAAAAGCCCTTTCGAGTTAATCGTTGAGACATAAAAAACTCCAGAAGGAAAGACTCCGTACGGCCCCTTTAAGTTTCAAAGGCAATCTCTCTAATTGATACAACTTTTCACCTCCTAAACACCTCTGCTCAGCTGCCGAACTCTTCCTCATTTGTAATTGATATAACGATGTCGTACAGTTGCGAAACTTGTCCGTCCTTTTTTCCGTGATCTGATGGACCATCCAAGGTTCTTTTTTTTTTGTTTCAGAGGAAACAACCTGCAACAGCCAAGTCCCCGTACTGGTACCTATGGTAACTTGAGCACATTGATAGTGTCTGAAAGTCTTGAACTTCTACAATAATGTCCAAATGATGAAATAAAATATTTAGCAGCACACCACTTAAAACTAAAAGTACACTACCCGGGGAGTATTCAACGAGATTTAATTTCATTTCATTACTCCATGTCTAACCCCTTGGCGGCGTTATCCTTGTCTGTGTCCCTATCGCTCTCGTTCTCTTGCTGTCGATAATCCAACTTTATTTATATTATTTTCATCGGGAGACCGATATGAACAGCACGACAATAACAACAACAATGACGAGGAGGGCGACTAAGAGCAAAACTGCGAAGAAAAATTCTCGCCAAAGAAAGTCCTTATTTGCTATAAAGGCACAAGTATAAAAAGTGTTGCATCCAACTTCAACGATCCATGTGTTTCGAAGGAAAATTTTAATTAACGCATCCTTTGGCTGAGACTGATGCATTTTCGTCCTGCACACCCATCATGCGCCAATACACCCGCCGATACAGCAGCACGGATAACTTTTTTTATATGAGGCAGAGTTTAAATATTTCAAGTTGAATTGTTTTGGAATTTCCAACGTCAGGACTGCGCTCCGAGTGCTGGGAAAATGGCAATGGCGGCGACGCTTAGATAATTAAAAGACTATGTGAGTTATATTACATCAGTTTTTGAAGAACTTAAAAACTCTTATCTGGAATAGGAGTGAGCAGCTCCTAGTAAGTGTAAGCGCAGTCAGTTAATGTGCAGGTAGGAGGGGATGCGTGCAGGTAGGAAGGGGTGCTCTTCGTGGGATGGATTTATATTAATCACACGGCAAAGGTGGCAATTGAAATTGAGATAAGCTGCATCGTTTTACATGGTTATAACTTGAAAGTTATTTTACGAGAAGCAGATAAGTTATATGTTCTGTCTCTCTCACTCTCTCTTTGAGAGTGTGCAGTAATAGGATGCACTTGTCATGAAGAGCTGGGAGATGGTGCAATTGGTGTGCACCCAAACCAGACAATTTTTAAAGACTTGCGAAGTTCAAAGTTAGCAACAAAATTATAAAACCCTTGGAAAAAACTCCCCAGGACCGGCTTTCACCGTATAAAGTCAGGGGCAGCTTGTCCGTCGATTTGTGACACTCCTTCAGATGCTTCTTTCTGTTAAAAATTAGCCACATTGACTTAAAAATATATAGCGAAACCAAGTACGGGAGCATTCGGAATATTCCTGTCTTATCAAATACATTTGTTCAACCAAAATCGTAGCAGTTTTTTGTAAAATTATGCAATCCACCATTTTAACAGACATTGCACAGCTTGGTTCGATAAATACTGAATTTCAAGTTACTAGATGTAAGTTGAGTACCATGGACTGCTAAGAATGTAAACCTTACCTAATTTGCGATTTTTCGAAAATGGGGCTTTCGAGATCCGATAGTTTTTCAAAAAACAGTCTTTAGTATTGTGCATTTTAATAAAACGAAGCAGTATAATTTTGTATAATTTATTTTATCCTAATCTTAGCAGCTAAGGAAAGCACAAAGTTTTCAGTCCGAGGTTTAAGCAAAAAAGAAAGAACGATGACTTAAATGTCATAATCAAAAACGTTAGGAAGTGTTCGGAAACTATATAAATTTAAGGTGCTGACCCAATAGGTCCCTTATGTTATCGAAATATATAACATTTAGCAACTCCAGTGGAAACAAAAAAACGAAGATTTAACGGCATACATGCATTTGTATTACAATTGTTGGGAGCATTTTTGGGAAAGCTATAGAAAAGTCTTTAAATAAATAAATGTAGAGTACAACTTGGCGCGCTATCAAGTTAGGACTGGTCACGTTATTTTTAAAATGCGTTTTTTGCCAAAATCGTAATGTTTTCGAAAACGATTCAATTTTCGAAAATAATGTCATTCGCACTTCTAATGGAAAACTTGCTTGATCTTAAATATCAATTCTGACTCAAATTGTTAAAGCTGTTTTGGAAAAACTCAAGGTTAAACCATGGAATTTAAATACAGAAAAATTTTAGCTTAGAAGCAGACAAAGACAGACATTCGCCAGGGTTTATAAAATTCTTAAAAATATCGAGGTGACAAACATAACCTTCACGCTGGAAAAATAAGAAGCCTAAGAAGCGAGTGATCGAGGAAGAATGCGGGTACTACTGCGGGGTAGGTAGGCAAAATTTTGTTGAAGCCAACAATACTCGAACAGAAGTCTGCAGGCTTGGTAACTAGTAGAGCCACGCACGACGCATGGAAATATGATTAAGAAAATCATAGAAGCCCCATAACTTCCATTATCAGACAAAACTAGTTGTTCATCCTCAATCTATATGCATAAAAGAGACTGATTTATATACAAGGTGGGCCAAGTAGAGGGTCCGCCAAATAACTTCTTTTTTTTTTGAAAATGAATATTTTCTCAAATTTCTTTTTTTATTTGAAAGTACAATCCTTCCGGTTAATAATGGAAAATTATTTCACTCAAATGGCTGCCTCGGCTGGCCATGCAGTAGCCTTCTCTTTCTGCCAAGATTTCGAGCGGGAAACAGCTATGAGTGTCCAAATAACCCGTGATTTAAAAAGAAACCACTATGTGGCCCACCCTTCATAAAAGAGACTGACGTCCTAGTTGTGCACTCATAACTCGAGAGCGAATCGTTTGATTTTCACGATTTTGGGCTTTATAAATTCATATTGGTCCAAGGAAGGACATAGCCTACTATTTTTGTGGCAAAAACTAAACCTTAAAGGAAACCAGATGCCTTATGGGCTTATCAGCTATGGGCAACCGCACTTTGGAAAAAGTAAAGTTGGTAGAAAAACGAGGAATGTCACTTCCGATACAACCAAAATTATTTCAAGTTCGCCGGATAAGCTAGTTAAAAAATAAATAGCAGTATTTGAGCTGTCAGCTCGGATGATCTCCCTGTCGAGCTATGCAAGTCACTTGAAGATGACTCACTCGCTTCCGATAATTGGTCGAAGGAAAGAACGACTGATGAATGGAACCTAAATATCTTTTGCCAAATCGACCTCAGAGGGAAAGTTCACAATCGACTTAATACTACAACAGATCCTGGGGGAAACCTAGTTCATCATATTTTTGATGAATTTAAGGAACTGTGTGTTATCGTTTCAATTTGTTTTCGAATGAATTTAGGCCGATTTGCGGTAGTGACCTTTGATAAAACGGCGATTTGCGGTAGTGAGCTTTGATAAAACGGCGATAACTATGGGCCTTAAAATGATATGGGCCTGCTCAAAAGAGTGAAAACTATTCGTCTAAGGTGGGAAGCGATTGAAGACACCTTTTTGTGTAGCGCACGCATGCGAAAAAGGACCTCAACTAGCTTGATGGCAGCTTCCCAAAATTAAAATTTATGCTTAAGGCTCATGATGAAGTAAAGTACCACCCATCTGAAGAAAACACCTCCAAGCTTAGGGAACTTTTGCAAAATAATTGCAGCTGTCCATTGCTCCATATAGCTCAGTTTCTCGAAATACCAACGAATTTGATGAAAAACTCTCTAAAATTGATTGCAACTCGATTCAAAATAATTATCTCATCATAATCCTAGGGTGGACTCAAGTAACTGAGCAATATATACGCAGATTATGCAACTTGCCCCATGGCCCTGTGCTCCACTGGCATAGCTCCGCACACTCAGCCCTAACGTCAAATTTCAATTTCACTCAGATAATAATATTTTAAGCACATACTCTCGTGGCGTATAATATGCAAAGAGGTCTTCAATTCAATCCAAAAGCTTAAAGGCGAACAAAAAAAAACGATAGAGAAAGAGAACACGGATCCGCTGAGCCTGAGCCTCTGGCGTACTGCGATAAATGAGTTCTCCATATATAGCTGCAGCAGTTGGAACACAACAGCACTGAAGGAGGACAAACAACTAACGAGTAACGAGTTCCATCATCGGAAATCGAAATGTACCTACCACACACACATACACACTCGCTGCTCCGCGACTCCCTCTGGCAACAAAGCTCGCCGTACACCGTACGAACTCTGAAGCTATGCCATTCCGAAATGACTTTCTCAAAATATTTACATTTAATCATCAGAAATAACTTCCATATTCATTTGTATAAATATGGGCGGGTGCTGAGGGGCGTGGTGCACTGAAATGCCAAATGCACTTATTGCCTATGGGAAATACCTCATATGTGCACTTTGTTTAAGCACAGTTGCTGCAGCCAGCACGTCAGGCGTTGGTGGCGGAGGGGGGTTGGATGATTGAATATGTGAATATGTTAAATCCTGGCACTAGCATTCCAAATACGGGAGACTGCTTCCAGATGCGTGGTACTACCAATAAAAGGGTACGAGTCGTCATCAACGTCGTCATTGCCAACGTGGGAGCTTTCAGTGGTGTCTCATAAGGAATTAATTTTTATTGTGATTTCGTTAAGAGCAGGAAAATTGGAAGGATTTGGAAAGAAACGTTGGACAAATCAATGAGTGTGACAGTTTTATTGGCCTGTTCAAAATTCAATTTGAAGAAGAGGAAAATGAGTCCAAGTGGGCCGAATTTGGTAGACACTTGTTTAAGTGTCCCATACATGATGCAAATCTGTAATGCGGAGTTCAACGCTTTACTTGGGTCTTCGGTTGCTACAAAGTTATCGCTTGTTATTTTTGAAAAACTTTAAATCACAGTTTTGGAGCAACCCCAAAATGCTAGCGTGCTATAAAATTGGTTGGCTCAGCGCAATTAGTTGGCTTGTGTATGAATATATTTAGGTTTGTAGTCGGCGATTTAATAAGGCCACTTTACTTGAAATATCGCGGTGTCAAGCACGCGTCACTAAAATGTATATGGTGGACATTTGCAAAAATGTTTCCCCCAAATCAAAATAACAAAAACTCTCTTTAACAAGCTAAACGTGCATCCCAAATAGGATCAAATTCCGTCATGGATATCCGATCCGTGCTCACAAGTTGTTCGGTGAAAGGCGTGCATCCAGTATTTTAGACGTCCGCGTATTCAACAATCGTGTGCGAACAGTTCAAACTGATCAAAACCACAAGCCACAACCAACAGCTTGCTTGAAATAAACTCATCTTTCGAAAATCAATAATTTTTTAACTCAGCACACATATTTTCCACCTGGCAAAGTTTCAATTGCTGCCAGATTAAATGACAGAAAACCAGTGGCAGTCATGGTTGCCAGAATTTAGCTTGCTTCAAGCGCACAAACCTTAAAAAATTTAGCCCAAAACTGTCGCCCAGGGAGAAGCTCAAAAGTCGTTGAAAATTTTCCCAATTCCTTCTTCATACGAAGTGAAAGGCCACGTTTTATTCCTAAGACCTTGTATATAAGTTAAGTCTTGGTCTTAAGTCTTTCTCCCAAAATCTTTGTCGGTTTAGAAATATTTGATTAATAAAACGGCAGGGACAATTGATGTGCAGTAACTGCATCGGACATCGCCTGACTGGTGCCAATCAGTGTATAAACTATTACATTGTAAATTGTTAAACGAAACTGCTGAATAATTATTCGGACAGCCATCGCAATCCGTTGAACTCTGACTTTTCATGCTGCCTCCCAACAGCTCCATTTAATCAAAATTCGTAAGCCGATCAACGGCATACACCCGCCGCCGCCCGTCTAAATCCCTGCGTGTATTGTATTCAATTGCCATTCACATCGCAATTGCCATGGGGGCACTGAAACCCCCAACACACCATCCGAGGCAAGTCTCCATCATTTGGCAACAGCTTATTTGGTATTCAGCCAGTTATTTCAGCTAATTGATTTCCTTGGTTATGACGGATAAAATGACAGAGGTAGTGGCATCTCCATCGCAGCAAGGACATCAGCGACAGAGAATGGCTTATAAAGACATTATCGCTTGTGGTAATGACGCACGTAAGGGAAAAGTGTGCGCCGCTTCTTCGTAGCCAATTGGCACTTCATAGTTCCGTTCAATTGGGATTTCAGCATCCCCATTAACGGCGGCATCGTCATCAATGCCCACCGGATCTTGTTGGCTCATCGATTGCGCAGTTCTCTCGCCATTCGCACAGGCCAGCTTCTGCCTCTCTTATCATTTTAACGAGTTCATTAATTTACCTTGAAGTCACGTGCCCAATTGAATTCGTGATACAAATTAATGAGGTTAACAGTCCACCCATACCGTAGGTACATAGTGTAGCCCTCACTGTGCTGCTGCACAGCCAAGGATCTCATCAGAACTCACCCAAGGCGATGGCACTACATTTTTGTGTAAATGAATGCGTTTGATTTAGCTGGGTTGGGAGTTTTTTCTTCTTTTTTTTTCTTAACGTTTCGATATCCTTTCAGTTGGGTGCGGAAATCCTAGAAAGGGTTGGAGAGAATTCAAAGCAGAAGGGAAAAAAACACAGACAAACCTAATTACCGGCTATAGCGCTCATTAGGATCATTAATCAGGCGAGGTGTCGTTCGTGGAGGAAAGTTGGTGCACCCGCCTGACAACCATACGATTTTTCTCCACAGCCAACAGAAGAGAAAAAGGAAAAGACTGAGCTTATAAGTCCATGTCTTAAGTGAGTTAGTATGGCAGACGGCAAAGTTGCATGAGGCGGATGGAAAGTGTGTCACTGTATAAACATCCAGCTTGTTGCACATGGGTATGCTGTACTGTACATAATTGCGGAGCTTTCCGGCAGCAAGATCTCAGCTAACTTTCGTAATGAAGACGGAATATTTTGGTTCACTGGAGTTCGAAGGGTTAACCGACGCCTATGGTGTGACTGACAAGGTGTTCACAAGTCCAAAGGTCGAATTGCAGATTACCACCCACATGCAAAGTGTCCCCAAGGGTGAAATCAAATATTTGACACCAAGCATACACCATATCGACACATCCTGTTGAGGAAATCAAAACAAACTCTGTCTTCTCTGTCAATCTACGGACAAGCAAAACTTCTCACGAGCACATTTACTTAGCTCCGATGAAAGAACTTTCAGATAGCTATACATATACCTACAGTTGTCCTTTATTTTCTTTCGAAATATATGGTCACATAGGCGTGTTTTTTTGAGCTTCGATCTCAGCAAAGCATAAAAGTAACAACTACTGTGAGTGTCGAAGTGTCAAGTAGAGCGCAGCTTTTGTTATTTAATTTCCTTTGCTGGGATCGAAGCTAAAAAAAACAGACCTAATAATTATTGTGCTTCCAACCTTTTTTTATTTATAATGTAAAATATTAATATAAAAAAAAAATATGTAACATAAAAAGAAATATAAACAGTTTTTCTTCATTGAATAAATTCACATAAGAGTGTGAAAGATAGGTAGTAAGTAATTAATTTTGAAAGCTTTTAAAAAAAACACAAAAGCAGTTCCGTGATTCCCATTAATACTCTCGGCATTGAAGGATGTTGCGACTCAATATGTGTAATGTGAAACATTGTGGCCTGACAATGTGCTGAAAATAACCAAGCTTCAGGAGATGGATCAGTAAAAAAATGTATAAAACCGTGGGACACTTAGTGTGTTCCAAAAACTATGCCTTAAGTGGGCCAAACCTTTTTATTATTGATTCTAGTTATGGCATTTAAGCCAAACAAATTATACAAATTTGACTGTAACCCAACGACTTGTTATAGTCCACATATTCCAGTAATTTACAGTGGTATTTTTTTTTTTCGTGCGAGAGATGAGATGTGGTATAATACGTATACTTCCACATAATCTTTCAAATTGCCCTAAATGCAAACAATTTTTTTTCAGTGTTTTAAGCACAGGTTCAAAAATAGAGGACAAAATCCGTCCTTTATTAAAAAGAAAAAAATATAGGACAAGGGGTAAGAAAGAAAGGACTGTCCTTTTAAATAAGGGACGGATGGTCAGCGTACGTACTCTGAGTTTGAAAACTATGTCAGTTAGAGCCTCGAAGTGAGCCTGAAAGTCAATTTCCCAACTCTTAGGCGGAAACGGAGGTTTTTTGTATTTCACCAACCACTTTTCACTTTACACTTTTCAATTTTGCAAAAAAAATAATTCCTGCAAAGTACAAGTGCGATGTGCTTCACTAAAAATGCAAAGTTCTCACGACTTTCCATTTTGCACTTTCTCAGACTTTTTTGCAAAGTGAGAAGTATAAGTGTTTCACCAATTAGAAAGAGAACTTTGCATTTACAATTGTGTTTTGAAAATTTGCAAAGTGAAAAACATATGCGTGTAGTTCTCCCACGTTGATTGTTCTCTGTATACTTCCAGATTATGTAGAACGCAGCAGGCTAAAAACATTTTACTTGCAATAGTGGGCTGCAGGCGGAGAGAGTTTAAACATGGAAACTTTTCCTTCAATATTCCTAAAAATATTAAATGTTTGAGAATGAAAGAAACTCGTACATTTCACATACCAAGACTATTTTCAATGATTCGCCTAGTCTTTTTATGAGCTCGGTTAAAACGCTGTTCCACTGGAACGTCATGATTTGTTCTTAGTGGTGTTATTAACCATTAACCATTAACTTAAAGAATAAGCGCTGTTTCCTAAAAGTACTGCATTTGGAAATGGTCGATATCCTGCATTGAAATTCGGAGCCAAACGGGAGTTCCTTAATACCCTTGCATCGTGCACACTACCTGGCCAGCTTACGTTAATCGCATGGAAAGATCGGTCCGGCCCACATACCATCATTGCATTCAATGCATACTTCCCATTGTTCTGCAGACTGTAGCTTTACTTATTCCGTGCATAGCAGCGACTCCATGATATTGCCCTCCATTTCCAATCGAACGTAGTGTGCATAAAATTTGTTGCAAGGGATTTCGTTCGCTGTCAAACCTTAGCCTATGTCCAATTGTTGAACAAAACACGTTCAATACTCGTCTTCGTTAAACGAAAGCTTTCCAGGGTTGACAAATTATCTCCAATTTCAAAATTTGTCCTTAATTTTACAACCCTTTGTACATTATTTGTATCCTCTTCGTCTTCAAAGAGTGCTTCGAAACAGTTCATTATATATTTTTTTAATTATATCACCAACTGTTTTTTTTCTTTGCATATTATTGACAAACTTTTCACGATTTTAAATGTAAAGTGCAAATCTATTTTGCTATTTGGAAAAATATGCACTTTGAAAATTTGTGTTTGGTGAAACGAAATTTACAAAGATAAAGTGAAAAATTGCAAAATGCAAAGTGAAAAGTGGTTGGTGAAATAGGGCCCAGGTTGTAGCAGATCTGTTATAGAGACAGTAAAAAGCCCACACCCAGTCAGTAAATCACCAGTTACACCACCCAAAATAGCAGAGCTTGGCTTAGTTATAAACAAAAACTTACAAAGACCTAGTAGTTGACCGGTTCTGGTGGTACGTCAGCGGAGCTCTCCCAGCCACGTGGTGATGTTTCTGTAGGACGCTCTGTTTTGATAAAGCCATGTATGGATGAAAGCTAGCTCCCCTAAAGCTAGAACTTCTCCCTATCCTCTGTCGCCTTGAGAGAAATATTCTTCGTCGGTGCCGTTTGCATTGACGGGCTTCAAAAGAGAAGAGTCAGCGATGAACTCGACTAGCGACATGGACCTGGTCAAAAGATTGTGTATCACCCGAAAAAGATGCGGAAAGGACATGAAGAGCAAACAAACAGCCCTGGTCTTCGACTCTTACTCGGAGGGACAGCGCAGTATAAGAGAATACATCACCCTACATGGCGCACACAAGTAGAAGAGGACCTCAGCCGACTTAGGTGCGTTCCACCCTCTCTTCACCTGCTTTAGATGCAAATCGAAACAGCAACTGGAGGCAGTCAACTGGAGAGTTTGGCAAGTTCAGGCCCCGAACTGAAGAGCCTCCGAAGTAAGCAAGAAGATCTTCTTTGGGGTTTAGTTGGTGTAACCAAATCGTATAGAAAAAACCGCCTTTAGGTAGCCAACTCCCTAAGAGTAACAAAATCCCATTCCCTCCACATTAGAATCATCTCTACTCTACTCCTCAACAGATTTCGGACAAATTATCTGTTGCAGTGCACATTAAGGACGTTATCCAAGAGTTAATGCCCCAATTACTTCAGGGTAAACAGGGGACAAACAGCGAGCTCTCCCACATTTTGCGGGTGAATTTGTGAGCTTCCCAAACCCACGACCAAAACGTCAAAAGGCATTAATTTCACGGAATACACAACATTATGACCCTAATCCCAGTATCTTTGACATCTTCTCCAGAGGGACATTCCAAATTAGTTTATTAAACTTCAATTCTCTGCAATTCCTCAAATTCCACTGCTGCCCTTCATCCTCACCCTCGTCCCGAACTCATGTTAAACCAGAAACAAGTCCGCCTCATTCTTACCCCTTTCCTTAATCTGATCACATTTTCTAAATTGTCGCACCTACATCTCTCTATCTACGTTCATAATCTTAGCCTTTCCTGCGTTGGATTCGGCACCTTAACCGAGACCGAAACTCTCCTCCGACATGTGATATCTCTGTTGTTAATGAACGAGGGTTTTAAGATTGCGCCAATAAATGAAGAGGGCGACTAAGTTTCCTTTTTCCCAAAAAAAAAGGAAAACAAACATTTACCCCAACCACTGGCAGGCAAATGAAAAACTTTTTCCCTGGAATGTGAGAGGGTTTAGGTACAAACAAAAAGAACTTTCTCTTCCAAGTGACATTTTTGTTATCAGAAATCCTTTGAATTTATGGTATTTTTCGGTTGCCCCATGATTCCTGGTGCGTAATTGTCACTTAATTGAAGCTCCTTCCAAAACGGGGTTCAGGGGTAGCACACGGAAAGAATTTTAAGATCAAATCAAGAAAAATAAGCGCAGAATCAGGAAAAGTTTGTCAAGTTTTAGAGCTTAGCTAAGGATTTACAAATTCATGACTTTTTATTCGCAATTCTAGAAATTGTACGAAGTGAAGATATTGACCCTCAAAAGTCGTGAATCAACACTTTTCAGTATCAATAATGCGATCAAACGAGAAAAACATATTGCCATAACCGATCGCAATTTGACACAATTAGTTATCAATTTGATATTACATGGATTGTAAATTGCAAAAATTATTTGTAAATTACACACTTTTCTGTTGTAAATTACAAAATCCTCCCTTAGCAAATTACAACCATTTAGTCTTGAATTGCAACTCAATAGTGTTGATTTGCGAACTAACAGGGGTGGATTTACTACTTCAGTAGTTGCAATTTACAAATTCTTAGTCGTAAATTGCAACTTATTTTTACCATTTTGCAATTCATATTTTGCAATTTACGATTCTCGAGTGGTGATTTGAGGCATCACCGTATTAAATTGAAAATGTTTTATCGTGAAATTAGAAAACTTTATTCTCAATTTGCACATATATCTTGTGATTTACAAATCAAAATTCATAGTTTTATTAATTAGGTTATTTTCGTATTCCTCCTGATATCCAAGAAAATCATACGGCGCCATATCGTCCGGAGACAACGGGATCTGTCTGGGGTGGTTTTTCGGTTTCTGATGAAATTTAAAATACAAACAAAATATTTAGTTGAACTTGAAATTTATACGAACCATTACAATTCTTTTCGATTACATATTTTATAATACATTCCAATTGCTAATTCTTTTCTAATGGCAAGATGTAACTTCTGAAAAAAATACAGATTTATATGCATAGGTACTTCAGGGTTTTTGGAATTCAATAGGTACTTACAAAATGTATTCCAGAATGCTTTATAATTAGTAGGACACTCACTATCCATACGAATTAGTTATATTTAAATTTATGCAACCTTAACCCGACTGCTTTAAGCAAAGATTGAATACCGACTGCCTGTCTCTGCACCGCAACGCAATGTGCACAATGAAGATTTGGCTTCATGATAGCAGCTGTCTATACCACATACATACATTCATCCATAAAGGATTTAAAAGGATTTCGATAGGTAAATGGACTATGAACTGTGCATAAACAAAATCCACACATCAGGTAGTTGATTCCATGGAAATTACAAAAAATATTTTGCAATTTACGACTTCTCTACGTCAATATACGTTTTCAGTTTCATGTGTTAAATTATTACAAGATTTTATTGATTCATCATTCAGTGTTGGTAAATCACCAAATATTTCTCGCAATTTGAGATTGTGAAGTGGTGTTTGAGAAATTGACCTATTAGAGTGGTAAATTGCGCCAAACAATCTCGCAAATCACTACAAATAAAAGAAGTTCGAATTGATAATTCTAATCGTAAATTACAACAAACAGAATTTGGTATTCTCCGCCGTTTTCAATGTCAAATTACCAATTTCTGTATCAATCCATGAAAACTTCGTTGTGATTTGCGACAAATATATAAATCGTAAATTACAACTCAAAATTTTGCAATTGGTGATTTTCAATTCTTTCCGTGCACTTGCGGCTTGTCCGATCGTCGTTTAACAGTAAAATTAACCCATGCTGCTGCCTTAGAATTGTTGCAGCCATTCGCCGTGGAATTGCCCACCCTCTCTTCAGATATATTACCAATATGTCCTGTCCACTTTAGATGCAAATTCAAACAGCAACTTTTATTCAAAAGCCCCTCGGCTATAGGTGTACATAGCTATTCCATGTTTATGTACACATTCTCGGATGGCAATCATTCTTCAACTGCAAACGCAGGACAATATATCAAGTAGCAAATAGCAAGCCAAAGGACAAAGAATTCCCGGAGAAAGTATTTCATTCCGTTCTCTTGGGCAGACAAGAGGACGTTCTTATTTTTCTGCTTGAGCGGTTGTCAAAAAGTCTCGAATGCACCTTGCCTAGTTCTTGAGCACTTTAAGGACATATGTATTTACTGAATTGTGTAGAAAATGGGTTAAAGGAGCCTCGGAGGGTACTTCTTGTGCACTATTAAGTGAGCAAACGAACGAAGGGATTGTCTTGGTCTGTTGGATATATTGGCGAAATGTTGCCCAGCTCAAAGGGTATATGCCAAACCATTAAGTTTTGTTTAAGTTCATATGGACGAACTTTTGGTTTAGGGATTTGGTGTGGAATGTTCTTTTAATTTTTGGGGATACACATTTAGGTTGGTAGTTGAAGCACTTGGAGCACGCCTTTTGTCTGTTCGAAAGGGTTTCTAATCCTTGCTACTTTGTAACTTGGTTGCAGTGGTTTCTAAGGCAATTAATTACAAAAGTTGGATTTTAGGATCAAAGCGACCTCTAAG
Organism: Cheilosia variabilis; assembly: GCA_951230905.1. Taxonomy (NCBI): domain Eukaryota; kingdom Metazoa; phylum Arthropoda; class Insecta; order Diptera; family Syrphidae; genus Cheilosia; species Cheilosia variabilis. The sequence continues at coordinate 46,598,967 of OX579677.1, forward strand.
GAAGGTTGTACCTCTTAAACGGAGGTTGCCAACGTTTTTTCCATGCATGTGGTACAAGTACACGTAGGAGCTGAAATTAATTGAGGAATTTTAGGTCAAACAAAAATTCATAAAATCCTTGAGAGTCTCATAAAATGAGCTTCAACGAGCTATGAAGAGCTTGCTTCACAAATGGAGGTCTTAAACGAGGTCTGAAGCTTCGTAAAAGAAAAGCACAAGAAGTCAACCTATCGAGAAAGAAGACAAAAGGGAATGGGGAGATGTTACTCCAGGAACAATGCCTGGAGGTTTAACCTAAACGTAAATATCACGTCCAATGTCAACAAATGTAGGGCATTTTTAACCTGTAAAGATGGAAAATCTTATAGGCCCAAGTAGGTGTTTGAAATATGGGTAAACCTACATCCGCAAAGCTTTTAACGGCGACAATGGCCATCCTAACGCTGTTATTCAGAACAAGCAAGTTCATTTAGATGCTGAAGGCTGAAACATACATTCACCGGATGAACATATCCTTACCAACAAGTCGGTTAGACCTTACCATTAACAATGGTCACAAAGAACACTACCCGGGCTCACTCTTACCTTCCGAAACGCTGTTGCTTAAGGCTAAGAAGCATCTTAGGAATACGGCTCTCTCTCATAGAGCCAAGCTAAAGGTATATTGTGCAAGACCCTAATCGGAAGAATAGATTTTGTCGTCAGCTGATTACAACGTTTTGAGAGTATCGGGTATGAACCGCACGCTTTCCAAATGCGACCAACACCCATAACCGTCGATATGGAATGAATATTTTTACTGTATACTCTTTCCACCAACTTCACTCAGTGCATGTGCAGGAAAGAGTGGCTGGAATTGTATTACTCACGTGAAGTTGAGCCTACTGTTGCTTAACGCGGGTGATAGTCGGATCAATTTGGTGGAGGAAAAGATTCAAACTTTATGAGCTGGACTTGAAGAAACGTGTATAGTCAATAACGTGCTAGTCCAATGAATCTTTTTGTCCTTAGTCCACCACTTGATAAACGTAACTGAAGGCTAGAGATCGAGCTGAGTTGGTTGACGATGTGATCCAACGTAGACTGATGCAAGCCTCTTAAGATTGTAAGAGTATTCGACGGTCAATGTTCACAAGTGGGACACTGGGATACAGATAGAAAAGCTTGCTTAATCTTAGTACTCCCCCAAACCCTTTTCGAATTTATAGCAAAACTATAGCTGTTGGCCTCAGATGCCATTTTTGTATTGGACCAATAAACATTTTTAGTTTCAAATTTGAATTTTAGTACAGTTCACAGTGGCTATATTTTCTACACAATTTTCAAAATCGTTACCTTCCGTAAACTAAAAGTCGAGACTTAAATTTGTTACTATTTAGTAGAACCATCGGAGATCTTAATTCCGAATGTTGCAGATTTCTGACACTGGAAGTCTTAGCAGCGGTACCAAGTTAGAGATTTCGGCTTAATTTGATTGCACTATGAAGTTGGCATCGGAATTTTTCCCGATGTTGCTCATTGGTTCACTGATATTCGTATTAGAATGCTGAGAGATCAAAAAAAATATATTACTTTTTCCCATTAAAATCTTTTTTTTGTTTTTCTCGTTAAAAAATATCGAAAAGTTGAACTGGCAGCACTTCTTTCTTTCGAACAAACTTGTACCAATTTCTGTCAATGTTTTTGTTTGTTTACACAGAGCACAAGTTGTGCAAAACGTCAAACTGCGAGTGGGAATGGGAATGGGAGGGAACGAGAAAATACAAAAATATTTTTCTATCTATGGTCATCATTTTCATGGTCAGTAATTTTGTTTTTTTTTTTGCTTTTTTTTATTAGTCAAACACAAAATGGACAGGTAAGTCAATAAAGAGCGTTTTTTTTTTTGGAAAATTAACAATTTTTTTTTCAATTTTTTTTTATTTTTTCCATTTGCTTTTTCTTTTTGAAAAAATTTGTTGCACTTTAAAAAAATCTGCGGCAACATTGGCAATGTCCAAAATTTTCTGAACATTTAAGCTCAGTTGTGGTTTTGTGGTTTTTCGAGATATCAATTTTATTTTATTTGTCCATTTGTCCAATTTTTGCGAACCTCTGCCGTATGGTTCTTGAGGTCCCAGGCTATTTATTTGCCATATAACACCATTGGTTGAGAAGTATAGTCGTGGAAAGATAACAAACAGAGAGAGTTATTTTCGCATTAGTATGATGTGATAAAACGAAAAAAAAAAACATTCCTTCGCTGAACCAAAAACTCAGTTAATTTTAGTTTAATCAATCAATCAATTTATCCAGTATTTGACCGCACGCAATAGCAAGTCCGTCCAGTTGAATTGGAATGACGGATCGAAAAGGACACAGTTGATCAACCGCGCCACCTGGCGGTTTTTCGAATCATCAATTGTGTCATAAAAAAAAAAGCAATTTATTTCTGAGAGACTTCTCCTACCCAATGCAACCATCAAAACTTTCATTTTGTTTTGTGGAATTAAATTATAAACCTAAAAAATTTGTTAAGATTTGTAGAACTCATGTTTTATTACTTTAAACTTTTGATTTTTTTACTTTTTATTTCAACTATCACAATTTTGGCTTGTTCGATTTGAGAGTAGTTGACAACATCAGGTGAAACGTCAAATTAATCTTGTTTTTTTGGTGGAAACACCTCAGGATTTATTTCTAATCTCTTGCCCTAAATCTCGCGATTAGTGTCCGGTGGAAACGTAGTATAAGGTTTTGTTTTAGCGAGAAAAATTAGCCTATCTCCTTCCTTAAGCCAATACAAATACATCAAGTCCAAAATCGTGAAAATCGAATACTAAGATACAAATAAGTAGTCATATATTGTTTTCAATAATATTGTTTAAAAAACTTAGTCGTCGAGGCATGAAATTAACATTAATTTGCAGAAATTATTCATTACTCACCGAACTATTTGTTGGTTCATTGTTCATCGAAAAACCGGTGTGTTCGTTAAATAAACGGCTGGTTTCTGAGTAAATAAACACGCATATCATGGTTCCCTTGAGACAACGACAAATTCACGAAGTGACGATGTTTTTATTTGTTTCATTTCGAGCCAAATAATTTTTCCCTTGGCTGACTACTTAACCTACGGACCAACATTTGCTTCTATTCATTTTGAAATGAACGTATAATAACAACAGTTAAACTATTAGATAGGATAATACCCTACCCCGACCAATTCTACTTGGAAAATTCTAGACACAATTACCTCCAAAGTTGACAAAATCACAAAAAAAAAAAAAAAAACACTGAGAGCATCGAGATATTTTCTTAATTTTTTTAGTTTCTTTTCAAAGCAATTAATGTCCTCGAATTCTATTTCAGTTTTCGGTTTTGTTTTATTCCAATTGGAGTCTGAAAATTGAGTCCTGCAGACCACCCTCAGCTGAATTTAGTCGAATCCATTATGCAAATTGGCTCAAAGCAGCGCAGGTCTCCTGTGTCTCTACCCCAACAAAAACATACAAATCGCAAATCGGCAAGCCGCAATGATTACAATTTGCCCGCGCATAGAGCAGGAGAAATTAAAGAATTTTAATTGTCCTGAGGATTTCACATTATTTTCCTCACTCTTTGTCTCTCTCGATGACAACGAAAAACCCGGCTAGATGTACATACAGCTTTTGCTGTATTTAATTTCTGTTTAGCTTGTAGATAAACTCGGATTTTCCATCTATATTTCTATTCCTCTTTGCCCATTCAAATGGCAATCAGCATAATTGATTACTGTTTACAGTGGTGTCACCGATTTCGGGGAACGGGCGAGTGTGTTTTTCTCGGATAAATTTTGAGCCATCCTCGTAGACAGTAGACAATCGGATTCTAAAACGTCCCGAATGCGAAATAATTCTATATTGGGCCACATAAAAAGTTATTATTGCGTTTTGGTAGGCGCAGGGGGTGTGTTTCGGTGGTGCGGGTGCCCATTGTGGTCATCGTATTTGAGAGGTGGTCAGGCGTGCTCGGTGAGTGATGGGGAATTTATATCCAAGCGATTTCTACTTCTCGTAATGTGATTTGATTTGTTACATCGAATTCGATCATCGTTTTATTTGATTTACTGAAATCGTTTTTGGGGAATTGGATTCCCACAGAAGGATTTCAATTCCAAGAAGGACAAGTGGCCGAGAGTCAGTGCGTGTGAGTTTGTGTCAGTCTGGACAGTGTGCGTTGATGGAGGATATGTCTGCTAGATGTAGTGGAAGCGGGTGGCTGCGACAGCCACATCACTGGCGGGGATTGTGTTAATTTTCAGTCGATCAACTCGATGCGATATTACTATGACAGTTGGGTCATAATTCAATTCGTGTACACACATATCAATTGTCTGGAATTACATTGCACCGATGAACGGAACTGGAAACACAATTCATATGTAATTTCGTCGGAAGATGAGGCACAGTCACATGAAATTAAGGTTTGCGGGTTGAATTGGTTCTGTTTTATCACCCCCAGTGACTTGGTTGTCAAGTGTTTTTATAAATGGCCGCTTGATTCTTTTAAACCCGGAAATATTTTCGATTGAGTGAATGTCTGTTGGTATTTTTGGTGAAGCCCCATAACAATCGCAATCAGTTTGACAAACCGTAGAAGCAGCCATGTGAGCAGGGGAAAGTCCAATACGCATCATCAGGCATCAGCTTTCAGTCGCCTTCACTCATTGTAGAGCTTAAAGAGCTATAAATCAAATTAGCTTATGTTCGAAAATAATAAAAAAAATCATTTTTTATCTTTGAGATGAAGCCTCTTACTTTTACAGAATCAAAATATGACTGACACTTAAGAGTAAGACTAACATCAAACCCACCTAAAGTTCTGCCGCCTGAGTGCTGTTGTGCCGGATACCGAATGTTCGGTGTTGGGTGTCGGATATGATGTAGACGATTCGTCAGCTTGAGCATGTTCGGGTACATGTGGGAATGGAGTGCAAGCGTCCGTAATCAATGGGAACGTTTCGGGTGTCCGATGGTATGTCGGATCTCGGATGGGAATTTTAAATATACCTATGTGGCGTTAACTTATAGACCAGAGCAAAATAACGAACAAAAAACAAACAGCTTCCAATTTGTTTCCAATTTAATACCACTAATGGAAGTGGAAGCTGACTTTTTTTTTAAATAATGACAGAAAAAGTGTTCGGAAAATCGGCGGATGTTACATATAAAATTATTTTTGGGCAAGATTTTCAAAAATCAGTATGTTGAATCAAAAAAAAAAATTAGAAAAATAATTAATATAAAAAAAAGGCATTTTTGAAAAAAAAAAAAAAAAAAGCTAATGAACTAATGCGTAAAAGGCATGAAAAAGTCTGAGTTGGCATCACTCGGCCAACCTGCCTCTGACGACTTAACCGAATCAGCCTTTCAGTGCACGGAAAGAATTAAAAATCACCAATTGCAAAATTTTGAGTTGCAATTTACGAATTATATATTTTTCGTAAATCACAACGATTTTGTCTTGGATTGATACAAAAATTCGTAATTTGACATTGAAAACGGCGGAGAATACAAAATTCTGTTTGTTGAAATTTACGATTAGAAGTATCAATTCGAGCTTCTTTTATTTGTAGTGATTTGCGAGATGTTTGGCGCAATTTACAACTCCAATAGATCAATTTCTCAAACACCACTTTACAATCTCAAATTGCAAAAAATATTTCGTGATTTACCAGCACATGTGAATTGAAATCATAAATTGACGTACAAAAATCGTAAATTACAAAATATTTTTTGTAATTTCCGTGGAATCAACTACCTGATGTGTGCATTTTTTTTTTTCTGCATAGTGTATAGTCCAAGTACCTATCGAAATCCTTTTAAGACCTTTCTTTTTATGAATGAATGTATGTATGTGGTATTGCTAGACAGCTGCAGTCATGAAGCCAAATCTTCATTGTGCACATTGCGTTGCGGTGCAGAGACAGGCAGTCGGTATTCAATCTTTGCTTAAAGCAGTCGGGTTAAGGTTGCATAAATTTAAATATAACTAATTCGTATGGATAGTGAGTGTCCTACTAATCATAAAGCATTCTGGAATACATTTTGTAAGTACCTATTGAATTCCAAAAACCCTGAAGTACCTATGCATATAAATCTGTATTTTTTTTTAAAGTTACATCTTGCTATTAGAAAAGAAGTAGCAATTGGAATGTATTATAAAATATGTAATCGAAAAGAATTGTAATGGTTCGTATAAATTTCAAGTTCAACTAAATATTTTGTTTGTATTTTAAATTTCATCAGAAACCGAAAAACCACCACAGACAAATCCCGTTGTTTCCGGACGATATGGCGCCGCAGGATTTTCTTGGATGTCAGGAGGAATACGACTATAAATATTATGTATAATAATATAAATATGAATTCTGATTTGTAAATTACAAGATTTAAGTTGCAAATTGAGAATAAAGTTTTCTAATTTCACGACTAAACATTTTCAATTTAATACGGTGATGCCTCAAATCACCACTCGAGAATCGTAAATTGCAAAATGATAAAAAAAAGTTTCAATTTACGACTAAGAATTTGTAAATTGCAACCACTGAAGTAGTAAATCTACCCTGTTAGTTTGCAAATCAACGCTATTGAGTTGCAATTCAAGACTAAATGGTTGTAATTTGCTAAGGGAGGAAATTGTAATTTACAACAGAAAAGTGGTAATTTACAAATAATTTTTGCAATTTACAATCCCCGTAATATCAAATTGATAACTATTTGTGTCAAATTGCGATCGTTTATGGCAATATGTATTTCTCGTTTTACCGCATTATTGATAATGAAAAGTGTTGATTCACGACTTTTGAGGGTCAATATCTTCATTTCGTACAATTTCTAGAATTGCGAATAAAAAGTCGTGAATTTGTAAATCCTTAGCTAAGCTCTAAAACTAGACAAACTTTTCGTGATTCTGCGCTTATTTTTCTTGATTTTATCTTAAAATTCTTTCCGTGATGTAGAATATTCATGAAAAATAGTAAAAATCTTGTAATTTTTTCGATAGTTAGAAGTAGTGTTTGAGGAACAACTCCATCTCTATGGTCGGGTATACTCGTATTGCCGAGAGTCAACCGCTGGACTTTGGTTTGACCTTTATTCTGGTTGATGATGCATGTTTGACCGTTTATACGAGATGATATATGACCACGAGCCAGTATTGCCAGTTCGCAAGGAATTCCCCTCTTTGTAGGGGATTTCAGTCAAAAATTTCATGAAAGGGTTTCCCATGATTATTCCCTCTTCTAGAACGAAAACTAAAAAATCAATAGCTAACGCCAGTGTTAGTCGCTCCTGGGAAATTTACCTTTCTGTGGGAATTTCGATGGTAAGAAACCGTCTCGTGGGAAAAAGGGAAAAAGTAAGATTTTGTGGGAAATTTGGTCAACTAACAAAAATAAAAAAAAAATCCATCAGACTTCAACCTAATATCACATATCTACTACCTTATTCTGCGTTCACAAAACAAGCCTATCTAAATGGCTTGTTATAAAATAAATCTACTACAAATTACAAAACACGTAAGAGGCTAAAAGAGAGGTAAAAGTATCACATTTTTGTTTTCTCCTTCATACACAATTTGAACTTCTCCTTCTAACTTACACCGGCATTTTGATTGCTTTTGTTTTCAACTGAGTTACTGCTTTTATTCATTATCCAACAGTTTCTTATTATAGAGATTATTTGCGCTAACTGTTATTTTGTCCTCTTTTTATTAACTTATCTTATAGATACTAAAATACACAAGCAATGTGATATTATAATGAACTATTAGTTGTTCTTCAATGCATTTTTTTATGTGTATAAGTTAATACAACGAAGATATTTTTCGCACCGATTCTATACCAACAATAACCAGCCCATAGCACCGCGCATTCACCCCAGCGCTTTTATTCACTTGTCAGCACATCCGTTTCAACTGCAAAAACCATCCCACAGCACCGCGCATTAAGCCCAGCACATCAGTTTCAACGCACTTTCAATATTTTCTTATCCAGAGTCCATTTTTGATAGCCGAACGAGAAGGTTCTTTACATATCTAGTAATGAAATGACTGTTTATATTATTCATTCAATTAAATTCCTTAATTTATAAATATTTGTTTGCCCTTTCTTATTAATTTTTAGTAAGAATATTGAAAATTAACTCTTTTTGTTTTTAAATTAAAAGGTTAAAATGGGAAAAAAAATTAGCTGTCCGAGGGAAAAACCATCTCAATGATATAGCAACACTGCCTAACGCTAATATTCCCTTTAATACGGAACCGAAATTTGTCGCGCATGTGTGCACACCCCAGCGTTGCCAGACGGTTGAAATATTTCCCCCCAGACAAATCTGAAAAACCCCCAGATTTAGCTATTTTCTAAAAAAAAAACCCCATTTTTTTTTCAAATTATGTATGTAAATTTAAGATTAAATACAAAGACACGAGTTTAAAGAATTAAAAAGATTTTTTAATGTATACGTATTTAAAAAAAAAAGGAAGTGAATTCAGATTTCAAGATTTAATTAGAAAAACTTAGCTAATAAGTAAAAATAATCAACTTTCATAAATAAGTCCTAAAATATAGTTCTCGTTGTCTTAATCTTTGGTTTTGTAAATCTGCTCATGAACATTTTGATCATTTGATCGGAAGGGGTAAAATTGATACATCCCGATCCAGGAACAATCACAAATTGGTTTTGGCAAGAGACACAATACAAAGAAAGTCTCGCTCTATTTATTGCTTCTCATATGATTGATTGTGAACTTTTCGCAAATGCAATAGTGTGTGATGTATGTAGCTTTAGATAGGGGTTTATCAATATCCTTGCACCAATGAATATTGGAATGCGTTGGAATGGAATTGGCATAAATGGAACATGAATTTATTTGGTTTGTTGGTGTTGCTTTATTATAGCTTTTAATGTTCACTTACGATACTTTTTAGTGAAAAGAAAAAAATAATTGAACGCAATTACAATTACAAAAACCCCCAGATTTCCCCCTAAATAATTGCTCCCCCCAGATTTCCCCCCGTCGATCAAAAAAAACCCCTAGATCTGGGGGGAAAACCCAAACCTTGAATGGGATTAAAAGAGAAAGGGTGTAAAATGTGCATGACATGTCGAAATGTCAAAATTAGCTTTCCACGAAAAAATTTCACTATAGGCAGTAGCAGTACGCAGTTCGAGTGAATAATAGCTGCTTCAAAGACTGATTTGTATGTGGCGATACTAAAATCTCTCCATCCATTTCACTTGGCTTTTATTGTGTGTGTCGCTCTAAATTTTTTACATTTCGTCGTTAAAAAATTGTTGTAGAGAAAAAGTGCAAATATGAACTAATTTTATTTTTATTTATAAAATTCATTTTTAAAACATAAGTCTTTTAAATTCAATTAGGTACATTATGCAAGTAGGAACTTTTTCAGCCTTTCAGACTTCTCAGTTAAACAACGGCTACTATATAGAATAAAAGAAATAGGACTTAACTTACTAAAGTACTCCAGTAATACTTTAAATCCTTTTCCTGATCCTGACCAAACGCAGTGGCTTTCCAGCTTCAAACAATTTTTTTCATTTTGCGGTTTTTGTCAAAAATTACCAAAACCAGATAAAAATTACCAAATTACCAAAAAAAAAGGTACCAAATTTAATGAAATACTACCAAAGTGGCAAAAGTGACTGACACTTTATCCACAGGCCAAAATAATTTTCGAAGTTTGTTATTTGGAAGTTCCAAGTTTGGAATTAAAGGAAGCGACAGAGGATCCCATATTCAGCAGGCGATACCATGGCCTTTAGAGCTCTTACAGACAGGCTCGTGCGTAAAGTGCATCGTAATTCACATCTGCTCATTTCTGGTTACAAGCAATAAGCCAGGCCAAGTCACTGCAGAAATGTAATTGTTTAAGCAGATTCCTTGATTTGAACATTCAACTCCAAGCACATTTCGAACAACCATTTGAATTGAATTAATAAAAATAATCCTGTTTGGATGGAGCCGGTTTCGGTTGACCCCATCCCTATATCTGCAGCTTTAAATTTGAATATACCGTTTTTTATGGCCACAGTCGTTCGACTTTCAATCGGAATGACATAAAATTAATGGCGTGAACTTTGCAGTTGGAGGGACCGAACGAACTCATTAAATTGGCCATTAACACCCCGTTATGCTTATGATTGGTCAATTAAAGAAGCCAGTTAAGAATTTTACTCCCGTTGAAGTTGACTTTTATGCAGGCTATCTGCGTGTTTGCCATAAAGGTGAACATCGCTTTTTTTAGGGGCGGTAATAATTCTGAATAATTTTCATAGACAATAAATACCTAGGTGAAGAGTGGCAATGGCTTTGTATAGAGAACCAAGACTGACTGAACTCTGATTAACTGGGTCCTCTCGTGTTTCTACATAAATCAGTCTAACAGCAGCTCAACAGGATTTTCAATACCTTCCTATTTGTTCCACAGCAGGATTTTATTATATTTATCTAGCGGAAACACAAGAACAGTTCTTTGCAAAAGACCCCCAAACCTTCAAAGTGATAAGACTTGACAACACAAGCCATGATACTTGTACAGCTTCTTTCGACTCGTTGTTGAAGAGAATGTTTCTCTTTTTAATCTGTTAAATGGGGAAAAGTTTGTCTCGCCTGGATTGGGAAACAGCCCCTGACATTTAAGACGTTTAGGTAAGTTCTCATTTGCTGCAAGACCTTGTCCGCTGCACTTATTCAGTTCTGCTTAATGTATTTCCACTTCCCGCAAGCATTAAGGTATCTGATCTTAGGTAGATTAACGATAAATCCCCTCTTGCACTCATTAGAAAAGCGCAAGGCTTTAGTTGACTCTGCCCGCGAAATCTCCTAGAAAGTACTACGCTAGGCTTCCCAAGCCCTTTCTTTGTTAAACTTGCTGCCTAATCGGCCGATTTAATTGACTCTGCCCGCGAAATCTCCCAGAAAGTACTATGATATCATACTTACTTCCGAGCGCTTTGATCATGCGGTAGTGAAATCTTGAGTTTGTCTTTCGTATTCTGGAATTTGCAACCTCTGCCAGGTCAATCTTACTATAGGTCAATGCCACTATCGCATACTTGTCCAGAAACAGTAGTTCCTTTCCATTTTTGAAGCTGGCTCTCATCCAAATAAACCATGGAGCAGTTTTGGGCTTTAATGTGGCTTTAGCCGAAGCTCAACTACTTCAGTAAACGGTGCTGCTGGCATACCTGTTAGCTGCATCTTGCGCTTTGCTGAGTAGTTGCGCCTGCTTCGATGCATGCTACTCTACAGTTCTTCCAACAAATGGGGACTTTAGCTTGGTCCTCCCAAATTCATAGTTGGTTATTGGATTCTTCCATTGATCCATCTCAAAGTATGCTCAGAGAGCTACTTTTGCTGTGTCTTCTCTGCTATAGACTAGAGGGCAGAACCCATAGAATCCGTCATTTCCGTTGTGTCGACAGATACCTCAACAAGTATGTTTTCAACACGATGAAACCAAAATATAAGCAACATAAGATCCATCAAATATCCGTGGCACAGAATATATTTTGCAGAAGAATACCTCAGGCCGGTGAGCGAATTAATGCCCGTCGTCCACCTGCAGCTCTAAAGTATAACGCTCCCAGTTTCATGCAACCAACCTGTTTGAATCGTGTTGCCCGTTGAAGAAGGTTCTGCATTGGCAGAACTTTTGAAATAATGTCCATCAAATTTTATGTTCAACCCTTTGTTCAACTTCTTGCATTTTTCATTGACTTACCTTTGGCCGGTGTGCCTGTGCGAGTTGAGCCATTTAAGTAAATCAACTCACAGAAATGTTCGTGCATTGCTTTCGGTTGTCAATTCAGTGTGTAATTCAACCGGCAAAACTGAGATCGGAATATTTCATGACGGCGTTAAGAGCTAGCTACCATAACCGGTCATTCAATAAGTCCGTAGGATAAGTAAGAAAAAAATAAAAAATTGACAAAACTCGATTTTATTATTCAACATACCTTCGCCTTCGAGGGCGATGCAACGAGTATAGCGATTTTCTAACTTTTCGATACCACTTTTATAGTACGATTTCTTTTTCTCGTCCAAATAGGCCTCAGTTTCAGCAATTACTTCATCATTGGACTTAAATTTCTTTCCAGCAAGCATTCTGGTGTGTAATAATAGACGATAGAATTCGATTTTATTGCGGTTTAACAAACACTCCTCTGAATCATCAATTCGTTGTTGTTTTTGGTCGCCTGTGAGCTTACGCGGCACCCACTTTCGCATACCCTAATGTTCGTGTAAAATGGTAAAAACACTACCATCTGATATCCATACAATGCCAGCTATCTCGTGCACCTTCAATTTTCGATCGTTCATAACCAACTTGTGAATTTTTTTGATGTTTTATGGAATAACAGCCTAATTTGGGCGTCCACTGCGCTCTGCATCATTTGTGCTGGTACGACCACGTTTAAATTCAGCAATCCATTTCTCTACCATTTGTCCCGATGGAGCAGAGTCCGGATAATGTTTATCAAGCCATTGTTTGGTATCCACTGAATTTTTTTTCATCAAAAAATGCTCCATCAAAACTCGAACTTCACTTTTTTTCATTTATTTTATTTCAATACCAAAATTTGCTTCACACAAAATGCTATAACTCACAAATCAGTAGTCAGATTGCTGACAAATTTATACACTTATCGTTTGAAGGCTAGTACTAAATAAAAATCATGTGGAACAAATTCTAGTGACGCCATCTATGTGTCATTCTATGGACTTTTTGAATGACGTAATATGTCGAGTGTGTTTAACTGAATGCCCAACCAATGCTGCTTGTTTGAGTGTGCGAAGTTATTAGCCCATCTATCAACTATTTGAGCAACATCAACGAAAACGCATTGACCAACTTGATGAACTTATTTGTTTGCTAAAATCATGCATGTTGAGCCACCATGGGAACAACAAAATGTTTAATTCCACGTTACCCGACTTTTGTCCACGAGTGTATACGATAGGGTAAAAATTATTTACTTGTTTGTTCAACTAAATAGTTGAAAAACCGCTGAACAAAACGAAGTAGATGACAGGCTTAAGTGTTCCAGTATTGTAGAGAACCACACAGCTTACTCAAACGCTGTCTAAGCCCGGCAATAAAGACCCAACAAACCACCACCCTTTTCTGGAAGGAAAAATGTTCTTTCAAGGTTTTTAAGAACATATCCTTTATGTCAGATGTACGAGGATTACTTGCACTTTCTAAAAAAGCTGCGCTGAAGCCTTTTGTGAAATTTCCAGTTTATAAGTCTTGCTGTATGCTGTCATCCGAGTTTTGTTGGTGTTTTTCTGATCCCCACGTGTACTTGATCCGGTAATTTTGTATTTTTCCTTATTTTTAATTCGTTTACGCTTTTTATTCTTGCGGCAATCTCAAGCGAAAAATCACGTTTTCTTGTTGGCTCCCATTTCGAAACTACCAACCAAAGTACCCTCAGTCAGAGAGACAGAGAGGGACAAAACAGACACATCCGCGCGTACACGCAGAATGACTATAAAATCAACCTCTTTGTTGTCGTTCACTCATTTTCCCGGCATCAACAAAGGGAATTTTCCACCAGGCTAACTTCGTACCCTTCGCCATTCGGCAGCCGGGAGTTAAAGCTGCACTACGACAAGTCGTTTAATTTGCAAATCGGATAATCTCTGTCGGTTTTAACGCACCATCCATTCTCTTGGTGGAGTGCGCCCCGCTGCCAAACAGGTGAAGTTCAGTGGATAAACATAAACACACCGAAAGACAGTGAGAGAGAGCGAGGGAGATCACCAATAACAACGTTTAATTGAGCGCAGGACAAGACAACAAATTGAATTCTTTTTTTTCGATTTTCTTTTGAAAAATTCGCTTTACTTTCGTGTCGCATTCCAATTTGCATCGTCAGGGATCTGATTTTTAATTTATTTTATCCTGGCGCTGCGGATATGGGGAAAGGTGGAGCGAAGAGATTGTCGTTACAAACAACAACCGGGTGGGCGGTGCGCTTGGGTTGTATTCGCTTGCCAAACAGCAAACATACCAAATTAATCCTTCAAAAGGATAACATTGTAAAGTTTATCGAAAGGATAAATTGTATTACTTTAGGTAAATCGTAATAGCAGTAGGTGTACACTGTGGGGACAGCTTTAGGGTTCATTTAACTTACGAACTGCTAGTCAGCGTCGCGCCGGCCGCCCCCATGGTTGTCATTGTCGATGTTTGTTTGCATCCCCATTAGGAATGATCAGGAAATTATTTGGGAGTGAGTGACATTTCTATTGTAGATGTAAGCCGAGCGGGATTAACCAAACAGGACGTAAGCAGGCAACCCTTAAAGTGAAACAAAAGAAAACAAATAAGGGAAAAATAAGTCTCCATTTGATTGTTAATCCCAATCAGGGTCGATGCTGGCCATGCGACGGCGACCAGGTCCAGCATAAGGGAACCCTGTACCCTTTTGATGATGCTGAGCATTAGCACTGGGCAAGCCACTTTTCAAACTTGAACACAATGGCAATTGTTCCTTTTGCGGATGGTTGTGCTTCTTTGAAGAGTTAGTTTAAATGAACCTCTTTATGAACTTAGTTTGTTGTTTTATTGGATTGAAGGGGATTCTGGATGTAGAGCAATATAGCCGAGCGTGTTTTTTTCGCTTTTTTTCTTCTGCCTCCTTTAGCTATATAAACTAATTGGGCGAAATAGGGGGTGGGATACAATTTCGATTTAAACGATGAAGTGCGGTAGATGTAAGTATTTTCACTTCAGCTGGATTCTTTAAAATAAAAGCTACAAACATCAACCATCATGGACAGATGAGGTAGGGAAAATGTGTGCAAAATTGGCTAAATCCCTTCAAACAACTAATTGGCATTCTAGATTGACTTACCTGGATTGCACCGACTTTTAAGTGCTGATTCAGAAACTCGGTTTGATGCGGTGAGGAATTCGGGCAAGAAGAGATTGCAGTGCTGCACTCTATTGGGTTTTTTTGTTAATACCCTTGAATGGACGTTATGTTTATACGATGCATAGAAAAAACGTATCCGAAAACTTGTCCAAAATTGAGACCAAAAACGCAACAAAATATGTGTCGACAAATGGGTCAAAAATTATAGCAAAAATGTGTCCAGGAGCATGACCAAAACGGCGTCCAAAAGCTCGCCCAAAAACGAGTTTAAATGTGACAAAAATGGTGCCCAAGAAACGTGTCCAAATACAACACGACCAAAAAAGAGCCAATAAACTATTAAACTATTCGAAAAACTTGCCTAGAAATGAGTTCAAATGCGACCAAAAGGGTGTCCAAAAACGCATTCTTAGAAACACAACCAAAAACGAGCCCAAGAACTACTTAACGACTCGAAAAACGCCCAAAAACGAGTTCAAATGCCACGAGCAAAAGCTTAACAAGCTTAACTCGAAAAAAAGAGTTAAAATGTGACCACGAGGTCAATTCGTGATCTTGAGGCTATTATGAGAAACCTTTTCTTCCTACACCTCTATGCTCTGTGATAGAGTTGAGCCTAATGCACTGGTCCGAATCCGAGCTGCCTGCAGCCTACAATCGGGTCCTCAACAAAGAACCATTTGCACTGGCATTACCTTAACTAAGTTTCTGCTATGCCTTAGACAGCATTCCTTAAAAACGTCCATAGGGAAAGTTATGAGTTTCACCTGGAAAAACGAGCTCCTGTAGAGATACAGGAATTCTTGAATTCCACTCCATAAGGTCACTGTTAAACTTGACCGTGCATTGTTCGAAAGAGACATAGAATCTTCGTCATCTAAGACTCCTTTAACCACCATTCTCAAGTCCACAACATCTATCCACGTCGTGGGCATTGCATTCATGAAAGAACGACTTCCAGGGATGATCTGTATATGCCAAAACTTATATTAAAAACCAAAATCGTATTACCGCTCTCCGCAGGCGAAACTTTTCAATTTGAAAATATCACTGCATAATAAAAGCTGCCTGTGCGCTCGACGGATGCAAGTTGATGAAAAATGCGCGAAAATCAACAACAATAAACCGCCATCTCCTTACAGTCCTCTGTTGGGCAAAACTTTCATAATTCCGTACCCGCAGGCTGCATACTCTCCCTCTGTGCCCCTAAATACTTTCGCAACCAAACAACTACGGATATTGTGCTGTACACATAACAAGGACTCACCTCCAAAACGGCGAGGAAAGCGCAAAGAAATGCCTTGAGTAGGTACCTGATAACCTGACGCATTGAAGCGGACAGGCATTACGAAACTTATTGCACTTTATCTCTATTTCCCTTTTACTTGAGCGAGGAAAGTTTTGCCCCATCATCCTATAGGGATGTGCACCGCTACGCTCAGCACAACCGGGTGGAGTTTTGCTATTTTCGCTAACAGCGTTGAAGTTCATCGATGCGGACACATGAACTTTTCGAACTGCGCCTGCAATCGCAACTGTACTCCTCAAGAGTGTTATCTTTCGCTTGCGATGAGAATAGAATTGAAAACGTGTTTCAAAATTCGTACCCTCCTGTATGGCCTTGCAGCGATAGGGCTGTGAATTGTGAGTGCACATCACCAAAGGACATCGTACGAGACGCAAAATATCATCCGTTAACATTGGAAGGAGGTGTAAATTAAAGGGACTCACTGACTCTGTGTCGATGGGAAATGACTTTGAAATTATTTGGCGGACGGAAATATTCAATATGGTTGCCAAAGCAACAGGGCTCTTGCTGTCCAAGCAGGGTCGGCATTCTGTTAGGCGAAACGTCCAAACGTTTTCGTTTTTGCTTGTGTAACAGAGGGCGAATTATTCGTGCAAACGAAAACGTTTTATCGTTTTGCCTTACAAAATCTGACCCCAGGATTCTGTTGCACGATCAGGGATGCCAGATTGAGAGTTTTTTTTCCGTTTTTCGTGATTTTTTGACCTTAAAGGGAAAAAGGGAAAACTTACCCAGAAAACGGGAAAAATAGTCACTCCAAAAACTTTCACGTTTCAATACCAGAACTTCTTTGTACAAACCAGACACATCATGATTGATTCAATTGAAAAAAACCTACTGAACATAGCCCTTACTTTTGCCATGCGCTTCCGAATTAATGGTGGACAAAAATTGAGTCTCGTTTTTGTTGTTTTGTTTTACTAGTCTTTCATTAGAAATTAAATACTTATTTGTGATACAAATTTATTGAGGCTAGGTTAATATAATTTGAAATGAATGTGATAATCACAGCGTTCTAAGATATTTTTTTTCTGATGAATAACATTTTTGTTACGTTAAAAATTGTTTTTGTTTTTTTCTTTCTGAGAACTTTTTTGATTTTTATCTTTTTAGCCTATGACACTCCGGGGAAGAATATGAATATTATGATAACTCACTCTTCAAAATCGGTCAAGCCGTTTAGGGTACAGGGCGTCCCGTAGGAGCGTACATAGGATACGCGCGAAGCACATAACCCTCCCTGTGTCCAGTCGGGTAAAAACGGCAAAAAACTGGTATCAAAAGAGGGAACAAAATCATTTTGGATGAAAAAAAAGGCAATCCAAATGCCAAAGGTCTGGCAACGCTGTGCACGATACCAAAAATGGTGTTGAAGTAATACAATCCAAAGTGAAGAGGCCAAACAATATTCACAGTGAATTGGAACTCAGACACTCAGAGCACAGGAACGGAAATTCTGTAGACATTTCGTTTCTCGACTGAAAACCTTTGTGGAACGCATATCCTTAACCCTTAAGATAAGTCATAATCAGCCTTCATCAAGTGGTTTAGATTAAAGTGGCAAAATAGTCCACAGTAGCCTCCAGATTTTACACGGACTATATACCTCTTTGTCCGACCTTGACAAAGTGAGGTTAGAAACAGCTGAACTTGTGCTCAAAAATGCAGCTGAGCGTGACCGTCTTTTTGCTGTGATATGTGGGAGACGATGGAGTGAATGATGGGAGACGATGTGGTAAGGATTAGATGAAAAAAGACCAACAAACGGAATTCGTCAACCGCTCTTAAAGATGGGCCGCAGGCTACACTCAGAACCGCTCCAAATGCAGAGAGGCGCCATCCTCAAGGCGTTTCAAGGAAATTATTTTAAGTTATTCCTTTTTTATTTAAAGAGCAAACATTTTGACAAGTTAAAGTTGTATCAGATATGTTTCTTGACCTCTTGCTCCCGAACCGTGCGACTTCAAGCACGTTTGCAAGTCTGGAAAAAAATATATTCTCACAGTCATGTCAAAAATCAAAACCTTTAAGTTATCGAAATTATAGGGAAAAGGTATATAAGCCCACAAACAGTTTTGACATTCCTCGTTCGCCTGCAATCAGGATGACGATGGACAATGCCTGCTGCTGCGTTAAGGTCGAAAGCAACTTTACAAAGGTGTTTAATGTCAAAAAGTATTTCGACGCGCTGTCACGTAACTTATTTTCAAAAACAATTGAAGCAATCGACTGCAACCCGCAAGACGGTACGAAGTCGGTCATAAGTGTGTCGATGACATCGCAATACTGGTCAAACTACTGGTGTTGTATTGGGACGATGGAAACGAAAGTAGGCTTAGCACTGAACAAAAAAGTATATGCCATCAACAGGAGAAGGAAGGGCGTTTTCGTTTATCGGACAGCGGGTCACAAAAGCCAGATATACAACTTCGTCTACCCAATCCCTTTGACATTGGAAAGCGACATGGCATCGGAAACGAAGTGAAGGTAAACTTTTGTCAATCGCTGCTTCCTTGGACGAGGCTAAAAATATGCCAAATATTGCTCTGTGACCAAGGGGCATGAGATCTTTCTATTGAACTCTATCGATCGCATGACGATGTCTTTGGCAGTTTTCACATTAAACGACATTTTACAACGACATTTTAAGGTTTATAGAATCCTTCATGATATTTTTGACCCTTTTTGCGATGGCGGGCCTTCAGGGAAGCTTTTCCCAACGACGATGAACTGGCTAAGTCCTTTAGATCTTGATCAAAACATGTCTAGGCAGACAGCTTTAGAAATTCTTCGAATCTAACTCAGATCGGCAACACAGTGGTAGGCACTTTTACCAACTTGGCGTTCGAAATTGGGATCAAGCTGCTTGTTCAATCTAAGTCTAACAGCCATCATACTTCATACCTCAACTGTTCTATTCGATTTGTACTGAAAACTGTTGTAAGATCGTACTGAAATGGAGCCAGTTGTATAGAAAACTTTTTTTTCGTATACAGAAGTGAACTCAAAATATTTTATTTTCAAAAACATAAACAAATATAAATTAACCAAACATTAACATTAAAAACATTAATGACTTCATAGCCAAGCTATACATATACATACCTACAAAAAAATGGTTTATATTTTTAATCTATGAGCTCTTCAGGCTTTAAACTCTCAATTTGCACATTCATCTTCAAAATATTGCCAACTTGAAACTCCGAACTCGATGAGTTTCTAATCAAATTTTTTGATTCAATCAAAGAACAGCAAGTGTCGACTTGAAGTCTGTTTCGACATTTTGACTTTATTAATGTCTGGCAAGAAAAAATCCTTTCGACATTTGCTGGATGAGTGAGGAATAGCGAGAACGGTTTGATAAATATTTTCAAACATTAGCTCATTAGACTCGTTTTTAATTGAATTTACTTCAGCCCAAAATTCTCAAATTGAATAATATTTAAATTGCTGAATTATTTAGTAGTCGGCTCTATATTTATTGTTATATTGTTGAATATTCTTTTTTTCATTAAGGAACAAATTCAAAAACAA
Organism: Cheilosia variabilis; assembly: GCA_951230905.1. Lineage (NCBI taxonomy): Eukaryota > Metazoa > Arthropoda > Insecta > Diptera > Syrphidae > Cheilosia > Cheilosia variabilis. The sequence continues at coordinate 46,618,740 of OX579677.1, forward strand.
AATCCAATATAAAATTAGATTTTCCTGATACAACTGCTTCTGATGTAAAATAATCCAGAAAATTAAGGAAGTGATTTTGAATATTAATTTTCTTGTCTAAGTCTTCCAAAATGACATAAAAACATCATCATCTGGATTATTTTAATTGTTTTCTTAGGAAAAGCTTTACAAATCGCAAGAACATTTGAAAGATACAGATGGATAAATTATATCGAATTAAAGCTAATTGTACTTTTTTATTCGAGCACACTCATTTGTATCGAATTCGATACAATTGTATCGACTTTTCCATCCCTGAACCTATTTCGGCCAAACGACTTTTCTTTCATCTTGGCTTAACGGTTTCTCATTTTTTCATTCAGTGAAAACGCCTCTTCATTTCAAAGCCGTCTCAAGACAGACGAAGATATTGAATCAAGCCTTACGCGAAACCTTCGTTCAGATAAACCCACACTAACCACCAGATTCGACAAACAAATTGGCTCGCTGCCTTTAAAAAGCGAAGCCGCCACCAACAACCCATAATCCATTGTCTGCAGCAGCATTTATCCTTCCGTTGCAAGAATTTCATCAATTGGTCTTTTTCGAGTTCTCGCAAGAATTTCCAAAGAATTCATGTTGTATTTCCAGAAATATGCGTTTGCAAGGATCCTTGTGCAACAGTACACAGGACAACTCTATGGTCCCACCACATCGCAGAAACAATTAATTTCCATTCGACCCTTCAATTTACGAAATTGTTTTCTTACCTTTCGCTCTGGCATCTTGTGAAAATGTTTATTCTAATCACACCCCTTGGCCATTATTTATAAAAGCCCGCTCCAGCTTCCCTTTCGGGGCAGGCCGCTACCAACTGCGCTGCTACTGCAATACAGACGAACTGACCTGACTATAATTAAATTACCCATTAACCTGAATGCGAGACGCGAACGGTGTGTCAGTTATTAAAAATGACTGTCAGACAGGGCTCAAGTTCGTCGGTCTTCTGAAGAAGTGTTGTAGACTAGAAAACTTTGCCACTATGCATTTTCACGGACACTCCGACACCGTTTTGGACGGTTGATCGTTGATGTTCTCCATCACAACGTTGTTCTATATATAGTTGGTTAAGTTTCGTAGGAGAAATTAACTACCATTATTGCCTGGCTCCTTTGGGTACTTCTGGCAAAAGAACGAACGGAACGGAAAATATTAAACGTCGTCCCCGTGCAACTTTTACGTTTACAACATTTTGCATAAAAGAGAGCAGCAGAGAATACACAATACACGTCCAATGTCGCTCATAAATGACGTCTCAGGTGTTACCCACCTTGGTGGGGGAGTCAACGGAGTGGTGCCTTTTTTCTCCAAATATATAGTTGTAAATTGATAGCAGCCAAGGAGCAGAGAACGACTGAAATAACCGTATTTTTAGAAGAAAATTACTTTGAACTTTGAAAGCAATCCACGTTCGTGTTGAAAAATGCCCGGCTACGTGGGTGGAGGGCATGCCCTATGTTGGTGCGTATGTATGGCAGGACTTTGCAAGGGGTACACCGAAAAAAAAAAATGAAAATATACCGACAGCCGGTTTTAAGAAGCTGTTTGACTGAAAATAAATTTCAGATATGGGATCTTTTCAAGACCTACTCGTAGGTTAGGCTAGCACGGGAGAGTTTTCCAAGAGCAAGTTCCCTATGAAAACTAAAATTGTAGCTCCATTCCTTATGGCCAAGAAATAAGAACTCAATCAAACGAATGGTTTTGAGAAGCTTGGCTTAGGGTTTATTTTTTTCATGCATATATATTATATAGACTGCGCCGCGAGAGGGAAGGAGTGCCGAGACCTAGCCTGCTACAAAAACACAAAACATGCCAACGACAGCTACTGGTAGCGATGCCAATTAGGGCTTTTTGATGCCTTTTAGGCATTATTTCAATAGCAAAGGCTTGTTTTTTTCCAAAAGGGCATCTTATTTTTATTTCAAATATTTTTCTTATTTTTTTTTTTTTGATTGAACATACTGACTTCTTATTCTTTTAATGTATGATTTCAATGACCAAGACTATCTGCTGGACTAAAACTAAGTACATATTAAGAATTTCTTCTGTGATTCATAATTTGAGTTTTTTTTTTTTTGGAAATAAAAATTGTTTTTGTTTATATTTTTATATTTGTGCTTAATTTTTGATTTATTGTTGTAGTTTACCTACAAAATTTATTTTAGGCATCTTTTTTTCTCAAGTAAGGCATTTTTTCGTCCAAATTGGTTGGCAACGCTGGCTACTACATACCTTCACCAATGCGGGGGGAACTTACCTACAGCCAACCTTCGTCGATGTGAGACGAATGGAAGTGATCGATGTTACCCTGTGCAGTAGCCAGATAATTGAAAGAATATCAAATTGGAGGGTAATGGATCAGGCTACATTGTCGGATCACAGAGCCATTTCATTTGATGTTCGCTATGGATCTAAAAGGAAAAAAGATCGGAAATACATCAGAATTCCGAAGAACACAGATAGGATAAAATACCTTGAAGTGTTGGAGGAAAAACTGAATGTAATGACATTCGGAATACCGAAAAACACTTGGCATGTGGAATCACAGTTGAAGCATCTGCAATCAGCTGTTGAAGTTGCGTACCGAGTGGCTTGTACACCTACTTTAGTGGAAAAACAAGATCCTGCGCCTTGGTGGTGCCGGGAACTTGAAAAGCTAAAAAAGGCTGCGAGGAAGGCCTTCAATCACGCCATGAGGAGGGGAGAACCCGAAGCATGGGATGAATATAAGGCGAAAAAGAAAGAGCTAAACGTTACTCTGCGACGACGTAAAAGGGAGTCATGGAGGGACTTTTGCTCGAGTATGAGGAGTACATCTGAAGTCAGTAGACTACAAAAGATTGTCTCGAGAGATCCAGTTTCTAAGATCGGACTCATTCGTAATAGAGCGGGGGAGATGGTGGAAACACTGGATCACACAAATGAGGTCCTAATGGAGGTACACTTTCCAGGAAGCTATAAGTCAGCTCAGCCCTGGGCTCCAAGGAAACAAGGAGCGAACAGGATGGATAGGACGGAAGCAGAACGGATCGTGACACCAAAAGCGGTCAAGGGTGCGATAGCAACATTCTCACCCTTCAAAACTGCGGGGCCGGATGGTATATTTCCAGGTCTAATGCAATGGGGTATAGACCTAATTGCACCAAGGCTCAGGAATATATACGTTGCATGCCTAGCAATAGGCTATATCCCGATAACATGGAGGGAAGCAAATGTGGTCTTCCTTCCAAAACCGGGAAAAAAGGACTACACCGAGGCAAAGTCATTCAGACCAGTCAGCCTAACATCCTTCCTGTTAAAAATAATGGAAAGGGTGATGGTGGACTATATGGAGAGTACTGCGCTTAAGATGTATCCTTTAAATAGTAGACAGCATGCATACAGGGTAGGTATGTCTACAGAAACAGCGCTACACCAAGTAGTACGCGTTGCGGAGGAAGAGCTAAATACCGGGGGCATTGCGATGACCACTATAATGGACATTGAAGGTGCCTTCGATAAGATATGCTTTGAAAGTCTGAAACAAGCCTTGGAAAAACGTAGGGTTAACCCACTGGTGGTAAGATGGGTGGACAATATGTTGAATACGAGGGCGATTAATATTCAGACGGGAACCTCAAAACTCAGAGGAAGGGTTAGCAGAGGTTGCCCACAAGGAGGTGTTCTCTCACCTACACTGTGGAATATCACTGTGGACTCTCTTCTCGACAGACTCGAGGCGACGGGCATTCACACAGTGGGATATGCCGACGACATAGCAATAATGGCCAGAGGCAAATTCATGGACGTCACAGCAGATATCATGAGGAATGCACTCAGAGTGGTTGAGCGGTGGTGTCTGGAACAAGGGCTCTCCATTAATGCGGCGAAAACAGATCTAATAGTCTTCACTAGGAAGAGGAAAAATCTGGAATTTCGGCCCTTAACACTTTTCGGATCGGAACTAACAATGACTAAGAAGGTTAAGTATCTGGGAGTCTACCTAGATACTGGACTTACTTGGAATTACCATGTTGAGGAGAAGGTCCGGAAGGCAAAGAGGGTACTACATCAGTGCAAACGTGTATGTGGACAGAGGTGGGGACTCTCGCCTAGGTCAGCATACTGGATGTATACGATGATAACTAGACCCATTATCACGTACGCCTCGGTTGTATGGTGGGCGAAAGCCTCTCAGAAAACTGTGAGGAAGCACCTGGATAGGGTTCAGCGTTTAGCATGTATGGGAATTACAGGTGCAATACGTACAACCCCAACATGCGCATTGGAAGTCATCATGGGGATATTACCGCTAGACTTATTTATTAAGAAAACAGCGGCCCAAACGGCACTTCGCTTGCATCGAGATGCGAAATGGCACCATCGTGGTACGATCTATGGACATAGGAAGATCCTGGAACTTGTTAAAGACGAGATTAGGGAGCTAAACATGCCTATGGATCGAATAACAAGGGTGCGTATTATGGAAAGAAATCATAAAACTCGTATTGAGAACGGATTACTTCCAGAAAAAAGAAATGGTGAAATAGTGATTTTCACGGATGGATCCATGATGGATGGCGGGGCGGGGGCCGGTATCTATTCAGAAGAGCTGGAACTTGCCCGTCACATTAGCCTCGGGAAATACACTTCAGTATACCAGGCTGAGATGATTGCCTTGCTTTATGCGTTGGACTACTTGCTTGAGTGTCAGGTGGAAGGAAGAAATATCCTCATAGCACTGGACAATCAGGCGGTGATCAGATGCATGGAACAAACAAACATCACAACATCACTGGCACTGGAATGCGTACTTAAACTCAATAAGTGTTCATCTAAAAATGAAGTAACACTGACTTGGGTACGAGGACACATAGGGATCGAAGGCAATGAAAAGGCGGACTCCCTTGCAAAACAGGGGTCAACTGAAAAGTTGCTGGGACCAGAACCATTCTCTTCAATTGGCAGAGGAATGGTTGAACAGCTTGTCCACAAATGGATCACGGCAGAACACCTGAGAAGGTGGTCAACCGTGGAACAATGTAGACAAGCTAAAATGGCAATAAAGTGGCCGACCTGCTCCACTCAAAGAAGAGTTCTAAGCATGAGTCGAGGAACATTGAAATGGGTGGTGGCTTTGTCTACAGGACATGGTAATTTCAGGTATCACTTAAGGAAAATGGGCCTTATAGAGGATGATACTTGTAGACTATGCCTGGAGGAATCTGAGACAGCGGCACATATACTGTGTCAATGCCCGGCATTGGCTGGCAGAAGAATGAGGATCTTGGGACATCAATGGGTCGAGACCCAGTCGATGAAACGGATCTCCCATAAACAGATGCTAGCGTTAACACTAGGAATTGAGCCCAGAGAAGAACTGTGGAGAAATCCAGAGAGTCTCTCTGAGTAAGATTTACAGTGGTAGAGAGACGAAAAGAGACCCGACAATGGTGGTCTGATTCGATTATCTCTCGAAATATATATATATATACCTACAGCTTTGCCATTTGGCCCCCTTAGGGTTTGGCTCCTTTTTGAGGCTCTAGACCCTTGGCCCCCACTTTTTTTAAAAATGATCAAAATGGCCCCTTTTTCAGTAAGTAAGATTTTGTTCTTTATTGAACGAAAAAGAATGCAAAAAATATAAGAAACTTTTTTTCAAATGAATACATTTGTTTATTTTTTTTTAAATAAATGCTTTTGCTGTTTGTTTTTTTTTTTCTACATTAAATTTAGAAAACCAGCAGCGAAAACATTTATTTATACAAGGTGGCGCAAAAATAACCTTCCGATGTTTTTTGACTGTAATTTAAAAAAAAAATGAAAAGCTTTGATTCTTCTTGTGGATTATCTTTATTTGGTCTTTTAATTTTTTTACATCAAGTCGAGAATATGATGTCATGTAAATGGCCGCCGCCACAGTTAATTGTCATTTGAGCCCTTTTTATGGCATTTTCCATCACTTTGGCCAAAACTTCCGGCGATAGGTCCTCACATTCTTGAGGGTTTTGTCTTTAAGAGCTGCAAGAGTCTGAGGCTTGTTGACATAAACCCGCGACTTCAAAAAGCCCCACAAAAAGAAGTTTGGAGCGGTCAAATTAGGCGATCTTGCTGGCCAGTGCAAATCGCCAAAACGGGAGATTAGGCGCCCGGGAAATGCATCCTTCAGCATATCGGTTGTGGCACGTGCAGTGTGTGCCGTTGCACCGTCCTGTTGGAACCACATGTTTTCCAATCCCAATTCATCAAGTTGCGGCAAAAAGAACTCGTTGATCATTGCTCTATAGCGCTCACCATTCACAGTAACCGTTTGGCCCGCGACGTCTTCGAAGAAAAAAGGTCCGATGGCTACAGCAGCATATATTCTCTGCAGAACGGCTACTCCGGGGTCTGCCACGCCTGGCAGCATCTCGTGTTGTGCCAGTCTCTTCGAGGCGAGCGGCTAAACGTCGCAGTGTTTCACCAGTAGGCGTTGGACGGCTAGGAAATCTGCGGCGAAATTCACGTTGTGCCAAAGTCACCGACCGATTATTGCTCAAATAAATAGTCACCAATATTCCGCGTTCTGGAGCAGTGTAGCGTAACATTGTTTATTAACGTGTATTTCGCATGTGTTTACTATACACAAATGTCAAAACAGAACTGACATTAGGGGCCAAGCGCAAAATTTATAGCATTTTCTGATAGGAGGATTACTTTTGCGCCACCTTGTATTTATAAAACACAATTTTTGTATATACATATATGGGGGCCCCTTCTTTAGCTCGGGCATCTTTTTTAGCTCAGGCCCCTTTTAATTCCCCTTTCTGAAATTTTTCAGCCACCAACTAATCCCACGTGTACCGACATGCCGACTGATGTGACATTTCGACCACAAACAGTGCAACGCATCCTCAAAAGACATAATTTAAAAATAAAACCTTGTCAGCTTATAGGGTTTGAGCTACATTACTTAGAAACTTTGATCCGCAATGTGAACTCACCTTTAGTCGTACTGCCAGCAATCATTTCATTCCTGCTGAAAGACTCCTCGCAATTCAACCGATTCCGAAAATTTGAAGAAAATGCAAATGAAAATGAAAATGAAAATGAAAAACTGTCGTTTGCTTTCCTAAAAATTTTGATCGGCATCCAAGATCTCCGTAAACTCGTTGATCAATCCCTGGGAAATTTGCATATTATTCATCTGTTTCTTCAAACACACTTCTTCTCGCTTTTTTCCGCATGTGTTTTGATTTGACGTTTCTATGGCGAATCTTCCATTGGCATTCGCCGCTACTTTTATTCTTTCCACGAAACACGCCTCGTCTGGGATTCTCGGATGAACCCACCGGCGACCTTCTTCTTCCGAATGAGTGCGAATCGTCTGATTTAATGAGAAACTTTGCAAAACAAAAACAAATTCATTCACGAAATCTAAGAAAACGAAAATAAACTCCAACCTCCAAAAAAAAAACAAAATTAAAAGCAGAATCTTTAAATAGATCACTGCAAAATTGTTAAGTTTAACAAAAAAATAAGTACTCTTATTTTTCAAAAATTTCGCAATCCAATTCGCTCAGTGTACGTACACCCGCACAAACATCTGCGTGCTCTCATAGTGAAGTCGTCTCAATTTGCAAAGGCATTAATCCGATTTTGTATATCCTTTCTGCTGGAAAAAAAGAATGTAACAGAGGCGAGACTTGTGACGCCTGGCCGACCGCGTGCCATCGTTGACCGTATATAGAAGTTTGAAATGCATTTGAAAACTACTCGGATTGAATTTCAATTGATGTTTCGGGCAGCGCGGCAGGTATGGCATAGAGACAATCTCATTATCGAGGGTAAATTGCTTTTTGTGATACTTGATATGTTCTCGCTGGGGTGGTTATCGCAGGTGTGAAGCATTGGTTATTGATTAAGTCGGTAAATGGGTGTGGGGTTATTCGAAATGGGCTTCGAAATGTGATTATGTACTATTGAGTTACATACCTACCGGCACTTGGGCTGTGGGCAAGCACCAAAGGCGGCCGATAAATTGTTTATAGTTTATAAGTGATTGAATGCTATTTCAATGACCACTCAAATTTAATTCGAGCCTATAAGGCTACAGCAGGAGGGGCCGGTATCCTCTACCTATTATTTCAGTATCTCTATTGGTGATTGGACAGAGCTCCGATTTCTGCGACATTATCTTTCTGAGACTGGACGTAACATAACGTTTGAACGAAAAGATTTGTTGCTTAGACGAAACTTCGAAGGCTACGTAAATTTTAGCAAAATCACACCACAGGGCGTTTCAGAATCTTAGGCTATGTCTTTCTCAGAAAAAATCCTAAAAAATCTTTTCCTATAAAAACAGTTCAAACTTTTGCGGATCTTGTGAAAGAAAGAAGTTCATACCTACCTATTTCAGTGTTGACAGGGTGTTTGAAAATGAAACTGATCCCAACAGTGGATAAACATAGTTAACGAACCATTTTGTAATTAGTAATTATTTATGGCGCAGCAGGGTGCCTAATAAACTATTTCGGTCACACGGTTCACGTGAAACGTGTAGGCAAAAATAAATGGACCAAAATATTTATAAAGTAAAACCAATTAGAACTGAAAATATAATTTTCTCTTTCTCGCGCAGATTTCAATCTTCAGAAGAAAATTTTTCGGCGTCACCATACTTTCAACATTTAGAGGCAATCCGGGTAATTCTTTTTCTCACTTCAGTTGGAGATGTAACGACCCTGAAAGATGCAACAAGTGGGCCCGATGACATTGGATAGGATATAACAATCTCCTAAATTTTGTTCATTTCTGTGAACGCTTGCAAGCATTTTGGTATCGATATCGGTTGTAGTCTTTATTCCTCGAAAAATATGCTTCTCAGTGATTCCAGTTGAGGGGAAAAGCACCACTTTTGGTGCTGTGAGGCGGGTTCACTACGGGTTTTTTGCATTTTTCTCAGAATATACTACTCCCATGGGATTCTGTCTCCTTGCCAACTCAATTGGGAATCCGACGCGGTGGATAGCTTACGTTTGTAAAATTTCAGTGTTTAATTTTCAAGTCATAGAGTTCGGTGTCGCCTGAGAGGCGAGGATTAGTGTTTAAGGTAAGTTTTTTTAAGTCTTTAATTTTACTTTTTTGTAGTATTTTTGTTATTTGCATGGAATTAAATCTGAGAAAATTGGCAGAGGACACGTTTGGAAGAGCGCCCCACTATATATAGAAATGAGTTCGGGAAGCCTTACGCGAAGTGCTAATTTGCCTGCCTATGAGGATCTGCATCTTGTTCTGAAGAGCCGATCATTCAAAAAGGAAAGAGATCAGTATGCAGCTTTTGTCCTGCTTAAAAACGACGGATGTACAGAGAAATAATTTCCTAAAAAGGCTAATTTTTAAATTTACGTGGAAGGCTTGATACAGCTCTGAGTTTTTTTTTGTTATGAAGCGCTTTTTATTTATTTATTTATTGGTTTTTGCAAAGTTTATATGCAATTTTTAAGATATTTGTTTGAATTTTTTTTTTTGTGAAGTCGTCACTTATTCGAAAAGTGCGTTTTATAATTTAAGGTTTATCATTATCATATCATTATTCTAATAAATCTTCAAAATAAGTGTTTTTTCTAAAAGAGCAAAGTTTTGCAAAGTATGATAAATACTTTTAAAATGTAAAAATAACTTTTTGAAGAGATTCATTTGGCGTTTTTTTTCAAAAGTAGCCTCCGAGGCGATGATTGGTGTTTAGCGACAAAAAAAAAGATTCGCATTCTAGGGTTAAGGTATAAACGGGGAAACAAGGAACAAGCTTAAAAAAAATTAAAAAAATTGAAAATGTCTAAAAGTAAAATCAAAACTTATTTTATTTACAACAAATTTATAAAGTTTACTCAAATTGAAATTTTGATACTGAACATGAAAGGATACAACCCATCGGATGTCTACGTACATGTACAGAAATTGAATGCATCACTTAATTTAAGCACTTTGAAGAGTCTGAATTTTGTTTAGGTATTGAATTTTTTTTTAGTTTTTTCGTATGAAAATAAATGAAAATTTCACTTAGTGGGAAAAAGGGGAACTTTTTTCGAATTTATAGGAAAATAATGCTTGTGCTGATAAAAAAAAAGAGGTGAAAACAATCGTTAAAGTTAGGGAACTGATGCTTCTCATGAAAATTTCGCCCATAAAAAAATTAAGTTCCTATTAATAATTTTATAAAATTTATTAACTGTTTTGATTTAAAAATACTTTTCGATTCCTTATAAGTATTGTTGGGAGTTGGTGTCAGTTTTTTACTCTATTTGGCTTTAAACGGACTTAGGTATTCCTTAAGAGTCAGTTTATTTAAAATCTCTTGAACTTGGTTTTTTTTCGAAATATCTTTTCAATTTACTAGATCCTTATTGGGCATAACAGTAACTAACTTGAGCTGGTCTCGGGACTTACCCTTTGTGTATCCGCTTTTCATATTTTTTCGACCTCCTTCTGTCGAATTGTCTTATCTAATCTAAATCTTAGTCTTGCATGTGTAGGCCAAGTTCTAAATTTATATAGTTTCTCTCATCTAAATAGTTCGACTGGTTTCTTTTTGAAACATTGACAATGAACATTTTTTGTTGCTCATTTGACTCTTTCTGTCTACTATTCTCAGAAGACATCCATGTAAAAACCCACATCGTTTGGCTTGTAACACTAGACTCCCTGAGGATCGGTCTGCCAAAGAAAACTTATGGCGGAATTTTGGATTCTCTTAACGCTCGGCTTAAATTCGGGATTTCATTTGGTCCATATTTCATTGATTTTGGAAAAAAACTCGGTACGACCAAAAAAAATACAAATACGTGTCACCTAAATGATGTCTATAGGCCTAAGGCTTGGAAAACTCTTTTGGTTTAGCAGTAGTATGGAAAAAGGGGCCGGGTAATGTTCGCATTTTTCTGACAATCAAAAAAAAAGGCAAAACATACATTTAAATTGATCAAGTGTCATCATTTTACCTTCTTAACTATTTTGAGAAATTAAATGCCTGAATTGCAAATTTGACCAAAATGACAGCAACGCACATAATTTTGCTTGTTTTTAAGAAGTTATCTCCGAAAAGTGCTATAATCTGAAGCTACAACTTTCCATAGGGCTTAACCAGTACATAAGTTCGAAAATCCTTGCAATTTGTGGCGTAGAACTTTTGTAGATCTTTTCAAAGCCTCAAAAACAAGTAAAAAAAAAGGAGCTTGGTTTTTATTTTTTTAAAGTATATTTTTGTTTTAATTTTTGCAGACAAAAAAACCAAGTAACATTTAAAAAAAATATACTTCCCATCCAACACGCAAAAATAGAAAATAGAGAAAGTCGATACACAGCTATTTTGGTATCCTACTCTAGAACAAAATTGTCCAACTTTGAAGAGCTCTGGAAAATCAAGCTTTTTGCAGAATTTTTGTTGTTTCTTGTTTGTGAAGCTTCGTTCATACTTCTATTGGAAATCCGCAACATGATAGTAAAAGAAAAAAAATTTGATTTTTGTCACGACTTTCAACAGAGCCTGAGTATGAACCCCCACAATGCGAAGGGGCCAGTTTGCTACAGTTCTTAACTTGTATACCCTGCATCACTACCGCATTTCCGATAATGTTAGACAGCACTACCAGTTAAGGGGCAGAATGAGCTTGACTCCTGTATTTATTTTCAATGACTGCTCATTACAAGGTCAACTTGAAGGATCTTCACAAAGGTGATCCCTGGCTTGAGTTTTAAACTAAAATGTCTTCAGAGATATTAACATGTCGTTTACTTACATGATGTACTGTCGGCGATCGCATATCATTCATCCCTACATCTGACAGCATGGTTGAACAAATTACCCCATCAAAATATTCCCTATAAATAGACTGGCACTTCATCTTAAGCCAGAATGAAATTCCTCAGACTTAAATTTCGCCTCAAATCATCTATATACGGCGCTAACGAGTATACCGGAGAACTAATTCACTTTTAAAATTGCTGCCATTCGACAGCAGTCGGTTAGCCGAGGATGCAATTAAGGAACACCAAAAGCATATCCTCTTGATATCTATGCCGGCGCCCGAGAAGAACCGACAATTTTGCTCGCCCAACAAATACAAACTATTATGCAGACGAACACAACATCCTGTCTCAGTCGTGATTAAATGTTCTCATTTTAAGGATATTTGAGTGGTACACTGAAGGACCGAAAAATTGCTTCCAACACAGCGGCAGACACGGGCGATGAATGATCTCTTTACGGTGGTGCGGTGGGGGGAAAGGATACGCGCCACTATATGGCAATTTCATGCTTCAGAGGCAACGTGGTTCGTCGTCAGGACAGATTCTAATTTCTGATAGCATGCTGCTACTCCTGGGCTAATGGAGGACTCTTCCTTCCTGGGCCAGTGGGGTTCATTATTATATACGAAAATGAACGAACGCACTTTTGCAGAAACTGCTCCTGGCAAATAACACCTCCGACAGGCAAATAGCACAATGACAACTATGAGGGTGACGGGACATTGATGATTTTCCTATTTTCTGTCGCCCACCTCCACCGAATAAGCACACAAATAAATGTGGAGGGTCCTTCAGGTTCGGGTTCATTTTTTTTTTTTTTGCCTTTTTTGGTTCTTCCCCGTTGGATTGGGTCACATTAACATTTTCTCGTGTTGCACAGAGGAAATAGGAAACGCTGAAATGATGGAATCTAGTCTGTGGATCCATTTCTCTTCACCCTGATGCCGCTGTGTGTGTGGTTGGGCTGTCGCCTCCAACCACCTATGAATGGTGAGTGTGATAATATTTTCCTGCCATATCGTAGGTAGCCTATTTATATGCTAATAGAAGGATATCCAAACTGTCAAGATACGTCCGAGTAGCAATAACATCGCTCCATTCGTGGACCATACCTACCTTCCCCCTTCAAATGATTAAGCGCCAGTGGGGTGCGGCTGTTAACATCAATCCAAGCAAGAATATGCACTTGGCCTTTGGGCTTTTGGCTTTTGTTATCCCAGTTAAGAAGGACTTTCCCACGTGGCTTGCTTACCCAAACATTGGCGCGCACATTCAAACTCCAAGGCGCTGCACATGTGGACACTGGACACTGGACAATGCAATTTCCGATTTTGCATAATATTTTGCATTCCGGAGGTCGAAACAAGATTTTCCACAATTTGATCCTTGGCCAGAGATACCGGCGCTGTACCTGCTCCTCTGTGTGTGTGTTTGTGTCTATGCCCTGGATGACTTATTAAAGATGTACCAAATGTAATGGGGTTGGCAAATTCTAAGATAATACCCATTAGGGTGGACGGTGGGGAGCTTTACGTTTCAATTGGATGCAAACCGAAGATGTTTTCCCAAAGTCCATCCGGCAATGTGTCCTGTGCATTGTTATTGAAATCGAGGAGCTGCTGCATTCATAATTGCTGATTTTTTGAAAGATATAACCAACGTTAGGTTTTGTCTGATGTACGGTGCATAAATTATGCACTTGGGTTATCTATGGCCGAAAATTTGCCAAGGAAACTGTTGTTGGTAGCTGATTATACTGGGAACTTTCTCTAGCTACTGTGCCCCATGGGGATCCGGTAGAGGGACAAGTTTGTACGAGGTTTTTGTCCAAGAACTTCCTGCCGCAAATTGGTAGAACTTCTTTTACATGATCGAGCCAAGAAAAGTTGCAATCTGCAAAAGGGTTAAGTGGTATTCGGAAAGCCCGAGAGGGTTCCTAAGAAAATAACTTCATGCAAGCAATCTGAAAGGCACTGATAACACAAACACGCACAGTGGCTGCACTCGGCTTTTCCATTTTCAGTCTTTTCCTTACGGGTATGAGTCAAATATGGCCGGCGAAAGCTAGGCGATTCCTCGAGTACTAAAGGCAGCAAGCGAAAGATGTAAAGGGTTTTTCCATAAGGACGGGTCGATGTTCAAATGAAATAAAACAAGCCGTGTGTAAGATACACTCAGAAAAAAATATTGTTAGCGAAGAATTTTGAGATTTTTAAAAAGTTGTAAGTTAAAAGTTCTTGGTTCAAATATTATTTTTGTTAACAAGAACTCGTTTTTAAGTTTTCAAGAATCAGGGGTCAGATTCTATAAGGCGCACGAATGATTTGTCCCATGTTATACAAGCAAATTTGTTCGTGCTCACGAAAAAGTTTGAACGTTTCGCCTTACAGAATGCCGTCCCAGGTATTCAGCGCAAGAATAATATACCCTCTATAAGTGTTTTATTACACCATTTCCAACAATTTCATTCTTAAATCAAAGATTTTGATATTTGGATTAATTTTAACCAACGAAAATTGTTGGCATTACGATTTCTTTTTCTGAGTGTATTTTGTTAATATGTATATTAAAGCCGCATGTATGCCATGTATGAATGGAATCGTATATCGTTGAATTATCCGCCCGGCTTCTCAGGTGGACACGGATCCCTGTGGTCCGATCTTGATTGACAAAGCCGTTTAGATCCGGCTGAATATGAGCGATGGCACTGGCTACATTGGCTTTGAAGGGTATCGGTCGATTGCAGCTTCTTTCTATGTGACTGCCTCTTCAGGGAACCTCACGAAAAAGAGTCGATCTTGTCGGACAATTTACGCCACCTCTGTGAGAGGTAACCACACACTCAAGTCATTCATGTAGAATGCTGCCCATCATGGCGTTTGCTATGTGCCACGACGTCCTGCTGGAACCACAAGTATTGCCTGCTTCTATATCGTTCAATTTGTGCCAAAAGAAATAGCGCGCAACGTCTCGAGTGAGGAATTCTCAAACAACATGGCTGCTAACATCGATCGGTTGCAAATAAGAACCCTTTATATAGCAGGAGGGCAACACTTTGTAGAGTCCTTCTCTACATATGCTACCGTAGGCGATAAAGAGGTCGTGAATATCGGTTTCGGCTTCTGTAATATTTTTTCGTTTCGGAATGTAAAAGTCGATAGTTGGCTTTCATCAACTAAAACCGGACCGATGTAGGTCGATAGGACGATAAGTTGAAGCGATCAATATAGCCCTCAGAATCTTTTAAACGACTCCAATATAAACTACACCACAACTTCCACTACGCAAGGGCTCCATTCGAATTTCTAAACGACTTCTATGCCTTTTCCGGTCCTTACATTCAGAGGGAATTTTGACAGAGCCGTCATACTCCTGCTCTGCATGAGCTACAAAATCACTTCCTCCCTCCATTCCGGTGTACTGATGCTCCTCCCTGACTCGAACTGCACCCGCCGTGCATCCCCGATTTGATTGGAGGAAATTTATGAATTTCCATTCAATATTCCAGCCGTCTCTCCTTCTACATAAGACAACTCCCACCTAATCAAGTACACAATCAAGCAAACTCCTTGAGCAGATTATCCCCACAAAAGCATCCGTGGCGAAGGTTCCCTTCAAAAGCATTTATGCAATTAAAATTCAAAAGGATAAGCGAAATATACTACCAGCAAAAATTATGCACAAAATAATTTGCCGCAAAACTTGACAGCGATACATAAAAGCGTGACCAGAAAAAAAAGCCAAAGCCAAACCTAATGAAATTTCCCTCCAATTATTTGCATTCTCCCATTTTTACTCTTCACAATAATTGATATGTTTCAACGGCGAAGAAGTAAGGAGGGACGGACGACGGACCCAAAGACGCAGCAGCCTTGTTATCCATATTGAGTCAGTAATTCCGATCTGTGTGTATATTTTTTTGAGTCTCCTTCGAAAAGAGAGGAGTTCACATAGATGCGCCCCAACCAGTTACCCCAGATTTATAGGGATGCCAATTTTTGAGAACGCGGCACAAGCATAAAAAAAGGGAAAAAATTAAAAATCATTTAAATATTAACTTAAGACGTTTTTATATTGTGAAACAATTCAAGCAATGAATTGTTCATATTAAATATGAAAGAAAAGAGCCCATCGGACGTTTAAGTAAGAATTTTCGTTTGTCTGGATCAGTGCTGCCGAAAGTACTCCTAAAGAGTATTTTATTACTTTCAACACCTGTGTACCCCCGTACTTCTCCTTTCACATTCGTACCAGTGATGCCAGATTACAAGATATATCTTTTTTTTCAAGATTTTTGAGCTCCAAAACATGTACAAGACTTTTTACCTCGAAATCATCAAATATCAAGATTTTTGATATCAAGAACTTTTTAAATCTAGAACCTTTTCTATTGAAGAAAAATATTTTCTATTAATTTCATTATTACATAAAATGTGAGTCGAACAGAGCCCATGCACAATTTCTGTCTCACTAACGTTTTCATCAATTCTAAGGAAACATGCATTTTAACGAATTTGATAAAATAACTGATGTAACTTGTTTTTGGAGAAATGGTTTAGTATGTATTAGTAGTAAAGTACTTCAAAATTGTATTTTAAATTTAGCTCCTTTTATATTTTGAACAAAATCTTGAAAAAAAGATTTTTGTTTTGGAAAAACAAGATTTTTAGATATTTTATATGTCAACACTGATTTGTACTCGTATTTTTTTTTAAAAACCTAAAATATCTTACACTTGCACTTGTGTAATAAATAAATTGAATTAACTTCAAATTAAATGCAAATTTGGCAGCACTTTTATCTTCCAAACTGTCGTCAAAAAGGAAATTTCCCTTTTTCTAGTTTGTTTTTGTTTTTCGCTGGCTTCATGCAATTTTCATCTGTTCGGTATTTATTTTATTGTTATCTGAGAATGTGGTTTGGTGCATAGACAAATCATACTGAGACCCCCAATCTCGGCCGATTTTCCGTTACTTGCCTACAAGCTATATTTTTATAGGATGGCAAATGCTAAGTGCGGTAGTACTGTTATTGATTCTAACTGTCACTACACCGAAAGGAAAACAAAATGGAGGAATTTGAGAAAATTTTGAGGGGGCCAGCCGCAGAGGATTGCGAGTTGGAGGTCTCTGTATGACTAGCCTATGGTTTGGTGGTTCTGTTTTTTTGTTTTAACTCCGTGAATTTTTATGTATATGTAGTTCAATAAAGTGAAAAGAATTGCTTAATTAATGCTTGAAATATTGTTATACCTACTGGAATCAATCAAAGTAAGCTTGTAGGTAGTACAGATATTTAGTAAAATTGGATTCCTTGGAGGCGGTAAATTAAAATGTGTCTTGTGCGCTGCTAGGGGTTCTAAAACAAATGAGTCTGCTGCTATTTCTATAAATTTGGCACCAAATATATATATAAATCGGTTAAGGCAAAAGAATCGATGATGTTGAGATTTCTATTGCTGATACACATATCTACCACATCTTCAAAAAAAAAAAAAAATTGCACGCAAATGTTTCGTCAAGGATGGTTGAGTGATTTTGCCTTTTTTAAGGAAATCATCAAAAAACCATTAACCGAAATTCTTTTTACGATTTTTTTTTAAATAGGTACCTACCTAAATTTAGAAAAAAAACATTTTTTCTACCCACATCTATTTTCGAAGGCTAAAAAATGTACTTATTTGTTATCCAAAATACTCCCTTTTTTTGGCTGCAGTACTACCGTATAATATTTCTTTTCGGCAACACTGACGCATTCACTCGTTTTGATATTATGTCTAATAGGAAAAAAAAAAACGATTGCATATGTTCATGTTACATGCTTATTTAATTCTTGTTAATAAGGACTGTAACATTTTCTAAATTGTTTTCGTATGAAAATAAGCGCAAATTTTACTTAGGGAAAAAATGGGGATGTTTTTTCCGAATTTTTTGCTAATGCTCTTGCTGATAAGGAAGGGGGGAAACAGTCTTCAAAGTCTGGGAACACTGGCCCCAACTCCCATTGTGAAATTGCGAATTGAAAAATTGCAATTTTAATTAGACCTTCCCAAACCGCATCCTGGTGTTCGTCATTGGTGGCGGTGTTGTTATTATGTCATCGTCGTCATGTGTTGTCTGTTCGTCTGATTGAAATGCAATTCTGGTTGAGCTAACTTTCTAAAGGACAAACTGGAGTTGGACTACCGCCTGACGTACACAGCTCATTATTATTGTATATTCAGTCCTTCGATTTGAATCCGTCCGAACCTGACCACAATACACAACAACACATGCGGCACTCAAAAGTATTACTGCATAGTCCTCTTCCTCTTCCTTTCTACGATGCGCCACTGTTAAGGGTGGGGAATAGTATAAGAGGACGTGCAGGAAGTTTTTGCTGGTGCGCACTGGTCTTCAAAAGTGCACAAAAAAGCGGATGGAAAACTTATCCCTGCCTGGTCACTTTAATTATAGGAAGATACTTTTGGTCGTTGTTCTCCCATTTTCATGATGAGCACAAGAAGCTTAAGAGGACAAGAAGGGATAACTCAAAGGGACCGACAGGTCCGGAGTATTGGGCAGAAATTAGTGCGCGCAAGGAGTTTGCAGGAAAGTTTCCTTAATTATAAAAAGGGCAGAACTCATTAAAACTCTTGTTCGGCTGCATGTTGTGCACAATAGCTCTGTCCACGAGCATCAGGATCTATCGTATACTGTTTCGTTTGATCTTTTACGTATATATTTTCCTTTGGTCGAAGAAGCGATTGAGGCGAAAGAGCTATCAGTGGACAAGAGGCATTTAAGCCGGCGCTGTGTTCAGAAATATTTTGTCCATTTAGGGATTTTTTTAGTAGGGACGAAGAGACCCCCGGCAATGGTGGTCTGAATCAAACATCTCTCGAAATCTATATATAGAGGGATTGTAACAACTCACCCACAGCCAAATCGAAGGACATTTGCATGCTCATCTATAAGAAAACTGAACTTTGGGACAACTCATCCGTGGATGTTATATCCAACAATATTTGTAATTATTGCTTAGAAATAGGATTTTTAGGAAAAGGATGACGTCTAAAAATGATGCACAATACTAAGTTAGAGGCTTTGCTGGTACACTCCCCCGGAAAATGAATCCGAAGAATAAGTTGTCTTGAAGCTCGGTGGACTCATGGTTGAGTTGGTTATGAAATGATGGGTACAGAGGTGATCTATAAATCACCCATCCACGGTATATTTGGAAGGCTTTAAAGGAAAGCGTATGGTTCTATATAGGCACAAAGTTTTCGCTTCAATGAAGTGAAAATTGAGCTGAAAATAGCGGTTAGGTTCGACTTTTATTTGTGTGACAACTGAACTACAGGCCGGCTTATCAGTCATCGACAGCCGTTATGGGGAGGGTGGCTCGCTTCGCTCACTTCGACTTCTTTCGAAAATCTTAACCCTATGCAACAAAACAAATACACTCAGAAAAAAAAGATTGTTAAGCGAAGAACTTTGAGATTTTTAAATATTATTTTTGTTAACAGGAACTCGTTTTTAAGTTCAAGAATCAGGTATTCAGCGCAAGAATAATATACTCTCCATAAGCATTTTATTATTGCAGGGTTGCAGTGGATGAAAGGCTGCAGCCTCGTAGACAGAGAATCTTAATCGGTCATTAAGTGCACCCCAAATAGCTTCAACGTTCATACATATGTTTCAGGGGACCATTTGCGAACTTGTGAGACTTTTTGTTATTAGTTGTATTTTTGAAAACATCCACCTGTTTTACTCACTAGGTGAAAGAATTATGGGTGTCAAAAGAAAGAAAATAGCAGATCAAACCGCTTTGGATGTTGAGCAAGGGTCAAAATCCTGGATGGGTCAAAATTCTGTTTCCCAAATTCTGCTTTTAAAAATTTTGTTTTTTTTTTTTTGTTATTGAAGGTGAAAATCTCAAAAGACACAATGGGGCTAGAAACCCAGAGTAGTGTGGGGCTCTAACCGCACTAAAAACACCTCCTTAATCATGACCAGTCCAAGAAAGATTGACAAATTTGCGTTTGAGAAGGTATTACATTTTGAATACGGGTTCTCAAATTTTTTTTTTTTTTTTAGATTATAAGGTCGTGAGGTTTAATTCTTCTTAATCTACGAATATTGTTTCGTACATTTAAGACGTCTTCTATTTCAGAATTAATATGCATCTGCAGACGCTCATTGTGACGAATTGCGTACTTTTTAATTACTTCCGTTACAAGATCAATCAAGTCATTATTTCTTTCAAAATTATGCAAACAATAAAAAAAGACTTGGAAAATGTTCAAAAGCACGCGCTGAGGGAATATTTTCTTTTTTATAATTTTTAACTCCTCTTTTCTTAGTTTTTGTTTTAAATTAAATTTTTTTTTTTTTCAATATTAAACTTTTTTTTTTTTTAGTTTGAATTATTTTTTTAATTTTTTATCAATTTAAAATGATTTATTTTTAGTTGTTGTTAATATTATTAGTTGAAAAAAAAGCAGAATTTGTTTGCTTTAAATTTGAAAAGCTGAATTTGAGTCGCAAAATTTGAAAAACTTCACAAGAATTGGAGCTCAATTTCTCATGACAATCTGCCCGCCAGTCGCCGCAAATTGAACCACCCCACTGTGTCCATATCAGCAAATTGCCTTCGTCCGCTATCCGGTTAAGGGAAGCCTTCCAAAGCCAAACAGTCTACAGCGTTTAATTTAAAAGTATATACCCTATCTGAAAACGTGCCTTGGTATTCTTCCAAGTTGGCTACCGGACTAAACACGATACTCACTTCATAACATCTGGCATAGGGTTAGATATATCACATCGACCTCCCGGAGTGAGTTCTTCCCAGTCAGCAACTTAATTAAATACACGGCCAACAGCAGAGCCCACAACACAATCGGTGGTGGAAATTGCCGTGATGAAGGGCTACCTCGGTGATGAAACGTTCGTCCGTTTTTCTTTTCACCACCTACATCTCGCCTCGTCCTTGTTCGTTCCCTATGCAAAAGAAATGCCAGCTTACTTTATTATACACCTCTCAGCCTGGCGATGGAGAACTGAAAACGGAATGAAACTCATTAATTAGAAACACAAGAAAATTGATAAACGTACACCCAACTGGTAGAGCAGTGTACAAGAAGAAGAAATTAAAATTGAAAAACAGCGGTCACATTAAATGCGATTGCTTACCAATTAAGGACATCACCCCGAGTGGGATACTACCGCTGCTGCCAATGGCCATATAAGCAAATTAATTTCCGGTTAATAAAACATTGTGGCAGAAATCACTACGATTTGAGACAGCTTGCCTGACAGGACAATATAAATGACTGTGTAGTTGGCCAGGGGAAAAAAACGATACCAAAGGAAGACGAGAATCAAAGATGATACTAAATTAGACTTGGGAGTAATTTATTTCGTTGAAGGACAAATTTGCCAGTAGTGTTGGGTTTTTGTGCACAGCAAGAGCACATGCAGGGCGATAGTCCTTTTGGGGTCATTGCTTTGGTGAATGATTTTAATTGCTGACAACTGACAGTGGTCTGTCTCTGGCAAGTGGTTTCCGGATTGAAGGGTTTGCCTTCCCTTTACTTTTGCCTGAATGTCCTACACATAATGATTAGCTCATTAGTTACGTAGGTATACATTTGGTCGTGCACCTGTGGGGGCAGTAGGGGAGCTGTTGGGATGACTGATATGAAAAGTTCGTTCGGAGTCTTTTCGCCGTTTTTGCAATCATATTTAGGAACCCGACTCACTCTCAAACATGAAGTCGAGTTGCTTCTCATCCCGTTGGTATATACCTATTCTCTGACTTATGAGGACGATGTGGCTTGACTTTCTCTGGGACTATTCCTTCCTTGCTACCGTTTATTTTCCAAGCCTCTCCACATGACTCTACTGCGGGCTAGTCTTAAATTTCACACTGCTAGTAAGGAAATTACTTGTCCTCCTATATTGCAAGCCGAGGTCTAGGTCAGTAATGCCTGGGCCTATTTTGATTGTGGACTTTCTGTATATAAGACATCGAACGAAAGTGGCAGGCAAGAGTCAGTAAGAGGCATCTCAAATAGGTAAAAGTGGCGAAGCATTTTCATGGGCTTACAAGTTATGTGCTTGAATGAGGTGGAAAGCTTGAGCTCTATTCACAGTCTGGGGACCTCTTTACGGAATGTAAGCCAAGAAACGAGCTGCTAGGCTCGGAGAAAGCCATCTCAAGACCTCCTCACACGCAGGCCAAATTCAAGCAATTGTGCTAAGGTTTTGCGTAACCCAAAAGTGCAATTTTTTTGGATGTGTTTTTTGAGGCGTTTTCGACCTATTTTGGTGCGAGTTCTTGACTTCGTTTTTCCACACGTTTCTTGATGAATTTTCGTTCTATTTTTTTGACGCGTTTTGAGGGTGTTTTTAATCATTTAGACGAGTTAGTGGAGGCATTTAGCTTCGTCGTCAGCGTCGATAAACTTCTGGGTTTTTGAACGTGTTCTTTCACGCGTAATTGGCGCTTTTTAGAAACGTTTTTGGAAGTATTTTTTGACGCGTTTTTGAGGCGTTTTCGACCTATTTTGGGCGAGTTCTTGACTTCGTTTTTCCACACGTTTCTTCACGAATTTTCGTTCTATTTTTTTGACGCGTTTTGAGGGTGTTTTTAATCATTTAGACGAGTTAGTGGAGGCATTTCGGTTTCTTGTCAGCGTCGATAAACTTCTGGGTTTTTGAAAGTGTTCTTTCACGCGTAATTGGCGCTTTTTAGAAACGTTTTTGGAAGTATTTTTTGACGCGTTTTTGACCCGTTCTTAGACAAGTTGTTGGTAGCGTTTTTGCATGAGTTTTATAAGATTTTTTCGACGCATTTTCATAGACATTTTGAGGATTTTATGGATCCCATGTTAAATGCGATGACGCTTTTAGACAGGCAGATCGACAAGAGACTAAATTTACACATCAAGCCCAATCCTGGAAAAGATTAAGATTCACCATCTTTTCATTAATTTGAAAGTCGGATTGCATTGGAATGCATTGGATAGCGTTCCTGAGACAATTCGGTGGAAGCGTATACACCTTGATAGATAAGAGTTTTGGTTGGGCAAATTAAGGACCAACGAAAAGAATTAAATTGTCATTGACGGAAGTTTCTGTCACGCTTGTCTCATAAGCAAAAGCGTTTTCAGCATTACAGAGACAAGATTGAAGACTCAGCCATTAACAGTGAAAGTAGATCATCTACCCAATTGACCCTCGTCAGTGCACGGTTATATGCAATACTCTTGGATGTAACCTAGAAATGTCTAACCCATTCAACGCTCTCTGTGTTCGTCTACTTAAAGGTTGCTTTTGCCAGCCTTTTTAGAGACGTGCTGAAGTGTGCTGTCAAAAATACTTCTCTACAGTGTATCTGAGAGAACTTACCCACAACCCACAAGTCAATGTCAGAGTGGGTGTCTTTTTTTGTAAATCTTCTTAATCGATCCGCCTATATATCCGTAGGTACGTACGAGGTATAACCCGTAGTGACTGCTGTAAAATGAGCTAACACTAGTATTATATGCAGCGATGCCAACCAATTTTGGCGAAAAAATGCCTAACTTGAGGAAAAAAGATGTCTTTTTCAATAAAATAATGCCTAAAATAATGTTTTTAAGGTAAACTGAAACAATACAGCCAAAACAAAACAGCCGAAGCAAAATAACGAACAAAAAACAAACAGCTTTCAATTTGTTTCCAATTTAATTCCAATAATGGATTTTTTTTTAAATAATGACAGAAAAAGTGTTCGGAAAATGGGCAGAGTTTGAAGCCCGAGGTTACATATAAAATTCTTTTTGGGCAAGATTTTTTTAAGAATAGAAAAATTAGAAAAATATGCCCTTTTGAAAAAAAAAAAAACAATTCTTAAAGTCTATGAAATAATGCCTAAAAGGCATGAAAAACCTAGTTGGCATCACTGATTATATGCATCGTTTGTATTTTTTTTCCCAAAAGTCAAAGTGTGACTGCCTCATATGATTAATGTGCGAGAAATTATTTTGCATACCCCACGTATCGACGAAGTTTAAAAAAGGTTTAGAAATCAATAATACATTTTTGACATTCACACTAAAAGTTTTGTAGGTCCCAATATGCAACTTTGAATGGAAAATTTCGCCATTGTGAGTTCGGAAAATGATTTTTAGTGTCGCGAAAACACTAAAAATACTGAGTTAGAGTATGAAAAGCACGCAAGTTCATTTCACAACTTCAGCCATGCTAACTACCCATGTGCTCTTAAATTTGATGGGGAACATTCTCAGTTTTTGAATCGCAACTTCACTGATGTTAGGGCAGTTTTTTTAAGTTACCTTATACGAAACCTAATTCCACTTGAATTCTTATTAAGTGTCTTTCCAAGGAATATAGCCCCCTCCGGTGCTAAAGACGTCCCAATGCAATATTAAATTTAATCAAATCTGTGAATATCGATTCTATACCATGTAACATAACCGAATAAATTACCCTGCACCGAATATGTCTCATATTTGTTTAATGAAATTGCTCTCGTATGGCAGGCAGCAGAAAACAGAAAACCATTGCTTTCGCATAAATAACACCGAAGCACATCGCACATTTGAAATTTTCAACACAAAAGGATGCCAACACTTGAAAATTGCCTATATCCGTTTATCCGTTTATCCGTAACCTCCCCCAAGTAACACAACAACTATTCCAGCACACGCATTTGGCAATTTATATGCCTCCCTCCGATACGATCTCTGTCTTAGGCCCAGTTAAATTTTCGTCGAAGGGATTGCAGAGCGCCCGGCGCACCCGAGCCAGCCATGAGCAGCAAAGTTACCGAGATATAGGTATAAATCATTTTGAATTTGAAATAATAAAAATAAATGGCGGCACTACGGGATTATCTCTTCGCTCTTCTTCGGGTGCGGTTCGGTTCGGTTTGGTTCCTGATGTCCTGTTGCGTTGCAAGACTTCTGAAAACCATTTGCTTGGCTTCTTATTTCTCTCCGGCGGGCGGAGGCGAAAGGGACGAATATAAATCATTAGCTTAAAAGGATGCAGTACACGGATGGGGATTCTCCGTTAACAAAACCCATAATAAAATTCACATAAGAATTCAATTTCCCTTTAGGAAATATTTATTTCTGGCCGTATAATGAGTTTCACTTTTCACATATTGCGCCATCCATCGGATGGCATGAAAATGGTGTGAAGTAGTTGAAATACTTATTAACCACTAAAGATAAAGATACTCAGATGGGATGTGGGTTTCCTGTATTTTTTATTTTACCCAATTTTTATCAAATCGGATGTCCTAACAAAAATCACAAACGTCGCGCAGCGTCTTTGGCCGGCGATTTTCTATGCTTGGAAGCTTTTTTTCGAAACTTCTTTAAATGCGTTTTAGGCCAGTTCTTAGCGTTTTTGGGCGCGTTTTCGACCAGTTTTTTTCCCCATTTATGCCATTTATGGACTAATTTTCCAAAGAGTTATTGAACGCATTTTTGGAGGCACTTCCGTCAATTTTTTTGGAAGCGTTTTAAAACGCGTTCTTTGAGTCATTTTGTCCACTCTTTCAAGACGTTTTTCGATGCATTTTTCAAAGAGTTCTTGGGCGCTTTTTGGACGAATTTTTTGACGTATCTTTGGACGAATTTTTAGTCTCGTTTTTATACACTTTGACGCTGTTAACACTTGTTTTTCGGTGGATTTATAGATGCATTATTAAATGCGTTTTGGACCAGCTTTTGAACGAA
The DNA here is from genome assembly GCA_951230905.1 of Cheilosia variabilis. Taxonomy (NCBI): domain Eukaryota; kingdom Metazoa; phylum Arthropoda; class Insecta; order Diptera; family Syrphidae; genus Cheilosia; species Cheilosia variabilis. Next base: position 46,644,286 of record OX579677.1, read on the forward strand.
AGGCTTTTCAGTAATTTTTTTAGAGGCGTCTTCGACACATTTTTAGTTTTTGGACTGGTTTGGTTTTGACGCTTTCCTCCCGTTTTCGATCGAGTTTATTTTTCATCTGCTTCAAGATGCTTTTTAGAATATGTTTTCGACGCTTTTCGGAATCGTTTTTTGAAGGCTTTTTCGGCTCATTTCTAAAGGCTTTTTTGATGCATTTTGGGTGTTTTTCTTGTTGGTACATTGTTAGGCACAGCTAAGGACACGGTTTTCAAAGCATTATTTTTGGTTCTATTTTGACACCTTTTACGTGTTATTGAATCAATATCATTGACAAAGCTGCCGGCAACCGCTTGCAAAAAAAATACCTGAAGCCCGTCCCAATTCGTATAAACCAAAGTCTCCTTCGGGCTTCAGTCTGCTTCCAACTCTTATTTCCCATCGACACAATTTACCGGGTGATGCCAACCAGCTGCTCCTCAGCATTTGTCACATCTCTGCGCCCTCACAGTATCTAACCATTTTAGAAGAGCAACACAGCTGGAATAATATTTTAGACAGAATTAAAAATAAAATCAAATGCACACAAACGAGCATTTGCAGCTGCAGTCATCGCCAGAATGCTCCAACAAACTGCGCAACAATATGTGTCAATTTATTTATCCAATTCGTTGCTCCTAATGCCCCTGCAATATCTCTGCGTGGCTCGTATTCATTATTTTTCATACTGCTACACCACTTTGCATATTGGACAGTATACTGCAGCAGGTGCCAAACAAATTATTTCACAGCCAAAAAATATACAACGACAGTTGGAAAAAAATCGCCAACCCCCGCCTAATAGTGCTGCCGAAATGGCGCAAATGTGTTGAAATTGGTATTTTTACAAATAAATGTATTTTTAATGCTGTCATTAGTGTCAGAAGCTACCGTTAATACTCGTACATTACTTTGCCTCGCCGAACACACGATCGGAAGAAAAAACAACTTTAATGGCACTTAAGATAATTATCGAGCAATTTTACTTTATCTTGATTAGCATGTTGCCGGTGGTGGTGGTGCTAGCTCACAACTGTGAGGGGGCCTTATCGCCATATAGAGAAGCGACACTGACTCCGACTCTGATTCCGATTCCGACTCCGACTCCGCATGTCTTATGGTTAATTCTTTGAGAAAAGAATATAAAACGCCGGTCGGTTTCGCGGTGACGTTTATCATTGTCAGTGTCGCATTCATCACGTTAATGGGGGTAGAAGTTGAGGTCGAGGGTGCGCGGTGCTCTGGTGGCATGTGCTTAGGCCGGTGAATAATTTTTCGCGTTGCAAGTATGCGAACTCGCATATTCGTATCTCTGGAGATGTCATTTGTAGGGCTGTTGTGATTTGGTATTGAAATTTTGTAATGCGCTTGAGAAATTAATTTAAATGGGCAACTTGAAGAAGCTTGATTTATAAGCGGTTATGGTTGGCGGTTGCATTAGGGTAATTACAAATGGGAACAGGCACATAAATTAATTTAATGCGGTCGGCTTGAGTGTAACGCAGAGCGACCATTACGCCTGTTGAGGTTAGATTGCGGTAAGGGTGTTTCTGTTGGGACGAGGAGATGGGTATGGGGCGGATATTTCGGTAGAATATCAATGGATGGGTCCTTAAATCCAAGCTTCTCGGTTAAGTTTTCATTAAAAATAAGTTTTCCAGAGATGAGGTTTCTTTAATAAATAAGGAAGCAATTGTGGGTACGTTTCTTGGGCACGTTTCTTAGTTGATGACAGTCGTTGAGGTTAGATAAAAGGTCAAGAGAATCTTCGATCAATGCAAATCCTTTGTGTAACCCTAGTTGTTTCTATAAAAGCTGCAAATTCGAATGTCATCCCTAAGCGTTTGAAAGTAATATACGGATTTGCCCTTCGGTCAGTCAAGCACACTAACTACTGCGACATATAGCTTTACTCCATCTCTCATTTGCTTCTACTGGTACTAAATTTATTTCCCACCCTTGAGTTCAATCGAAGGATATTGAGCGATAATCGCGTTCTTGTCAGTTCAACAGCTTTTTTTTAATTCGCGAAGAACCTACGTGTCCGGAAACTAAGAGTGCTACCGCAGCAATCTGGAAGCTATTATTTTATCCCTTTGCTGTCAATGGAAAAAGTATACGCTACTGCCATCAGTGCCACCTATTAAGCAGCAATTGTCACTACTGTACCGCTTGACTTGAAACCAAATCAATCACTCAATCTCCCCTGAATCGCAATACGATCGTCAATGCCTACAAAACAAACTCACGTCAATGAAAAAAAATCGAAAGACACTAACCCCCGCTTGGGAAAATAGAAAAAAACAATTGACAAAGGTCCTTATTAACCGCACAACGTTGGAACATTTGATATTCGGAGTAAATTGCTTCCACTCCAATCGGCAATAACTTCTCATTCGCTATAAAGTATGAAAAGCGATGTCCATCAACCGCACACAAAAATCTCATTACCGATCAAAGATAACATTTTATGGTCGCCAAATAAAACTGACAAAAAATCAACAAAACAAAAAAAAACTCTGCCACAAGGAGGCGGCCACTGAAATGTTCACTTAAAATATGAACGAAACGTTTATCTGTTTGGCGGGCAACCACAGTAAAAATGAAACGGAAAAAAAGAAAAAACGCAGACTTAGAGCACATAGGGTGTGAGTTATGTTGCAATAAACGTGCGCCACACTCTGGGGTTTAGAGAGAAGGGTTGCGCACTTTCCATAACGCGACCCCCTAACACAGTCGGGCTGTGTAAACAAATTGCCCTCGACAAAAGCGACCATGAGAGTTGGTCTTCCTTCACCCCTTTGGAATGACGTTTAACAAATTCATCTCGTTGCAATAATCGTAAAAAGGGATATCGAATATTCGTTCTTTCTTTTATATTACAATTCGTTTAAAGTAAAACACGCGAAGGAGACGCAGATGCGATTGGAGTGAATTGCATTATCTCACGGGGGATACTGTACATCAGTCGGTGTACATTTGTGTAAATCTTTTATCCGTGGTTTGGGTTGTCCTTGTCATAAAAATATGAGACGTAAAACTCACTCTGACCCTTTTGTTCTTGGGTTGTCCTATTTGGGATTGTTTTTCCTTTTTATGGGCGAGCAGTAAAAATGTATGTTGAATAAAGAAAGAGACGGTGACTTGGTTTCTTGTCTTAATTACTAATCATGTAAAATTTAAGGGATGACTGTAGTTGATCGTTTTCGGGAGCAGTGCTCTTTATTTTGGAGTTCTGGCTGCGATGTTATCGAGAAATATGAGATAGTAGATATTGGCTCTGGGAAATGGTTGAGCCATTAAAGGATAAATCGCGGGACGACCAACCTTTCGGATAGCCTTACCCAACTTCTTTTGTGTGTAAAGGTTTTTTTAACTTTTTCCATTACGTAGTAAGAGAAAGATATCTTATTCGTACAAAATTTCGAACTCGAGATGTTAATCAATTCTGACAATACGATGATAGGCAACCTCAAAAAAGTTGGTCGCAAAATTCTGTCCATATGTCCGTCTGTCTGTCTGTATGTCCCGAGGCCTATAGCCTAAGCGGCTGAACGGATTTCGTTCAAACTGCGGATTTAAAGTTTGGGGGCTCACAGTTCGGGGCTGTTTTTTTTTTCAATGGTAACCTCAATATTTGGTACTTCCCGTTCCCATACAAAATGTTCATACCAGCTTGATTTGTTCGAAAACGGCTCTAACGATTTCAACAAAAATAGCTATTTAAGCTTAAGTAGGTACTCAGTTTTCCGCTAAAAAATCGAGTAACGGTACTTTTGAAATTTGGACATATCTCGAAAACGGTCCATACGATTGTAACAAAAATTAATTTTTAGGTAATATGGTTATTTCTAACTTAATGGAAAACTCAGTTTTTCTCTGTATTATCCTTAAATGGATTTTTGAAAATGTTTGTTATAACCCAAGTAACAATTTTACTTCGGTAAGGTTCAAATTTGTAATATCTGTAGGCAACAGCTTTGATAGAGCTTCTATAGTCTTTGTTAAACGAAGTTGATCTATTTCGAAGCAATTGTTTCGATAATAACTTCAGTAAGTCCTTTACGAAGCATATACATAGGCTTTATAGAGCTTCGATAAGATCTCTATTAGACATCTGAAAATGAGTCTGGAGATGTTTGGAAAGTGAATTGCTTCGATAAGACTTGTGGTACGAAGCGCTTCCTAGAAGCTTCTTTAGAGCTTCTGACCGAAGGCATTATAGAAGCAATGAACTGTTATGCAGTCAACCGCTTGCGATTGGAAGCTGTACAGAAGCACTTACTCGAACTTCCTCCTAACTTACATATGGGGGTTTTATAGAGGTAAAGAGGTAAAAAATAATTTCATATGAAATGAATAAGCTGTCTAAAGAAACCATCAATTAATGAATCGGGGAAAAACTACAAGAAATAAAGTACTTCTAGCACATTGAAAAATATGTCAGTAATGTGATTTTAAATAAACACTTTTTGCCCATGAATAAATAAGGGTAAAACTAAATGACTTGCTTACAACTTCGGTCGAGTAAGCTGCAAGTTTATTGCAAATCTTAACCAAACTCTAAAATGTACCAAGTACTTCAGATTTAGCACTGCTACGGCATTATGACGAATTAGCCTAGGGGGTAGTGTATTGGACTACTACGCAACAGGACCCATGTTCGATTCTCAGTGCGGCGCATGTAAGTAAAATGTAAATTATAACGAGTACGTAAATTAAATGTAAGCTCCATGAAAATTGCACAAAGTCTTTGAAAATGTTTATTAAGAAGATAAAAAAAATAAAAAAATAAGAAAATGGAAAATTGAAAAATGTAATAAAAAAAATAAATATTTTTCTCGTTCATTTTGGAGCCTCTATAAAGCTTCCATAAAGTTTCGGTAAGGTCTATCCAAGCTGTTCAGGAAGTCTTAAATAAGTAAATACTTGCATTAAAGTGCGCCAAATGCGTTTCCTTTAGACCTTATGCAGTTAATATTGCGGGAGTTGAAATAGCTTCGATAGCGCCTTACCGAAGTCAAATTGTTACTTGGGAATCTCACCCACTTCCGATAAAAATGCAATAACAGCTACGCAAAACTTAATTTTAGCAAATATTACCCTGTTTTCAACCTTGTTGAATATGCACCTTAAAATAATTGCAGCCACTTCCTTTCACATTTAGAAAATCCCACTTCATTTGCACCCATTTCTTTTATTTAGCATCGGTTCTCAGATCTTTACCTACCTACTTAAGAAAATAAGAAAAGAACCAACCAAACTTTTGATGAGCGAGAAAGTTACGTTCGACCCAGTCGTGCACCTTATTTTTAACAGACCCGTAAGAGCCAAACGATAGCGCACTATTTTGGAATTTCGGACAGCACAGCACAAAATAATATTCAATCCAAACAACGCAAACTCCAGTCCAGTGTTTGGCCTGTGAAATGGTGGTTTTAAGTTGTATATCAGATGACCTTGAGTGACAAAGTTTTTCATTTCGGTTCATCCGATTCTAGGATGTGACGATAATTGTGTCTGAAAATCTGAGGAATCCACTCTACTTTCGGATAAACTGTTTACCCAAATTACCCCACGGTGTAGTACGAACCACCTTGTTACTCTACTCTACCTTACTTGACTCAGCCCACCGAAGTCCATTAATAAGTTTACTGTCATTAAAGCGTTGCTTTGCAAAATTAGGCAATCCCTCCAGGGACCCAGCTGCGATATCCTCTATCCTCTGAGGGGTATATCATTTATATTTCATGCAGCAAGTGTTATCCATTCTAAATCTGCATAAAAACCGACTAATTGACACCGAAATACCTCCACCACGCAGAGTATAAATATTCAGCTTCAGCGCTCCTTCATCAATATGCGGTGAATGAAAATCATTGAACCGAACGTAATAAATTTAATTTGTTATCAATTTTAGTGGCGTACAACCGTGGTATAAGGAGAAAACCAATCGGCGCACAACCAGCACCCCGCCCATCGCTTCATCGGCTCTCCTTAACAATTAGAGCGGCCCAAGTCGAAAGTTTATCATTCGGCCCCATTGAGAAGTAATAACTTCTACAGAGCTCCACCAGTAACGCGCGCGAAGGTGCTGCCATAACCAACGACAGTGGTGCGGCAGAACGGAGTGTATTTAATTACTTTCGGGAAGAAAACAACTGCGACTATGCTACTGGAATTCTAATTATAATAATGATTAAATATCGTTAAAATCTGCAAGATAGGATATCGCGGATACGCCCGCACGCTCTCGGTGGGGACAACAGTTATTAACGTAGCGAGAAATTACCTTCGTACACTAATGAAACGCCATTCATAACTGGAACTGGAAGGCGGCAATGACAAACAGCTGAAAGCCATCGACTGATGGACAGAAACTATGTATTTGGAGTGCCTCGGAAGACTAAATGGACAATCGATTTGTTATGCAGAAACGGATATCAGTCGAGAAAGTTTTACAACAGACCGCCAGTGATCCCAGATTGAGAGGAATACCGCAAATTGCCGATTTGTTAATGAAAACGGGGAAAACTGGGGCCAAGCATAGAAAACCGGCCAAGTGCGAGTATCACTCGCACACCGAAGGTTCCGTACTTCGCTATAGTTGGAAATTGCGAAGATTCTTTTCTTTTTGTAAGAAGGTGGGAAGCATCGAAAGCTTGTGTGTGGGACTTTAATCCCTTACCACCTCTGCCTCCATTCCCACTTTCCGACGGAACCATTGTTTAGCATTCCTTAATTGGGGGATGTTAGCAGAGAGCCGACACATAATTTATGATGTGTGTGGGTTTGCCTTAGTTCATTCCTTTTTTACCTGGAATCATATGGGATCATGACAACTAAATAAAAAAATTGTGAATTCATTAACAGCCAACGAATACTAAAATGAAACATAGGAGGAGGACCAAAAGAAGTCATCCGATGTTGTTTGGCTCTCACTTTTTTTCTAAATGAAAAACTTCGATTCTGTTTTTTGATTATGTTTATTTGAACCTTTAGAATTTTATTGGTCAACTCGAGAAGATGATATCGGCCAAATGGGCACCGTCGCAATTGATTGCCATACGGACTCGTTTTATGGCATTTTTCATCACTTCGGCGAGAACTTCGGGCGACAGATTCTCGTGCCTTAGCTCCGTCCTATTGGAACCACACGTCCTCCAGTCCTATAATTCGTCCAATTGCAGCAGGAAAAACTCGGTTAACATGGCCCTATAGCTCGCACCGTCCACTGTTGTCGTTTGACCAGCGGCGTTCTCGAAAAAAAAATGGCCCGTTGACTCCTCCAGCGTGAACAGCGCACCATGCAGTAACTTTGAGCGGGTGTAATGGCTCCTCGTGCATTACTCGTGGATTTTCTGTGCCCCAGAAGCGATAGTTTTGCATGTTCATGTACCCGCTGAGGTGGAAATGAGACTCATCGTTCATTATGATTTTGGTCGAAAAATCGTCCACTTCGTCCTCGAGACTGAGGATGGCTTGAGTGTAGGTTACCAGCGTTTGGCGGTCGACAGGCAGCAGCTGATGCACGGACTGTACTTTGTACGGGAACATGCGCAACTTCTACACAAAATAATGCCTTCATGATAGCTATGAGCAGTTTCGTATGTAGTAGCTTTCACATTATCAATGGGCATGTTTGTAAAAGCCCAGTCGATAGCACAGGTCAAGTAAGATAAATTTTCTTAACTGGATTCTTCACATTGAATTCAAAAACGCTATGAAATTTCTAGAAAGTGCTTCTTTTGCAGAAGTACTATAGGTGTGACATACTTAATAACAAATTGGTTTAATCGTCTTTGGAGAAGTACCTGAAATACTTGACCGACATAGCCCATTTTTAATACCAACCTGACGACGATAAAAAGAAGTCCTACCACCAAATTTGATTCGCCTACATCAATTCATTTGGGCGCTATCGTGCTTTCAACAGACAGACAGACGGACATGGCTAAATAGATTCAGAATGTGATCCTGATTCAGAATATATATACTTTACTATACTGAGGTCTCCGGTGATTCCTTCTTGACTTTACAAATGTAATGACAAAGTGAATATACCTTCCTGTGGAGGGTATACAAATAAGTATTTAAACAAAATATTGTCGGTGTGGAAATATATCGCAGAGATATTTTAATCAAATCTAAATAAGTATTAGAATATAATATAATAAGATTGTATTCTATTTTAATATTCCATGGGTTTATAAAAAGCAAAAGAAGTATTGGATTTGAGGTAAAAGTGTTTTAAATATATTAATCTGCAGCTTACTTAATTCGAATACAAATGTATTAAAATTCTTGAATTTTAAAATATATATAAAAGGGTTTAATTTAAATACTTTTGCATTGAAACCCATATTTAATTTAATATTTCAGACATATTTTCAAATAGACATTATTTAAAATTAATAAATCCCTTATTAAATGTTTAATTTGAATGCTTGCAAAATATTAAATTTTAGTATTTTCTCTGCGTTGTCCTATATAAAGGGCGTTTTTTCAGAGGTATCACATGGAGTAAACGTAGTGCGAAAACGATCCATGGTTAACCGAATTAATTGCTCTGGTGGACGATTATGTCGACCATAAAGTGTACGGAGCTTGCGGTAAATTTCGCGAACTGAACCATTATTTTCGAAATAAATTTGCACGATTTGCAAGCGTTGTTCATTTGTCAACTTGTTCATGATGAAATGGCAAACCAAACTAAAAATAAATCACTTGACAGCTGACAAAATGGCCGGCAGTTAAAATAGTGTTGCCAACTTAAAGTTCTATACCTCTAAAAAAAACACCCTGTACAACCCCAAAATTATTAAATTTAACGCCAGGATTTTTAACCATGTAAAATAGAAAGTATAGCTTATCGATTTGCTAAAGTTGAACAAGAAAATTACAGTACGGTTTTCAAAAACCGAAAATTCCCTTTTCTTTGTTCTAGAGCAAAAAGTGTCCCTTTTTCCCCTTTACCTCATTTCGGGTTCAAATATTCCAAGTCCGCTATTTCTGACAGCAGTCCAACAAGGGCACCCTCTTAACTAATGAGTCCATTGAGGCCATCGAAAATCAATAAACAGTTTGGCGAACAAACTTCTCACATAATAAGTCAAAGTACCAAACCCGTTTTAATGTTCACATCCAAAACAAAAGCGAACATCTTGATACCATTAGAAAAATGTTTTAATAGCTCTTTTCCATAAAAAGTCTTTCAAATACCCACACTTCAGAGCTTATGCACTTTGGCATTCTGTCAATGCTACCAGAAGAGATATATTAATGAATTCCGATTTGAAGGACAACGCCAATGAGATGCAACTATATCAGAATTTAGTCATAAACAGCCGAAATATTTGACAATGGGGAACTTAATGCCCCTTTCACACTCGCGCGTACGAATCGATAAGCATTTTTCCCACTCCTTGCCATAGACACACATCCACATCACATCCAAATGACTACAACTGGTCACTTCAAATTAAGTTTTTATCAGTTGCTATCTTCTGTGAATATGCGTGCGATGCCAACTTGTTTACAAACACACTTTTTTCATATACCACACAAGCATAAATGGCATCAGCTGTGAAGCGGGCGATTTAAATATTTCCCGACATCTGCGGCAGTAAGCGCGCGAGAAAAATCTTTAAAAGCATGAGAAGCTGGCCACTTCAGGTTTATTAATTCGCCGAGTAGTGTGCTTCCACAATGGCGAAGTTCTTCGTGATTTTATTTTGCTTGAGTGCCGCGTGCTTCGTATGGACCACCGAAGCCAGTCCGTTTTTCTTCAACGTACAGAAGTCGTACGTGACTCAGCCGGCGCAAGCGAGTAGGTATAACGTTTTGTTCAAATAAACGCAGTTATTAAGTCGGCCCATCTTTTTGTGGTACAGATTCCCGGACGACAGTAGCTCCAAACACAGATTTTGGACTGAGTGGCCTTGTCTCGAAATGGTTGGCGCTGTCGCAGATCTTCACCGACAAGCTGGTCGGCAAAACAACACAAAGGCCAAGGGCAACACAGAGGCCTGTAGTGAAAGTGCAGTCGGAGTATGTGGCAGAAAAGCTTTCGACAACGACAACTAAATCTCCTGCCGAGGAGATCGACAGTTCTACTGCGAAGCAGGCAACCACAGAGAGTAACACGACTACCAGAACTACACCTGAAGAAGCAGCCACCGAGGGGGCCCCAGCTCCAGACAGCTTTACCACCCCAGATAGATTCACAACCGAGGATACGGACGGCTTGTCAATAGACATTTTTTCAACGGAGGGTACAGCCACTGGGCCCACAACAGCCAAACAGACCACAGATGACAAGGATACAGAAACAGACGTAGATGCCGATGGCTCAGATACCGACGGTTCAACTGCTTCCACTGCAGATCTCACAACCGGCTCGCAAGGATACGAATTCCCCACAACATCAACAGCCGCTTCCACAGCCTCGGATGGTACCACAAACGGCTACGCGTACACAACGCCATCTACGACAAGCCCGACGACCACCTTCTCAACATCCTCCAATGGGTACGATCTGACTGCCCCATATACAACACCGATCCCCACTTCAGATCTTACAACAGCAACAACCCCACATGGCTACGCGTATCAAACGCCACCGACTCCGTCGGCTGCTTTCTCGAGCGAGCATACCCCACCATCAACAGACAGCCCACCAACGACCTATAGGCCAAAATTATTCACCACAGAGTCGAGTAAGGATAACGAAATCCATTCCAGCGAGGACAACGCAAATGCCATCAGACCCACAGGAGGCGACAGTCAGCCACCTCGGGCATACGCATACTTCCCGCAAGTATTGACTCGCTTTTCGTCGGCATCCGATGGTGGTGCATCTGCGAATGCTATAAGTGCGGGTAGAGTGTCCACGGGCGGACTATCGGCAAACTCGGTATTATCAGGCTCAGTGGCAGCGGGCGGTGTGTCGATAGGGGACGCATCAGCTGTGCCGCAGGCAGCGAAAACACTTTTTGGAGCAGGTCTTTCAGCAGGTGGACTATCGGCAAACTCGGTATTTTCAGGCTCAGTGTCAGCGGGCGGTGTGTCGATAGGCGACGCATCAGTGTCGCAGTCAGCGAAAGAAAGCCCTGTCGACATATTGTCGGTAAACGAACGGGAAGATTCTAGTGATGGCCGCAAATTCCAGGGAACTATCGACGAAGCTGTAGATGAAACCACAGGCGGCATTGACCCGCGATTATATAGGTACTACTTCCGCTAGTTGCGCTGTGACCAATTTGTGCTGTGAAACCAAATAAAGAAAAGCGTTTATCGACTCCACAAGGTGGTGACTAACTTCAATGTATACCTCGCAGATGTGGATGGTGATTTGGACGAAATATCAAGGTGAAATAAATGTAGATACAAAACAGAGAGACTTCCGCATTTTTTTTGTGAATTTTTAGTTATTTTTTTTTCTTCTTGTGGGCGAAGCGAAGATGTATACTTGTTTCTGTTCCTTAGTGTGTTGCATAATAGAGCGGACCAGTGCCGTCAATTCGAATGTGAATGCGAAGTTTGTTAAGTCGGTCATAATCAGGGTTTCATGCGAGACTCTCGATGTTCATGGCAAACGAGTGAGTGGTATTTCAGAAGCTCAGTAAACGTGGAACACGTTTTGATTGTTTGTGTTGGTGGACTAAGGCGGATTGAGTGTGAGGGTTAGCCCTCATCGAAATGGATTGAAGGTGCAGCAAGTGGTTGGCGTTTTGTTTTTCTTATCGGCTTGTAGAATGGGAACGACTTTGGTGTGATTTCCAATGAGTCTTTTAGAGGTGAATCAAGCGTGGTGGTGGCATTTTCGTTCAGTTTTGTAGATTAAGGAGACAGACTACCACGCTTTCGGAAGACACGTGTAAAGATGGCCAAAGGATTACGAATTCAGTGTTTATTAAAAATTTAAAATAAGATTAAGTACATCGGCAAACTAATAAAATGCAGCAATCAAAGAATGCGTCTCTATCAAACCTCCTGCTCAATCCAAGAACCCTTCTCTTTTCATCTTCGTCGATTAAAACTGACCTTCGTAGAGATGTTGCAGGGTTGGCGTTGACACACGTTACTTGAGGTTAAGTCATCACCAAGACCATCTTTTTTATCTTTTTCTTTACATACTGGGCCTTACTTACATTATAAGTACTTTTCACCTTCACAGTAAATATTTTGTAGGTCACAATATGCAATTTTGTATGGAAAATTGCGCCATTGTGAGTTCGACTTCATGAAGATACAGAAGAAAGCCTTTAGGTATGTATGTCCAGGGCCGGACCAACCATACGTGCAAAATGTGCAAATGTACGGGGCGCCAAGTTCATCTTTCAAGGCGCATTGCTAAGAAAGAAAAATTAATTTTATCTTGCGCAAACAAATACTGCCATTTGCATTTAAACAAAAGGCTTTTTCAAATAAGTCCAAAATACCAACATCCATATCCATCACACCTGTGCTTCTTGCACATTAACTCACATCACTTGCAATGTTGCAACTTCAACGAGAATCTTACTCAAAATATCGTCAGACTAGACCTATGCAAGTTCACTTCTTACCTACATAATCTCAAAATATTACACCCTGTTCTATATTTCTTGCACATCCACTTACATTTTAAAAAAGAATCTGGTTCAAAAATCTCAAAACAAAAAATACCTCAATAAAAAAAAACGCATTGAAAGTCTACCTCCTAAGTGATGTGTAAAAGACTCAGGCTTGTGGGCAAATATGAAAAAAGGGCGCTTTCTGTAAATCTTGCACAGGGCGCTAGTTTGGCTGGAGCCGGCACTGTGTTGTGTATGTCTCAGTGCAGAAAGACGCTGGAAAATTTACTAGTAACAAGGTTACTTTACAATTTTTATGTGAAGGTCGGTTGTCAAAAACTTCTTTCCAAAGATTGAATCCCTTAGAACAAGTAGTAGTTTGGTTAGAGTCTTGAAAATGGCGATACCTTTGAAACGTTTTTTGTTGAGCGGCTTACATTTGAGAAAACGAACTTTGTGTCTCATGATCAGGGCTGCCACTTTACTGCAATTGCAGTAGATATGAATGTATTTTTTGGATGAATTTTCTTTAGTACACTCACCGAAAACCGCTGTAAAAATATAGTACTTCTTTGAGGTGCAGGGTAATAACTTCGCATGGAAAATAACGTCACCTTGAGTGGGAAAAAGTTTCACTTTTCTTATGTGAAGTTATTTCCCATTAAAAGTGGGCAATTAAAAACTATTTGTATTCCAACGAATAAAATCAGAATCAGGGTACTGAACCCAGCGACGCCAACACGTATCGAAGTTTTCATACTTTTTGTTCAAAAAGATCAAAATTTATCAACAGAATGTTTGTCGATCGATGGGTAATTAAAACTTTTTTGATCTCTGGAATCCATGGTTTGGGTTTGGTGAGTAATTCAAGTAGAGAATTAGAAAATAAGCATGACGCACAGTTGTAAATGAAAAATTTATTTGTATTGATTATTTGTAAAAACAATTCACAAAAAATTATGCGTTATTTCTTAAAATTATTGTTCAGTGTCTCAAGCTTCGGAATTATGCCTAAAAGGCCCACTGGCAGCACTGATTTAACCCTAAAAGGCTAACGTTACTGACTGCCTTAAAAAGCTAATCATTCGTCGGTTCGACGAGCAATACTAAAATATATTTTTTTTAAAGCTTTCTGTAATACATAGAGTTCTACTCGTTTTCCAGAAACATTAGAGAGGTGTTGCCAAATGAAGAACGCGATTTTTACTAAATAAATACATATTTTTTTATTATTAAACTGTCTTTAAGTTAAGGACAACATTTTAAAGTCTAAAATTAACATGTTTTCAAAAACTTAAAAACAAAACATTTCTTTTTTGGTAATATTAAATTTATAATAGCATATGATAGAGAAAAAAAAATAAGTAACTAATTTTTCTTTGCTCAAAATCCCCAAAAGTCTCAAACAACGAATATGAGCGATTAAAAAAACATTAAATACAAATACTGGCTTTACCTGTCGGGCACCTGTCGGGTTAATTAGTGAACCCAAACACGCGTTAGCATCAGGCTTGATGATTGTGCGATATATCGCAAAACGCGTGGTATTTTTTTTTCTATTTTGCGGTGTAAAATTAGAATTTGCGATATTTCTTATTTTATTAATCATTAAAACAAAATAAAATACTAATTCAATAAAATTCTTCCCATTTGAAACACTTTGGAATAAATGTATGACAGTCAACTGGGTTGAAGAATTTCATCCCGAACTAATACCAAACGAGGATGCAGTACAGTTTTGGGTTCACTTCTCCAAAAAAAAACAAATGCCATTGGTGAACTTCAATTTTTAGAGCTAAGTCAGTTTGCCGTAGTGGAAAGAGCATTCTCATACATGAAAGCAATTACAACAAAAAGCCGTTCTAAGATTCAAGTAAAATTTGTAGATCCATTGATGCGCATTAGAATTCATTCAAATGTAAAAAAAAAACATTTGCTGCAAAAATTTTGAACCAACCCCAGAAATGCTTCAAGCCTTTACCTCGAATATGTACGAACAATATTCCATTGAAGATAAAGAAGACTTGAACGCGTACACTGACAGCTATTAAAATAACTGAGTTACATAACTTCATCTTGATGCAATACTAATTAATACTAATTTGTTAATTTTTCTTCGTTATTGTTTTCTGTTACCTAGCCAAAAATATTAAAAATCAAGTGAAAATCAAGTTTGATGTGTTATTTTTTTATTTTCAAGCATTTTGCGATAACTTTTTTGTAATTTTGCGGTTTCTTGCGAAAAAATAACTAAAAATTGCGATATAGGCTTTTAAAAATCTGGCAAGCCTGGTAAGCGTAACTATTACTATGCCCACGGGCAGTGTTGTTATATCGTGGGGTTTATCCCTTTTTGTGGGAATTTGGATGCCCGAAAAGCCTTCCGTGGGATAAAGCGAAAGAGCACCATATCGTGGGAATTTCAGAAATCTAACAAAATAACATTCAAAATAAAAATTTTTGGTAAAATTTATCAACACACTGAATGCCCATAAAAAACAGTTCATGTTAAATCGTCTTTTATCAAAATCTTCTGGTACCAAAAAATAATCATAGCAGTGTTACAAACTGCGGTTTTTATACTAAAGTTTAATTTAACTCGATTATCTTTCCTTGCAATACAAATTTTACTTTTAAAAACTGAATTTTGACGCAAAAAAGTATCGTGCGATTTTAAAAGGGAATTTGAGTATGGTGAAAAGGGAAAAAAGGGAAAAAAGGAAAATTGACCACGCTTCGTGGGATAAATGAAGAGAGAGTGCTAGCAACACTGCGTCCGGTCGAAACGAGTCAGTAAGATTACGATTGCAACGTCTTCGAATCAACGAACAATGGCCTTTTAAGCTTAGTACGCAGCTGGAGCTAAATTTTGGCTCCCATACGAAATTCCCTCCAATTTAAGCGAATCCCTTTAGCGGAGGTGGTACGCTGCTCAAGCTCAGAAACCAAACTTTTGTTTCAGAATGTACTTCATGTATCTGTCAAAACTTAGTGTCCCCATTTAATAGGGCCGCACATTTTCTCCAGCTAATGTTGGACAGATCGTTGTGCTCTATTGCGTTTTGTATTGCGGAAAAGTAAGCAAGGATGAGTTTTTTTTTTAATAAATACTTCGACGAGGGGTATGTAGAATCGGAAATGGTTGAAATCAGAGGGAGTTGAATTTTTGAATTAAGTTGTTTTCAAGGAACACCTGTTTTCTGTGGCATTTATCCACGGCATGCTCTATGTCACAATTTAGCTAGGATATTAGCAATGTTTGGCAATGTTAGCAAAGTTGGAGAGACCTAAAACTTAGTTTAGCTCGAGCAGCGTACTAAGCTCTACGGTTGAATTCGCTCCTATTAAGAAATTCAATACTGTCATTTTATACGGTTGGGCAACACTTCTCTCCAAAATGACATTAAGGGAGGATTTATTTAGCTAATCCCCGAGATAAACAAGGCTTTTTCAACATTAACATTTGACCCTACAGTTGGCGATATTCTGGCAAACATATTTGTTTATTGGTGAAGGGATTTTGGAAAGTGTGGAGTCTATGCGTAAGCTGCCAGACTAAAGTTGATTATTGGTAAGGCCGAATATCTACAAAGCTCTCGCAAACATGCCCAGGAGCAAGACGTCTTTATGTAAAATAAAATAAAAATTAAATAGTCGGCGCAACAGGTTCGTATATGTGCCCTAGGCCTGAGTGAGTTTTTATTTTTTAGTTAAATGAAAGGGACCTATAACTTTATGCCTTGTTGACAAGAGCTTTCATGACAGTTGTACTGTCGGATGCTTGTCCGACGTTCGCGAATTCTTTATGTAAAAGGTGCCAAATAAGGAACAACATAATACATTATTAAGAAAGATTAAACATAATCAAGGCTGGTCATAAACAACGAAAGTTTTATCTGTGATTTTTGCAAAGCTGTCAGGTGACAAGTTCTTATGCAGATCAACTCGCACGGTTTGTCAGTCATTTATATTCATCGATGTTTCTTTCTTCAGCACTTTCGATCCAAAAACATCATGATAAATTTAAATTAAAGCCAAGTCCTTAGACACCATCCCACTTCGGACATCCTGTCACTGCTTGACTTGACCCATGACCCTTTGTAACGAAAATTATTATCTGTTGTCGACGTCTGATGTATCTATTACTGTGCCTGCAGCACTGGTGTCCGTAATCAATCTGAAATAAGTCACCCCTCGCCCTATCAGACATCAATGCATATTTAATTGCAAATGCTAATTAGTGTCTATAACAAAACACGTACAAACACCCTCAAATTGGGTTAATTGCTATTTCGCACATTGCGCATGTATACGGACCAAAGGCATCGATGCCATCGATGTAATTAACAATATAGAGCTGATTATAATTTAAATCCGATAGAAAACCCACAAAACATTTGCATATTGTGGTCAGGCGTCTGCCGCAGAATATGCCATAGATACAGGTCTTGAGAACCCATAAACCCCAAGTTAATGGATAGCGAAAAAAAACTTCCCCGAGATAAACAAACTTAATGTCTCCGACAGAAGGCATGCCTCCATGGCAGCCAACTTGCTTTGCCTAGTTAGCACCGAAAATTCAGATTCGTGCTCAGCCGCGGCAACAACAAAAAGCATAAACCAGATGATCATTTGAAATGCAAATATGTAGTTTACCGAACCGGCACACACATCTTTCGAGTCATTTTTTGTCACTGCTTTTGTGGTCTAAAGGTGCGGTGGTGCTATCTTCCGCCAGATACACTTGAGCACACAAGGTCAGAGTGGCGCAGCTTCTCCTAGAACAGCACACGTGAAGTTGCTTGATGAGGGCCTCATGATTGTGTTATGATAGCTCGACTGTGGTAATCTTACGAATTCGTAGAATACCCTGGGAGTTCTTCTTCAAGCTGCATGAGGCATGACCGATTCAAGTTCAAGTTCAAAGTTGAGGTGTTTGCCCGCACATTCGTTGATTTGATGGATCTCTCACAACGCGCTACGCTCGTGGGAGTATAAATATTAATAATATCGTATTTAATTAGGTGCTGCAAATGGGTTCATGAGGCCAGTTCCTCCACAGACACTTGACGTCGGAGCCACTTGGCAGGTAGTTAACACCTTTTTTGGTAGGCAATGGCACTCCTCGATAGTGTATCCAAATATTTGACAGTTGGTGACGGAATGTTTGCGCAGATTTAATTTTTTTTGTATTTTTACTGTCTCACATGTGCAATAAATGTATTAAGTTCTCTAGGGAACAATGCGAATGCGCTAAACAGGTTAAGCCATAACCGCTTTCGTCAGTGTTAATTGTGGTTCCGCCTTGGATCGATTTTAATATAATTTATATGTTGATATAGCTCTTCCTGGAACCGGCGGCCGGTGTCTAGCTCTGGTAATCAATGTTTTGTTGTAGGTCGAGAGAGATTGTTTCTCAAATGTCACAGAGGTAATTTTATTTCAAACTGGCGATGAGACAGTTTGAACGATTGCGACTGAACCGTGCGCTGTACTCATTCATTCATTTGACCATCAAAATTTCAATTTTATGTACGGTGACCATCCGTTCATTATAATAATGAACAGATCTGTTTTTGAAAACGGTGTTCATTAAAAATTATTTTTCATTCAAAAACATTTGTTCATTGTTTGTTCCATATTTAGTTTAAATTCTTAAAAAAAAATAAGAAAACCAAAATTCAATGAACAAAATGAAATTCCCCTAACTCCCTGATCCAGTAAATCAAGTCATCTATTACTAGTAAAATGTGTCCTATTCAAGCTCTATTTTACAAAGTACTTATTTATCAAATGAAATAAGGAATTGATTGATTATTGTTAATAATTCGGAATCTTAAAAAATGGTCACCGTACTTATATGTGACACATCTGCGTGAGGTGTGCTATTTTTAAAATTGCTGGGCTAAAATCAAATCCTCTTAGTCCTTAGTCATCGAAAAATTGAAAACTTAAGCTCAAATCGCACCAATATGTCTGTCGCTTACCTTTGATAGTTCAATTAAAATTTATCAAGATAAATTGGTGGATATTTTTATTTCAAACTCCGTTTGACTTACCTCCTTTGGTTGTGATCATAGAGTAACCAAACTAGAGGGCCAACTGAGAGCAGAAACGGTATATTTGCCTACAAGCTGTCTGCCATACATTATATTGCATAAGTATTCGTGCCTGTACAAATCAAAGGAGCGCCATTGCTGCCGCACGAATACTTATACAATATAATGTATGGCACTTCATGCCATCGGGCGGCCATTTTCTGGTGGGATTTCAAGTGGGGGCGACTGTGTTCGGCATATTTTGTGCCCATTAAGTATGTGTGAAATCTGAGAAAAAAATCTAGATTTCTCAGAGTGTCAGATTTTTGGCAAATCGAACATTAAAAGCAATCTCGATCAAAAAAAAAAATTGATCTTTTTGCCAAATCGAAAACGACATAAGAGTTTATAAAGTTTATGAACTTTATAAAATGAACTAACACGTTTTTTTTTACTTTTGTTAAAAGAGATTTTGTAACTTGAAGTTAGCTTTTTTTTTGTATATTTTAAAGAAAATACACTTTTTCTAGTTGATTTTAATGGTTTAAGTTTCGAAATCATACTGAAACAACATGTTTTAACGCCGTTTAGGGAAAACATTGTTTTTTTTATGTCGTGGCGAAAAATATTTTTTAATTTTAGCATAAATTATAATCTGTAATTAATACGTAAAATGAACAAAAACATATCAAATATGCGTTTGTTTAATTCTAAAAATGAATTCGATATTTTTATTGCTTATATTTACTATTGCTGTCAAATTTGTATGCATTTGGCTAATTCTGGTAAAGGCCATAATACAAAAATGTTCGTAGATCGCATTGTATTTATGTGAAATACTCGGAAAAAAAATGTTTTGATCACATTTTGTATTTCAGAAGCACAATGAGTGCACTTGTTTTTGTCAATTAATAATTTATATTTTTTGTTTTTGTTAGGAGTTTAATCCCTTTTTTTTTGCTTTCCGATACTAATTCTTTTTTTTTTAAATATGAATACCTAGCATTTGCATTTTTATTGTTCCTAAGTAACATTATTGAATACTGGTCAGTGTTATTAAACGACATCAAACGAATTTGGAAACATTCACCAAAGTTAAATCGCAAACTACAATTTGAATGAGCCAGTGTAAAATTCCAATAGCAAAATCGGATATAAATAGCCAGTGCTAGTAACACTACAGCTGGTGGAACTCTCCACAATTTATTTTCCGCTGCCTTTTCGCAAACGTTTTCCTGCCCATTTAGAGATGCAAAATTTCGTTTTTCGTTTGAGTTGCGGCTTTAGAGCTGTTGCGTACTCAAAAGTCGAAAAGAGAGATTTATATAAAGAAACCTTTTAAAGCCCCAGTGTTCAGATGTCACATTTATTCTGATTGTCGACCAACAGATGGCGCTCTATGCAAAACATCGACTTTGGGACACATCACTCCGCTTTGTAACAAAACCATCAGCTAAAAACAAAGACGCACATACATAAAAATTGCATGAGGCGGGTTCATCAAACTAGATGTTGAAATGCTGTCACATTTCTTTACCAGTTTAAGAGCGAGGGTTTTTCACCACCCAACTATAGCTTACAATTTTCTCAAGAAAAGGGACATGTCCCAGGCCTTCAGAGCGCTCACAAGCCTAGAGCATCGAATCGTAAGATCTATCGATATAAATACCCATAAATTTCACCCACCCCATACAGCTGGCGACCTCATTCTTCTCGCCCACTGCCCTCCAAGAAATTACTTAATTTCCCAACAGTGCTAATTTTGCCATTTAACTTCCAATCCCATTGTTATTCGGAACATTCCCCATAAAATATCACGAAGGACAACAAAAAAAAATCCTTAATCTTGAACAAAACGTCCCTAACGACTTGATAATGCAATATTGGCCAGTCGTACGGCGCGCCGACACAAAACGTGAAAACTTTTTAATTCGTTTGCCATTGCCGGCAATTAACTGTAAATGTCATTGTTCTGGCAATTTCGAGGAAAATTTTCAATTCACCACAAGCATACAATGGGCCGAAAGTTAATCTCGGGGCTATAGCCACACCCTCAGATTCCATTTAGATTGGATCCCCGGCATGGTCGTAGAACGCGCACCCGGAAATTGAGTGCCAAATATTTGTCGTCTCGAGTCTCTCCCCAGCGTCGCCGATGCGTCTTTCTTTATCACCTGTCCCGCTTCCCACCTAAAGACCAGAAAAACACTAAGGGAGTTATTAAAGCAAGAAACAAAATAAAAACGTCGCGCAAATAAAAAATACAACAAATCCCGCCTATCGCTTGCCATCGTGGAAATGTGCGTCTCTCCTTACGCATGGCATTAATCAGCCAGAATGAATTAAGTTGACGTTTTTATGTGCGTGCATGTATTGTGTCAAGAGCTGAAACACCACCACGCACACAGAGTGTCATCTCCGTCGTTTTTGCCGCCCGAGTTAGACGTTGCGATTTTGTCGTCGTCGTCGTCATTAAAGCACCGAGGCTGAGTGCTCTTCGGAGAGCGCGTGGAATAAAAATAATTTTTACTACGCTACATGTTAAATAACTTAACGCGTGCACACACACCTACCCAAGGAGGCGCAGAGATGAAGGTCACACAGAACAGAAAGCATCCAGTCAATCTGCAATAATTCACTTGGGTCGACCCCCGATAGGCAAAAAGGATATCAAACACAAATGGCCCATTACAGAAGTTAATTTGATTTTACGTAGTCCTTGGAATATACCGCATTTCATAAGCGTACGAACATTGACTCGGGGATGTCCATAATTAATATTTACAGTTTTTTGCCCGAGTGGCATAAGGCTTTGCACATCCTCGACAGAGTGTAGCTATTATTCTTTAGCAGTTCTGACAAAGCAATGCATGCGGAAGTTCATGCAATCATGAAATCACCTTCCGTTTGGTTGGTACATACTTTCTGACAATCGGTTTCGAAATATCGCCGCAATCGTTACGACAAAAGCGTGAAGCTTATTAGTAAAGGTCTCTTATTAGCGACTTGACAACTTCAAACTTTCAGTGTCAACGCACCCTTAAACCGATTACCGAACTGTCAATGTCAAAATATTCAGTAAAATCAACATTTTCAACAACGTTTAAAAATAATTAAAACTTACTACCGAAATTCGGTAGTTGCGAGTCGGTGGTTGCAACTTTAAGAGCGCAAAAACATCTTCAGCGATGAAGCGCATTTTTGATTGAACGACTTCGTCAATATGCAAAATATGCGTTACTGGACAGGTGAGAACCCTCATGTGCTTCATGAAACAGCACTTTATCCGCAAGAAGTCACTGTTTGGTGCGGTTTTCATGTCGGTGGCCGTTTTTTTCCGGCGTTTGACCGTCACGTTACGGTAAATGTTGTATTCGCTACAGAGACATGTTGGAACGTTATTTCTTAGAGCAATTGCTTGAATTGAACATCAGTGATATGTGGTTTCAACAAGACGGTGCTAAGGCCACGCAGCGGGTACAGCAATCGAGTTATTGAAGTCTCAGTTCGGTGAACGTGTTATCTCGAGGAACGGACCCGTCTTTTGGCCGCCGAGATCGTGTGATTTAACGCCTCTAGACTTTTTTCAAGATATGCAGGATGACGTAAAAGAAACGAAGGAAAAGAATGTTAGCGATCTACTTAGCTTAGAAAAAAAATGTCGGATCAAAAAATTCTTCTAAGCCTACGAATGTCTTAACGGATCGAGGGCTTTCTGGTAGCTCCGCGAAATAAATCCACAGGAAATAAGACCCCCAAAAATGCGAACAACAACAACAAAAATTGTCTAAATTTAGGGTGCATTTTCACATTTGTTTGGCTTTTTCTTAATTTTTTTCAATTGGGATGAAGTAAGACCCCAACATAACTTTTGGGGCCCAATTTCATTTCAATTTTAAAAATAACACACAGCTGAAAACTGGCATAGCTGAATAGCTGAAAAACGCTATTATTTTAACACTTGGGATTTCATTTCACATTAATATAAGCGAGTACTAGAATAACTAGAATAAAAAAATCTAACGTTAAAAAACATGAACTGAAAACATAAGCCTCATTTGATTGGGGCCTAATTTCCATTTTATAAACAGAGCATAGTCTTATAATGAAATTTTATCCAAATTTTGGGGAAATTATTTACTTTAGGGGCCTTATTTCAAGGACCACTTGTATTAATTGGCAAAAAATATGGTAAATTTGGCGCTAAAAATGAGCCTTAAAAACAACGTCCGATTCGTTGAAAAATTTTGTAAGCTTTTGACACAGTGCACAAAAAATCTCACCCACTCCTGGGAGCCCAAATGTGTTTCCTGTATTCAATTTAAATATCCAGCTCTGAGCGGAACTTTAGAATATTTTTCAGGGCTGCACGTTGAAAGCTCGGGCGGTTTTCTTCTCTACTTAAAATCACATGAACCCCTACCCTTGCAGGATCTTTACAAATGGCTTAACCCAGCCCTAGTTATTACATCTACTTGCCTGGGACCTTTCAAATTGCTATCCCAAGGCCCCTGTCAGTTTAACTAAAGTTGGGCCCTTGCCACCGCGACTCTTTACATCAAAAACCCTATTCAGCTTTTTATTGTTTTTACATCACAGATGTGGGCAAGTTTTACAGTTTCATTCGGCCTTTACTGAACTGAGAGGTTAATCCTGGAAACAACATTTTTCGGCAGTTAGTAAAACAATGAAATTAGCTGCACAATGGCTGTGCCATAACTAGTCCGTTTTCAATTAAAAGGTTTCCCAAGATAAACTTTCATTGTGTAAACACTAACCCCAGCAGTTCAACAGGAGACTTCGAATTGTTTCACCGGTGCCCACTTGGCTGGCTTCTCTCCGAGTAAGCATTGTTAATTTAGGAAGCAGATCTACAGCCCACTTCCACTCGAGTGCGGGCTGCAGCAGAGCATCATAATTTGAGGAAATGATCCTCCTGCTGGATTGTTCAACCGCCCGTAGCCCTGGGTTAAACTATTTCAGTTGATGGTGCAACATAAAGGATTAAGCACATTCTAACTGGAAAAGGACAAATTCGTCAAGCGTTTTCAAAATTTTCCAACACTCCATACAAATGGAGTTTCTTTTTATGCAACTCATTGGATTCGGTTTCACAGCCACCGTCCTCATCCTGGCACAGCGGAAGGCAATAAATGAGCAAAAACGTCCTCGCGCCCTTCACCGTTCGGGGTGGCTGCATTTGTAACTTGCGCAAAAGTTCATGTTTAATGAAATGACTAGAAGTGCCACCGGGACGACAACGACAACGAGTCGTCGGTCGTTGGCAAGAGAATGATTGTGTGGCATACTTTTTAGCCCACCAACCAGCAACCAGCAACCAGCAACAGCAAGTCCTGTGGTCACGTTAATACGTTTGAAACAGTTTTCTTTCGGCGCTCATCCTTTGTGCATGCATCGTTGTCATGGTAGCGTTCGTTTATCTGCGACAGCTCTTGTATGTAAATTTTGCGAAGGGGATAACATTATCGCAAATGACAGTGGATTGTCCGTCCGTTGTCCGTCAGTATCGGATCCAAACTAAATTAGACAATGTTGGCATTTCGGTGATGGCGATAGCTGTGGTGATGGGTTTGGTCGCCCAGCTGTGAGGAACGTATTCCATCGGGCATATACATTGTGTGTGTGTGCGTGTGCCTGTGCCATGTGGCTAGTAATTTCTCCTTTATCAGTTGCATTCCAGCCGAGACAGCAATAACAATTGGCCAACTGCTATCGAAGAGAAACGAGGTTAGCAGCAGCAGTAGCAAGCAGCAATCAGGTCGGGCCACACACAACAACATGACGATGTCGTCGACATAACGCATTGAGTGCTCATCGGTTCGTTGGTTCGTTCACATTCAATTATATGCGCGTGAGACGCAGACACAAGACCAGCATATCTGGGACATTCTGAGTCCTATTAAAGATACCACTTTGAATGCATTTCGGGTTACTTGATGTGCAGCCACCACCAGCGCCAATATCATTGATGGGGATGATTTCGTCGTCGGACCGAGATCTCTGCTAATTATCTGGTTTTGGCATTTTCATGTGGGAACATTTGAGGAGCGTTCAGCTTGTGCTTGTGCGAACATTTCCGATAATCATTTCCAGGAAATGTACAGAGCAACTTGAGTGCGTCGTTGTGCCGGCACATGCTGTCAATTCAATTGATCTGTCCTCCTTCGGCAATGCGTTAATTTCATACGGGAAATTTCATCATTGATTCTAAATTAATGAAATCAAATGGGCATCGGTGTGGAGACATTAAATTGTGCCTCCGTTCTAATCAGTGTATGATTGCGTAAACAGCCGACGAGGCTACAGTTGGCGGAAGGATTAGTGTCTATTAAAAATGTTACGTATACGCCGTACACCTCGAAGAATGTACAATTTTGTCCGAATTGGTCAATGCAGTTGATTCTAAAATTGGGTTCTAATCGAATTTAGAGGATGCCGTAGGAGATTGGTGTGACCAGTCGGCAATAAGTTGGGAAATACGAAAACTGTCGAAATTACATATTTTGAAATAAAATTGAGGGAAAAAAAGTCCTTATAATTCCTATGGAAAAGGTCTGAAATTTTATGCCAACATAGCAAAAGGTATGAATTAGAATTGACGAACGAAAAACGTTCGAGGTCTTGTACACTCAGAAAAAAATTGTAATTCCAACAATTTTCGTTGGTTAAAATGAACCCAAACATCAAAATCTTTGATTTAAAAATGAAATTGTTGGAAATGATTTTAATAACGTACTTATGGAGAGTATATTATTCTTACGCTGAATACCTAATTCTTGAAAACTTTTGAACCAGTTCTTGTTAACAAAAATAATATTTGAACCAAGAACTTTCAAATTACAATTTTTTAAAAATCTCAAAATTCTTCGCTTAACAATCTTTTTTTTTCTGAGTGTATGACCTCTTTTCTGTAGATTGGTAGCTCAACTTGGAGAAGGGCGATGATCTTGCGTTATTGGTTACATTTTCCTGCGATATTATTTCAAAATCACTGTTACTTCGAGAGAGGGAGGACCATTCATGTTAAAAGTGCTCTTGTTTAAATCTTTCATCTGACATCTACGATTGCACCCACATTGCTGGTTGCTCCAGTTTAAGCAAGTAAAATTGTGGAGAAGGTGGAAGCGCTGAAGCTGAAAACACTAGGAAATAAGGCCCCAAAAGTAGAAATGAAGTAAGGGCCCAAAATTCCGATAAATATTCAAATTGAAATTATGCCTCATTTTTAAAATGGAAATTAAGTTTTTAATGCATGGTTTTCAACGCTCTATTTTTACCTTTCTCCATTACGTAGTAAGAGAAATTTATTGTATTCGTACAAAATTTCGAACTCGAAATATTAATCAATTCTGACATTACGATGATAGGCGAACTCAAAAATGTGGGTCGCAAAATTCTGTCCGTCTGTCTATCTGTATTTCCCGAGGCCCACAGCCTAAGCGGCTACCCGGATTTCGTTCAAACTTCGGATTTGGAGTTTGGGGGCTTACAGTTCGGGGCTGTTTTTTTTTTTGCGTGGTAACCTCCATATTAATGGTACTTCCCATACAAAATTTTCATACCAGTTTGATTTGTTCGAAAACGGCTCTAACGATTTCAGCCAAAATTGATATTTAAGCTTAAGTAGGTGAGGTAAACATAACTGCGTACTCAGTTTTCCTCTAAAAGAAATCGAATAACGGTACTTTTGAAATTTGGACATATCTCGAAAACGGTCCATACGATTGTTACAAAACTTAATTTCAGGGTAATATGGATATGGCAATTTCTAACTTTATGACAAGCTCAGTTTTTCTCTGTATTATCGTAAAATGAATTTTTGAAAAAAGTAATTTTTTTAAAACTTAATTTTCTTTGGTTTAACTAAGAAGGGCAATAACGATTTTGACCAAAATGCAAACTTAGAGTAAAATTAACGTTTCCAAAATGATGGCGTCCTTAATTTTCAATTCGAATCACCGAAAGCTCTAATTTAAGAACTGCTCATATCTCGAAAACCCCATTTTTAATTTCGATAAAACACTTAAAACCAAGTAATGCTTACATCCCGAACAATAACTTGTACTCAGTCTTCAACTAAATAGTTAAGCAATAGTATTTTTCAAACTAAACGGTGCAATATTTGGTACTGTTTTGTCTGCCAAATTTTACAAAAACCGCTCTTACGATTTTGTCCAAAATACATATTAAAGTTTATATAAGTATTCTTAGTAAGATCACGTACTTAGTTTTTCCCAACAAATTCGAATATTGATGTGTTATAAATATTTCTCAAAAATGATCACCCAAATCACGATCTGCGTTCACATTTCTACGGAATATTTTTGAAATAATTACAATGAAAGTAAAATAAAAGCTACGCAAAACGTATTTTTAGCTTATATTTAAAAGTATTGAATATGCACCCTAAAAATAAGTCCAACAACTTGAAATGTATACAATCCTCCCAATATGGCCTCCCAAATCATTTGCACCAAAAATTTTGATGAACGAGAAAGTTACGTTCGACTCAGTCGTGCACTTTATTTCAGTTATTCTAGTAAATGTAAAATGTAAGTGCTTACAAATAGCGTTTTTCAGCTATTCAGCTTCGCCATTTTTTCAGCCATGTATTTTTTTTTTATAAGAAATGCCCAATTTCATTTCTTTTAAAAAAAAAATTCAAAAAGAATGTGGGGGTCTGTTTTATCCTAATTGCAAAAATGAAAAAAGCCCCAAAAAGTGAATTTGCACTCTAAATTTAGACAGTTTTTGTTCATGTTGTTTTGTATTCGCATTTGCCTTATTTCATTTTAACTTTGGGGTCTTATTTCCTGGGGCTTTATTTCGCGGAGCCTTTAAAAATTCTTTTTCTAAAAAATTATTTAATGACCAAAATCGGACTTGGAGGTTCTATTCCCGTTCCGTTCTACTTGAAAAAAGCTTATTCTTAGCTAGGTAGAGCAAACATGCAATTGGATTTAATTCATATTATAAAAAAGACAAGGGACACATTTAATTAGGTCGCGAAACATCATGCAACACCGATGTGCCCAACTACCTAAACTGCAGCCTATTTCGACTTTCATTTCGCTGATGCCATCCATCAATCAATGTCAACAATTAGCGAAAATGAAAAAAAAAATCGTAAATCAGTACAAGACCAATACAGAACCAATACCACCATCCGTGCTAGGGTATCCCGCGAAGCTGTGTGTTGTTTGCGCTCTTAGATTGATTGCAGTTTGATTTCAGTTTAATTTAACAGTTTACCTTCGGACATGGCTACGGGTTCAAATGCACCGAGCCCCTGGTAGCTTGACTTAGAGAATTAACAATCTAACTGACTGACAATAATTGATGTGCGACACGACCATAGACAAAAAAAAAGTCCCTGGAAAGGATGTCATGTGGGGAAGTGCGCGTGGGGTTGAGCAACGTGCAATATAAAATTGCAAACGTATAACACAGATTCGTGTGGCAGACTTAATGGATGAAAATTGTTTTCTTCATTACTCGCACGTGGAAAGAGGATGGGAAGAGGATGAGAGTCGAAGTGCAACGGACATCAATCCCGTTCAATGCTCACATCCGGCTGGATCTTTAGTCGACTTACGGGGGTGATGTGCTACTATAATAAATAATAAAACACACTGTTTCTGGTCTGCCCAATGAAATTAAGGAAATTAAAGAACGCATTGCATATTAGTGGGCGTTACATTTTGGTCGCTGGATAGATATGCTTTCCATGAGCATAACAGTGGACCTTTTTTGCTCCAAGTGTAATGCATCAAAAACCACCCTAAACCATCCAACCAGTAACACAACGCATCAGTAAAACTCGTCGTAAAAGTACAGCTCATTAAAACAATGCGTAGTATTTTTATTTCGCGTTAACATATTATGCGCAAATCGTTTCAAGGTTTCTGAAAATGGCATCAAATTTTGCAACTCGTACGTCAGTTGGGCATTAAATTTGTTTTGTTTTAATAACTAAACCGATTTAATTTGCATCGTCTTTGTTTGATCCGATTGTCAGTTATATACAGTGACGTTTATTCAAAGGTGCGCAGGTGTTCTCTGCACACCCTAACCAAAACTATTATTACAAGGCACTGAACTTTAGTTCATTATGAAACACATTTCTGTTTCTTTGCAATAGTTTATGTTTTAACTAATCAATAAATGAATAGTTGAAATCAACATAAGACGTTGAAAGAATTGTATCGAACCAAAATCCAAATCTCCCTGTACCAACAATTCCAATTCACAGTCAAAGTAACTTGGTGGGAATGAAACTCACCCATCGGGGTTTTCATCTCGCTTTAGACTTAGAGCACCGTGGATATGAAATAACATACAAAAAAAAGAGGAAATAAAAATAAAAACCCTTTTCACTCATAAATCTACCTGTATTGGTGTTCTCCTACATCAAGAGCACCTCTTTGCAATTCGCTTCGCACTTCTTGTGTTTCATTTTCGTTTTCGTTCCACCATGGCAAACATAGAGAGAGTTATTGTGCTTTTGCGGTGTGCCTACTACCTGCCTACTGTGTGGAGGAACAAGAACAAGCACAACACAAGATCATGCAAGAAACAACATACAACCACGGTTGCCACTTTGGTAACTTTTTACCAAATTTGGTAATTTTTTTTGCTTTTTGAGTTTTGGTAATTTGGTAATTTTTATCTGGTTAGGTAACTTTTTGAGCAGGAGCACCAAAAATACGAACTCGATATTTGAGTGAACGTATTGCATTTGCATATGCGTCAGCACCACCCATGTAAACCTATTTTGTTCAAAAAATTACTGAATGCATTCATTTTCTTCTTTTGAAAGATGGTGGACTTCGAAATATTTTTTGTTTATAACTACATTTAGATATGGTTAGTTTAGTTAATCACATTATTTCTTTGCAGACATAAAACTTTAATTTGTTAAAGTTATAAGAAAAAAAGCCCGGAAATGGTAGATGATCCCATGCCTTCTAGCAGCTGGTGATTTTTTGCCCAACGTTGATTAATTGCTTAGAATGACAAAGTTCCTACTACGTTCCTTACTGAGTCTTATGTTTTATAAATGTTTGTTTTTAAACAAGCAATTTTAAAAATCAAATAAAATAATTTGAGTTTAGAAAATCATGGTTTTGGTCAGCAAAAGTATTTAAAGTAGATATTACTATTGCATTAGTAAGTTAAGCCTTATTTGTTTTTATTTTATACAGTAGTCGTTGTTGAACTACTTAAAGACTGACTAAGTTCCTACAAACCTAATGTACCAAATTGAATATTTTAAAAGACATATGTTTTAAAAATGTTTTATCAACGTCTCCAGATTTTTGGTAAATTTTATTTTGCTTTGTTAACTTTTTTTTCCAATTTTGGTAGCTAATTTTGTATGCAAGTGGCAACAGTGCATACAACAACAACTTACAACAGCCGGAGCCAGAGTCCCATTCAAATTCCGCTTCGTTCTTCTGTGGTGCGCTATTCTTTGCAGAACCTTAAACCACAACCACAAGCTGAAATTTTATTTAATTATCCATTCCCATTCTGGTCCTCTGAGTGTATAAATATGGAATAGACTATGAAGGTCGGTTGCACAGTGACAACAACTGACAAAAGATATGAATATTCGAATATTTGAAATTGCAACTGCATTTTCACAGCTGTTCAGCTGATTAATTGGAAATATTTATGTTATTTATTACCTTCCGCAAGTTTTCATATATCTTTTATTAGGAACTTTCATGAACAAAATTATGAATTCAAGTTTTGGTTGCGTGGTTGCCATTCTATAAGCAGTCTTCTGTTGGCCTTGCCTGCTTTTTCGAATTATCTGATCATCTTAGAGTTGCTGTTTATTTACACATTGCGCCGTACTAATAACAAATTTTAGTCTCGACTTTAAATTTACGGAAGCTCACAATTGCGAAATTTGCTTGGAAAATATAGCCACTGTCAACTACTTAAATTAAGAGCCGAAACTAAAAATGTTTATTGGTAAGGCCCATTGTTTCCCAACAGAAAAAGTAAAAAATAAATCAACCTATAAAAAAACTAGTAATGGCATCGTTGTCTATCAGGTCCTCGTAGGGTCCTGAAATAGAACAATAAATACGTAGAAAATATAGTGAACACCCTACTGAAAGCACCACGGCACGTCACTGGTTATATAGATCGCTGTGCCACTTCCTATATTGTTCGAAAAATCACTTTCAGTTTCATTTCGAGCGAGTCACCTCCACCGCAAACGCTATTTGCATAGCTAAACCATTAAATAAATACAAATTAAAAGCAAACAGGGAATCTTTCCACTTAAAACGTATATTTATTCATTCACATGCTAATTAATCGACAACTTATACAAATCGCTTCCTATATGAATAGCCAATAGTGTTGGACGCTGTGCTCTCAGTTGGTGCAGATCCAGATGCCACCGAAGTGACTGCCACTGGGGAAGATACCACCGGAGAGGATGCCACAGAAACGGCGGGAATGACGCCGAACGACTTGTTTACGGTAAGAATGGTTTGTCCTGCTGTGTATTTCGGGGACGGAGCACTCGCTACCACTCTGCTACTAGATGGTGCCGCAGGTGCGTATCCCGAATTGACGGTTACTAGCTTTTGGTACAATGGAGCCACATTTGCAGTGCTGGTGCTGGTGCTGGTGCTGGTGCTGCTGACACTGCCCGTGCCCACAGACCCATATTTCACCTGAAACAGGCTGTTGAGGATGTTGTTCCAGCTTTGAATCTTTGAACTGATGGCATTGCCAATGGCATTGGCTAACTGCGCTCCATTGTTATCTATAATGCAGGAAGCGTTAACAATGGACAGGGACACACTGTGCGCACTGTGGGCTCAAACCTTTTTGGACATCAATTCGCACAACACCGAACGCTTTAGTTTGGCTGGACATAGCCGCCACCATAACCAGAACGGAAAATACCACGAGTTTAACCATTTTATGTTGTTTTGCTGTTCTCCAAAAGTTGCGTCTATCTTAAAACCGGACCCAGATTGAACTAAACTCTCGGAAGATGTGAGACAAACCTTTTATACCTTGCGGCTAGACGAACTCTATTGATGTTAGTTTGATTTTAAATACCGCGGGAGAGTCTTTGAATTTTGTATTCCGAAGGTTACCCGCCGACTGGACTGATTGGATGGGGCTCGCTAATGACCGGAAACATGTCTGTCCCACCACTCTCATCACATCTTGTAGTCGTGTGTCTAGAGTGATTATTGTCGGCTTCTACGTCACTATCTTGTGTTTTGGAGAGACCAAGACTATACGCAGAGCAAGCTACGCCGAACCACAATGAATGGGAAGTACGTAATTAACTAGCCATTCAAGTGCGAGGCTTGAGTGGAAATTCAGTAACTTTAGTGGATAGGGGCTATCGTGTTTAAGGTTAGCTATTGGCGTACCGAAGAATCCACAACTGGTGTAGTGGAGCTGGGTACTTAAGTAGCTATTAACCTTAGAACGGGGTCGACTGAGCTAAGCTCGATTGCTTAGAACTTAAACACTTTGCTTGGTTTAGATGGTCAATGGTTTTTGATTACAATATATGAAGAACCAGCTGGACGAGTTTGTGAAGTCAAAGCCACCCCATTGTAGTCTCTTGGTTTTTTATTTAATGTCAGTTGACCTACTGGCGCGAGTGCCCACCAAACAACTTTCAGAAACTCATAGATTTCGGATAATTTTACCATACCCGTCGTACTCAAGTTTCGGCGGGTATGGTTTTAACGCCAGCTCCGGCTAAAGGTTGCAGGAAAAGGGTTCAGGTTTGTCATACTATTATAGGAAATAGCCCATCATAACGGACCCAAATAGATAGAAAAGATGCGCGATCATATCAACCCTTCTGCTGCACTGCTTACTCTACACAACCAGCGTTTGTATTATGATCACCCGTAAGACAAACAGTTATTGTACTCCGATCCAGCGTTGCCAACCAATTTTGACGAAAAAATGCCTTACTTAAGAAAAAAAGATGCCTTTTTCAATAAAATAATGCCATAAATATTTTTTTTAGGTAAACTGGAACAATAAATCAAAATTTTAACACAAATATAAAAACGTACACAAAAAAAAATTGTATTTCCAAAAAAAACTTAAATTATGAATCACAGAAGAAATTCTTAATAGGTTGGTACAGAGTATTGGCCAAAACAAACATAGTTTTAGGTCCAGCAGATAGTCTTGGTCCTTGAAGTGGCATCACTGCTCCGATCATATATAAATGTGGAATAAAGTGTTCACGTACTGCAATTCTGCTGCGGTGACCTTGCGAATTTCCAAGCTGAATCCCGACGTGAAAAAGCCTGCCCTTCGGCTTGCTTCTTTGGTCAGCATAACACCCTCGTAATTCAATCTTCGACTTCTTCTCGTCGGATCTCATCTAGTCTTTTAAGGCAAGTTTTTCGCGCCAAAAGTATAGTAACGACCTCTTTTTCTCCATGAACAGATTTAAAGCTGGCATATAAAAAGAATTCCTCGTCTGGTTCCTAATTTTCCAAATTTAGGCTAACAATAGGTCTGTTCCTTTACTTTGAACCTTTGAACTCTTGAACTTTGGAACTTTTGATCTTTTGAACTTTTATCTTACGAATTTTTACGAATTTTCGCTCAATGCTGTTCCTTAATTTGAAAAATTCGTAAAAGAGAGCGTCATCGAGAGAGCAAGATGTTACCCCTCCAGCCTCCACTGAGAGTCTACGAATTTTTACTCAACAAATTTCTTGGTGTAAGAATTGAAAAGCTGTCAGTCACCTTGCACTTAACAGCTGATTTGAAATTTGTTGTCCTATCTGACATATGACTGCATTTGTTTTGATTTCTTGCGTATTAAAAAGGTATCGACAGGCGGAAAAATAAAATTGAATGTTTTCCTTAGATTCTTTTAGAATGTGGCGATGAAATTCTTCCTCGTTGAAAGGAGAAAGAAAGGACAATCTCCTCCACGTAAATTTTAATGCCGTGTGGTTTTTTCCTCTTCTCGAATGATTGTAGTTCAATCAGAACCAACTCTCTCATACTCGGATTCATGTAGAAGAAGTTCAATTAATTGCGAATCACTTTCATCGCTAGGTAGATAAATCAACTAACGTTGTTCGTAAACTAGCAAATTCTTCGAGTTTATCAGATATTTTAACGACTTTTCGAACCACTTTTTTAAATTTTTGAATTACATATCTGTAGATTACTACAAAAGCGCTCCCTAACTTTTTCGTAAGTGTCTCTCTCTGTGAGAGAATTTATTCCCACCACTGCCATTTTGACAGTCTTTTCCATTCTTACTACAAAAGTAAAGGAACAGACCTAATAATTGAGTGTCGCCGTCGCACACTGATCGTTACTTATAAAGGATTGCATTTTATACGGTATGTTGTGAAAGAGACTTAAAGACACTTTTTACAACGTGTGTGACAAGAAAAATTTGTTTTCCTTAATTAGGAGTAATATTTGTGAAATAATAGATTCATAAGCCTACGCGGTTTTAATCTAACGAAATCGATTGCAATCGCACACAGTCTATATAGGCTCTCATCAAAAATTGCAGTGAAAGAGAAAATTAGCAAAATGACGACATTTTTATCAGTACTTGCCGGTTGAAATTCTCTGAGCTGTTTCGAGCCAAGAGAGGAACTGCTCGTTACTCGTTATTTTGCTAATTTTCTCTTTTTTTGTCATTGTTAATGAGTACGCGTATAGACTTTGTGCGATTGCGATCGATTTACATCGATTGCGTTCGATTCAAACCGCGTACGCGAACGAACCTAATGTATCGCTTCGTTTTCCTCGAAACTGCCTCCAGCATAAGTGAGCACAAATCAGCTGTCAGCTGTGAAATTAATTGTCTCCGGAAAAGTGTTGCCAATTCGAAATTAGAACAAGTTTCAATTCTCCTCTATTATAATCTCCATCTGAGTTGATTGGATTTTTGTAAAACTTTTTTTGGAACTTTACTGTTTACTTAAATACGCAGTTCTTTCCAGACTGAAGTTTCAGGTCTATAAGTACGTGTCTCACTGAGCTTATTTAAAATACTAAGCCCGAAGTAGTCCAAGGATTGAGTCTTTAATGTTTTTTGCAAGCACTCATAATTTTTTCACAAAACTGGTAACACATTTTCAAAAAATAATCATGCAATTTGGATCTGGTTCCATGAGAGAATATTGTAAAAACAAATAAAATACTATATGCAAACAAACGACTGAAATTTAGAAAACTCAATTTTAGCCAGGTCAGCTCCAATGGGTCGCTCAGTGATGCCAGATTACAAGATATATCTTTTTTTTTTTCAAGATTTTTGAGCTCCAAAATATGTACAAGACTTTTTACCTCGAAATCATCAAATTTCAAAATTTTTGATATCAAGAAATTTCTAAATCTACCACATTAAAAGAACCTTTTCTATTGAAGAAAACCGTTTTCTATTAATTCCATTATTATATACATAATGTGAGTCGAACAGAGCCCATGAACAATTTCTGTTTCACTAACGTTTTCATCAACTCTAAGGAAACATGAGTTTTAACGAATTTGATAAAATCACTGATGTAACGTGTTTTTGGAAAAATGTTTTTGTATGTACTGAAACGGTTGTTGAAATTTGATGAGCTTTAACGAACCGAAATTCTATGATCTTGATATAGGTACGCAATGCAATTCTAGGTGAATTTAATTTTTATATCAAATATGTTCCAAAATTTCAAAAAGCATTAACATTAAATTAGTAAAGTACTTCAAAATTGTATTTTAAATTTCGCTCTTTTTATATTTTGAACAAAATCTTAAAAAAAAAGATTTTTTGTTTCGGAAAAACAAGATTTTCAGAATTTTTATCTGGCAACACTGCGCTCTACTGATACTTTCCAAGAGCTTTTTTTTTTTGTCTAAAATTGAAAAACCGTCATTGAAGCTAAATTTACGCCAACTATAAAATAAATCAAAAAAATCTATAAATTCTTGTGGCAAGTCACAAACTATATACGTTAATGGCTTTGAGGAAAATCAAAGAAGCCGCCCTAATGCTACAGCGCTGCACCCACCCAATCCAGCGATGATGGCCGATTTCCGGTCAACATTTCGATGCTTTTAGTAGCCATGGTAATTATCTGCATCGGTGGTTAGCCCCTGCAATTCAGTTATCAGAGTTTGTTGAAGCAAAAAGGACTCAATAAATCATATTGCAGCTGCTATGGATATTTTTTTTTTTGACGGATGGCAACAGCATAATGCGACATATCAGCCTGTTTAAACTGACCCGAAATTTCAATTACACACAACCATACGTTATGGGTGTGTTGAGGTGGACTAGTTCCAGATCTGTGTACAAATGGCGGCATCTTAATGCAGAGGCTGAGGGGGACCTCTTACTCCTCGCCATTCAAAATTAGTACACTCACACTTTGTTTGTTTGGATGCGACCACAGTGCGCACAGACGATGGGTCCTCACTGTCACGATGCAAATCCAGGCTATGGAGTAGTTGCGCATATACTACGAGTATGTAATCGAATGTATAATGGCTGCTATAGGGAGCTGTCCTTGGCCCAAAGGTGTGATCCAGTTTCAGAGCAGTCATTTATCACTCTCGGCAATTTTTGACAACACACACACTGGGTTAAAAAGGACTTCGCAAAATATCCCGGATGCTTGCATGCGGAACGAATTTTTAAGCCAAAATAGTGATAGTGCGCCACAGAGCCAAGCGGGCGGTAGGACGTTGTTAAAATGACTGAATGACAAGTTGTGCACGAATCCAATTTCATAAAAGGCAATTTCCTAATTGACTTCTAGTTGGCTGGGCTTGTTTTTGTACCTGTTCTGTGTCTGTGTGTGTTGGTGTGGGATGGGTGCTGGCAGCAGCCTTTTAAGCGAGGACCACAATGGTCGAAGTTTTACCAATTCTTTAAATTCATGAAATGATGATTTGTTGATGTCGACACTGTACACCAGTACATGTCCGTTATTGTCCTGAAAATGGCTTACATGGTACCGACGGAGTCTTCAGTGGAAGCTGCCAATGGACTTCGTGTGGCTGAGCTGTCCCGCAAGTCGTATTTCAAAGTTAAAATATTTGTCCAAGGCAAGTACCACAGATGGCTGCACGAATACGGGAAGCGACTGCAGGTATTTGAAATGTTTAAACGAAATTCATCAATGACGTTGTATTCAGAAGATGGTTGGGAGGGAAAGCATCTCGCCGTTCCATCTTCTGGGGAAAAATGCAAATCGCCCGGAATTAAAAAAAAAACAATAGAAAAAATAGGATGAAGCTGTGGATTTGCCATGAAAGACTCAGCTTCTTGATATTGTAACACATTGGGAGCAAGAATTAAAAAAAAAAATCATGCAATTTGGGTCCGGTTCTATGAGAGAGAGAGAGAGAGAGAGAGAGAGAGAGAGAGAGAGAGAGAGATTAGAGCAGTCAACGAACTGTCTTTCAATTTAATAATGCGGGGGAAATGCAGACTGGCTGACCGTCTTGCAGGAGATATCGCAGGCGGTGCACTTTCAATGAGAACGAAATCTTAGCCAGAAAAGAACGAAATATGCCCGCAACCCTAACGCTGGGCAACTTTGCTGCAACAGCAGTAGATCTACTGCACTTTTTGCAAAAAATAAATCTACTGCACTTCTTTTGTTTGATAAACATTCTCAAACAGCTGTACAAAAACCATGCATAAATATAACCCCTGTAAAGAACCTCTGAATGAAGCCAAATTATTGTGAACTTATTGTATAAAAAAAAGATTAAAGTCATGATTAATACAGTTTTAAGCAATTGATCTTTGTTTTTTTTTTGTAAATACAACAAAAAATCTACCGCGGAAAGATCGAATCTACTGCTTTTTTTTTAATGATCTACTGCGCTCCTCTTTTATTGAAGTGGAAACACTGAACCAAATCGCGTTGTCATATTGACGGAAATATTTTGTTAATCATTGAAGAATCAATTATTCAGATCGACAATTTTTCATAATATTTTTCGTGTTATTGAAGATTTAATATTCAAATTAAATAAAATTTCTTTAACTGCTGTCCGATTTCGTATTGTATTCAAACCAATGAAATGTTGTCATATTAACAGTAGTTAACAAAACGGTAAATTGACGAAAATATGTTGATAATTTTTACACGAATCAGTTATTCAAATTAACACTTTTCCATAAAATATGTATTCATATTGAAGATTAAATATTCAAAATCAGTAAAGTTTCTTCAAATTATATTATTCAAGCGGATGAATTTATTTTCAAATTGACAAAACCGACATTTTTAAGGCAAAAATAGTTTAGGTATTTTTGAAGAATCAGTTATTCAAATTAAGAAATGTTTATCAAATCTCTTCAATTTAAATAAATTTCTTTAAATATAGGAAAGCGTTTTCTTCAAATTGAAAAAGTTAATCAATTTGAAGAAGTTTCATTAAAATGTAAATGTTTATTGTTGTGTTCGAAGTGAAAACTTTTATTCTTGTAAGTGAAGTCGTGTTCGTATCAAGCTAAACAAATAAATAGGTAAATACAAAATTTTTGTCCAAAAACACATTCAAATATGCAATACCTAATGATTTTCTTTTATTTCAGATGGTCGCTGCTGTGTAATTAATAATTATAAATCGATTAAAAACTTTAAATTATAAATCATTTATTATTATCTTAATTATATACTCTTTTATTATTATAATTATTATAAGTTGTTTGTAAACTTTAAATTTATTAAATATTTATTTCTATTACAATTACCTTATTATTCTTATAGATCCATTAAATAAACTATAATTATTATTAATTAAATCATAAACATAAATAAAAAAACATATTTTTAACTTAAACATATTTATTTGTTTCAATGGGCCTTGAAGATTTTATTTGAAGCAAAAAAAACATGAAATTTAAGAATATTTCATCAATTTCAACAAAAACTGATTGTGAAAAAAAAATATTTGTCAGATTGAAAAAAATAAAATTAACAAAAATCATTAATTTAAAGAAAACGATGTATCATATTGAAGAAATAGACGTAGAATTGCTGAAATATTATTCAGCTTGAATAAAGTAAGGAATTGAAGGGAATATTTGTTCTTCAATTTAAAAAAAATACGTTAGGTATATTGAAAAAGCGTTCATTAAACTTAACGTGGAAATGAAGAACATTTTTAGTTAAATTGAAGAATCAGTATCCACTGAATTTTACGAAAGAATAATTAGTCTTATTCAATGTGGAAAATGTTTGTGGAATTAACACCACAATGAAACAACGGACAGGAGTTGTTGACCTTATATTGATCACCGTTTCTTCAAATCTACATGCTTTTTTATCAATATGACTACTTAATTTGGTTCAGTGAACGCTGCCGCATCCTCAAACAGTTTCACAACTACCCCACACATGCAGTTTGACCAATTCATCCCAATGTATCGCCCTTTGTCGAACACTTACACAGCCATCTCCAGCTAATTGCCGTCAAAACCAAGCAATTTGTAGAAATTAAGAGGCTCCACTACGGAGTGCTCTCTCAACAACCAGCTCACGTAACAAATTTCCTCTAGCAAAAGTACGACACATCCCCCTGTATATCAAAGTCTCTCAATCATTGTATCTAATTCTCTTTGACTCGAATATAAGATACCTTATTGTCCATTCAAAGCGTCCGAATTAGCATAATTTTATATAAAATGGAAATTGGTTTACCATAACCTTGCGAACAATTCCTCCGATGTCCCGGTACCAATTTTAGAAGAGAAATAAAAAGAAAAAAACCGAACCATTGACTTGTCGCCACCAGGTCCCTAATCCCGATTGTTAGGCCATGATTACGAGTGGAAGAGGCATGCAGCCCAGTGAAGGGGCCACAAAACATATATAGGTATCGAATTCGAAAGAGCCTATTCCGCCCTCGATTCAAACCTTTGGATACGTGACTGAAAGTTCAAATCAAAAACGTAGGCACCCAACACCGTGCTGCTACTGAGTGAGAAACATTGTTCTCTGATCCAAATCTGATGAAGGCATTTGCAGCATGATTGCGAATGGAAGTGGTACTCTACATGATACACTGGTGTGGTGCTGGCAGTGGGGTGGTTGAGCTGGGGTATATATATATCACAACTGTAGTTGGGGTGAGTGTTTGGAAGGAGACGATGAGAAAAAAAGCTGAAAACACACAGCCAAGGACACATCCACATGGCTTCTTTATTAATGGCGAGGAAAGTTGCCCACGAGAGCAGATCCCATAAGTGAATTAAGTTAAATTTTATTTATGAAATTGTTTATGACAATTACGCAGCTCGGAATTAATTGCTGCATTCGTGCAGTGGCAGCAAATGCCAGCAGGCGGCGGAACCATAAAATATTTAATGGC
Source organism: Cheilosia variabilis (assembly GCA_951230905.1). Classification (NCBI taxonomy): domain Eukaryota; kingdom Metazoa; phylum Arthropoda; class Insecta; order Diptera; family Syrphidae; genus Cheilosia; species Cheilosia variabilis. The sequence continues at coordinate 46,684,295 of OX579677.1, forward strand.
TTTGTGACTCTCAGCGAACGGGTGATATGAATGGCTGTGCGTGCCACATGGCGTGTGCATGTTGGGGGAGTCTGTTTTTTTTTTTTCTCATTTTTTCAAATTCTATAAATTTTGTTTATTTTATATATACAGATGCGGCCGAACCTATAAAAAGCAGTCGACCTGGACATATCAAGGCAATTTGGAGTCCACGTTTTTGCATTACCACGAAATGGATCCTTGAAGGCCTCAAGTTGAAGACTTATCAACGGTGAAACTAGTGGAAAACAACTTTCGAACCAGGTCAAGTTTTATGAACTCAAAAAAAGTACTTTTTGTGACCGAAATAATATTTAAGGCTTAGCCTGTTAGTAAGAGCCACTTAAAGTGTGTTTGTTTCTAGCGTAAGAAGCCGCCTAACAGCTTTCAATGCAAGATTTCCCCAACCAAAGCAACAAATCGAACAGTCGTAACCAATGTTTGGAAGCTGTGGGAAATTTAATTTTTCATCGGAAATTCAGTGATTAAAAACCGTCTCTTAGGAAAAAAGGAACAAAATAGTATAAATTCGTCAGTCTGTTAGAAATCTTATTAGCGTAATAGCTTTATACTAAAATTACAACCGGTTTCACCTCTTCACAATTACTTCGTTAACGGTTGACGTGAAAACTATCTACTGAACAGATTTCAATGAACCTTTCTTTTCTAAGACTCCAACGAGGCTTTAGAGTAAAACGTTCTTTGCCACGCCTACTTCTTGCAACAAATGTTTTTGAACAAACATTTTTTTTTTTTCTAACTTTACTTTAACTTGCCGTTACTTAAATAATTCTTAATCTTTCCAAATTAAAGGAATATGTAGGATAGTCACATATTCTATTTGACTGGCAGCTTTTAAGCTGTCAGTCAAATATTATCTTCATCCGAAAAATGTCAACAACGACTTTGATGACAACGAGCAACGACTATGTGTCGTTTTCTCTAATCTCTTCGGATTGAAAGAGAATAGCAACAGATTTTCTAGATTTTTTGGTAGAAATACTGAATTTAGTGGGAGTAAAAATTACATTCGTCAAGTTTAAAGGAAACCTGTTATTTACTTAGCCAATTTTAGGTTTGTTTCCTTCTTACGAACTAGATACTTGAACGTCCCCATTTTCTATGGATTAGTTGGTTTTAGCTGACAGATGCTTGTCAAGTCGTTGAAATGCCATTTTGTAACTGACTTTTTAGTTGATTTCATTTATATTTTGTGCTTGTGTAGCATTAATGGATTATGCACATAAGAGCGAATTGCCAACTGCGAACAATCGAATGGTTGTAGTTTCTGACACTTCATTGACATGAAAACTTTTTTAGTCGCAGATACCCGCGATTCAGTTTAATTTTTAAAGGTTAAGTTCGAACTAATTTTTCATTCGTGGATCGCTTGTCGATCGCGACTTTATTATGTGGATTGTGAATAAAGTCTGACAGTTCGCGGCAAGAATTTTCTATTCGCGGGAAAATTGCTGTAATTGTAAATTTATCTATTTAAATCAATTAAGGCTCCGATTTTTTTAATTAAATATAATGGCAAAACAGATAGCAATTTTCAATTCATTAATACAATTAAATTCATTTGTTCGCAATTCATAATTCACGCTCATGTGAATAGTCCTTAAAATTGATGTAAGAAGGAAAAGAAGCGAACTTTCTAACTTCTGCAATAGAAGCAATTAAGCTCTTGCTCTTAAATATAAATTCGTATTTTGTTTTAGTAATATTCGAATCTTGCAGCCTAGGACATTCAAATTTGTGTTTCTCTTTTCGGTGAGCGAATTCGAGAAATGTGAATTATTGCCATATATTGAACCAGAAAGAAGGGGAACAATAGGTCTGCTATTGTGAAATAGTTTCCTCCAGTTTGGTGTCGAGCATTTAAATGTAGTAAGTTGCTGTCTGAAATTTAATTGTTAAAACAATGTGGAGAAAAATTGTGAACTCAAAACATATTTTTGGTTGGTTCCTCTTGTTCTCTGTTCAAAAATAGTCAGCAAATTATGGGAATTTCAATAACATCCCAATCACATACGAACACTGGCTCGCACTCAAATTGCCATGACTCCTCTTCCTCACTCACAGCCGAAGCGGGAAGCGGCATTTTTGTGCAACTGGCAGAGAGGTGATAGAATTACCCCAATGCAATTAGTGTGACAGTTTGGATTTTCCGCAGCCATTATTATTTGGCCAGCTGGCCAGTTGTTTACGCAACCAACTCACACCGACAACAAGCGCAGCGCGTCCAACCATACAAAACGCACTACACACCCATTGTAATGTGGTCTCGGCTATTTGTGTTGAATTTTACCAAATCAATGTGCGAATTCAGCAGATTTGTGTATTGAAAATAAATAGTGCGACTAACGACTATGCACGAAGGAAATAAGGCCACCGTTGTAGCCACCGCAGTGTGTGATTTCAAGTCCGCCCATTCACCGGAAGATGAATATTTGAATGCTTTTGCATTTGAACCGATATAAACATACAAATGCACAGGCACACTCGCCGGTCGCCGCCTTGCGTGGCGTACTCAATTGCTGTTTAGTTGCCTATAGCAAATATTTGGGAATTATTTCAACTAGGTAAACGGGAAGGTCTCGTGGAGCGGATGGTGCGCGCATTTTTCTAACGTAATCGGTGCTTGTGTAGATAGTACCTGGGGCAATTGGCAGGCTTAAAGCTGAATTTGAAAACATGCAAACATTTTGTTGGTAAATTTTAATGTGGCAACTGCATAGTCGCGAATCGGTCCGTAGTTAAACAACACACACTGGAAGTGGATGAACGTGAACAAATTTGGCTAATTGCTTGTAGCTCGAAAGTTATCATCAATTGGAGTTGGAAAAGATTGGATAATTGTGAACAAAATTTAAACCTAGCGAAGGTTTTATTTGTGAACTGGTTTATTATGAACTGTAGATGGGAGTGGGTTGGGTTGAGTGGTGAAGATTAATCTTTTTACTGTAAAATTCTGCTCAGTAGTGAGGTACACTTCATAAGCGAAATTCCATGATTTGGAGTGAAAAAATGCAATAAAGATGGGTTAAAGATCTTCATCCCTCGCTCGGCAATGTCTTTCGATGATTTTCCCGTCCAGCGAGCCCCCAAACATAAAAGTAACTCATTTTTCGATTTATTAGCTGCGCCGACATCATCGAAAATGAAGAAAATCGAAATGTCGTCTTTAAAAGCGCTCGCTACAGAACCATGATCAGAGTTGTTTCCAAATGTGAGTGAACATGGTCTGCCAGGACATTTACTTTCAACTAGATGCTGCTCGAAAAACCATCGAGTTCTTGAAGAAAGTATTCAAGTGAGCAATAGGGTAGTTCGCGACAACGTCAGTGACAAATATGAAGAAGAAAAAACCAAGTAACAGCTAAAAAACTTGTATTAAAACAAAACAGAATTTATATGGCTGTAGCCTGATTTTGTTAAAAAATTACTAAAAAGCTTATAATAAAGTCCAAAAAACAGAATAAAAACATTTAAGAATTTTTGAGAAACTGATGTTTATCACATGTATTAGGTCAAAGAAGAGAGGTTAAAGTAATGGGAATTGTGAGCTTTTTGGCAATATCTGAACAAAACACTACTCTGGCCATTACAAAACGGCTTTGTTATCCTACAAGATAGCCCATCTGTGAAAGGATGGGCTTCGCGAAACACTCTATAACTTCACTTTTTTGTGGGAAATAATTTCTCTTAACACGCGACGACATTTCTGTAAGCTCACAATTCATAAACAGTGGAAAATGTATGGGGGGGGCATGCTTGGGGTCACTGTTTGGGGGAGGGAGTGGGTGCAAGGAGTATGCCAAGTTGTTATTCATAATGTTTGTTAAATTATACTAAAATCCTTATAAATAATTCGATTTGCTTTCTGTTTTTCAGTTAGAATCGAAAAAATCTCAAATCGTTGGTGGGAAATAATTTCACAAAATTTGTGGTGAAGTGAATTTATTCATTTTAAATTGTGAAATATTTATTAATTTGTTTGATTATAAAATTTAATTATTTCATTATGTATGCCCAATTTTAATGGGAAATAACTTCACATAAAAAAGGGAAATTATTTCCCTATCTAGGTGATGTTATTTCCCATGTGAAGTTATTACATGTGAAATTATTTCCATCCACCAATATTTTGTAGGTCACAATGGGTAAATTTGCATTGGAAATTTCGCCATTGCGAGTTCGTAAAATCTGGCTTGGACACTAAATATTATTATTTTATTAGTATCGCTGCATTATCTCTCTGATTCTATTTCAGTTATGACAAGTTGATGGCAGTTAAGTTAGAAAAAAAATAAAATTTCGTCGTGAAGGCTTCCTAAAAATTGCCGTGGCAACAAACGACATAGCCTCAAGCATTCCCAGAGCAGCGTTGCCACTTTGCTGCAATAGCAGTAGATTTACTGCACTTTTTGCCAAAAATAAATCTACTGCCACTAAATCCAATCTACTGCACTTCTTTTGTTTGGTAAACATTCTCTTAAATAGCTGTACAAAAACCATGCATAAAAATAACCCCTGTGAAGAACCTCTAAACGAAGAAACTTATTGTGAACTTATTGTATAAAAGAAAACATTAAAGTGATGATTAATATAGCTTTAAGCAATCGATCTTTGTTTTTTTGTATAACAAAAAATCTACCGCGGAAAGATCGAATCTACTGCATTTTTTGTAATGATCTACTGCGCTCCACGTTATTGAAGTGGCAACGCTGTCCCAGAGCGTTAAGAAACATTTCAAAAAGGGTTTGATCGAAATCTGGACAGTTCACGTCGAGCGGTAACAGACATAAAAACGTCTACAGTTTTATTAAATCTATGGAAAAACTGTGAAAATTATATTGCAAACTATTGCTTCATGTGCCACAAAAGGGGCTTAAGTGAGATAACTCGCATTTCACACTACCAACTATGCAGACGGCTTTTTTTACTTTCCAGTGGACTTTAAATTTTCCGGGAAGTTTGATGGTTGTGCAGTGAAGTGGTGGGTGCGCTCCGGCTGAGTCAAGTCCATCATATTTTGTTCTTTAATTTTTGTATCATTGGAATGTCAGCAAGCAAAGGATAAATAAAATAAACAGCACTGCACAACCTTACCAACAGGCACACATCGGATAAGAGATAAGAAACGTTAAAAAGTTAAACCATCGATACACTCCGTAAGCCGTAGCCCCTTCAAAGAAAGTACGGAATTGACAGGACAAAAGGAGCATGACAACCTGCAAAGTTTCGCTAAACTACTGAATTGACAAGCTAAACTTTTATATGTTCAAAAGCGTTTTAAATGCAATATGTATATTATTTGATTGAAGTGGTCCATAACAGCCAATGCCAATCAGTAACCAAGAGCACATAGCCGAATGAACATAAATTCGCTTCGAATTATATAGTGAAGGTAGATATTTAAAAAGTAAACATCGACTTTGTAAATAAATCTCTCAAAGGGATTGTGAAATGTGAACCCTTAGTAAAAAAAATATTCACGCTGCAACATTAATCATCGGCAACCATTGTGTCCACTCATTATTCACACTGTAAATGTGAATATATCATTTTAATTAACGACTATTTCCCTGTTTGTTGATACGGTTGAACGTGCATATCTCGATTGTAATTTTAGAATCTGTAATGTTACATTTTTCACTCGTAATTTCATGGAATGTGCTGTGAGGATTCCTGCAATATTGTGCCATTTTTTACATTTCTCATAAAAGACATAAAAAAATCAGTTAAAATCAGTTACAGGCATCCCGTTTACATTTCGGTGATTGGACATTTTCGTCCATTGAAAATTGTATTTGTCACTGGTTCTGTTTAGTCTGTTGGTTTAATAACGTTGGCAGATTCAAAAAGGGTTCATATGTTCTTACAATTTATATTTATGGATAAAATGTTGTTCTTTTTGTAAAAAAATTAACGAGCTGTTATTTTTTAAATATTATTTGAACAATTTTTATTAAGAACTTTATTTAAATTATCGACGAGGGATGCAGTGGCATATCAGATTTAAATTGAGCTTTGTCTACTATTAAAATTGTAGGTCATAAAAAATATGTATTTGAAGGTAATTTGCACAGATTTACGTGGGGGAAAATATGTAATAGAATATGTTGAAAATATTTAAAATCATAGGAAATGAAATGAATAAAAGTTAAATTAAAGACAGCAATTCATAGACAAGAACCTTCCTTGCACTTATTTTGTTTTTAGAACTTTCCCGGAGAAACACAAGTCACACCTTGAATTATCTTTACTGTCCCACCTCGCATTTAAATAAGAATATCTGACAAGCATCCCTTTAGATTTGGCCTAACAATGTAGGTCTCTCCCATAAACTCCAAAGAGATGTCTCCGATAAAGAAATAGTTGTGAGAAGTTTGGGCTAGGAACTTATGCCCAATTTAATAAAAATAATAATAATAATTTACACAGCCTTTCTGTTCTTTGCTCCGCAGATCAATATGTCAAAAGTGAAAATCAGAACCAAAGTATGCATTGCGTCTGGTAAAAATCTCTCTATACAAAAGGGTTGGGGTCAAAATTCTGGATGGGTCAAAATTCTATTTTGAAAATTCTGCTTTTCAAAATTGTGCAAACAGTAAAAAAAAAGATTTGGAAAATGTTCGAAACCGCGCTCCTCTTTTCTTAATTTTTATTTGTAGCCTTTTATTTGCTTCATTCAAAAGGCGAGGGCTAAATCTACCACGAGTCAAATTTATTTCATCACAAGTCGAAAAATGTCAGCAAGGACTGCTCTTGATAGGGTTCTACATTGGGGCACTACGTGTCGCTTTTTTCTGTAAAAACGGAACGAAAGAGGATCGTTCCATAGAGAATCCTACCGGCATGATTCTTCTCCACACCACCATCGCAATTTTTCATTTCACAGCGATAAGATTCAGTATGTGGATTTCTTTGAAAGGGGCTTAATGACCCAACACAGTGTCCAGGTCAAATTCTACAAGTTACTGTAGCGAAATCTAAAACTATTTAACAACAAAATATTAAAGGCGAACGCTTTTTAGCCTACTTGTTCAAGTCCAAGTCGTACAATTACTGAACTTCTCACAATGAAAACCATAGCGCACTTCTACCTATAATCTCTCACTGTGGGTACCTACTATGATTGGGTAAAAACTGGGCTACTAACAAAGAAGCCAGCACAGCTAGTCTGCAATAAAAAAAAAAAACTTTTATCTCACATTTTTCATCCTAAAAGAATTTATTATCCCAGAAGAAACAAAAAATGTACATTCCCATCACGTTACGTATTTATGTATACTATCACAGCCTCGAGGCACGCTTAATTATGCAGCCTCTGTATCTGACTTCCAAAATGCACTTCAGTCCAATTTAAACGAACATTTTCCATTCAACTCCAGTCCTGCAGAAAATTGCACATCGGCCGGGTGAAAAGAAAAATCTGGGCGCAAATAATTACAGCCTTTCAGATCGGCAAAAATTTCATAAAATTATTATGCGCCTTGAAGCGGCACGGTACGGCGCACAGTAGTGCATTCATTTTTTCAACCCCCGCCCTCCAGCTGAAGAAACTTTGATAGTCGCAGCCCGCAGGCATGCAAAAAGTTATTGGATGAAAAAAATAAATAAAAATAAGAAAACAATTTCTGCCCTAAGCTGTCTTCAGTCATTCGCGTCACATAATGATGCAAATCCGGGCGACATATATAATCATGCCACAACAATGCGAAGCACAAGGACATCAGCAACAACGGGCGAAATAAAAAGTCTAATCGCTCGAATTGATGATATTAATTAGTGCAAATCATTGACGCAGGACAATGATGTTCTGTCGACAGCCTGTCGAGAAAACACAATTCAATTTATCCACCGAGGCTGTCCTGTCCAGTGTCCAGTGCCCAATGACCGATGAGTGACTTGGGTGGGTGGCTGTGCTTTTCGACTGATAAATGCTAGCTGAGCGGCCGAAAAATCGGATCATCATTTTCTAACGACGCGGTTAGACTGAAACTCCATGTGAGAAATATTACAATGCGTGTGTGTGTGTGTGTGAGTGTCGACTGTAGGATAATGGAAATGGGCCATTATTTAAGTCATCCCATCCGCATCCCTCTTATAATGATGAGTGAACGATTTTCGGTCATAATGATGCGAATTATTGCGGTTGGCTGATGATGGATAGGCAGCGACCAGCGACCACGATTCATGTTTTGTTACATGGCCCTGGCGATGTAAAAGGGATGCTGATGCTTATCGATTCTATTAACAGCCAAAAAACCATTTGGTGGGCTGACATTGTGCTAATGAGCATGGTTGCGTTGCGGTACGGTTCAGCCGATAATAGTCAACATTTCTAAAGCCGATTTTCATGTACGGTTTTTATTTAATCGTATAAATTGGCTGATGATTATTGGAAATTATGATTGCGAATTTTTCGTGTATCATGGAATTGGTGAAGCTACTTTGCTGATGTATGGCACGTCGCCTTTTTTTAACCAATATTTTGGAACAGCATTCAGAGCTATATCTATCATTTATCGTTTGTTAAAACTCGCACGTTGAGATAGTAGTTTACAAATTATAATTCACGATCCCTCATTAGAAGTGATATATAAAACAGCAGCGATATTGGGCGGACTAATTTAGTTTTTCACTGGAGTAGAAGTTTTGCAATTAATTTTGAAACAGGATATATAAATGACCACCACTGTTTACACTAACGCACAAATTCGATTTTGCTTCAATAGAGAACCAAATTTAGTAATTAATGTGCTTTAACTTTAGGAAAAAAAAATTAATTATGTGGGAAAAGGGAAATTTCGGCTTGCTCGATAAGGTTTTTCTAAAAATTGGCCCCTCAACACGGGGGGGTTTTTTTTCGATATGGCTGTGTATTTACCAAACGTACAAGCTCACAGCAGGACGACAATCATGCAATAACTGTCATACATACATTGATCCAATGAAAATGGTATTGTCGGCAGAACTCTTGAGTTTTAAAGCTTCGTTCACAGTTGTCATGTGCGTCCAAGTTTGGTTTTCTTTGTACTTAGGCGCTTGGTAATTTTTTTCACACCTGTGCCCATGTTCTGTAACTCATGCGATAACTTTTCGCATCGAAAACTAAGGAACAAAACATTCCGCTGTTTATCGAATCTGGAAAATATTGGAGTTCTCTAACTCTATGCGAAAAGTATTCTGTAGTAACTTTTAATTTCATGGGAATTTTGGAAAGATTTCATACAGCTGTCAAAAAACTGCAAAACAAAACAATAAAAATTGAAAATTATTTCACAGGGATTTTCAGTAACGTTGTTTTTAAAAATGTTTAGCTTTTCACTAATTTTGGGTCAAGAATACGATAGGCGTAACATGTTACGAATGTACTAAGAGATGGCACAAACCCTTTTGAAATGCCGGAAGCAAGATTTTGGGAGTTGTATCGTTTTTCCCGTGATTCAGCTCGGATACCTATTGACGAGCTAAGTCCAAATTTGGGCAAAGGAATACATTTATTCCAATCGGAAGTGGCTGATGTTTTGCAAAACAAAATGATGTCCAAATACATCACGTTTCCAACCCCTCAGGAATACAATGAGATAAACCAAAAGTTAGTACATTGGTTAGTTACATCTTTTATCAATCAATTGTTCACGAAATTCAATTAGATTTAATGAAATGACTGGATTCCCAGGGAATTATTGGAGCTGTAGATTGTACTCACGTTTGGATTAAGAGACCTAAGCAAGACGTAGAAAATTGATACTTTAAACCGTAAGGTTTTACAATCTAAAGATTTTATGAGGATTTGCACGGTTTGGTGGAGTTACTAATGATGCATACGTGTGGGAAGCATCACAAATAAACGCACTATTGGAAAAGCGCTATGAAATTAATTTTTATGTTTTAATACCGCAAGTTTTGATTTTCGTGATAAAATTCGACAGTTGAAGTAAATATTTTATCGCTCTTGATAGTTACGGAACCTGAATATATCACAAATTTCCAGGGGTTTCATATCGAAATGTTCCATGTGATAAAGTTTTCGATTCACAGAGTCACAGAACCCGTCATGTGATATTATGGCATTTTGTTTCAATTCATTTCGTTTTAGTGATAGATATATCGATGCGATAATTACAGAACATAGGCACTGGTTGCTTTTTCCAAATAAATGAAAAACACGAACTTAAATTTTCATAAAATAAATCGTTCATCAACAGTATTAAAGGTTTGTTGTTGTGACCAAGAAACATCGGAAAGATACTGATCACGAAATGGAAATCCTCACTGTTGAAGATAAGCCCAAATCTTCCAGCTGAATTATTAAAAATTACTGATAGCCTTTTTATTTATTTGTTTTTGTTTAGTATATTGTTTATTTAATTTATTCATCGACCATCGCGTCGCAACCAACAAGCAGCCAAACCAAAAATACACTAATAAAGAGATATTATACAGAATATCCATTTAAGTTTTTCGTTTTTCTTTCGGGAAGTTTCTTTTATTGGCACTCAACAAAATTCACGTTTTTCAAGGGCAACATGTTATGCAGCAAAAAAAAATAATTGTAAATGGCGTGAGGTGTAATGAAAGAAAAAATAAAGTGCAAGACTGGTTCGCACGAAACTTTCTCGTTTAGTGCGAGTCTGACTAAAATTCAAAGTCATTTTCGGGATGTAAGCATTACTTGGTTTTTAGGGTTTCATCGAAATCGAAAATGGGGTTTTCGAGATATGAGCAGTTTTTAAAGTGAGCGTTTCCAATGATTCGAATTGAAAATTATTTTACATCAATTTTACTCTAAGTTTGCATTTTGGTCAAAATCATACCGTTTTGAGGTAAACTAGGGAAAACTATATTTTTCAAAAATGACTTTTTTCAAAAATCCATTTTACGATAATACAGAGAAAAACTGAGTTTTCCATTCAGTTAGAAATGACCATATTACCTTAGGAATTAATTTTTATTACAATCGTATGGACCGTTTTCGAGATATGTCCAAATTTCAAAAGTACCGTTACTCGATTTTTTTTTTTTTTTAGCGGAAAACTGAGTATGCAGTTATGTGCACCTCACCTACGTAAGGTTAAATATCAATTTTTGTTGAAATCGTTAGATCCGTTTTCGAACAAATCAAACTGGTATGAAAATGTTGTATGGGAACGGGAAGTACCATTAATATTGAGGTTACCATGCAAAAAAAAAAGGCCCCGAACTGTAAGCCCCCAAACTTTAAATCCGAAGTTTGAACGAAATCCGTTCAGCCGCTTAGGCTGTAGGCCTCGGGACATACAGACAGACAGACAGACGGACAGAATTTTGCGACTAACTTTTTTGAGTTCGCCTATCATCGTAATGTCAGAATTGATTAACATCTCGAGTTCGAAATTTTGTACGAATACAATATCTTTCTGTTACTACTTAATGGAGAAAGTTAAAAAGCAGCGTGCGGCTAGTTCACTTTAACATGGCTCACACACTTTCCCACATAGTAATACGGAAAACAGCTTGTAGGCAATTTCTCTTAAGTTGCCTGAGCTGACTATCTTTTTAATACTTAGTTTATGTTAAGTACAAGAGGTTTAGAATGAATCTTGAAGTGTTTCCAGTTTCCACCGAACAAAATAAGATTAAGTTGACGTAGGTATTCTCTCTGGTTCTATCCATTCAAGAGACAGAATGACGTTTCACCAGAGGCCTCTCTTCCTTCTTTTTTTTTTTTTGTCTTCTTTGTTGTCCCTGTCAAATGCAGCTCTGTTTGTTTTACGTTCTTGACATCCCGAGCTGTGAGGAGTGAGTTCACAAACCGGACTCTGCAGACAAACCTGGTTGGTTTTTGAGATTAGTTTTTGATCTCGTATTTATGGCATTCAAATTTGAAAATTTTAATGATAAATCTAAAGATTTTTACGGGAATTGATCCTAATCTCGGAATTAATCTCCGGTGAAATCGTAGCATTAGATACAAATATACTTTTTATCTTGAATAAACACAGCTTGATTTGCTTACAAAAAAAATTAAATACGTCAAGTCCAACGACTTGGTAAAGATTTGCTCTGCTTCCATTCGCCACCCGCTTACATCACATACTCGTACATCGTACTTCGCCAAAGTGAGCTTCATTCAAAATTAACCTCACGCGACAGTTGCAAGTGAACTTTTATCCCTCACACGAGTATTAAACTCATCCACCGCACATTCAGTTGAAATTTGCTGTACGACCATTTCCCGATCAATCATTGCCTGTATGGGCGAGTCAGTCAGTCAGGCATTTGAGCGAAAAACCAAACCAGGATTACGGGGAAAAATCATAGCTAAACTAAGTTTCTTATATTTTCCATAATTCGGCTTTATTAACTTTTCACTCATCCATCATCGTTGCGTTCTGACAAGTGCAAGCAGCGACATAGCTTTTCTTTATAAACCTACATATGAGTATATCAACGGTGGGTATTGGTTTGGGTTGAATGGTGTATTTATGGTGTTTGTAGTGGAATGTACGGCGCCACTTGAAACTGAGTTCACCATATCCTTTTTTGATAATAGGGATGAATTTAAGTTAAATTGAATGCAATACGAGTATGTGGCAATATTTTTGGTTGCAATTACATTTACGGTGCTCAATGAAAAAGTGCAGTGGTTCAAATGCAACCCTGCGGTATGTCGCATCATTTGTTATTAGTTCTGCAGAATAGATCCTCTGATCTGACAGAGTCTGATGGGGTTGAATTACCGCATGCGTGAGCGAGTGTTACGTGGCTGAATTTTGTTTTGTTTTACTTGTAAAATCCACAAAATTTAGGGATGTTTTGCTTGCTCACGGATGCGGTAACTCGATCCCTTAAACCCATGCGAAAGGTGTCGATCCCACGAAGAAAGACATTCAAAATTCGTATAGGCAAATGTCATGCAACATTCAAAATTCACACCTAATCTTTGGCCAATTTTTATAGATTGACATTGGGAAATTTAAGCGACAAAAATTGAGGAGACCAGCGGCAGAAGAATCTCAGCAGAAATTTCCCACAATCTGAAGAGATTATTGCAAATAAACTTACTAAACTTGCGAGAGTACCGCGTTTTGTATCAAAGGACAAAATTAAACATTTCCATCCTTTGATCGATTCAAGACGTTTACCATTTGCCACACAAAAGTTATTCTCATTTTTTCTGTTGGTGAGATGCTGCTACTGCTCTTTAGCTGAAATTTTTGTTGTTTCACATAATATTTTCAATGGCCTGCATGGTGTTGGAAGTGGAAACAATGTCTTTAGAACATACCTACAGAGTCCCTATATGTATATCCCTCAGATGTTGAATGCGAAAAAGCAGCAAGTCCCAGTGTATAGGACAACAACGACGAAAAGGATTTCCCTCTGCATAAGGAGGATATGAGATTCATGTGCGTTTTGCCGTGTGTTGTATACGATGAGTGCGATGACGACGACTATGTGTCGTCGTTGGAAAAAGGATATCGCAACAACGTGTTTCACACGTCACGTCTCTATTAAGTTTCATCAGGCTATAAAGTATCACATTATTGTGGGACAATTGCCTTCGTTCGTTCGTTCATTCCGGAACCATATTCAGGATGAAAAGAGATTCCAACGAACACAGGAAAAAGATTCCCTTACAGGGTTATGCCTGCCTGCACAGCACAGTGGTCTCTCTTTGCCTCACTCCAGTCACAGCAACCCCAAGTTAACCTTTGCAAATAGTTTATGGCTCGGCAGCATATGATATCAATGGATATGTGTTGCATTAAGGATTTTTCCAACACCATGGCTGACTTTTTCTTGAGCGAAAGTCAATGGCTGGTGAGGGTGTTTTTTTATATATATATCCATATATTATATGGAATCACCATAGCAATGATCATCTGGGTCACAGTTAGGCATTGGTCGTTTTGAAGTGCGCAAAGTGTATCTATATAATGGTTAGGTTAGGAGTTGGGGGCGAAATACGCTGTTAGTACCATATTCAATTGTTTCAATATATGTCTCTTTGTATGTGGATTTGTGATGCCTTGTCACCATAAAACTACTGACCCAATCCGTATTGATTCCCCAGTTTTTATTTCACCAAATCTAGCGAACCCATTCAGAAGATTTTTAAGTTTGATAAAGGTAGGCGGACTTTCTTTTGGGCGCCAACGGCACAGACATCAACATGTTTTTGTTAAATCCGGGCGAACAATTTTCCATCAGTGGGAACCAAACGCGGGCAAGTTGGCCTTGTTGCCATTTAGCTTCTGTCCTTTATTATAACGCACTAGCTGACCCGGCGAACTTCGTACCGCCTTAAATTGATTAAATTATTAACATCCCTTTTGATAGTTGAACCTCTCTATTGAACGACTGAAACTCCCTTGGAATTAAATTGAGTTCAATGCGCTTACGCTCACCACCCCAAAGCAGAGCAAGAACGGAGCTCTCGGGTTAACCATACCCATCCACAAAATTTCACTGAAATTGGTTGAGCGGTTTTTGAGATCGACAACAGCACCACCTATCAGGTCCAAAACTATACTATCTTCCTAGGTGGAACCTAACATACCCATCCACAAAATTCCATTGAAATCAGTTTAGTGGTTTCGGAGATTGACTACAGCGCCACCTGTCAGGTGGCCACCAAAACTATCCTATCCTTGAAGCTGCAACCAGCCATACACATCCACAAAAGTTAATTTAAATTGGTTGAGGGGTTTCGGAGGTCGACAACACAGGTATGTTCACTTAAATGCCTATTACTCGTATAACCAATACACATATAAACACCGTATATACATACAAACTTGGTATTGACGTCACCTTTTATTTGAAATTTCCAGAAACAAAATCTGTTCACGCATTAAGAGAACATCAATTCAAACACAATGCGGCTTTTTTTTTATGTAGAAGGAGATAAATGACAAACAAAACAGCGCCCCCTGTAGAGAATTTTCCGAATTTTCATTTTTCCCATACCATCCCTGATTCAAGCCAAACAAAATAAAAAAAAAAAACATTCAAATCCGAATTACCCGACTATATAGATGGTAACGTGTGGACAAAACCCGAAATGTACTGAAATTCATGTGTTTTTTCATACACGCACAACACACACTTACGTTTTCAACCAAACTTCACAAAAACCATACATTGACCAATTCCAAAGATGTGTGAAAGTTTGGTTAAAATCTGTAAATGCGTTAAGGCGTGAATCTGCGACAAACGAGCACAATTTTAAGGCTAAATTTTTATGTAATATAGACGAAACAAAAACTTAAAATTTATCAAATCTGAAATAGTAAGCGAAAAACTCTCAAACTCCCAACGCCAACATTAGCATTATATTTGTTTTAATTGATCTTTTGGTATATAAAATTTGACTTAAGGCTAGGTAACATATGGTTGGCTCACCAACAGGGGTCCAACGGTGTACTATGTTTGCTTACTTAATCTATGTTACATAAATTGTAGCTGGCTTCTCGGATTCATATTCGTAGTATATATCGTTGTCTGGGCTGTCTTCAGGGTGTTGAAGTCCGGGTCTTGAAACCCAACGCCAACCCAAACCATGCCCCTAGTTAAAGCCATACGTTAAACTAAACCGTAATCAATTTCTTTTGCTTTTTTTGACCACTTACACCTAATGGTTGAACTCAATCTTGGTATTAAAGTGTTGCTTATGAGTTATAAAGTTATTTAAAATAAAAATAGTTAATGTTGCATTTACACTATCACGCACGCTCATTTTTGCACGAGACGGGACAGAGAGATCCGTTTGTCCGCAGTCTATGCTAGTAAAGGCGTAAGAATGAGATCACAAATCAGACGCCTTAAGTGTCATGGATGTTCTACCTCGAATTATAGATACGTAAAACGGAAACAAACACAAATTCCGGCGAACAGAATCTCTACAATTACTTGAAAACATTTCTATTTAAAACATGTGAAATAAGAGTGGTTATTAGTTTCAGTGAATTAAACCAACAAACATCAATCAGTTATACGAAATAAATAAATAATTGTCTGTTCATCGCTTCGGGAAGCCATTCTGTTTTATAGGAAAGCGAAATTTCGTAAGCCATCGCTATAAAAACATCAACATAGCTTTCCCATATTTCCTAACACATAAACACAAAATGGCCAACCAAAAAACGTGTAACGTTTTTTTGCGTATTAGGTAATGCCATCCCTTTCAATCACACTCCTATTTAGTGTTTAGCATCCCTTTAATCTTCCGTGTTAGGAATGTGTGACCGTGTAAATGCGGCATAAATGATCTTTTAATTTTATAGAAAAATAATTTATTCGTTTTTGACAAAAAACAAAACCAAATCATTCCACTGAAATATTTTATTTCTCCACTGTTCCATCTGTCAAGAATTTTTTTTCTGATGACATCCAATCAATGGTGGTTGATTTGTTGTAATTGTTTTTTTGGGATAAAATAAATAAATTATTTCCTTTAAAAAATTTAAAGATAATATGCTCAGTTTTTTTTTAATAAACTGACTTTAAAAAAATCACGGCAATCTGCGCTGTCAGACAATTTGCAAGAAAACGCAAGAACGATGAAATTTAATTTGTACTGAGACCAAAGTGACAGTAAATTTTTCTGACAGATATTTTATTATAACCGTCTAAACGCAAAAAAACTCATTTTTATAGTGTTCCAACTTGTTCGGTAGCATTTTACGTATGGCTATAACTGAGGACTAAGAACAAGCAAAAACCTGCTCAACTGAAGCAATTGGAATTAATCCAGATGGCATCATTTTTAAGCAATTTCTCAGAGATCTTAAGTCATACTCACATAATCTCACATTTCTCAGCAAATTCTTCTGAGATTTTGTTTGTAAAATTGAATACCCTAAGAGGATTATAAATCCCCAAACTTAAAGTTTGGTGGCACTCAAGTGATGGCAGAGCTATTAACTTTTTTTTTTGTAAAAATTAAAAAAAGTTTTGCAGTGTCCCCAGGGCGCGGAATTCTTTAACTTTATCCTATAATATGCATTCACAGCCATATGTGGAAAGAGTGTGTCGCTTTATGCTCGCAATAAAAGGGATGGAAAACTTTTTAAGCACTACAGTATTTCCTACGAAAACTGAAAGTATAAATTTCTTTTTCCCAATAGTTTTTCTGTGAGACGTATTAGTTGCGTTAAGGGTTAGGGAGTACAACAAGAAAGGACCACTTGGTAGTTGGTACTAATGAAATCAACAGATAAAGTTTAAAAATGTTCACAAACTCATCTTCATCAGCAGCGATTCACTTAAAAGTCCCAAGTAATCGTTGATCACGGGTGGATTGAGTGAATTGCATTAGCCTTGGCGGAAGGGTTTGCTTTTCTTGCAAAACAACAAGATTTTGGTATGAGGTTGATAATTTGGGAGACCGAAAGTGTAGTTAAGCATTATTTTTACTTTGCTCAGCTCAATACACGTATAACACGTACCGCCATCTTGTTGAGACCGCACACCTTTTCCGGAATATTTTCATCTAGATTTAAAAACATTCCAAAGAAAACAGTCGTATTACGAATTTTGGATGCCATCAACATCTAAACCGTGCCAAATGACGCAATTTTCTGGATATAATGGAGGCTGTAGGACCACTTTTCGACTAAGCAAAACGTTTCTTGCTTTCAAACTTCGTCAGCTAGTTGCGGTCATTTGTAAACCAAGTATGACATCTAGTTTGACAGCTATCCGTTCGTATGTGCTATCTAAGAAAACAATATATAGGTGAGTGTTAATCTATCCCAGTACATTTATTCCACTTGCTTTTTAAAGAAGCCAAGGTCAGCTAATAAACTTCTTACAAAATGGACCTCGCTCAGGCTCCAAATAGCAAGAAATGCGGCCGTGGTTTCAACTAAGGAAATTAAAATCACGCCAACATCAAAAATTTAAAAAAGGGAAGTCCTCAAATAAAGTTTTAGATATTTTATTTGATGTTCTCATTCAAAGTCAGAGCCTAAAATACCGCCACAAAAATAAGAAGTTTCTTATGGCATAGATAAAAGAATAAAATGCAAAATGGCGTCTAAGGCATCAGAGTAACACCAAAAACTAAGTGCGAAAAGAAAAATTCCTTATGTAAATGAAACATTTTTGCATTCCTCTAGGCGAAAAAGGATTTCACACCGAATTGAATGAATTTGCCTCTTTCTTTGGCGCAGCTGGCTATGGTGTCTCTGTGTGTGCGAAATATGCTCGTAACCAGTAACCACATGTATATTTTATGGTGAACAAATATCGGCGGGATTGAACATTAAACCTTACCCGAGGCTTGAGTAAAGAAGTTGCGTTTGCATGAGTGTGAAACCCTTTATCACGCCCGCGGATATACGCAGGCATTTATGCATATGTCCGCACGATTCAATCAATGGAGGGTGATGCCCTGCGTTCAATTGGATTTCTTCTTCGTCGTTTTTATGATCCGATGGCGCTTCGGGGGTTCGACGGTACTTGTCGTCTCCTTTTTGGATTATTTTAACTAAATTCAACTTATTTTTCAGTAAGCGAAAGAACATATAAAGATGAGAAACCATAAACAGCTACTTATACACAAATCTTAGAACTTTTTAAGATATACTATGGTTTACAGCCTTTATAAAACACAATGGGTCAACTAATAATCGTTTTAAGCTTCACCCTATATATGTTGTAGGCAGCGTTGCCACAAGTGCAGATTTGTCTGCATTTTGCAGATTTTCAAACTAGCTGCGGACCAAAAAACTCCAGACATCGGCGCTTCAGATTTTGTCTTCATTCGCAATAATGTATTTTGTTCTTTTTAAAAAATAATTTCAAAATTTTTTTGCACACTTGCTTTCGCTGTATGCTATTGTTTTCGTATTTTCTTTTGTTATTGTTACTTAAATAAATAAAGAGCACGACTGGGTCGCACGAAGCTTTCTCGTTTAGTGCGAGTCTGACTGAAATTCAAAGTCATTTAAGCAAATCTTTTTTTCGGGATGTAAGCATTACTTGGTTTTTAGGGTTTTACCGAAATCGAAAATGGGGTTTTCGAGATATGAGCAGTTTTTAAAGTGAGCGTTTCCAGTGATTCGAATTGAAAATTAAGGACGCAATAATTTTGAAAACATCAATTTTACTCTAAATTTGCATTTTGTTAAAAATCATGCCGTTTTGAGGTAAACTAGGGAAAACTATATTTTTCAAAAATCCATTTTACGATAATACAGAGAAAAACTGAGTTTTTCATTAAGTTAGAAATGACCATGTTACCTTAGAAATGAATTTTTGTTACAATCGTATGGACCGTTTTCGAGATATGTCCAAATTTCAAAAGTACCGTCTTCGATTTTTTTTTATCGGAAAACTGAGTACCTATGTAGTTATGTTAACCTCACCTACTTAAGCTTAAATATCAATTTTGGGTTAAAACGTTAGAGCCGTTTTCGAACAAATCAAACTGGTATGAAAATGTTGTATGGGAACGGGAAGTACCATTAATATTGGGGTTACCATGCAAAAAAAAAGCCCCCAAACTTTAAATCCGAAGTTTGAACGAAATCCGTTCAGCCGCTTAGGCTGTAGGCCTCGGGACATACAGACAGACAGAATTTTGCGACCCACTTTTTTGAGTTCCTCTATCATCGTAATGTCAGAATTGATTAACATCTCGAGTTAGAAATTTTGTACGAATACAATATCTTTCTCTTACTATACGTAATGGAGAAAGTTACAAATTGTGAAGTAAGTCTTTCCCATAGCTTTTTTTTTGTCATAATTGTACATTTTTTCAATTAAGTCACAATAAGTAAGTTTGTATTGAAAATTTCGTCATGTGACTCGAAAAAATATAGCCCACTAAAAATGATTATTAGTATCGCCGAAGAGTTTGTGTATTATCCTGAAAGATTCTTAATCTTAAGATTAACATAAATTTCTGCGGAAAATTCGATGGCTTTGGTTTGATCTATGAATCAGTCCTTGACGGATTTAATATCCACACGCTGCTTGGAGCTTACGTTTTTAGACTCAGAAAGATAAGCAATTCATTTACGCTACTGTTTGCTCACAATGAACCACGAATCCTGCTTAAAACACAATGGCCGCGTTCCACTGCCATCCAGATGACTAGCGGCATGTCAAACTTCCAATAAAAAAAATGGACATTTCAAAATTTGCGCTAGACGTCTAGCACTTTTTGTGAAATATCCCTTTCAGGGAAATTTCTGCTGCATTGAGGGAAAAACAAAACAAAAACGACCTGTCAAAGGAAATCGTTCAAACTTTTGCAAAATAAATACGAAGCAGATCAAGTGGAATTGTGATAAAATTTTTAATATGGTAATTAAAATAGCAATTTAGATATTTTTTTTATAATATATTGTATCATTTCTTTAATTGTGGTGTGGAAATAATTAGTATTAAATGTCACTTTGCTGCTGGCGCTAGGGCTCTAGCGCCGACGTTCCTTCATCTGGGACAATTTGTGCTAGACGTCTACCAGGCAATGGATCGCGGCCAATGCCCGTACCAATAACAAGTTTTTCACCATTATTGCGAAGATCAACTATCAATTAATAATTGAAATTTATCAATAAATTTTATTAAATGGTATTGTGACTGTCAACTGTCAATATTGTTGTTACATTGTGATTTAAAAAAAAAAATCGATTGTGAATGAAAAAAATCGGTATTGCGAATAACAATTTTCATCAATTTTCTTGTCAACTGTCAATTTTTCTTTCAATCGTAAATTTCCAGTTGATGGGTTCGCGCTACCTAAAAAAATAACTAAAAAATGTGAGTTTCGAATTAAATAAGTGATACATTTTATCAGGATAGCAGGATCATCCAACTTTTCATCTCAATCAAAATATAGTTCAGTTGAAGTCATTTTATATTTAGTTTTTAATTTTATTGATTTTCTGAAGTTTTTGTACGTTCCTCAAAAAAAAAAAACCTCTGTCAGACGCACATTCCCATTCACAATAATAGAATTATTTTGAAGACATTCACAATAGTACAATATTTTATCAATTCATTTTCACAATACCGATTTTTATTTGAATTGATAAATTCTATCAAACGTCCATCGGTTGATAGTTGATCTTCGCAATAAGGGTGTTAGTTAGTCTCATCTTTAAATTTACGGAAGCTCACAATTGTGAAATTTGTAGCCACTGTGAAGTACTAAATTTAAAGTCGAAACTAAAAACAATATTAGTGTAGCTACTTGAGTTTCCTTGTACAAGTTTTACAATTTTTTATTAAATAAAAAATGATTGATCTATAGGCATTTTTGTTAGTGAGAGCATTTTTTAAATCAGAACCTGAAAGGGAAATGTAAGCTTTTGGCAGGGAAATTTCTACATCAGAAGTTTGGTAACACTTGATTGAAAGCATTTCTAACTGACGAATCCGAGGAGCAATCGTAAATAAGCCCTCGAATTTGAAGGCAATTTTGCTACTCGGTGTTCTCTCGGTTGAGGAAATTTAAAATATACCTCCACAAGGAATATTTACAAGTGTCCACTGCTTAAAGTTGCCGCATTTAGTTACGCCAGTAGTGTTAGAAAGAGATGGGCGGGTGAGATATACATATAACTGTTTTTTTCCCAAGTTCCTATCCCTTTTCAGTAGAAAGAAAGTACTTCCAGTAGTTATATTAGTACTTCTTCGTTCGCAGGGTCTATTCTGTATACATGTGTGTGTGTAAACATTAAAGCCTTTGTAGCGAAACTTTTGTGTGCGCCTTTTATTTTTCTCGATTTTTCAAATGGCATCGGAGGTAAGGACTGTTCTTCCTCATGTTCCTTCTTCTGCTCATTTGCAAACAGTTTGTTTTAGTTTCAAGAGTTAGAAAGTTAATTTAAATAGAAAAATACTCCCAGAGGAATTCAATTGTCCCGTTGTCTGCATGTTTCCTTTTGTCTTGAGCTATGCAAATTAATCCCTGAATGCATTCAAGTTTGCATCGGCATAATGGGACAGACTGTTTTGTATTATTTTCTTGTAGGAATTTACTAAACAAATTGTAAAAATACACGTACATAGTCATTAGTCAGTGCGGGTCATGGATAATAGCGACCATGCTAACAATGCAGTCGGATTGGGTCCTTAGAAAGTTTCCTCCAATTTTCGGCAAAACGAATATGATTTGGGTCTTCCTTGAAAGGAGTATAAAAAAATTAAGAGATGAAGCAATTTCTATAATGATTTTATTAACTTGGTAAGATGTACTCTCTCCTGCATGTTTATCACACCAAAGTAGGGCCGTAACAACGATGCCCATTCGCTCTCCATGCGTGGGATCGCTGTTGTAGTTTAATCGACATTTTAGTGATCAGTGCAAATATGTCCATCCTAATCTACAACTTGTACATAATTTAAACATACAAAATATTGCACAAAATAAAATGCATTAGTAAAAAGAACCTAAAGCAAATTGCAGCTAATCCCTTTTTATAGTTAATTAAGAGCTTAAATCGAATATGTTTCAGTACAGCCAAGTATGCAACCAAAAGGCACACAGTCAAAAGAAAAAAATCAAACATAACACGGTTACTATGCCACTTACTACACTCGCGGATTTTGTGTGCAAGCGATAATCCTTGCGGTATATTCCAGCACTAAATTTTAATGTGTTCGTTTTTTTTCCAGAGCCCTGGACAGAGTGCAGAAAAAAAGGAACAATTTCGAAAAGTATTAACAAAAATCGTTTACAAAATAACCGGGAAGGCAACCAGAACAAAAAAAGAAAAAACAACAACCGACCACGGACACCAGGATGTGTGTATACACAGGTAATACCGACAGAGGTACATTTTGTTAAATCGGAAAATGCGTACAAAATCCACTGTTTGCTGGTGCGAGTGCCTGTCCATAAATGTGTAAACACATTCGGCCCCATATGCATGTGTGGTCACATCCTGTTGTGTTAATCCTCAGCTCAACATTCATAAAGAGGAGACCGTTCGGCAATGGGGACATATTTTCACATAATAGAACATAACATTCCAGTGAACCTGGATTAACGCTCGCACTCTTCTCGCGGTAGTTGATCCCATAACTAACCATATCCTCCTCCGGTCTATAAGTGTATATATATGCAAATGGCGGTGAGCATTGCGTCCGTTCCTGCTTCCGCTGGTGCAAAAATCCTGCCGCTGACCGTGGCAAATTGCAGATCTAGCGGTGAAATATTTAAAGAACAGAAACAACAAAAAAACAGCAAATTGTTGCGACTACGTGTACTATATACGCCACTACGAGTCCTTACTGCTACAATAATTTGCATTCAAGGTGGTTTTGGCTCTTTGCGAGCCCACGGGGCACGAAAACTCGGTCGTAGTAATTATTTAATTGGAACAGGAGCTGTGCAGTGTGCATACTCTTGAATATGCTGCTTACATTATTTTAAATACGTATACGCAAAACGTTTAGGCTTTAATGGATTTTTTTAAACCATGTGAGTGCGATAAAAGAGGCCAAACTGGAGTAGGAAAGCCAAATATTCAATTTTAGAAGGACCATGATGCGAAGAACACTAAAGGATGTTTTTCTTTGGGAAATGGATCGAGGATCAGTTGGTAAAGTGGAAAAGGACCAAGGGAAATCAACAAACAAAAGGAAAATCTGTCATCAGTAAGTAGGTACATGATGATTTGTAACAGTTAACAGAAAAGCACAACTCCTGTATTTTTTTTTATCTTCAATCTCAGCAAAGCCAAGTAAAGTAGGATTTTCAGCAAGCAACTACATCAACTACGCTCTACTTGATACTTCGAAGACTCACAGATCACAGTAGTTATTATAATTGTGTGCTGCAATCCTACTTTACTTTGCTTTTGCTGAGATCGGATCTAAAAAAAAACACGCTTCTTCAATTGACGTCTCGTATACCGTATTCAATTCCATTCCCATTGTGACTGCTCCATAGCACTATCGTCGACTTGACTTTTTAATGTCACTGCACACACGGAAAATATACGTTTGATTGTCAAAATTAAATCGGCACTTTACATAAATTTTAAGTTATTTATTAGAAAAAAAAACCGGTAATAACAGTTCGAGTTAGATTTTGTTGTAATATTTGGTGAGGTCAATATACGAATGAAATCCGAGACAACAATGGTAACAACATCAGCCATGATTAAGAAACCGAACACACTCATGCCTGGAAAATTGTAGCTTTTTGAATTGATAATTCTGTGCTTTGGGTATTTTGAAATGTCATATCCAACCAATCAACTAAGATTCTTTCGGGCACTCATCTGCTAACGCTAAATTATAAAAATGTTTATAGAAAACTGTTAAAATAAAACTCAGAGTTATCACCTCGATTACCGTTTTCGTTTCCGACTCAAAAATACACGACTCTTCCAAATCTGTATTACGCTTGTCGTTTTTACACGACAAAGGTCGGATGAAAACGTAAAATGCTTTTTTGTACTAGTACTCGCACGACTGTTCTTTTATTACCTAAGAAAAAGCGACACGACTAATAACCTGAAAAACGACCTTTTTTGTCGTTAGGAATTTCGCTTCCGACAGGTAATAAAGCTGTGTTAGAGCGTTTGTATTCGGTTTTTTTTTAACAGAATTCATTTCTTTTTAACGGAGAAACGCACACATAATGCAGGCGTTTGTTTTTGCTGGAAAATTTTTCGTTTTCATTTTTATTTTGAAAACAAATGAGAACAAAAAAAATATGGAAAGACAATGAAAATCAACAAAAAAACAAAACAATCGCAAGTCCTTGTTTCATTAATGGAGAAGAATGTTCATCTGGCGAAAGGATTCAACAAGGGCTTAAATAAAGTCGATTTTGAACGTTCTTGGAATTTTAATTAAATCGCTACAACTATAAATAGCTATGGCTATGGCCCTCTGACAAGAGACGGAAAGAGTTTGCAAAAGGTACTAATTTTGACACGCCTGGACATACTCCTGCACAAAAAAAGAAGAAGAATAATTTGCACTCCCCAATTTCTTCTTCGGTCATGGCGCGGCACATATCCAATGACGACATATATGCGCTTCAATGATGTCTATGGTTTGTGCAAAGTATTTGCTTACCGATGGTTGAGCAAGTCCCAAATTGAAATCATTTCCAGCACCGTGTTGGTATCCTCCTTCCATAAGAATTCTTAAACTTGCTTATATCCTCAACACAGACGACACTGATGACGACCGGAATGCGTCGGGAATGTCGACTTCATCTAGCAAAAAAGTAGTAAAACGCTCCTCACTATCTGAACTGTAAATCATTTCAATGCTTATCTTATAAATCTTTTGAAATCTTATAAATCTTTTGAAAACTGAAATTTTCAAGATATAAACTCATTTCCACAACCATTTATTTTCAAAATGAAAATTAAAGAGTCTTTTTGACATTTTCATACAAGTGCTACCAAACCAATCCTTCGAAAAGATTTTGCTACATTCTAGTCGTCTACAAATCTGCTACAAATTTGGCGGGTCGTCGGTGTTAGATAATGAGGATTGAAAAACGACACGACTCAAGAAACGACAACGGTAATCGATGTGATTATAAACTGTCACTCATGTACATAAACTCACTCGCATATATACAACGTAGTCTTTACACAATAAACAGTCAGTTCGTGATTTAAACTCAAGCGTTGCTTTTCTTTTCTCGCTTCCGTCTGTCGCCTAGGATTTCTGGTCGTCTAGGATTTCAACCGCTTCTATTTACCATTTCACCAAAAACAAACAAAGCATTGCAAAAATAATGGGTGCGTTCAAAAATACTTTTTTCGATAGATTTGCGATTTGTATTTACTCTTACTGACCATCGTGAGCAGTGGAAAATAAAAATGTGAGTCAAATTAGAACTTAGTTCCCTTGCAAGATGGAAATAAGTCCACTTCCTAAAAAGATTAAAATGATAGAATTGGACTTGAAACTTCCTTTTAAAATGTTCTTTGTAAGACTTGAATTCAACAAAAATCGCAAGGTATTTCCATGACTACCTTCAGAGTCTAGAGGACTCAATTTCGAAAACCACTTTTCTTGTTACAACGGTTGCATTAAGGACCTACATGCTAAAATTAAAAGAAAAATCGTCACTTTTTGAAGCCTTCGTCATGCGCATAATCCATTAATATGCTATGAGGGATATTTGCTTTTGAAAATAGCTTGGGTTCTGATTTGATTCCACCTTATCACAGATTGCGTGACAACTTTTTAGGGAAATTTTCGAAATTTTTTCTGTTTTAAGTATAGGAAACTTTTGTCTATTTATAGACATTTTATGTAATCAATAACATAACACAAAATAGCATGAAGGGGTACAAAAGTGAAAAAGGTTATATATTCCGAAATACTTGCATTTTCGAAATAAATTTTTAGCACACCTCTAAAGGGTAATTATTCACTCATTAAAAAGGTAACATTTCACCCCCACGAGATTATCTGGTTCCACGAAAGTCAGCATTTTATGGTTCTATAAAAACACAGCTTGCGCAACAACTCTTTTGTTTCTATAGGAAATTTAAAAAATATTAAAAATGGTTAACAAAAAGTAGCAGTTTTCATTTTATTTTGGTGCACCCACACACCTTGTTGACGCAGTCTGCCGAAGTGTCTGTGTTCTATTGAAAAGGACAAGCGGATCGTATCTCGTATGGCACATTGAGCTGGGTTCGAAGGAACACAATTCCTTTGACGTTAACTGTATTGTAATACTACTTGGGCGACACGAAAGACATAACACACTTTTTTCCAACAGGGAGAGAGCTATTCAAACGCTCTCGCTTTTTTATAAAATTGAGTGCGACCAGCCTCAATGTGATTTCTTAAATTTCCGATTAAATTGAAGTCAATCAAAGATGGTGATTTTCTTTCGCGGATAAATATTTCCAAAGTGGATTTAATTATTTTTAGCACAATATCCGTATCAAAGCTGAGGCAGTTGACTCCTTCATAAGACTCTCATGATGTCCTTTGGGTTTTTATGTTACATTTGCTTAATTACCATCGGACAGTATTCATTCACGGAATTGTGGAAAAAACTAGCAACCCTTGTACGAGGTTTTCGAAACTGCAAAAACAAAAGTCAATTATCGTCGTTTATCATTTGCATAGGGAATAGCAGAATAGCACCGTGGCATAAGAGTAGAGTAGAGCACAGCATAACCGCTCCTCGGGTGATTGCAATTGCAAACCATTTTGGCATCTATTGCTAGTCGCCGCTCTGGTTTTTTTGTTTGCTCTATTCTAAAACAAATGTACAACACATTCACGCGGCTACGTGACTAATACGCTCTCATTCTCGCAGCTATCCTATATCATTCATATGATGCGCAACGGACGGCGGGCAGCGATGTACCTGAGATCTGCAAAGGCAAACAGCTACAGTGCAGTATGCAGTACGAGAAACGAGAGTACAAAGCTACGAACGACTCTCGTCCTGTTACTCCAAATTGCTTTGCTCGTTATCTCTAGAATGCTCATCCGTTTCATTTTTTTCTGTTTCCCCAAAGTTAATTTCTTTCTTTTTTTGTAGCCGCTCTTTTGTATGTGATTATTTTTGTCTGGGTAAATTCTTAATTTCAATTACGTGCAGTGTGGTTTTTTGTGTGTGTAAGACTGGGAAAGGAGAGAAAAAGAAAACTTTATAGCGCTTTAATTTTTTGCACTGTTTTGCTTTCTATTCTCATCGGGGAACAAAGGTTTCACATTACAACGCGCGGTTTTTCGTTTCTTTTTTTTTTGTAATTTTCACGGGGGGCGATGAGAGAACGTCATGAAAAATAAGGATAATTTCCCTGGAATAGTGGAGAAGATTGCAGATTGCACTGTACAATAATTTTAATTACACAATCTACCATAAAGCTGGCATTTTTAATTTTGAACACATTTTGCGGCACCAGATCATCCAGCATTGGGATGGTTGGGATAAAACTAACGGGTGGTATTCTGTGGTGTGCTTTTAAAATCGTGACTTATTCTCAACGGTGTTTTGTGCAAAGGACTCGTTAATGTAATGATAGTGAATCTTTTGTTGGGTGTTCCAAAGGAAACTATGTACATATGTAACTGAATAGGATGAATAGTACATCGCTAGCGGACTTGAGCCTACAAAATACAAATGTAGTTTAAACAAATAAAAAATTATTAAAAATATACTCTGGAACTGATCTAATAGCTGTTTTTAAATACTGAATACTACGAGTAGGTATGTCAATTTCACCTGATACCCTTGGCAAGCATGGACGTGAGAACATTTCAATTGTGTAACAACCCAACATCTATTACCTAGAATTATTATTTTAAAAGGAATAATTTTACTTTTGCTTCATGACAATTTATTTTTATTATGAGTTATATAACATTCTTACATTACTGTTCAAGCTCTTCTATCTGACTTCTTTCTATTAAAAGTTCCTCTAGCTGACTTTCAAACTAAAAGCTCTTCCAGCTCTATTTATTATTTGTATGTAAAAGCTCCTCCAGCTGGGACTAATTTAAAAGCTCAACCAAAATGGGTATAAAAGGCCGGCACCGATCGCTTATAATCACTTTCATCAACACCCGGATTTGAACTCCCTGAGGTAAACCCAGACAACGATGCATACTACGAGTATGAATCCGAGAAGACAACCACAATTTATGTAAAATAGATCTAAGAAAACAAACACTGTATACCGTTGGGCCCCTGTTGTTGAGCCAACACATTTAAATATTAATTATTCACCATCATTTGTTACCTACTTTAAGTCAAATTGTATATACCAAAAGTTCAATAAAAGCAAATGTAAAAAATGTATGTAACTTATAATCACTCTCATCAATCAGGAGCATAGACAAACCATACTGAGACCCCCAACTCACAATCCTCTTGCCGCTGGCCCGGGCCCCCTCAGCTTTTTTTTAAATTCGCCAATTTGTTTTCCTATCGGTGTTATGTCAAAAAATAATCCGTGTGACATGCAGAAACATACAAAAAATGCAAAAATAAATGCTGCCAACCTCGGCACCCGTGGGGAAATGTGAAAGAGTTCGGGAGTACCACATTTTTTCATTACTGAACGCCATTCGTTAGTTATTATAAATTGTTAAAAGGCGAATAATTTGATTTGTTTGATTAATAAAACTACCTAAAGGAGATGTTCTATATACTAGAAACATACTAGGAATTAGGAATTAGGACAAACATGGTTGTGTATTTTCCGCTTTTGGATATCATTAACTTCGATTTCGTGTGTACATTTTTCTTAAATAATGAAGAAAATTTGCTCAAAATGTTTTCATTTTCCCTCAACCAATCTACATTGTTAATTTTTCATGAACATTTTAAGCAAATGTGCACTTATTCCTTAAAAAAATATTATCCACACGTAACGAACAATTTCAAATTAAACGGATAACATTCTGTGAACGCTTGCAGCAACTTTGCCCACAGCGGATGTGTCTCATTTCTCATATCTCCTGGGAGTGTGTTGGTGAGCAGAATTTTTGAAGTTTCGTGACATTTGTCAATACGATTTTCTACGTAAGAATACTAGCTCATCAAACGTGAACACTCCATAAAAATATAGCTTGTAGGCTATGTAACGGGAAATCGGCCGGAGTTGGTGGTCTCAGTATTGTCTCTGGTTTGATGTGGAGACCAATTCGAAAGTTTTCAACTGTCTTTTGGGAAACACGCCACACTTCTTGCGCGCTATTTTAACTTTTTTTTTGTTGTCAAATTTGAACTGAATTAGCATTTCGGAAGTTCTCAACTGCCTTTTGGAAAATCACTTCACATTTGAAACGTTTTTTTGATTTTGTTGCCCCTTGACTGAATTGTTGCCCCTTGGTTTAACTTTTGTCTCTTGTTTGTTTTATTTTTGAAACTTCAGCAAGTACTGCAGTCCTCGGACAGCATACTTGTGGGTAAAAATATAAAACAAATATATATTAAAAATAAATTTTGTAATAAGAATCGAAAAATAAATAAAAACTTATATAACCTTTAAAAATCATAAACAAAAATCTTTCCCAAGAGAGGTGTACCTAAGCCTTTTCCGCTGGAGAAAAATCGACCGACCACACGCCCCATCTGCTCTACCGACCAAACACAGCCAGACGTCAACGCTACAATTGTTGATATGAAACATGTTATATGAAAGTATAGTAATAAGTTTTTAGTTAGTTTAACCAACCATTTAAAAAAAGCTCAACGGGCACGAGTACTATAACTTAGGTGGCAAGAAATGATAAAGAAAAATTTATAGAGGGGTTAAATACTAACATTTTTTACTAAAAACAAATTATTGTACATTCATCCCTTCGGGAAGCCATTTTGTTTTGCCCGTAGGCCATCATCTCATCATTATAATTATATTAATATGTGAACATCCAAAGTTTCCGTACAATTTTTTAGTTTTTATTATGAAATGAGTATAATGAAATTTATATCACTCGAAAGGTACTGTGCCATAGATGTACACAAAGCATTATGGATTATGGTGACATTCAATTTGTCGCCGCCATATTGCCATCAAATATGTATCACCTTAGAAACTATTTTTGAATGAATGCAATTTTAATTCAGGGGCATTATCTGCGAGGTGTTGACAGCCACTTGTTCACTTTTGAAAATATGTTGCTCTAAATTTGTTATGTATTAAAATGAAAAAAATCATGAGTAAAACTTATTTTCAAATGGACGCATTTTTTCGATACCTATTAAGATGTCGCTTTCTCGTTTATAAAAAAAAAAAAACATAAATATCGAAAATTGTGGCGCGTTTTTTAGTATCTATACCTACTTATAAAAGGTAGGATTGATTTTCACAAGCGAGACTAGTCGCTATAAAAAATACCAACATGGGAACTTTCCCCTAATTCGTATCGTGTAAACAAAATGGCCGACTAAATTACTCGTATAAGTATTACTCACATTTAAATGTGTCGACTATTTAGTTAATATAATCTGTCTTAGTGGGTAGAGTATTAAAAAAAAACAAAGCAAGTACTTCACTTACATAATATGAATCTGTACAGTGGGGTTTAGCTTCATTGATCTAGAAAGGATCCATTCAAATTTTAAAACACGTAGATATAGAATCTACTTTGCATAAACTTGGATGAAGTATACATCAAACTAATCCACTTCCACGGTATAAAACTGAATCAAACTGTCATTATAATATCGATTCCCTTCTTCATGTTGTAAAGGAAGCCACAGTCAAAATGAATACATCTACTATTCTCCGAAATTGTATACAAAATAAAGCCCCCCTCCTACATACACACTACTGAACTGAAACCATATACAAATCGCAATACAGATTTACTTTCTGTGCTTAACCATTATTTGTAACGAAGTTCGTCCGGGTCGGTGTTGCAAGAGAGAGCTCGAAAACCTCAAAACGGGCATCAACGACAGATTAAGGCCATGTAAGATAATTAATCCTGGAATGTGTACAACACGAATCCATTTAAAGTTTCCCCCTCGTTGCTCACTTAGAAATTAATTAAAACAAAATTAAGAAAAATGTTCCGTAAAGACTTAAAAATGCACTCTAGTTCCGTATTTCACCGAGATTATGGTTTGGATTATACCCGTTTCTCCTCGTTGCCTATATTCATATACGAGTATGCGAAACCCCATTTCGCAGCCACAGAAACAGAAACACAGGGTGGTCGGGTGATCTTTCAACCCGTCGATTTCCTACCGGTTGCATAAAATCTCATTTAGGGGTCTTACGGTTTTTTTTTTCTGAGCTCTATGTCGGAACTCTATCCTTTCTTATTGATCCGCGAACAGGATATTCTCAGCCTCACCTTTGCCATGCTTCGTCTTTGCGCGGAGAAACGTGCCAAATGTTCATATGTGTGCAGTCCTTATCAGAGTTCCATTCAGTTGAGTGGGAAAAATTCCAAGGCAAAAGATTATAGGAACAGGAAAAAGGATGCTCCGGAAGAGGAAAAAATCAACGTTGCAAAATAGTTTAGTGGCATTTTTGCCACACCTGTAGCAGACCTTGGCTGCATCTGACTGGTATAACCGTATAAGGCACAGATGGCAAAATGTGTATATATATGCTCATCTCGGAAATATGCTGCTTAATGGTGTGTTTTATCTGCATATACATGTATGCAATTATATACATTATTTTTTGTTATTGGGGTAGGGCGTGTTGGTGAGACACGTAAATGAGCTGCGGTTAAACTGGTTGAAGAGGAATGTAATATTTGGAAACTATTATGCATTTAGAAAGTCAGAACGCGTGGAATTCGATTACTGCCGTCTTATTTTCGCCAATATACACATATTTTCACACGTTACTTTTTACCCGAATGATGTTGCTTTAAAATTAGCTTGCACTTAGCACGTAGTAGAGGGTACTTCTGGAAATTAAAATCAACGCTCGAGGCAGCTACGACAAATGAAAAATTGTCTGGCTAGACAAAAGTGGGTATGTTCGTTTAATGAAAATGTATGTAATAAAATGTAGAAGCTTATGAAGAAAAGGGGGACAAATACAAAATCAATAAATAATTGTCTAAAATTAAGGTAAAACTTGAGTTAATTTTAAAGTGCTGGTTGGGGACATGAGCTTAGCATAAAACAAAACCAAACCATCGGTGAAGCAGTTGCTGCTCATTGATGCCCCTGCTGTCATTTTTCGTTTTTGTATTGCGAGTCTCGATCGATATTTTTTTGTTGACTTTGTCAATTGCATTTTTGTAATCGACCTGATGATTTGAAGATTATAAACACAAAGTGAAGTTAAATGTGTTTACTAACAATAAAAAAATTAAAGTCTGCCGATTCGGGTTAAATTAGCAAACCAACAACTAGGCGATCAACAATCGAATGAATCTGACTACTTACCTGTTACCTCACTTGTTTAAGTGCTTGGTTCCTGGTGCGATCTCTGTGTGTCACCATTCGTCCATGGAAAAACAAAAAAAAAAAACTCCATCAAAAAAAGGCTTCAATCAGACCTAGAGGACCTCTGTGGCCAACTATTTATGTTTACCTACTACGGTTTACTCTTAAAGCAAGGTCGCAGACGAAACATACAAGGCAGAAGACCGCTACGTGCATTTCTATTTTCCAATCAGAATTATAAAGAAATAACGGCATAACATGTTTGTTGCATTAAATTGATTGCTTGGTGTTCAATTTATTGCATGAAACTGTGAGTATCGTGGCTTTTACCTTTTCACCAAAACGACTCTCACATCGTTAATTAGAATTCTCGTTAAAATGCCAGTCCCCCGGTGGGTCTGTGGAAACGATTAGCTATAATTTGTCAATCTGTTTCCATCCATTAAATTGGTGTCCCAATAATACCGCACAGACTTTGTATCCTCATCCTCATCGAACCACGGAGAGAAGCACATACAATTTAAATTTCACTATAAATCTGTCCTCAGTGTGCAGAATGTTCATTTCCTTTTTTTATTCCACGCTCTACATTTTCATCACCATATTTAGCTGCATGACGCATGAGGGACGACTATCTATCCTTTCGGACATAACATAACGCATCATTGACGCGTTTTGCAATCTTTTCCACTGCAAACATTCGCACATTTATGTATAGTATATCTATATATACAAAAACGGACCACGCAAAGGTCCTCTCCTCATCCTCAGCCAACCGAAACCGACACATATCCTCAATTCCGGAATATATCAAGTGTCGTCTCTCCGCAAAAACGAGAACTACTTGCACTAGGACAATGCTGCTGATGCTGACTACGACTACGATGGACGACAGAGTGAGCGAAAAATCGTTGCGACGAATAATTTACGATTGCCACTGCAATGCCATTCATTCTGCAATATCTTCCATAATTTTAACTTGACTCGCTCCAAGAGAATGCTCGTCGTATGTGAGTTAAGTCCTTTTATAAGGACTCAAAAAAAAACACCACACGGAAACTGAAATGAAAATCGTTGTAGGTTTCTTTCGCCAGTGGAGTGGCACAGAGTCCGTTAGAGAGTTTCGAATGTTTCGAAAATTGACACGAGAAAAAGGAAAACTATTTTCAATTTTGTAACTATTCGCCGGAATGGAGAGACACGCGGGGCGTACAGCAACAGAATGTATAATAAGGACGATATTGCTTCTCTCACACGCCATACTTCCGGAGGCCGGCCGGGCGCAGGGAATTCGACATAAAGATTAACGGTGAAAAGAGGGGATAATAGATGGAATATATATTCATCCAGAATCCAAATACTATTCTCCTTCGTATAAATGTATTTTTCAATTCAATTAAATGGCGCGCATAAAACCATTGCGGGGGATGATGTCGTAAATTATGGTTCCGTTTCGTTTTCTTTTTTTTTAACTGGACAGAGGACATAAATTCTCCGTTATTGCTTCTAATTTACCTTAAACGTTACTCTTTTTAAGACTCTTTCAATTATTCGGGTGGTGATTTGGAGGCGGCATGAAAAACCGCTTTGAATGAAAATGTGTCTATTAATTTTCGTTCCAGGCTTAAGGGATTCATTTAACGGAATTCCGTGGTCAAAGTACGGAAGGGATGGTTTTATTAATTCCGGGGTAAGTTAATAGCTTTTATATCGAGGGAACAGGCATATAACCGAGGACGATATTAATGTCTTGGGTCAGACATTTATGTGAAAACGAGAGTTTATATACCTGGCTCGTATAGGTACGCGAATTTAGCCTTGATGCAGATAATCAGTCCAAAACTTCTGCGGATTATTGTAAATCCATACAGAACCATACAGAGCCATACAACCAGGCAACCGAGTGACATCAAATTTTATTATTTGTCGACCTTACCAAGATTGAAATCGGCTAAAATGATAGATGATAAATTTTGACTTTATGCGTGCCATAGCCAGACCCGGTCAAATCTGTACTTCGTTTCTACGTGTACTGGAAGACGGTCTATACAGAGATGAAGAGCCTTAGGTACTTATAATCATTTTTAACCTTCACCTTATATATTTTTTAGGTCACAATATGCAATTTTGTATAAAAAATTCCGCCATTGTGAGTTCGAAAAATTTAGCCTGGACACTAAAAATGTAAGGCTCAATAAATGATTGACTGTCACCAACTTGTAATAAATTTCCATTCCATTTCCAATGGAGCCAAACTGATATTGGGATTGTTTATTATTATTATTATTTTCTTTTTGAAATGTTAATTGCCTGGTCACTTGCGTCGTTTTGTTGTGAATGGATGATATTTTTGGTTTTACTCCAAGTGCTGTAGACAACATAAAACATTTGAGTGGTTTGTTTGAAAAATTAGATCATTGCAAAAGGAATTTTTCAAAAATCATTTTGGAACAAAAGTGGGAACTTTTTTCATTGGAACTGAACAGCTTAGGTTAGGTTAATGGATAGTTAGAGAAGGGCGGGCCCTGCTGTACCCCACTTACGTTTATGTGGACCAATCGTGAAAATCCGATACGAAAGTCAAATATCATCGGAGCTCAAATTGCGTTAGAGATATCCGTTTCGAAATAAAATAAATGAACTACATAAGTGCGTTCATTTGAATTAAGGATTTTCCGCAGCATTTGGTTGTCGGAGGGCTTCGGAAATAATTTGCGTGTAGCTGTCAAAACATAACGCGGTACAACGCAATGCGACAAGGTGTCATTGGAGAATTTTTCCGAAAGTTGTACCGGATCGAATATTTCAATTCTCAATTTTAAAGGGCCCAGCCCATAGAATCCGTCGCATCCGTTGCGTCGGCGGATCCGTCAATATTGACGGATTCGACGGAACGAGCAGTCCCATAGAATCCGTCGCATACGGTGACAGCCAGTGGTTAAGTACTCTGTCCTAATATTTCCCACGAAACATAATAATATTTTCCTATTCACCGTACTAAAATTCCCTTTTAAATAATTACATTGAAATGTACTTTTTGTGAATAAATATTTCTTTTAAAAGTAAAATTTATATTTTACGGAAATATAGTCACATGAAATTATCTTGTTTAAAAATATCGCAGTTTGTTAATATTTATAAATTATTACCTTTTTGTACTACAATATTTTGATACAAGAAAATCTTGCTAAGTTTTGATTTACATAAGCTCTTTTTATGTAGAATCAGTGTGTTAATAGTCGTGGTGAAATGAAGATATCAATTTTGATGAAATTTCAAAATTTAGTATTTCTTGCAGCTTTTTAATTTTTCCCATGGAAGGCTTTTTAGAAATCGAAATTCCCACAAAAGGAAGAAATCCCACCATATAAGAATACTGTCGACAGCCAATAACAGTTTCTCTTATGCTCTCAATATTTCCACCAATGAAAGTGCTGCCTCTCTCGCTGTGGCAACTTTCAACGGATGCGACGGACAGAAAAGTAGAAAGTAAACCTACTTTATCCGTCGCATCCGGCACGTGCGCAGCTTATGGGTCACATTCCATAAGCTACCGTGTATTCTATAAACTTTTCAGTCGAAAACTTTGCCGCAACGGACGCGACGGATTCTATGGGTTGGGCCCTTAATTTCGAGGTGAACAGCTTGGGCCCTCCACGGCGCGAATGACAAAAATTGCTAAGGATGTGAAATCTAAGGAATACAAGATTTATTTAAGGTATGGGCCGATATAAAATAATGAAAAAGAAAATGAAAAATTAAACAGAAATTACCCAAAATGATTGCAGAGTCATGTACTTACATAGGTACTGTCCTTCAATTCAAGAGGACTACAAGCATCCCTTAACTGCCTTCTTCTCCTGATAGTTTCCAAAAAAACTGAGGATTGTTCATCGTCAAAAAACAATTCCACCGAACCCTTTTCATATTCTTTCAAGAATGCCCACCATTGTCAACAAATAATGGAATTTTCTGCTGTACAAAACAAAAAAGGAAATTAAATGCAATTTGTTTTCCTCGACAAAGTGTCAAATATCATGCCCGATTCACAACAGTCAATTTATTCATTTTATTAAATACATTATATGAAATACATTTTATTAAATAACTTAGATACACAATACCAAAAATTGTCTTGACTGCCAAATTTGTCATAGTTGACACTCGCGCAATAGGAGTTGATACAGACCACACACTTATGACTAATTTAAGAAAATACTGATTATTTATTTTATTAAGAAATCATCAATGGGCAACAACTTGACTTCTATGTCGCTATCAATGACCCACTCGATGGAAACTAACTGTACCTTAAGCAATCGCTTTGTGAATATTTCTACAAACCACAGCTCAAAGGCTTTTAAATCCACAGCTTTCATATCGATGAATACAATTTGAATTTTTTTCGCATTCTCCTCGCTATTTATATCTGGACATTCTCCCCCACGCCACTGAAAGGCCAATTTGGACACCAAAGACGCATGTGACAATTTTCCTTTATCGTTTCTGTAAAAGTAAGCTTGACAGTTACGGAAAAAGTTTGGGAAAGGACGATGGCCAAAGATTTCCTTCTCCAAAGCAGTTATCTCATTATCTTGCAACCATGGTATGTTCTGAAACAAGCTCTTATATATAATTGGTTCAATTAAAACGAAATGTGTGTACCTACCGTGGAGTCTAATCCGTTGAGAAGGCTTGACAATTCATTCTCATCAACATGATCGGTGTATGAATCCCCAGCAGAATCGAAGAGCGATTTAAGTTGCTCCTTCATATCGGCCGTGGCGCATATCATGTCTCTGGGCTTGAGTTGCATACGTTTGCGTTCAGCGGTATCAATTAACCATTGGCAGGAGACAACATTATAAAGACCAGTATCGCAAAGTTTTTTTACACGAAAGGTTATATCACCCGCAATGCAAATGCATTTATAATCTGTCGGTGATGGATTTTCTACGATGTTACCACCATTCTTAACGACCAGCTCTTTAAGGTTGACAATCGTCTGGCCTCCATGTTGCGCACTTAGGATGCAGAAATTAAAATCTTCAAAAATGTCGCACTCCACTTGGACCTGAATCGAAAGAGGAATTAATGAGTACGTTAAAAAAAGAAAGCAAATGGCTAGACATACATCATTGCGGTTGAAAGCAGGACAGTAGACGGCTGTGGAACTTTTTGGTTTTGCAGAATCAGCTCTCGTTCTTTTACCTGTGGTGACGTCATCCATTTCAAGCCCACGTTTGTTGAGTTTCTTGACACCATGATAACCCTGAAAGAAGGTAATTAGGACTATCATATGAATTTATGCCCCTGGAAGCTCAACAAACTGTCTCTGCAAACTACTTACCTTATAGAATTGCTTGTATTCCTCTAGCCCCATGCATTCATTCCAAGGTTTGTCGGCACGTACGGCTTCAATGCGAGAAAATCTGAGTACAAAGGGTGTAGCGAAAGACGATCCCTGTCCTAGCTCACTAGCTTTTACTTGAAGTACAATCGAGTTTTTGGGCTCAATCCAAACATCCGATCTTATAGTGCCAAAACATAGCATCTTCGGTGGAAGATCCTTTTTCCAGTGCTTTAGGAGAGTGGAATTTAGACGAATTCGTTCATCTCTAGATAGGCCAATGGCAACTTTGCCAACGCAATGCACCTTAATGTCATCTGTAGAGGTACGCAAATAAAAAAAAACCTCATCGAGAAACAGCACAAACCTTTTTCGCCCTGAATCACTCCCACCAAGTAGCTAGCGATGTAGGTCTTGGTGCGGTTGTAAAAGCCGCCCATGATCAATAGATCCATATCGGAAATCAGCCCTTCGACATACTGAAATGAACTTTTATAGACTCTACCGGACAAATAGATTTCTTACTCACATCAGCTTTTAGCTTATACCATCCACCGATGCGCGAACCCGGCTTGTATATGGAACGCTGCAATTTCAGGACTACACCCTCCTCGTTCGCATCAAGCGCTGCATTAAATATGTCTGTAAAATGTTGCAGTGTACACAACTTTGTTCGCTTTCCAATAAGCAGAATACCAGGCTCCTCTTTTAATGTCACCTTCAGTTTTTCTATTCGTTCCACATAGGGGAATTTAATATAGCTCTTCCCATTTATATAGAGAAGATCGTAAACCACAAAGCATGGTCGCAAGTTTCCACCTACTCGTAGATGTTTGACATCAAAGTTTTCGCCTTTGACACGAAAAGAAGCGGCCTCCTTGTCCCAAACCATCATCTCCCCATCCAGAATAACGCTCTTTACGTGCGTTTCTAGCAAACCAGCTACGAGAGGCGTTAGGTTTCCCTCCGCATGATGACGACCGAAGAATCTCGTGTAATCCCGCCCATTGCGGGAGATGTATTTGAATGTCTCATCAGCCATGTGCAGTTGGAATCGCTCGCCATCAATCTTTGTTTCAACATAGATAGTGTCCAAGCTCATCAAATCAGAGATATTACTTATATTCATCTTGTAACACAACATCGGTCGAATGTGTTGAAAAGGTGTAATGATCTCTTCAAGAGATATATGAGCACCACGCTCAATGGCAACGCAGACATTTTCCAGATCTGTACATCTGTTGTAGAGCTCTTTGACATTCTTGCCGAGAATGGAAAATATCTGGTATTCACCAATGCCCAGTTGCATGCTCTTGAGTAGTAGACGTATAAACCACTTTTGTTCCAAGGACGAAGTTGTTTCCGTGAGCTTGATCAATACGCGTTCAGTACCTGTTAATGAGGCGTTACACCAGTTTACAAAGGTTAACACAATTTCATACTTCTTCGGTCATCTGCTGCAATTGTATCCAGCATGGTATGTATATCGAACATACTCAACTCACTAGGCAGATCGGTTGTACGAGCCCTCAGAATGTCGTACACAATGTCTGCATAGTCACCGCTAGCGCCGCGGCTACTGCGGTTGTGCAGTTTGATTGCATCAATACCTGAAATGTATAACATTGTTCAACGCATCACAAGGAATTGTATGCGAACTCACTTCCCGGTGG
The DNA here is from genome assembly GCA_951230905.1 of Cheilosia variabilis. Classification (NCBI taxonomy): domain Eukaryota; kingdom Metazoa; phylum Arthropoda; class Insecta; order Diptera; family Syrphidae; genus Cheilosia; species Cheilosia variabilis. The sequence goes on from OX579677.1 coordinate 46,724,166, forward strand.
TATTTGGAGAATCTTAATGTAAATATTTCCAAGAGTTGTTATCTTCAAGCCATAGCTGCCCCTCACCGTATCCGCGTCGGGTATGAGGCACCTCAGAATACAGTAACAACTTGATTTTGAATCCTAGAAATCACATTATAAACGGCGAAATTTAGAGATCTAAGGAAGCTACTCACGTCGCCATTAGCTTTGCGGAAGTCTTCACTCAATTTTCGAAACATTTCGAAGTACCACCTGAGGTGTATCTCTTTGTAGGCGGTTTCAGACTTTTGTATTTTCTCCATCATTTCACAGACTTCAATGAATTTTATGTTCTTCGAGATATCCATTATTGGCAACAGTTGCGAAATAGACCAACTGAATTTGTAAAAACTCGGAAAGAACAACAACAATCAACAAACAAACAATTGAAAACAAGAAAAATTATTTGGAATTGGATAGCAAAATGCTCTGCTGATAGATAGATACAGAGACAATACTATGGTGTGTCTATGGATAGATACCTCAAAAGTTAGAGATGTCACTTTACAATTTCAATTTCCTAATTAATTCGATAACATCCATATGATTCGTGCAGTTTCGGGCTCCCTTTATTGACAAGCTTGAGAAGGAAGCCTTAACTTTGCCATAAGGGGTGTTTCTGATGTTCATCCATTTTAATCACAAAATATTAAAAAAAATGTGTTTGTGTATGCGGGGTTTATCGTTAGAAAATGTACATACCAAGTAATTTTCTGGTACGGAACAAACAAAAAGTAAATCGAACCTTACACAGCACAATCAATTTGCAGACGAGCATTTATCGTACCTAGAAATATTAAGCAGTGTTCTCTGTGATTAGGTGTGGTTTATTTTTAGCTTCGATCTAAGCAAAGTAAAGTATGATTTTCATACAACGTAGTTGTTGTAATTGCGTGTTGCAAATCCTACTTTACTTTGCAGGCCTATTATTGAATAGCTAAATTCTGATTGTGAATCCAATTGTGAAGACATTCGCTTAACTTACCACTTGCGCTAATTAAGCGCAACACACAATAATTGGAACCAGCTTGTAAAACAAATGTAGACACGTACTAATTTATTGTGAATTTTGTTTTCATTTAATAAACTTTAAATTGCAGTGCTGCAAACATAAAAAAAATGTCTCTACATTTTACAATAGGGTTATTCACGATCCGATGCAACTGGTCTAGTATCATTGCAAAATTGCGAAAGTGCAACAAAATATGCTGACTAAAATTTCGCTACACTTTTGCACTTTATCTATAACCTTACCCTATTGCAACAGAAAAATAAATAAACGGACTAAAGTGTTTGACAGTTCGCAAATTGTCAGTGTTAAGGCACCAAGTGACAAAGAACAGAAACAGGAACAGAAAGTTTTTTCGTTCCGTAGTAAATTCTGGTTCTGTTTACGTTGCTCGCTCAGCTACACAAAACTGAAACAGTAACAGACCTATAAAAACATGTCTCTGTCGCAAAATATTGGGTGACGGTCATTGTACATTATTTGGTGATTTCTTACGAAATCTATTATACTTTCCTCTTCGTCTACTAAAAAACTTCTTTTTCCATTTTTCGTTTGTTATTCATACGTGGTCATCACAATGTACAATAGTACGATGCGAAACAAACAGCCAGATGACAGATGCTGGCAGCAACAGAAACAATCAATGTAGACTTGATTACGTTCTGTCGTCAAACAGCCATTTTTCTGTCGCTTAATTCTGTTGCTGAAAAAATCATGTTCTGTTCCTAATTCTGTTTCTGTTGCAAATGTATGGGATTCTGTTTATATTCCTGTTTCTGTTGTTTGTCACTTGGTGCCATTACTGGCTGTCCGTACCTTTGCTTCGTTGTCGCTAGAGATTTGTTCACGATCTGATAAAATAAAATAATATTTCGCAATTTTGCTAGACCTGTTACACCGAATCGTGAATATCCCTATGATTCGAAGTTCGAACACTTTATACCGTAATTGATTGCAAATTACAGAATCTTTTGTTCCACCCTGTGTCCGTGTCCCCCGAATTGACACTTCGTCAATCCTTATAGCACGTGCGCTCTCTTGACGTCTATCACTTTGGCTCGAAATAAACACTATCCCTTGCACATATTTTGTCTTGATTTTTGAACAAAGTTCGTTTTATAACACCCTCAAGTATCGGCGATGACAAATCTCTAACGTTTACTAGCTGCGCAAAAAGATCGGTCCTACTTGCGTAACTCCTCACAAATCCCTGCGAAACGAAACCTACAATGCTCGCAATAAGAGCAGCCTTGAAAAGTGTAGTGCGTGCAGATGCCATCAACAAACTGAAACAACTCAACCGGACAGCTTTCAGCGACAAATACCTACTCGTAACAAACGTAGCTATCTCGCTGAGCCTCTCCTCGACGGGTGACATTCTCGAGCAACAGTACGAGAAGTATTGTGGTGAATTGGACAAATGGGATCGAAAGCGAACCATGCACATGGGCATATCCGGCGTAAGTGTTGGTGTCATCTGCCACTATTGGTACAAGTTTCTTGATCGTCGATTACCTGGCCGCGGTATTCGGACGGTGATGAAGAAAATCGTTTTGGACCAGTTCATTTGTTCGCCCGTTTACATATCTGCGTTCTTCGTAACGCTGGGAATACTCGAACAAAAGTCCCACCAGGAGGTGTGGGAAGAGATGAAGGAGAAGGCGTGGAAGCTGTATGCTGCCGAGTGGGCGATATGGCCGGTTGCACAGTTTGTGAATTTTTACTGGTTGCCCACAAAGTATCGGGTGTTCTACGACAATATCATTAGCTTGGGCTACGATGTGTACACGTCGCAGGTAAAGCATAGCGATCCTTAACGCAGTAGGGGTCTAGCTAGAATGAATGTTTAGAGAGCAATTATATTTGTATTTTTGTAAGCGGAACTCGGTGTGTGTATTATATGGACGCGGCGTAGCTGGCAAATAAAGTGTGATAAACAGTCGCAATGTATTTTCAATTTATTGTTGCAATTTGCAGGCCTTATCGGTAGATGGTAAGGCTTCCAGCCTTCCTTACCGATAGCGACACGTCTCACGAAATAAAATATTAAAAGCGTTACGTTCCGAGGCCGACAGTAGACTCTTCCTTTATTTGTTTCTTATACAACTGACAGACACACAGCTGAAAGGCTACGCTAAATTAGTTCTTGCGATTTCCTCTGCGGCGCATCGAAGCTGTACACTTGGGACAGTACCACTTTCCTTTGGGTGGCTGGGTTATGCCAACACATGGGTAATGGAACCACTCGAATGGGCACTAAAAGAAGAGACCAAAGAGATAAGAGCATTTTCCGGGTTGGGAAAGATGGAGCACTTACAGCGTCATTATCGCAAGCAACCATGTCGCCATAAGAGACTTGATTGCAAATGCAATATCTTGGCTCATTCGGGTCGTACGACCACTCGCCATCGGGAGTCTGTTCAACGACCAAACCGTTTTCTGCTGCACGCTGGACCCCTACATTAGATGCTGCCACTACGGCACTTGTAGCCACTGTTGTGGGCACAACCTCGGCGATGCTAGATGTGGATGACTCAGCGTGTGAACTAATGGAAGAGGATGAGGATGGAATAGGAGTAGGAGTAACTGGCGTATGGGGCAAGGTTGATGAGAGCTTTCTGAAAAATATTAAACAAATTAGGAAACTCCTCCTTGCTGATTGACATTTGTTTACTTTTTGTGCTTTCGAGCGCCTGGTTCGCGTTCAACAGACTGTATAGCGTTTTGTCCAGCAGAAGTACTTAGTTCCCGATTAATCCAGAATTCGTGAGGAGTAGCGCCACCTGCAGCGCCGTGAATTGCCTCATATGACGCCTTGAGACTAGCAGTGCGTCGTCCCTGCTGCATTTGTTGAGTAGCAACAATCGCTTGGCTGGCAGCCGCGGCAATAGCGTTTCCAGCACCGCCCATATGCTGCAGATTATACGACACTGAAGGCGTCGAAGCGGCAGGCGGAATAACCGGATGATGAGTCACGTTCGGGGTAATTGGCCTGACTACAGGCACCACTGGCGTGCTGGGAGTCGACACGTTATTGCCCAAATTTGCGCGCTTCTCCAAAATAGGGGCAACCGTAGTACTATCGCGCCGCTTTTCCGGCTTCGGTCGATAACGATTGTCCTTGGGTTGACTGACAGCAGTGCTGCCAGTGTGATTGTTTGTGGAAATAGAACCAAAGTAACGATTCTCCTTTTGGTTGCTAATGCTGCTCGTAATTAAACCTGAGCCATCAAGCTCGAGCGATCTCTTCTCGAGGATCTCTGTGATTCCGTTGTTGTCCGCCTCCAGTTCGCATTTGAATTTAAACAGTTCACTGTCCAGACGACGCAAATATCGTTCAACTAGATCATGAATCTGTGTGGCAATGGCGACTTTCTCATCGGCGTCCTCTAGAACTTTGTAGTACTCCTTGCGGAGATTCTGGAATTCAATTTCAGCGGCGGTGCTCTGCAGTTCGCCTCGCTTGCACTGTTGAAAGAAAGTCCGCGCCTTCTTCTCCAACGAATCCATGCTATCTGTGAGAGCATTTATTTTATTACAAAAATTGCAGCTCAAGTATAAAATGGAATGACTTACTCTGAACGGTTAAATCGAGTTCACGCATTTCGGTGAAACGATCCCGCAGCTCTTGCGGCAAATGTTCAATCACTAGAAAAAAATTAGCCGATATTTACTCGTGTTGTTGTTTGGTGTAAACAAAATTATGTTGGTGCTGTTGCAAACGGCGAGCACAGCGGAGTCTCTGTTTTTAATTTGGAATTTTTGAAATCAAAACTGTTATTTAACTTACTTTCAAGATAATCCTCGAGGTAAAGCATATTTTAATTCGTATTTTATCTACTTTTCAATACGGTTTTCAGTGAATTTAAGGGAATAAAATAAATATTTTAAAGATGTTAGGATGATTTTCTCAACTTTATATCGTGGTGACAGCGATTAAACTGCAATGGTTGACAGTAGCCCATTAAGTAGGTAACACAAGCAAGTTTCCTATAATGATTGCATTTTAGTGGGTATTGTAGTGAAGTTTGTGGGCATTGTTCAAAATCGAAATGTAGAAATCTCCACTGAAGATGGAATTTATTGTCGTTTTCGATTTGGCAGAAAGATACATTTTTTTGAGAAAAAATCAATTTTTTTTTTATTGAGATTGCTTTTTATGTTCGATTTCCCAAAAAAATTAATTTTTTTTTTTGATCTGACTCTTTAGAGAAGTCTCGATTTTTTCTCAGATTTCACACATACTTTCACTAATACCAATGTGTATAACACACAGCTGGTGGTTAGGAATTGTTTATCGTTGGTAGGGTTGCTTTTTTTACTGAATTATTAATTTTTCGTGTATGGAAACGATTCCTTATATTAAAATATTTCGAAATGCGTTGTTATAAATGTGTAAAAATCAATTGAAATGGATTTCCGGCGCAAGTGAAAACAAACATTTTTTACAAACATTCGGATTTTATGTTCGATTTGGCAGCAGAAATCTGAAATCTCGGATCAAAATCTGAAAAGCCAAATCGAAAACGACATAACATTACATTACATATATATATGGACGCAGTGGCTTAGTCGGACAAACGCAAAAGCATCTTAAGATTTAACCACTTTTCGACCTCCCGGGTAACGTCTGATGAAAATCCGAAAGCATTAAAAAGATTGAATGAGGTTCGAATTCAATCCAACCAATAATGGCTGTCAGATTATTTTAACAAACATTACTCACATCTGATCTGAACAAACAGCATAATGTATGTACTGAAGCTTACATCTTCGATTTTTTAATTATTATTTTTCAAAATATTTAACCAAACTCTTGTTTTCTATATGTAATTAAAAATGTTTTTTTTAATATTCCTCCAAACGGAGAGTATTTGAACAACTTTGAGTTGGACAGTTTTTTAAACGAGATCAACAGATTCAAAGTGGATGTCAGTAGAAATGTCAAAATCAAATTGCTTTTATTTAACGGAAACGCTTAAAGTGTTTTGTAATTATTTTGGAAAAGCTAGGTACGGAGAAAATAACATAATATTACATTTTAATTGGGAAAAGAAAATAACAAAACTAAAGCAATGTGTTCCCATCCTTATTTTAATATATCGAATTCCACTGCTGTTTATAGCAGCTTTCGACTATGAAGTTCAGTTCAGTGTATAAGGAGAATCAAACTTGTCACCTTTTTCGAAATTGGATTTATATTTACAAAAGTACTGGCGGTATACAAAAATAAAGTTAAAAAAAATCACATAAAATCCATAAGAAACACCTATTCATATAATTTTACTTATTTTAGCATGCGAAGACGAGAACTGCAGAGCATTTCGCTAAAGCTCTCTGAATTAAAAGAATACGAACTGGCTAAGGCAGAACGTACAGGCACAGCGAAGGGATCAGAGAAGATCCCAGAAACGGGACCTGGAACAAGTAAACCTAGTGACAATAATATAGCCACAACAGCCGAGCTCAAAACAAAGGAGGAAATTAAGGAACGTATCGGAATGACTATGTAAAACTTGAACTGTTAGTCTGAGTTTTGTAAATATACCCTCATTTTACATGATGGCCCCCGCTTTCATTTTTATTCTTCTGCTCTGAGAACAGCCTGTAAATTTATGGGCTTGAAATGAATGTACCTACAGTACCTTAAAATAGCCCTGTGCATATGTAATATGCATTTTACGTTGGCCGCTTCCACCCAGCTCTGCAGATGTTTCGTTGTATTAAAGCTCATGGGGTTTTAAGTGATAGCACTGGGTTACTTTTCCAATGGAACACTATAACAAGACGAGTTATTTGGCTCGTAACAGTCAAGAGAAGGTTTCTTAAACTATTGGGTGAAATATTGCAACAATAGATCCATTTTTCCCCAATTCAATTACTTTCAAAATGTGCAGCTCCGTCTGATCCATTGTTTGGTGGGTACAGATCCTAAATACAGATGTGCAAAACAAAAACCAAATGCGACGTGAATGCTACTAATATTCCAAAAATAATATTGACACATAACTTGCTTTGCAATTGAATTTATTTATTACATAGCAACAGCTTGAAGTTGGTTATATTATGTACACTATTATAGTACATTTTACAATTGTTCTTGGTTTTAATAAATCATTACAGCTTCAAATACATTTGAATAATATATAGATAGGTACTCAATTTAGGTGTATTTACATTAAATATATACATTCAATTTAAGACTCAGTTCCAGTTCCAATCAATTCTGCAGTCTTGAAAAATGCTCCGTTTCTAAATGTAATGAGAAAGTAAAAAAGCGATATATTTTGAAAAGAACGAACTTAAACAAGGCCGGCGTGCTTACCCCAACTTGGTATTGTCAAAACTAAGAGTCTTCACTATAAAAACTGCCAGTACAGTTCCTTGAATCACAGTTAAAATGGTTGGTTTGACGTATTTAGCAAATGCCAGACCATAATCCATGACATCGTCACTTTCGGTTTCTCGATGCCCATTACTTTGCGGATGTACCACAAAACGGCCTTCTGCTTTCATTTGAAGAAGATTTGAAATGCGGTGTTTGAATTGTGATAAGCGATAGTTGCCTTGCCCTCTAGAGTCTTCTCGGCTATCAACCCGGATGGCAGCCACCCGCCTTCCTTCTTTGGGGAATTTTCGTTCCCGGCGATCTTCAATTCGAATAAGATTTTCGTTTCGTTGATTAGAAACTCGGTCTGAGGATCGTCCAAGGCGGTTCATGTCACAGACACGGGAGTCTTGTCGCCTTTCAGCTCGGATAGCATCCTCTCGCCTTTCATTGTCACGATCTTCTCGTTCTCGTCGATCTTCAGTACGAGTCAGGTCTTCAATTCGACGGTTTGTGTCACGGACTCGGGAGTCTTCTCGTCTTTCAGCTCGGATAGCATCCTCTCGCCTTTCATTGTCACGATCTTCTCGTTCTCGTCGATCTTCAGTACGAGTCAGGTCTTCAATTCGACGGTTTGTGTCACGGACTCGGGAGTCTTCTCGTCTTTCAGCTCGGATAGCATCCTCTCGCCTTTCATTGTCACGGTCTTCTCGTTCTCGTCGATCTTCAGTACGAGTCAGGTCTTCAATTCGACGGTTTGTGTCACGGACTCGGGAGTCTTCTCGTCTTTCAGCTCGGATAGCATCCTCTCGCCTTTCATTGTCACGATCTTCTCGTTCTCGTCGATCTTCAGTACGAGTCAGGTCTTCAATTCGACGGTTTGTGTCACGGACTCGGGAGTCTTCTCGTCTTTCAGCTCGGATAGCATCCTCTCGCCTTTCATTGTCACGATCTTCTCGTTCTCGTCGATCTTCAGTACGAGTCAGGTCTTCAATTCGACGGTTTGTGTCACGGACTCGGGATTCTTCTCGTCTTTCAGCTCGGATAGCATCCTCTCGCCTTTCATTGTCACGGTCTTCTCGTTCTCGTCGATCTTCAGTACGAGTCAGGTCTTCAATTCGACGGTTTGTGTCACGGACTCGGGAGTCTTCTCGTCTTTCAGCTCGGATAGCATCCTCTCGCCTTTCATTGTCACGGTCTTCTCGTTCTCGTCGATCTTCAGTACGAGTGAGGTCTTTAATTCGACGGTTTGTGTCACGGACTCGGGAGTCTTCTCGCCTTTCAGCTCGGATAGCATCCTCTCGCCTTTCATTGTCACGGTCTTCTCGTTCTCGTCGATCTTCAGTACGAGTGAGGTATTCAATTCGACGGTTTGTGTCACGGAATCGGGAGTCTTCTCGCCTTTCAGCTCGGATAGCATTCTCTCGCCTTTCGTCGTCACGGTCTTCTCGTTCTCGTCGATCTTCAGTACGAGTGAGGTCTTCAATTCGACGGTTTGTGTCACGGACTCGGGAGTCTTCTCGCCTTTCAGCTCGGATAGCATCCTCTCGCCTTTCATCCTCACGGTCTTCAGTACGAGTGAGGTCTTCAATTCGACGGTTTGTGTCACGGACTCGGGAGTCTTCTCGCCTTTCAGCTCGGATAGCATCCTCTCGCCTTTCATTGTCACGGTCTTCTCGTTCTCGTCGATCTTCAGTACGAGTGAGGTCTTCAATTCGACGGTTTGTGTCACGGACTCGGGAGTCTTCTCGCCTTTCAGCTCGGATAGCACACTCTCGCCTTTCGTCGTCACGGTCTTCTCGTTCTCGTCGATCTTCAGTACGAGTGAGGTCTTCAATTCGACGGTTTGTGTCACGGACTCGGGAGTCTTCTCGCCTTTCAGCTCGGATAGCATCCTCTCGCCTTTCATTGTCACGGTCTTCTCGTTCTCGTCGATCTTCAGTACGAGAGAGGTCTTCAATTCGACGGTTTGTGTCACGGACTCGGGAGTCTTCTCGTATTTCAGCTCGGATAGAACCCTCTCGCCTTTCATTGTCACGGCCTTCTCGTTCTCGTCGATCTTCAGTACGAGTGAGGTCTTCAATTCGACGGTTTGTGTCACGGACTCGGGAGCCTTCTCGCCTTTCAGCTCGGATAGCATCCTCTCGCCTTTCATCCTCACGGTCTTCAGTACGAGTGAGGTCTTCAATTCGACGGATTGTGTCACGGACTCGGGAGTCTTCTCGTATTTCAGCTCGGATAGAACCCTCTCGCCTTTCATTGTCACGGCCTTCTCGTTCTCGTCGATCTTCAGTACGAGTGAGGTCTTCAATTCGACGGTTTGTGCCACGGACACTGGAGCCTTCTCGCCTTTCAGCTCGGATAGCATCCTCTCGCCTTTCATTGTCACGGTCTTCTCGTTCTCGTCGATCTTCAGTACGAGTGAGGTCTTCAATTCGACGGTTTGTGTCACGGACTCGGGAGTCTTCTCGCCTTTCAGCTCGGATAGCACACTCTCGCCTTTCGTCGTCACGGTCTTCTCGTTCTCGTCGATCTTCAGTACGAGTGAGGTCTTCAATTCGACGGTTTGTGTCACGGACTCGGGAGTCTTCTCGCCTTTCAGCTCGGATAGCATCCTCTCGCCTTTCATTGTCACGGTCTTCTCGTTCTCGTCGATCTTCAGTACGAGTGAGGTCTTCAATTCGACGGTTTGTGTCACGGACTCGGGAGTCTTCTCGTATTTCAGCTCGGATAGAACCCTCTCGCCTTTCATTGTCACGGTCTTCTCGTTCTCGTCGATCTTCAGTACGAGTGAGGTCTTCAATTCGACGGTTTGTGCCACGGACACTGGAGCCTTCTCGCCTTTCAGCTCGGATAGCATCCTCTCGCCTTTCATCCTCACGGTCTTCAGTACGAGTGAGGACTTCAATTCGACGGTTTGTGTCACGGACTCGGGAGTCTTCTCGTCTTTCAGTTCGGATAGCTTCTTCTCGCCTTTCATCCTCATGGTCTGCTCGGTCTCGTCGATCTTCAGTACGAGTGAGGTCTTCAATTCGACGGTTTGTGTCACGGACTCGGGAGTCTTCTCGCCTTTCAGCTCGGATAGCACACTCTCGCCTTTCATTGTCACGGTCTTCTCGCTGTCGTCGATCTTCAGTACGAGTGAGGTCTTCAATTCGACGGTTTGTGTCACGGACTCGGGAGTCTTCTCGTCTTTCAGTTCGGATAGCTTCTTCTCGCCTTTCATCCTCATGGTCTGCTCGGTCTCGTCGATCTTCAGTACGAGTGAGGTCTTCAATTCGACGGTTTGTGTCACGGACTCGGGAGTCTTCTCGCCTTTCAGCTCGGATAGCATCCTCTCGCCTTTCATCCTCACGGTCTTCAGTACGAGTGAGGTCTTCAATTCGACGGTTTGTGTCACGGACTCGGGAGTCTTCTCGTCTTTCAGTTCGGATAGCTTCTTCTCGCCTTTCATCCTCATGGTCTGCTCGGTCTCGTCGATCTTCAGTACGAGTGAGGTCTTCAATTCGACGGTTTGTGTCACGGACTCGGGAGTCTTCTCGCCTTTCAGCTCGGATAGCAAACTCTCGCCTTTCATTGTCACGGTCTTCTCGCTGTCGTCGATCTTCAGTACGAGTGAGGTCTTCAATTCGACGGTTTGTGTCACGGACACTGGAGCCTTCTCGCCTTTCAGCTCGGATAGCATCCTCTCGCCTTTCATCCTCACGGTCTTCAGTACGAGTGAGGTCTTCAATTCGACGGTTTGTGTCACGGAATCGGGAGTCTTCTCGCCTTTCAGCTCGGATAGCATCATCTCGCCTTTCATTGTCACGATCTTCTCGTTCTCGTCGATCTTCAGTACGAGTGAGGTCTTCAATTCGACGGTTTGTGTCACGGACACTGGAGCCTTCTCGCCTTTCAGCTCGAATAGCATCCTCTCGCCTTTCATTGTCACGGTCTTCTCGTTCTCGTCGATCTTCAGTACGAGTGAGGTCTTCAATTCGACGGTTTGTGTCACGGACTCGGGAGTCTTCTCGCCTTTCAGCTCGGATAGCACCCTCTCGCCTTTCATCCTCACGGTCTTCAGTACGAGTGAGGTCTTCAATTCGACGGTTTGTGTCACGGACTCCGGAGTCTTCTCGCCTTTCAGCTCGGATAGCATCCTCTCGCCTTTCATCCTCACGGTCTGCTCGGTCTCGTCGATCTTCAGTACGAATGCGGTCTTCATTTCGTTGATTAGAAACTCGGTCTGGGGATCGTGCAAGACCGTTTATGTCACGGACACGGGAGCCTTCTCGTCTTTCAGCTCGGATAGCATCCTCTCGCCCTTCATCCTCACGGTCTGCTCGGTCTCGTCGATCTTCAGTACGAGTGAAGTCTTCAATTCGACTGTTTGTGTCACGGACTCGGGAGTCTTCTCGTCTTTCAGTTCGGATAGCTTCTTCTCGCCTTTGATCCTCACGGTCTTCAGTACGAGTGAGGTCTTCAATTCCACGGTTTATGTCACGGACTCGGGAGTCTTGTCGCCTTTCATCCTCACGGTCTGCTCGGTCTCGTCGATCTTCAGTGCGAATGCGGTCTTCATTTCGTTGATAAGAAACTCGGTCTGAGGATCGAGATAGACGGTTTGTGTCACGGACACGGGAGCCTTCTCGTCTTTCAGTTCGGATGGCATCCCCACGGTCTGCTCGTTCTCGTCGATCTTCGGTACCAGTGAGGTCTTCATTTTGACGGTTCAAATAAGGCACTCGAGAGTCTTCTCGTTCATCTGCACGGATAATAAGTTCTTGTTCTACTCGTGTGTTTCGTTGTCGATGATTGAAAGCCAAGACACTTGGAGCACTGCCTTCTACATCAGATGTTCTTAGATTTTCCTTTTGTTCAATGCCAGCTTTGTCAACCAGAAGTCCCCGTTTAATATCTGACCTCCTTATTGAGTGCCATTCTGCCCTCAATAAACGGTCATGGGTAACGTCTTCTCTGCCAGTACGACGCCAATTAGTTTCCCATCGTTCGTCTAAAATATTGCTTTGGCGCTTGCCGGTCCAGCCAGGTCCTCTGTCATCCAAGTTGCCCCTTTCTACCAGAATACTTCTATCATAGCCCGACTCACAAAAGCGATCCTTATCGCACCGCTGCACTAATGCCAAACTTGTACTGATCAACAATACCGTTACAACTGTGTTTAGATGCAAAGATCCTAAAACCATTGTCACAATAACAATGACTTTGACTCTGTTTTCAAGTTGCGACTTTTAAGAGTTGAAATAAATCCTTCTGAATTCCTTGATAGGAGTAGCTTTGGGTATTCTTCTCTGAAACTAGAGATGAACTGTGCTTCTGGTAGTTGCGAACACAGCTTTTATACTCTCCAGAAGGACAGACATTTTTCTCGTGACATGGTGAATTGAATTTCACACCCAGTCGCCTTTTTGCAGGGGTGTTGATTGATTTAATTTTCTTATCGCACATGTGCACGCATTTGCTCGGTTACATGGAGTGCCCCAGTTGCGCTTTCCATTTCCCAGTCAATTATTGCCTTCACTTTTGTTCTACTTTTTTTTAAACTACAACGCACCAGAAGGATCTATGAATGAAATTCATTCATCTTGGGTGCCTCGATTCATTCTCAATGGATTGATTAGACTTCCAGTTGGATGACTCCTTTGACCTCATTCACTTTGATACGAGTATGTTTAGGTTTACTGCCCAAAATAGCATTTTAGACAAAACATCATTTTAAGGTTAAGTTAAAAGTTGACCAGAGTGCAACCCGTTAGATAAAGATGTTTATCGATGGTATGATTTACCACATTAGATCAATATAATAAATCTTTTCTGCTTTATATGATGTATAGGTACCTATATCCAAGTGCTTTAGAAATTTTGACGGTCAGACAATCCGATGAAGTTCTCATAGTTCAAATCGATTAGTTGTTGTTTTTCCATTAAATATATATATATAAAAGTATTTTCATCTAGTCGTAAATTCTTGTAATAAAATAAACGCATTGACATTGCGCCAAAAATTATCATTCTTTTTGTTTGGTGTTCTGGGCTCGGGAAAGGAAAAATTTATTTCTATAAGGAAAATATTATGTATAGAAGGAATTGTCAAACTCTCAGTTTCGAAAATGCTAAATCAATTGAATCTTACAGCCATCTAAAATAAAGTGAAATTCAATATTCTAAACGTACGATAACACATTCACAAATTCGAGTTGAAGCAAACTTAATCAAACCGTGTTTCCTTACATCAAAATTGGGCAAAAATTAACCACAACATTATAGCAACGATCCCTAACCTTCTAGTCTAAGAAATTTCTGTGTATGTACTTGTTTGTAACATTATAATTACAGATTTGCATTTCTTACGTTTCAGTAGATAAGCAAAATGATGAATTCAAGTTTTTTGTAGATTTTTTTTAAGATTTGTTGGGTCTTTGTAAAAACAATTATTTAAATAGTACCTATGAGTATGACAGCTTCAGTTTGTTCTTTCGGTGATCTGTCTTTCTTAATTCTATAAACTCTTCTAAAAAGGACAGGGGAACAAACCGACTCAAATTGTGTAGTTTGTTGTGAGCACTCTGACAAATTATTTGACCCAGATAATGTTTAAGAAAACAAAACGGTCGTCAAAAACAAATTTTCATATAATTCAACTTCTAAAGCTTTTTATCCGTTTTTTTATCGCTTAACATTTTCAAGTTCAGTGCATTTTAGTGACGTCAATCTAACCTATAAAACAGAACCAAGGATATGGCTTCCACCCCTTGTCAGGATCATCGTAACCCTGAAATCGATTAAATTCATTCATAAAATTGAAACCGCATCTAATTTAACTACGCCCCAGTAAGCACGTGATGGGTAATTCTTAATAAATTGCAAATTGCTTTGAAAAGGATACCAGAAAAACCGAGACAAATATAAAATGAAATCCGTGCACATATGCGATAAGAAAATGAAATCAATCGACTATGGAGTGTGAAATTCAATTTAAAACCGATTGCTGACAATGTCCTTTGAGTGTTAGAAAAATGATATAAAAGCGGAGTAAAGTTTGCCTCGTGAAGTAGTACGCCAGTAAATTTCGACCAAGTCGCTGTTGGATAATCCTTCCATTTATTTTTTTAGTTTTTTCTTTCGTTAAGTTAACTTTGCTTTCCTTTGTTTCCCGTGAACGTGAGCAAAAAGTAAGTTATCCATTTTTTCAAAACTGTAAATATTAAACTTATTTTGTTTGATAGAAATGTTGACGATTTATTTTGGCGAATCTTAAAAGTTCTCCGTCCAGACAAGCAGACAAATTAATTTTAAGATGTAAATTGACTTCCCTACTAGGCAAATGTGAGCAACAATAAAGAACATTAGATTGTAATATACATTAGAAATCGTGTTAAATGTGTCAATATGTAGTTAAATAAATTGGTGTTAACAAAAACAGAGTGTGTTGTCTTTGGTGGATTTTTACTTACATTTCAGTTTTAATTCAGATGCAAATAATTTAAACTCGGTTCTTAATTTTTTCAAATCTTGTATTTCAAAAGTCCTTTCATATTACAATATTATTTATTGTGTCTTAACATTAAGAACTAATAATAATCACTTTTAAATAAATACAGTAATCATAAACGTAACTTTATTTTTCACACAGGTGAATATAAGTAAGAGTGTGCAACACGCATATAACTAATGTTCATTT
The DNA here is from genome assembly GCA_951230905.1 of Cheilosia variabilis. NCBI lineage: Eukaryota > Metazoa > Arthropoda > Insecta > Diptera > Syrphidae > Cheilosia > Cheilosia variabilis. Next base: position 46,739,208 of record OX579677.1, read on the forward strand.
TTATTTAGTTTAAAGAGTGCAAACTAAATTAGATTACAAAGAAATTTTAATTCTACGAATTTTAGAGCTGTCTAATGCGGAACACATATTGAATAGATACTAAAAGTAAAACTACGTAGGGCGGACAAACACAAGACTAGGTTAAAATGTTCAGTCTTACTTTTTCCCAATTTGTAACATAAGAATAGAAATAGAAAAATTCCAGTTTAACAAACAAAAACAACCAGACAACGAGAGGTGATTCCAAATTATTGGTATAATGTTGTGTACTAGATCAGATTTGAGAATAGATGGGATTTAAAAGTCTTGAGTAAAAATTGCATTTGGGCCGGCGCTAAATTGCTGGTATTTCGAAGGCGTCATTTACAATGCCCGGTACTTATAATCATTTTTAGTGCCACCTTAAATTTTACGAACTCACAATGGCGAGTTCTTCCATACAAAAATATGTACTGTAACCTACAAAGTATTTAAGTTGAAGGTTAACAATGATTATTAGTAGGGCCAGTAAGTTTCTAAATCGGACGTGCGGATTTGCGGTTCAATGCTTTTTGCGCTGAGAGAAGCACGGGTCCAGGAAGCTTGGGGGCAGACGTGTTATAGCAAAGAATACGCATAAGAATTGAAAATATCTGAGGAAAAATCTGACATTAAAGGCTTCAATCACAATCAATAGTCAGCGAATTTACAAATCAAGTAATCTAATTCTAGAGCTCTCGTTTAGTTATGTCGTTTTCGATTTGGCTTTTCAGATTTTGATCTGAGATTTCAGATTTCTGCTGCCAAATCGAACATAAAATCCGAACGTTTGTTTTCACTTGCACCGGAAATCCATTTGAATTGATTTGTACACATTTATAATAACTCATTTCGAAATAATTTAATATAAGAAATCGTTTCCATTCTCGAAAAATTAATAATTCAGTTAAAAAAGCAATCCTTCCAACGAAAAACAATTCGTAGCCGCCAGCTGTGCGTCATACACATTGGTATTAGTGAAAGTATGTGTGAAATCTGAGAAAAAATCGAGATTTCTCTAAAGAGTGTCAGATCAAAAAAAAGATTGATTTTTTTGGCAAATCGAACATGAAAAGCAATCTCAATCAAAAAAAAATCGATTTTTTCTCAAAAAAATTGATTTTTTGCCAAATCGAAAACGACATTAGACATCAAACAAAGGTGAATATATGAAACATGAACCCTGCTGAGTGCAAGAATGAAAAACCGGGTTGAAGTAAAGCGAATAAAAACTCGTATTGTGAATTCAACTGATTTCTAAATTCATTACGGAATCTTCGAAATAAAAAGTAAATAAGTTGTGAATTATTTTTTTCGCAATGATTTTTTTGAATTCAATTTATTTCACAATAAAAATGGTTTCGATCGAACAATACACTTTAAAAAGTCAAACGCAAGCTCATCATCAAGGAGCTGTGCATCAGACATTTTTGATATAAACAACAGTCAATAATTGGAAGCGGTTTCCAGCATTCAATTTTGAACACAGAAAAGGCGATCTTGTATTAGAAAAAAGTCGAATGATGACTGCCACTAAAATTCACCGAATTATCCATTGCAGGGTAACCGAGTATATCAATGAAAGCAAAACAACAGAATGTAAATGAGCAAGAAATACAATTAGAAAGAACTGACAGATATTTTTGCGAAAAAGCTTCAAGCGACATCGTTGGTTAAAAATTAAAAAGTTTCCACTGGCCCCTGTTTGTCCACCCTGTACACAAATAACTGCTAACACTAGGCGTTTTTTATTTTGCCCACATGATCTATATAGATCATTGATTTCCACGGTTTACAACAATAGTACGTGATCCAACTGTTGTTGCAAACCATGGAAATCAATGATCTATATAGATCATTTGAGCATAATAAAAAAGGCCTACTGAAGTTTTTTTCGGAAATGTCTTTTAAGTTCGAAGTTGATTTTTTTTGTCTGTAAATGTAAAATCTGTGCATAAGGCAGTATTACAGAACCGTTTGTAACGGTGAACAATTAAATCATAATTTGCCTTAAAATATTGCCAAATGGACTCTTTGTTGCATAATTCTTACCATCTGGCGTTAGCTTCTTCCGTATATTTTTAACAATAAAAACTTACGACTTTTCCGAACTTCACTATACAAAACTAAGTCTTATTTCCATACGACATGGACATGGACACACATGCTAAAACTCTCTACGAGGAGAAACAAACAATTAACATTGCAAATACTGTTTTTTTTTTTTCAATAAAAACTCTGTTTCTCCTCCTGCTAATAAAATACTAAATTTGAGCTCTACAAAATACTTTTTGGCTGCAATTTATTTTTACTATTTTATTTACCTGTATAATCTTTTATTTGTTAAATTTATTTTTCAAAAATTTAATTTTTGGAAGGAAACGTTGTGGTTTTTTTTTATTATCGCTTCAATTTGTTTTTATTTTTATTTTCATTTGAGTTTTTTAGTTTGCCCAATACGGACGGACATAATTTTACAAATGATATTTCAATTCGATAAATTTGTTTCTAGTTTTAAAACAAATTCTGTTTCTTAGTTGACAACCAAGCAGCAACTTACATTACTTCCTACGAACCTTGTTACGAGTAATGTTTGCTTTTGTCTTTCTTAATTTGAATTATAACTTTTCATAGAAACAGTGTATAGTATTTTTATTTAATTTAATGTATAGATAAATAAATTATAATAACTATATAAAATGTGGAAAAGAAATCATAAATTATTGTTTAATTATTATTATCACTTATTAATTCCTCGAGGGCACCATTTAAACGTCCTTTGCTCAAAGCTTCTACTAACATGTGCAAGCGCTCTTCACGCTCCGAATGTCGGCGTTCTAGAGATGAAACCTAAAGGTTTTTACAATTTTTGTTTTATTTTTACATAATTAGAAGTTCATTACGCGACATAAAACCTATAACAATATTTAGTGTAATTAATAGAAAAGAGAACAGTGATGTAGGTTTTTCTAAGGCATGCATTAAAAATGTTAGAAATCAAAAAGTGAAAAATATTTTTAAAATTAAAATGTGCAAAAGTGAAACATATTTTTACTTGCATGGAAATTGCTGAATATAGCTTATGTAGCGATGTTAGAAAATATCTAATGTTTGTTATTTTATATATTTTCTTATTTAATTAAGTTTGGATTGAAAGTTATATGATTTCCTGATTTCCTCCAACCTAACTATGACGCATTTTTTGTCTACCCTTGGCCTTGTGGTATGCAACTGAACTTGGATAAATATCTTTAATTCATGAACGCAGTGAATGAGTGATTGGTGTTTTGGACTACAGAGCGACCCATTTGAGGTTCCAACCATAAATTAAAACTCATTTGGAACCTTTTAAAATTATTAATTCGAAAAAAAAAATAATTGGTTCCGGGAAAATGACAGTCGACCTAGACAGCTGAAGATTTCGCCATTTGCTGAAACTTAGCGTCGCTTTTGCCCAGACAATCTAACTATTTTCGAAAACACTCGATCTCGCGATCTCGAAAGTCATGTCATCAAAGGTAGATTTTATGTGGCATGCAAAAGGCTTTCCAAATGAAGATTAATATTTAAACAAGTGAAAACCTTGCTCAGTGTAAAAATGGAGCAGTTCGTTTATGAGTAGATTTTATTGATTGAGCGCAAAGTAGTTTATAGTTATGTGTAGTAGCAAAATTAAGTTCACTGTAAACTCCGTATCCAACTTCCTTCATACGCCAGTAAGATCCATGCATAGTAATATAAATTTGTTTGCCAACAAAAATAATTTCAAAATAATTAATCTACAATTTAAACTATCTACATTCATGTAATAGTGGATTAAAATCCCATTCAACCATTAGTTCTTTTTCGGAATGATATAAACTTTTTTAATATATCTTATAGTAAACGATCTACAGTATCTTGATTTAGTTATATGCTTCAACTGCTTATTCACAATCTACAATGCGGAGTATTTATCACATTTATGCGAGGTATGCGTGCAGATGCGTGATGAAATAGTAGGGTACAACATATAGATGATAGAGTGATACCAATTTTATGTTAGTGTACATATTTGTGTGTAGAGAGTTCAATTGAATTTCCAAAAATAAAAGTAAAAGTGAAATGTTACATGTTAGTCAGGGGTATAACGTAGAGAACTCGTTCGAAAATGTAAATAATAATTAAAAGCATAGTAACAGACATTGATAAGAGACAAGAGAAAAGAAAGAACATGTTGTCGGTGCGATGACACTCCACTTACCTTAGCCTTGAGGGCATAATAGTCGACTGGTACTTTTCGCCGCTTTTGCATGGCATACGCTTCATCACGTTCGGTCAGACGTTGTTGCAGTATGCGAACCGTTTCATGACAAGACGCTAGTTCACGTTCATGGGCAGTTTGGAGTGTCTTCAGCTGGAATGAAAAGATGTGGTAAATAAAAACATGCAAAACTTATGTAAATCGCATACGAAGTGAGGAGGTTGCAGGGAAGAATGGCTCGTTCCTCGCGTTTCCACCACAACACTTACATCTTGTAGGCGTTTGTCGTGCAGTGCTTTGTAATCAAATTCCAAGAGTTTGATTTTATTTAAAGCCTCCCTAAGGGCTTGATTATCACTTGATTGGTCTGCAGTGAACTGACTATTTGAATCGTGGTGGATCTTGCTGCGTGATGACGTAACATTGCTACTGGATGCACTGTGCAGTTTGTCTGATTTTAAGGCTGCAAAGCAAAAATAAAAACAAATCACTTGTAAATGAGACGATAAATAGAGCAACTACAATAAATTATTTGAAGTATATAAATATGTGAATCAAATAAAACAAAGTAGTGGTATGCTTCCTACAGGTCTATGGTGGCATCCTCGTAATGTTCGAAAATCGACAATACATTGGAGCTACATGTCCGACGTCGCTCGTCGATGTGGTTCAACTTGTTCCCATACTTATTGCTTCTTTTGGCTCGTAGTGAATTTGTTCTCACTGGGACCTATAGACTTGACGAACATTTAAGCCAGGAATGTAAGACATTTTATTACAATACCATGGGCTTCTACATCAATGTGATTTGATTTCCAATATTCTTAAGAGAAAATTAATAAAACTACGTACACATAGTAAACAGTGATTTATTTGCGATTTCGCTTTGCTTATGGTCAATATTGTCACACTGTTTATTAGTGTTTGTCTGAGGTTGTTTTCGCAATAAATCACACCCGAAATTCGTGGCGAAAATTCAAAAATGCATGTACCTGACTAAGGCGATCGAAATAAAGGAAATACATTCCATGGCGTACGCGTAACGGCTTCTGTATTCCTCCACTGTAGTTAAACTAAAAGTGAGATTTATTTTTAAGATATAATGCGGAGCGTCGCGGTCATTGGCGTTTGTTTTTCTGAATGAACAGATCTCGGTACATTTTGTATGACTTTTGATGTAATTTATTTGCTGGACTGTGTCCGCCTGCTCAAATACAAGATCGATTATAAATAACTTTCACTGACGGAACGAAGAGATAAGAGATAATGCAAACAAATATTGAAAGAGACATAAAAACCGAGCAGCACGGTCAAATCTACCCGATCCTGATAGAAATAGATACTAGATGTATTCTTTACTCGAACGTCGCCATAATGTAGGCAATGGCACTCAATAATAAAATAAATTTTCGACTTTAAATTCAAATTCGTCGGTCGGTTAATATAAACGATTTTTGTTTGAAAGGTCGATAGTGTGTGTTATCCGACTATCTGACATTTGGTTGGCAGCTTGTCAAAGAATACGAATATTCTCACTTGTACTCTAGCAGAAGAGTAGTCCACCCTCAAGAGGTATATTCGTATACTACAAACTGCTGCCGGATGGTCCGTTTGAATACCTCCATACTTCCACGAACTTCTCTTCGCAAAGGCTTTGAATATATGCGCATTCTTAGCCTCAATTTCTTAAAGGTCATCCCTCCATGGACTCAAGGAATTTACAGGCAAAAGTCTTTCCTCCATAAATAAAATTACAAGGTCGAAATAGCGCAAGTCAAAGATGTTCCCTTTTCAGAGGATTTTTATCCAAATGTGCTGAAGCAATTACTTACCAACAACGAAATTACGTTACGATATCGTAATCAGTCAAGAGGACGTGACTCTCCTGAAAATTTCCCATCACACAAAGGCGCATACACGCGAAAAAAAAAAAACAATCCATCCATCACATCACTGTACCATACCACTTACCCTCCTTTTCCTTTTGCAATTTACGAATGGTCCTCTTGCACTCGTCCAACTCTCGAGTCAGTCGTTGCATGGCCTTATCCTTAATGGCCAGATCGACCCTCATGCCACGTATTGTCGCCAACAGATGAGCATCCTCCTTGGCGGCAGCATGATAAGCAGACGAGATTGTTGAGTCAGACTGTGAGAATGGTAATTTACTGGACGCAATGGGTTTCTTTAATCCCGACTGCTTTGAACTTGGCCTACTGTTTGATGGCGTTGAACTGGCACTCGTGTTAGCACTCGAGGTATTTGTCGCTGTGGATACTGTTGTTGCTGGTGGTGCCACCGCCATATCGGTACTTGCGACACAATCAGTTTGCGTGCATGATGTCATTGTTCTGCGCTGACGTTCGGGGATTTCCTCAGTTTGTGTGCAACCATTATAGTAACGTTCAGACTTTTTGGAGACAAAGTAATCGAGTGTCCTGACTTGGGATTCAATTTTCTCGTTCAGCTTTGTATTGATTTCCTGAAGGCTGTGGTAGGGAAAGGAAAACAAAAACCATTAGGTGGATGCAGTCACCCTTGTTGTGAATGTTGTGTAGATTTATGTGCGAACAAATTACGTACCTCAACACTTGAGTTTCCAGATCGGCGATGTGTGTCTCGTACTTCGATTGGACCGAGTTGAATCGTGCTTGAACGTTAGCCAATATTTTTTGTGCTTTAATGTCCTGTTCTTTGGCATCTGCTTCTAATTGGGCGATGCGCTGTTCCAAGAGGCGACGACTGTGACTGTCGTCGTTGGCGGAGGATTTCGTGGGATTTTTCGAGGCAACTGTAATAAAACGGAAATACAAAAGTGAGTGAGTGGGTAAGGAACACACACTTTGTGGGACATATATTTATATTTGTGTAACAGACGAGAGCGTAATAAATTCATTAGAGTGATGACATGAAGAAAATAGAAAGTTTGGGCGGAAGAGTAGGAGTAGGACGGATAAAATTATTGTCGACCTTAGTGCCTGTATTGACAGTTAACTTTGAACAAAGTTCCAATTGGCTGTTATTGGTTTGCACTTAGAAGAATATTGTTCCCTATTGAAAAAAAGTAGAAACTGGCTCTGGGTTCCGAGTGAAAGTGTCCTTTCTCGGCAACGTTTATGCAACTTGTGACGCCGTTAGCGCCTGCAAAGACAGCAAAAACTTATATGTAGTTTTATGTAAAGTTAATTGTGATAAACACAAACACAAAAATGGAAGCGAACAAAGAAGTTTTAATTTCCAACAATTTTCATAAGCAACCAATGTGGGACAAACAGTTTATTGAATGCTATAGACAAAGCATCGCAAGGACAAGAAAGAGAATCACGTATCAAGGAAGGTTTTTATTATTGTGGTGTGCTTGATTATTTGATTTATTATTATTAAATATATATATTTATTATAAGATCCAAAGAGCTTCTACGTCTCAATAGACGTAGTATTTCATTGGTCACTAACGTCATCACCGGTCATTGTGTTCTGGGCAGACACGCGCAAAGACTTGGACTGCCACATAATGACTTCTGCAGAAGCTGTAGGGATGAGGAGGAGGACGAATCCGTCACCCATCTCATCTGTAGCTGCCCTGCTCTATCCAACCTAAGGATGGGGCACTTAGGAATATATGTCCTCAATGATCTTAGTGATCTTTGCAATATCAGCGCTGCCAGCATTCTTGGCTTTATTAACGGTAGCAAATGGTTCACAATGAGTAACCAGTAAAGGAACCCCTAAATACCAGTGGTATGCACAATGGGCCGATCAACGGCCTAAGTGTTTCTCTCACCGAGAGCCACTTTAACATAACATAACATATTATTACATTAGGGAATTTACATTAAGAAAAGAAACACAACATTTGTACCACATCTAGGTAATCAAAGAATATTACTAAAGGTAGTTAGCAAAGGCAGTTCCGACATATTTGGCATCAGTAAAATGTCTTTTTTTTTCACATGATCTCGATTTTCCAAATTTACTTCGATGAGTGCTCGCCTTTAGCAATGGCAGTGCTCTTAAAAAATCCTAATATTCATAGCTCCACCAAATGTGGGATTAAGCAAATTATATGATTCATCGTCTTCTACAAAACTATGCGGTAAGAATTCAGGTTCAGGATGCTTTGTTCTTCCATTGGCAATGAAATTGTACAGATTTGAAGCTAAATATGTTTGACCGTCACTTGTTTTCTGTATTCTCCCACGTCGATTGTGATGTCGCTGCGTAATTTGCAAGGCTTGAAGTATCAACGAGGAATCTGCTTGTACTTATAAAACATGTTTTAGCCGAACAAGATATATGGAAAATTACAAAAGTCGAAAATTTTCATTACGATAATCGGCATATATCCAAAGGTTGTAACTCGTCTCATAATGCTTCAAGAACTGAACGCTAATCCTTTGAATAAAAGTCCATTTGGCAGATATCTGTAACAAAAATATTATTCACCTGAAATGATCACCGTTTATCCATGAATTGGGTAGATCTATAAACTATGTTGGGTATTCGGCGAAATGACTATTCGCCGGCATCTCTAGTACAGAACGGAGCCAGTTGAAATACAGAGAGCCCAATGATGGCCTTGAGAAATAACAATAAAGTGCGTATTCAAAAAATTTAAAATCAAGAAACATTAGTGCATCTCTCGAATCTGGTCTTTTGTTTCCAGCGTTCCATATAATAGGTATCCCCTGTCAAATTTCTACGAACTCTGTTGAATTCTTTGTCAATAGTCCGCCATTTTGAACTAGGTTCGGATAGGTTTTTGACAGTTTTTTGGTCAAAAAAAGAGGAATAGAATATAGAACGAATATTATTTGGACACTGACAGCTTATCTGCGCCCGCAGAGACTCAGAAACACAGCGAAAAAGTGGAAGGAAACGCTTATAATAAAATGAAAAAACTTTGAAAAATATTGACCGGTTTTCCTTTTGAGCAAGTTTATAAAAATCATAAACAAATAAAAAGAACTCCCAACTTGAAAATACGCACCAATCAAAGCGGACACCGAGTCGGGGTGCTTCCGCATCAGTATCCTTTCCATTTCCCTACACTGTCTCTGTAGATCCTGTATAGTCTTTGTGTCCTTTTCCTTTTGATCTTGTGCTTTTTTACGTTCACTCCGACTGTCTTCCAACTCAGTCTGCAGCACACGCTGTAAATCTAGTGCCTCGCTCCGATCGTTACGAGCTGCCTGCAACTCGGAACGCAATATATTTGCACACTCATTCAAATGCTGGACGTCAAGTTTCAATATTTCCGACTCCTCCTGCAGATGGTTGTTGTTCTCCCTCAAATCACGATGTAGCTGTGACAGCGAATCGTGCTGAATTCGCAGACTTTGCAAACGTTCCTCGGTGTCCTTGAGTTTTTCCTGCAACTGTTCAATCTCTTGCTTTAGCACATGCTCCCGTGTAACGGATAAAGACTCAATCGGTGAGGTGACCGCCGACACAGTGTGCTTTGGTGATGAGTTTGTCGATTTGTCACAAAATGTTCTAGTCTCACTGGATTTTGACGTTACACGCGGCTGACTACTGCGACGACGCGAATCGAAAGCAAATTCAGTCTGGCTGTAAGTTTGATTTGATCTCAAGGCTAGGGGTGGTGGTGGTAATGCCACTCCTCCATCGTCGTCATCGTAAAATTCGGAATTTGAACTCGCCCCACTGTCGACGGTATCAATTGTTGGAGTGGTGCATTCCGTATGCACTCCACACGTGGGCGTTGAACTGCACGCCTTTTGCGATGACGATGGTGAGACGTTGTCTTTGGAGTTCCGTCGGAATGAGTTGGCATTCAATTGGTGTATTGGTGTCGCAGCAAATGCAGTTGACGGAGTAACCATATTTGCATTGCCGTTCAAACAATTTGTGTCGTAATTTATGCCGCAAGTTGGACCATCGTTGATCAGTAATTCGATGGTTTCTATGCCCTCGGTGATTTCTTCAATCTGTAAGTACAAAGTTTAAGAAAAATATTAGGAGGTTGTAAATTATGATACGTATGGTATAAGAGGATCAGGTAGAAGAGGGCTCTTTCCCCAGCTTAACAATTCTTATTTCTTAGAAGGACAGAAATTACATGTGTACGAGACAGTGTTGAAGCACTCTCTCTTCATTTATCCCACGAAGAGTGGTAATTTTTCCATTTTTTCCCTTTTCACCGTACTCAAATTCCCTTTTAAAATCTTTAGATACTTTTTTTCGTCAAATTCCAGTTTTTTAAAAGTAAAATTTGTATTACATCGAAAGAAAATCACGTTAAATTAACCTTTAGTATAATAACCGCAGTTTGGTTTTTGGTACTAGAAAATTTTGAGAAAAGACGATTTACATGAGCTGTTTTTTATGGACCTTCAGTGTGTTGATAATCGAGGTGAAATACAAGTGTTTTGATAGAATTTCACCAAAAAATTATAGTTTGAATGCTTTTTTTGCTCGATTTCTGAAAATCGCACGATTTGGTGCTTTTTCCCTTTATCCCACGGAAGGCTTTTCGGACATCGAAACTCCCACAAAAAGGGATACATTTCACGATATAACGACACTGGTACGAGATGTACGAAACACGCATCTTTTTTTCACTATTAGATCGTTCACACTGGGCCTTACCAATAAACATTTTTAGTTTCGACTTTAAAATTTAGTAGTCACTGTGGCTAGATTTTCCATACAAATTTCGCAATTGTGAGCTTCCGTAAATTTAAAGTCGAGACTGAAATTTGTTATTAGTACGGCGCACTGCTTCTCAAACCTCTGAATTTCGTAAAAAAAAAACAATCAGTTGTAGCCTTAATTAAGAAACTATATTTTCAGGAAATAATTCCCATAAGCAATATAAATGCATATTATATTCAATGCAAGCAGTTAGAAAAAAGCGGTTGACATTTGTCATTTGTTTCCAGATTCCTATACGTTTTGGTTATCGAGTCGAAGACTTCCGAGGTTGTTTGAAAATCTTTACCGCACATAATATGTTTTTTTGCGATGCATGTCATAATGAACACCCAGTTTGAATTAGCAAATTAATTTATTTGACACAACATCGCCTCGTGCCTTACCATGACTGCTTCAGGCCCCCCAAAAAAAATAATTTATAAACAACTAACACGTAAGAAACTTTACCCCATATCAGTGTCACTAATTCTGCATGGTTTTCACTTTCATCATGTGACACACCAACACACTTTTGAGGGAGTTGATCCGCAAAAGTGACAGCTACTCCTTCAGTTATAATAATAATAATTGAAAATTGTATTTCTGTGGTGATACGTTTCATTTTTTGTATGAAATATCTGTTGCAGTGCCACTCCATTTGTTAAGTGGATGTTAATTCAGCACAGCCACATAGCCCCCCCACTAACAAGAAAGACTACTGCTGCCATCTCCCATTGGAAGTGTAGTCAACAGCTTTTTATCAGCAAAAATCTTCATCACACGGCTGTATAGCTGTTGCGACTGTGGAGATTAATGGTTTCACGTATCATGTAGAGCGGTTGCGAATTGTTCAAGTTATTTGCATCTCATTATTTCTTGAGAGCTTGGCGACTCAAAGGTGCTCGCTCCTTTCGGATTATAACACGCAAGATTGTTGTCTTATAGGTTCCCGAGTGTGCACTTAATTGCTCGAGGTTTTGCTTTCTCGTGTACTTTTCGCCAGTGTAAACGGTGGAATTTCTATTTTCTACTGTCAAACATTTTTAATTGATTAAGATCGCTTTGCACTTTCATTGAGCGAGGAGGAGGAACAAAAAAATGAAAATAAACCAAACGGAATGGTTTTTCTTTCGGAACTCTGGCGAATTTCCTTTCGGTGTGGTTGTACGAGTAGTAATGATTTGATGAATGTGCAGGAGAACTCCTGTTTTCGGTTTTTATCTCAATCTTTACACCTTTTTGAGGCCAACTTGTGGATGAAATGAATTCTGTTGGCATTGGCTTTTGGCAAATTGCATTACTCATTTGGCCAGAAAAAAAAGTATTGCATCCACTGACATTCTTGGCGGCCCTGCATTATGGCAAATTGATTTAATTTCGAGTGGATGTAAAATCTACAATCAATATATACAGAAGTAGCTATACAGACTGTAATATCGAATATCCTTGCAAATCGAACGATTCCTTTTAACTCGATTACGCTACATTGCTATTAAAAGTAAAGTACCTACTCGCACATTAATTCAATAAGGGATGCAAAACGCTCGTTAAAAAGTTCCAATCCATTAGGATCAACTCAGGGACTCCTTTGATTTAATTTAATTTTATGCCAAACAAAGTGATGAAAACAAAAGTTTGTATTAACTTTCACGATGTCAGGATCAGGATACAAGATTCAGGGAAACTGTACCATAGCAACATATCCTTCTCCTTACAATAGGGCAATTGCAAACAATGCCACTTACGGACAGTAAATTGCAGTGGGTGGCTACTGCATCAATTTCGTACTAGATTTTCAATGTTGAATTTAAATCTATTTTGACTTGCGTTATTTCGTGTTTTCAATTCACTGGCAGACAAGCTTAAATATACTACACAACACCCTAAAATAAGTAAAATAAGTGGGCGTGTTCTATACACTGTTCTTCGAGTAATTGTTCACAATTCCAGCTTTTAGTACGGACCATTGATCAATTGGAGCTCTTATGCTTAAGTCCCAATTCAACTTCAACTGCCGTCGTTGTTAAAATATAGACGAAATCAACATTTTGCATTTCTTTCTCTATATATGACCGCCAATAGCTTAAAATGCGGCATTTAACCCCAGATATTTGAAACGTTGTGGTGGCAAAAGAATCCTGTAAAATAGAAACCAAAAACAACCTGTGCTAATAAAAATCTATTACAAATTCATTCAGTCAATTGAACGCGGCAATTTTTGAGCGCAACACAGCTGTCAGTGTAAGAACTGACTTTTATCATAAAATCCCCCAGATATTTGAAACGTTGTGGCGGCAAAAGAATCCTGTAAAATAGAAACCAAAAACAACCTGTGCTAATAAAAATCTATTACAAATTCATTCAGTCAATTGAACGCGGCAAGTTTTGAGCACAACACAGCTGTCAGTGTAAAAAAGTGACTTTTATCATAAAATCCCGCAGATATTTGTATCGTTGTGGCGGCAAAAGAATCCTGTGAAACAAAATCCAGAAATAACCTGTCCTAAGAAAATTCTATTACAATTTCTTTCGGTCAATGGAATGCAACAATTTTTGAGCACAACACAGCTGTCAGTGTAAGAAGGACTTTTATCATAAAATCCCGCAGATATTTGTAACGTTGTGGCGGCAAAAGAATCCTGTAAAATAGAAACCAAAAACAACCTGTGCTAATAAAAATCTATTACAAATTCATTCAGTCAATTGAACGCGGCAATTTTTGAGCACAACACAGCTGTCGGTGTAAAAAGTGACCTTTTTAATAAAGTCCCCCAGATATTTGAAACGTTGTAAATAATAAAAAACAGAAACTTCGGCTGGTGAAAAGAGGCAAGCCTTCATGCTCAAGACGCCCCTTTACGTACATGTTTGTATGACCACGTCCCAGCGAACACTTTGGAGCACAGCATTTAAAAACAAGTACCAGACTCTTCCGGGATTCTCAATGGTGTTACCAAATCAATGTTATCTCATAGCGTATTGTATAACACCGAAACCGCGTTAGCTTTCGTTCAATTAGGGTTCCTACTTTTCACAAGACCACTCCATAAAACTTTGAAGTGATGACACTTAAGTGGGTGCTCACCCAGTGCCCTACCTATAGATGAAATGACCAGAAACTTCCTCGCGTGTAATGATGCTGCTCCCTTGCCTTGTTTTTTTTTCTTGATGCACACAAACTTACAATTAGGAAACACGACGACAAGCAACAGGAATAAGAAGAAAAAGTCAAAAAGAAAAGAAGAGACTTCCACCTAAGCCCCCTTTTGGGAGAAAGAAAAGAAATGTGTGTGTGCAACACACACGCCACTCGGGTAAGACGCAGACCACCACTCTCGATGAATGAATCAATGGAAGCACTATGATGCGGCGGTCTTCTAGTGGGCAGGTAGATGTACTTTTTCCCCCCACACTATGTGGAAATTATCATATGAAGCGTTGTCGTCGTCGTTTTGTTTTCATTTTTTTTTTTTTTAGCTCAAATTGATTGTTTTCAAAATATAGTATAAAAGTCGCAGCTTATTTGGTCGCCATGTCTCATTAAGGTTTTAGCTGGAATCTCGCAAAGATGATCAGCTCCACTAGCGCACCACGCTGCGTGATCTTAAGTGTCAGTTCGCTACTGTTGTGTTTGTTGTTGTCGACGACGACAGTTGTTGATGCGGGAATACCAGTCGATCGTACGATAGGGGAAAGTGAATATATAGCCGATGATATCGGGGGTCGCAGTCTAAACGATGATATCGATAACAGCTTTGACGATTTCATGTCGAGTCCAAGGCGCTACGATGGAGCCCAACTGTGGCGGATACTCGTCGAGAGCGATAAGGAGAAACGTGTTGCCGAGGAGTTGCTGTCTAAATATGGTGAGAGAATTTGCATCTATATACACAGGTGGAGGTGTGGAGTGATTTTTTTTTTCCTCGGAATTTTTTATATTTTTCTGCTTGACACGCGTTTTGAATTGCAAATCAGCTACACAAAAGAAAGTGAACGTTTGTCATACGAATTTCTTTCTATTAAGTGATTACATTATTCGGTTGGTGATCTTTTGCTAGTGATAGTGTATTGTGAAACAAAGAGAAATGCCGATTAGGTAATGCACATTGACACTTAATAATAATTGTCACAGTGAGTCCCCGAAATGGTTAATGAGAACAATTTGGATACATTAAGAAGGAAGACCGTGGCCGACTATTCTGTTGTGTTTGTGTGTTTTTTCGGAAATGTGTTGTGGTGGAATGGGATCTACTGGAATCTTGTCTTAAGTTTTGCAAATTGTTTTAGAATGAACTGTGTTGTCTTCATTTTAATTCAATGAAAACCCAACACAATGCGCATTAGCTTGGTTGCAAAGTAAGAATGTACTAGATTAATTTTATTGTACCGCAATGCTAGCCCTGCGTTTGTTAATTTTATTGTCCGTTTAGTTACACTTATGTAAAGTATAAACGTGCTTTGGACAAAGTCATTTTTAATGTGATTGACAGTTTGTTCAAGCTATTTCAGTTCTTCAATGTTTTGACAGTGCCTTAGTGTATTCGTTAATTTTTGACATATCCAAGAATTTAGCATTGTGGTTGGTTCTTTATGACTTTTTTGTATCCTCTGTCAAAAACCAGAAATGTGATAGTCTGAACGCACTCAAGAACTCATATTACCTACTTATAAAATGAAAAGTGCATGGGTTTTTTGACATTTTAGATAAAAACTACGGCTATTCCATTTGAAAAGTCACATGGAACTTTCTTCCTGGTCATATCTTCATTGTTGACATAGAAATGTTCTGAAACAGAAAGTCATAGGTATCAATGTGGAAACGCTATAATCTATCAATAGATCTAATCCATCTGGAACGGCATCTGTCTTCGATAATGGTGTAAAGTTGTCTTACGTTGTTTGAAAATAATTGCTAGTTCTATGAAAGTGGCATTTAACGTTCAACAATGTCTTCGCTGTCTCGCGCAAGATTTTTATTGCGTTTTGCTCCATACCTTTATTTTCTGTGATTGAAAACATGTTGACAACCCGCGATAGACTCTCACTTAATTTTCGCTGCTTATTGCTTGAAAGCCAATCAGAACATACAAAATAAATTGAATATTCGACATGTTACAGTATAACCCACCAGTTTTCAAAAATACTATTCGCTTACGTAGAACAAAGTGTAGCAGTTTTCATGTTGTAAGATTGGTCGCAGTTGAAGGAATCAATGGTATTCGTTTTGTATAGATGTTTCCAACTGACAGATGGATATAAAAATACACACCAGCTTTATGGCATGAGCAGCGAATGTTTTGGATGATAGTTAGGTTTACTTTCTACTTGTTTGTAAATTGAATCCGATGACAGTTTTCACAAACTAAGCAAAACCACTTCGGTGAAAAACATTTAAGCGCCGATGACAGTTTAATTACAAAACATTCTGTGGAGACAGAACACAGAGGCCGCAGAAATAACATTTATCAATACGTGCCGTCAAAAAACAGAATGAAGAACAGATAGGGCTTCAAGCGTTAAGCTTTTTCGAGTTTATTTCTCGAAGACCGAGTGAGGGAAGGGATTTAGCTGCAAAATTAAGTTCCTTTGGTTTCACTCTTCAATTTTCCGGCCTCTTTTGAGCGCAGTTTGCTGCCACTCATTGGTGATACTGATATATCTGATACATAGAGGCGTATTCACTGCGCTTTAAGGACGTTGCTTTACTTTTCAAAGAAGCCCACTCTTGTTGCATTTTCAGTTCTGGCTGTAACCGAATATCATTTTAAAACGCGATTCCTTCTATGAACGTCGATCTTTCCTTGCTAAGATGTACATACACGTTCCATGATCTTTTTCCTTTCACTGTTTTATTTAGGACTACTACTCCAAAGATGATATACGGAATACACATATCGCCACAACTAATGCAGTATATACATGGGCTAAAGTTTCTACCATTTTTGTGGGATTGAGTTGGCCAAGCTGATGATGATGTATGCAAGAGATGAAGTGATTCAGCCATTCATTTATTGACAAACGCATTTCCCAGAAGACAGCTGTCAGTTGTTTTTCCTCCGTGTGAACACACAGTACTAGTACTCCAAGAGCCTAAGCTGAACACCAAACAACTAAAATTTATGTCTGCCATTCTTAACTAAAAAATCAGCCTAAATTTGGCAGTCAGAATTCAAAGTTTGCCTATCAATATGGTGTATAAAAACGCCGCTGACAAAACCAATAAACATAATGAAAAACAGTTCCAACCACTACTCCGCCACAAAGAATTCCATTCAATAAGTTTGCAACAAAACAACTCGGAGAATTTCTCAAAGAAAGCCGTCATACTCCGTCTTCAAAATTTCAAAGTCAACCTTTTGTTGAAGATTGCAATTGCGATAACAAAAGCCACCGCCGAACAAAAGCGCTATTGACTCTGCTCTAGCAAAAATCCACCAGCTCCATTCAAAATAAATTAAATTCCATCCGCAAATGAGACGAACAAAATCGACTCAACGAAACCGTTGCATTTAATATAAATGTATTTTTTTGAACATTCATTTTACTCCAACCTCATTTCATGCCAAACATGGCGGAATCATGATGGCATCGCCTGCACTGCATTCTTGGTATTATGCACCCACTTCTGGTTGTACTCGTACTCGTACCTCATCATCTAGGTCATTATGTCAAGAGGGTAAAACAACACTGCACACAGTTCGCTTCGTAGCACCCTACTGCACTCGTGAAATGTGATGCGATTTTTAGGTTACGATAAGCTGTTTATCACATATCCCTATCACATTATACCACAACTAAATCGCTTCAATTGCCTTTCATTACAGATGTACAAGTTTGGAAAGAGGTAAACGCCGAAGTGGACTACTTGTTGAAGCCGGATATCCTTGGCGAAGCCGAGGAATATCTACAATCAGCGAACATCTCGAAAATCGTTCTAATTGACAATTTACAAAAAGTCATCGAAGCAGAAAACCCGCCGCGGGAGGAAATCGAGAATCTACAAAATCGCAAGGGTAAGTCCTCGCACGAATGGAAGGTCTTGGGTGCACACTAATGGCAGAGGAACACGAAACTTTTATGAAATATGAACCAAGTGGCGGGGGCTGGGCGGTGGAAGGGTTCCATGTTCCATCTATTCAACCGCCAAAATTTGTTTTGTGTAATTTTGCTGCCAATTTTCAGAACGACATTTGCATGATAATGGGCATATAAAATTTTATGTAAACGTCGTATTCGATTAGAAATGATTTTCCAACCAATCATTGGTTATTCAATGACATTGGGTGACGGAAATCAAAAACTGTGAAAACGAACACCTTGGGCCCGAGCGCACACATGTTAAAATGTAGTTTCGAGGGCGATGTCACTCCTGAATAAGAAAGCAGTCTACCGTGAGGTATACCGATTTGGGCGGGTATCGATTTCTTAGCAGTACTCACAATTCACAAAGTGGGGAACGATATAGGGGTGCACATGCACATAGTAGTGTAGATTGATTGAAGGATAATAATTTGAGTGCAATTAGTCATTCATGTAAGTTGCACTACTCACAATAAATTGCTTGGTTAATCAGTGTGAACTTAGGGGACTGTTGTCGAGGTAGTGGTATAAATAAAAGGCCATATCGGATTTTGTGAAGACCTGTCAGTAGAGGCTGGGCTGCAAAGACTTATATTATTGTTGCCGCAAACGACTTAAGTTTTGCCTCGTTTCGTAAGATCTTTTTTCTAAATTTCTGTCAGCGACATTAGTTATTGTTAAGAATGTTATGTAGTTGCAATATTTCGTTACGAACAAGGATAAATACATTTGGAAGCGACACTACACTTTGTTGTTTAAGACAAGCGACACGATCATCTCAAAAGGGACGGCACTAGGCATTTTTGCTGACAGCCAGATTGGAAATATGCAAATTCAAACACAAATATTCATTTAAATAGAATACTTTCGGAAAGTTCACCTGACAGTTGCTTAATTCGCTACCCAATACAAATATTTTCACAAGCATTTCAATTGTTGACTTTTTTAGCTTAGTATACTGCTCGAATGAACTAAATTTTAGCTGCTAAAATCCTAGCTGAATTTTGACATAGAGTGCGATGTGGATAAGTGTCACAGAAAACAGCTGTTCTTTGAGAAAACTTCCTTCAAAATGCAATTCTCGCTTAATTCAACCATTTCAGATTCTAGGTATTTATCGTCTAGGCAATAATTAAAAAATCTCATTCTTGCATACTTTTCCCTAACAGAACACAGCAAAATTTAGTTTGAGAAAATATGCCGACCTGTTTAATGGGCACGCTAAATTTTGACAGATACATGGAATACATTCTGAAACAAAAATTTGATTATTTAGTTTGACCTGCGTACTTCGCGGATAAAGGGATTCACTTAAATTTAGCTCAAAAATAAATGCTGCCAACCTCGGCAAACGTGGGGAAATGTAAAAGAGCTCGGGAATACCACATTTTTACATTACTGAATGCCATTGGTTAGTTATTATAAATTGTTAAAAGGCGAATTATTTGATTTGTTTGGTTAGCAAAACTATCTAAAATATATGTTTTATATACAAGAAACATATTATGACAAACATGGTTGTGTATTTTGCGCTTTTGGATATCATCAACTTCGATTTCGTGAGTAAATTTTTCTTAAATAATGAAGAAAATTTGTTCAAAATGTTTTTATTTTCCCTCAACCAATCTACATTGCTCATTTTTCATAAATATTTTAAGCAAATGAACACTTATTCCTTAAAAAAAAATACTATTCACACGTAACGAATAATTTCAAATTTAACGGACACAATTCTATGAACATTGCCAGCAACTTTGCCCACAGCGGAAGTGTCTCATTTCTCATATCTCCTGGGAGTGTGTTGGTGAGCAGAATTTTTGAAGTTTCGTGACATTTGTCAATACGATTTTCTACGTAAGAATACTAGCGCACCAAATCGTGACCACTCCGTAAAAAATATAGCTTGTAGGCTAAGTAACGGGAAATCGATCGGAGTTGGTGGTCTCAGTATTGTCTCTGGAGCAAATATTAAATGCAGCATTGAAAAATTAGGGTACGTTCCATAATATTGTTTATTAAGTCTGACAGCTGAATTGACGTTTGATTGGACTAGATCGGTCACATGACCATTTGTTTCCGTTGACGTTCATGGAGGAGTTAGAGGAGGGTTTATGGAGGGACAAATCTAGGAATTTTGTGACCGAGTACTAAGTCGACAGTTCGCATATGTGGCTGACGTAGGAAAAGTGACGCTCAGACCAATGTATCCGAGTAACACCGGATTTTTGAGTCAGCACGTATATGTGCTATAAACGACCGACAATCTGACGTCTTTAGGAGAAGTTTAATTTTCTATATCTTCTGAGGTGACCGACTGCGATGAAATGAGAGCGTGTTGTTCTTCTTTCCTTTTATCAAGAAACTCGTATCGATTCGGTGGCCATTTCAGCCTGTGTTAATAAATCCGCCTACAAATTTAGTAATTTTTAGGTTAAGACGTGACCTGGTGTCAGATTCTGTAAGGCGGAAACGTTGAAGCGTGACTTGCACTAAGTTGCAGAAGCAAATCGTTCCTCCACACGAAAACGTTTGAACATTTCGTCTTACAGAATGCCGACCCTGTCGTTTTTCGAATTCATCTACTATCTGGCGGCAATTTGGCCGTTCATAGTCCCAAACTAAAATAGTAACGAAATGCCATTGTAAATATAAACTGCTGCTCGCCCAAATGAAAAACTCGACAGGAATTTCCTAACAAAAAGGGTCAGTTTCCCCTTCCCTCATACAATCTTTAACACTGTTTATTTAATTTGAATTAAATTTAAAGCACAAAATGAATAATCCCGAACAACTCTATAGAAATATAGGCTACCCTTTTAATGAATCCAAAATGTATACCTACTAAAATTTAAATCAACTACGATTTACTACTACAAAGTGTTAAGGTCGTTTTAATTTGGTAACGCTGACAAAAGTGCTACAAAGCGCAGAAGATTCCTACACATACACATACATACATATACACAACAGCCAACTGATGTTGTTTCCTGGTTATAATACCCGGAATACAAAACGATTAATGAATACAAAGTGAGAACAATACAAGTAAAATCACATTGTTTGTGCGGCAACATGAAAAACAACTCCCTGATTCGCATCATAGAGTATGCAGTGCAGCATAGAAGTTTCCTCTTCCTGGGTATAAACGAAATCCTGTTCAGATAGCTGTTGCATGTTTTTTTTCCGCAGGTTATTTGTAAAATGTGTGAACAGCTTTTGGGGAAATATTTGTTTTTTTATCCGATCTATGGGTTTAGGTAGGAGTCCCGTACAGGAAATACTTTTGGAAATCTTTCCTTTTCATGCTGTTGTTGGTTATTCATTCATTCATTCATTCATGTGTTTGACACATTTTTATCTAAATTTTACCTTATTCCAGAAGATTAAGGGATTTTTATTAGTTAAGTGATTTAAACGCAAAAAGGTTGTTGCTAATTTTCGACAGGATCCAGAAACTTTATTTAAAAATTAATTTTTTTTAAACTTGATCTCTTCATCAGTGTTTTTTCATAATCCTGAACTATGTACTTGAAAAGAGTTTTCCAGTGGCTGTAATAAATCAGAACTCATTCATTTGTCCTTCAGTTTTCGTATTTTGTTACAAATTGAAAAGACCGTGTCTAGCTCAAGCATTCGGTTTTTATTAAATTTAACCTGTTTATATGTGCTTATTCCTAATAAGTCATTACTAAACGAACTTTTTTTCGTTTTGTATTTGAATTTGCAAATTTATCGCCACTAAGAGTGAAATTTTCTTCTTATTTTTTGAGACACTCGTTACTCGTTACTTTGAAATTTTTTTTTCTCGTTTTCTGTCAATTTTGGCAAGAACGTGTTGAGACGTTGTGCAATTCCGATCGACCTATACCAATTGCAATTGCGTAATTGACTGAACCTATTGTGATTAAAATTTTGACACTTACAACAAGTTAAAGACCAGTTTAAACTGGTGTTGTCTGAAAGTGTGTTTAAATTATATGTAACTGCGACAAGAAATATGCTTGGTTGACTGCTAGCAACTATTTACATCTGTTATTTGTGTATTTTGTCGTGAAAGTGTGAACAGGACGTTAAATAGGAAACATTAAGAAAGTGCATTAATAAACACGAAGCCAAATAATTGTTATCGAACATGTCGCGACGTCAATCAGTTTGATTATCTCGTAAAGGATGTAGGGATGGAGGGAAACTGGGTAAAAGCTGAGTCCTCAGGAGCCGCGTCCGTGAACGGGCTCTATTCCGCTTAGCTTTCATCCTCATTCATGCATAATTTCAGCTGCAACCATTCAAATACTTGACCTTCCAACTATTTACTTGTGCTTGATGAATCGGCATACTTTTTAAGACTGCAGCTCCACCCAGTTCACCACACTATTCACGAAAACGACTGCTGAACTTTAAACAAAACACCTCTTTCACTTAACTAAACTATACCCTTACTGTTCATGGTCAATTGAAGGCAAACAAAGGAAAACGGACTGCACAACTTCGGAGGGCAACTTATTATCAATTGGTAGGTCAGGTCATGGTCATGGCGCCACAATCCGCAAGACTGTACTCAAGATAAGAAGCCTTTCATTGGGAATACATTACACGGAAAACCGAAAAGGGAAATATTCTCGTGAACGTTGTTTTGTCGATAGTCGCCCGCCTTCGCTCAATCAACAATTGGAAAGCCCAAAGTGTTTTCCCAGGTTGTTCAATTAAATCAAACACCCTCGCCCCAACAAAGGAAAGAGTTTTCCAGTGTTTTCCTATGTGGGGAAATAAAATTGTCTTCACGTTTGAATGAAAACACGCACTAGGGAGAAACCCTCTTTTTTAATGGGTACTATTTGTTTTGTTTTCTGTTTTAAGGACATCGCATGACATGGCAGGCCTACCATCGCTTAGCTGATATCCACGGTTTCGTTGATTACTTGGCGAAAACATATCCCGATCTGTGCACGGTTGAGACAATTGGCTATTCGGTGCAGAGACGCCCGCTGAAAATCCTTAAGTAAGCATATGGATATCCTGACAGACATTGTGGAGCTAACGTCATCGATTTGTTGTCTTTTAGGATTTCGAACGGTAAGGCGGGCAATCCAGGAATTTGGATTGATGGAGGTATGCATGCCAGGGAGTGGATAAGCCCGGCAGCGGTGACATATATTGTGAATAACATCGTTGAGGGATGGGATGATCTGCCCGCTTACATGAGGAATATCGATTGGTAAATTCGTTTTCCATCAAATCAGGCGGGGAATTTGATTTTTTATTTGATTTCCTTTCAGGTACATTCATATGGTGGCGAATCCTGACGGCTATGAGTACTCGCACACCATTGACAGACTGTGGCGCAAGAATCTCCGCTCTCACGGCAGACAGTGTCCCGGAGTCGATTTGAACCGTAACTTTGGATATGCCTGGGGTGGCAAAGGCACATCTGCCAGTCCATGTGCTCAAATTTATCGAGGAGGTACTGCCTTCTCGGAACCAGAAACCATGGCCATTGCCAGTTTCATAACCAAGCAGCCAAGGGGAACTTTTAAGGCGTATTTGACGTTCCACAGCTATGGACAGTATATTTTGTATCCATGGGGCCACGATACGATTTTGACCTCGGACTCGAGCGATCTGGACCGCGTTGCTCGTGAGGCTGCCACAGTGAGTGCTTCTGAAGAGCTCCTGTATTCATATCTCTGACTGCTTCATTTTTCTTTTGTAGAAAATTGCCCGCTCTAGCAGCACCAGGTACACTGTTGGCACATCTGCCAAGACCCTTTATCCAGCAGCTGGTGGGTCTGACGATTGGGCTAAGGGTGTTGCTGGCATTAAGTACTCCTTTACCATTGAAATGGGAGACACCGGCCGATATGGATTCATTTTGCCAGCCAATTTCATTGAGAAGAACGGAAAGGACGGCTATGTATTTGTGGAGACAGTAGCCAGGGCTGTATCGCAAGTTTGAGATATCTAAACGTGTAATTGAAAAAAAGTTAATTTATTGAAGGTTTATAATTTATTGAAATCTATTTGTATCACTTTATTTTTTTTTTTTTTTTACTGAAAATGAAATACTCTTAGGCTAGTGACGGCAGGCTTGTGATGATGTAAAACTGTCTTGAATAATTTAAATATACACATATTATATGGACATAGTTTGGTTTTGGTTTATTTTCTTATTTTACTCATGGCCATCAAGAGCGTTTGTAGCAGCCGACCTCTCGCAGTAATTTCTAAGACTAGAATTCACTCAGAGGTAAAAACTCTACCATTAGATATAGCGACCTGGCTTATACAAAACATTTTGGAAAACCAATTACACACAGCATTGCATCTCTGTACAATCCTCCCAACAAAAGAATCAAGTGAATACCTATTCGCCTTCGCCTGTTTATAAATATATAGGATCATAGAACCTAGCAAGATAGCTCTTAAGCGTTAAGCGTCGCTGATCGGCAAACTAATTAAGTAACAAATTGAGATTAAGAACGAAAATATCTTCAGTACATAAACATTTCATAAAATGCTTATCGACAAAGAATTATAATTGGTTGGGTCCATTGACCGAAAATGTCTTTATTTTGACATCTCTACGGACAATGACGAATTTTCACAAGGTTATGAAAGAAAATTCCCGATGCGCTTGGACCATGTCCTCAATCTTACCCCTATCAAGGTACGTAATCTGAGAAATTCCATTTGAGATATCCATTCCGATACTATTTTCGGAAAAAAATCTCCAATGACGCGTTGTACCGCGTTTTGTCACTTACTTTTGACAGCTACACGCGCACATTTTTCCCAAAGCTCTCCGACAACCACATGCTGCGGAAAATCTTAAACTCAAATGAACGCGTTGATATGCTTCATTTATCATTGCTTCATTATTCAGAAACGGATACTTCGAACGCAATCTAAGTTCCGAATAGATTTGAATTTCGGTTCGTATTTTCTTCCGAACAGATACCTCGATAGGGTAGGGGTGACTATTTGTACTTTGTTGTCTAATAATGACATCTTCTGTAAGGTTAGGTACGTTCCATAGACGCCCGAATAAAATATCGTTCCCATATAACCTCAAATACAAATTCCAACTGGAAAGGTTAAAACTGAGCGAATTAGTGCGATCACGAAAGTCACACTCCCCGAATACTTGCTTGGCCATGTTCTGCTTGTTATACATATAAACGAACTAAGGGTTAATAACCTTTTTGATGAACTTCAAAGTACAATAACAGCAATTGTACGTTTTTTGTGAGCTACAACTATTTTACTCCGTACCAGCGTTACCGATGGCCAAAATGATAAAGTCGCCAAAAAAGTGTCCGAGAGTTTGAAAAGAAGCCTGGTAATACACAAAAATAGCGAAGTAAACTACAGATCATAAATAAAAAAATACCCAAATGCATAATCAATGATTGCAATGGAATAACGAGGGAACAGAATACTGTGCATTCGAAAGCAGCCAAGCCATAACTACTTATTGATACAGAGAATATTTCCATAAAACTGCATTTACATTATCACGCACGCGCATTTTTGCACGCAGCCAATGCTAATAAAGGCGTAAGAGTGACAAATCAAAAGCCTAGAGTGTCGTGGATGCCCTACCCATAATTATTGATACGTAAAACGAATAAAAAAAAAAACACAGGTTCCGGCGATCAACACTTCTGCGATCACTTGAAAACATTTCTATTTCTAATTTATAACACGTGAAATGAGAGTGGTAATTAGTTTCAGTAAATTAAACCAACAATTCATCAATAAATAAATAATTCTCCGTTCATCACTTCCGGAAACCATTTTGTTTTATAGGAAAACGATATTTTGTAAGCCCTCGCTATAAAAATATCAGCATGCAGAGATTTCCCGTAATTCCCACCACGTACAAAAGATGGCGGATCTTTTGTACGTGTTAAGTGTCGAAGAAAATTCGTTTATTTTCTACGAAATGTTAAATTTAAGTGGGTAGACTTTGAATTTGAAATTAGACCCCTAGAGCTAACGAAAAAAAAAATAGCTGGGGCAACAAGTTCGTAGGGACCCTAGGCTTAGCTTCTCACAAAAATTCGTTTTGTGTGAGTTTTTTTAATTTTTGCGACGAATGGAAGGGATCTACAATTTCATCCCGAGTCCAACAAACGGCTCTTTCATGACAGTTGTACTCTCGGATGTTTGTCAGACGTTCGAGAGGTGGCGCAGTGGGGACGTTCAAGTAACTAGTTTAGTAAGTCTGACAGGTCTCTCACTAGATGAAACTCGGCTCTGATTGGGGGAAATCGGTCGTGAGAGCAT
Organism: Cheilosia variabilis; assembly: GCA_951230905.1. NCBI lineage: Eukaryota > Metazoa > Arthropoda > Insecta > Diptera > Syrphidae > Cheilosia > Cheilosia variabilis. Next base: position 46,765,492 of record OX579677.1, read on the forward strand.
ATGTTTCAGTTGACGTTTATGGATGGGTAGCCGACGAATCTAGTCGAGAAATTCGTGACTGAGTAGTAAGTTGACAGTTCTCATATGTGGCTGACGTAGAAAAAGTGACGTTCCCGACCAATCTAGTTTTTGCGTTCAGGTTACATCTTATCCAGACCAATCTAGTCGACTTAATAGTTGAACATATTTTTTGAAATTCTATAGATCTGGCAATATTGACAAGTTTATGGCAAATAAAAATAAATAATTTTATCAAACATTTTAAATCAGTTCTTCCTTCAACGTTCGTCGGTGATATTCGTATCTATATTCGAAATCAAATAGTACTCCAACAGTCAGAATCATAAGTATTGACAGACATTACTGAGAGAACTGGAAGAGGATTTTATCTTAAAACTTGTGGAGTATAGGTCCCTCAAATCCTCAAAATAACATCAAGATTATACGATCTATCGACTCAATTCCTTAAAAGCCTATCAAAGCTGTTTCAATTCAATTATAATGTGTCCACATCAAAAGCCGACAATAAAACAACAAATTTATTCGCCTTGTTTGCATATCTAATTCGCCAAATAAATTAGCCCCAAATCCCAATTACGGAACAAAATTTGTCTTCGACAGCTACTGAAAGCATCTTGTTTAAAACCCTGAAGAACTGCCAAATGCAAATCACCCCAAGCATAAAAATAAAATTTAAAATACTCATCCATAGAAAGTAAACAAATTAAGCCATATTAAATTTCTCTATAAGCCAAACGGAAAACAAATAAAGGGTGCTCGCAAATTTCGCCGAAAATCAACGAGGAGAAAACAACAATATAAATTATGAGCTTGTAATAAAAAAAAAATAATGGTTCCGTAAAGAATTCCCACCATATCATCATCGTCCGCATCGGGTTCATTAACGAATAGAGAAACCTTGAGAAAAGAAGGCAAACTCCGCTGCGAACTGGTGACATTTGCATTAGCAACCACTTCAAATCTAGTTCGGAGCTCAAATTGTCAACTTCGCGTGTGTCTGAAAAAGTATGGGTCTGTCAATAGGTCGGGCATTAATTGTTGTGATCGCTTTAAGTTGCCTTCACAGGACTACCGGTCAGTTTTTCAATTTATCATCTCTTTATGGCAAGGGTGACGTCTCACCGACACAATATATACTGTCAAGATTGCCGTTCATTTCGAATCTAAAGGAATTACAGAATTTACTTCGAGTTTTCGGCAACAATGGTACTGTTCGTGAAAAGCCGAACTTTCGCAGCGAAACCGATGACAATTCATTGCACTTTCATGGTTCACAAGTTTGGACTGTCAAAATAAATGGCACAACAACTGAGGAGGTTGAAAAGCTTATCACGGCGACGGGTGAGTGGAATGTTTTCTTTTTTTTTCAAATGATGACAGACAAATATGTGTGAAATTTGTCAAAGACGAACATCCCTGGGATTTCGTTCGAATTTGAGTTCGTGTGGGTTTTAAATGTTTGGTGTGCTGAGTCCGTTTATAATATTTTTCATCATGCATCTGAATTTATTTCTTTAAAATTCGACGCCGACAATAAAGAGACAAATAATATCAGAGTTCCTTACATTGAAAACGAAATCCAAGCAGAGGGCCCGGTCCCACGATTCGGCATCTCCTTCAAAAATAAAAGCAAACAGCCTTATTTATAAACGTATTATAAAGAGTGTACAAAGTTAAGCACCCTTTAAAATGCCTCTAAACGCATAAACCTTATTTATACAAATTGTTCGACCTTGTATAGAGCTTGTATAAGTTAAACGCGCTTGGGCGTTGTTTAGAGCTTGTATAGAGGTGGAATAGTATCGAAATGTCATTTTGACTTAAAAAATCTGTCACATTTTATTTTAAATGAAATCAAAAATACATTGGATAGATTGTATCGACATTTTTATTTTCAATTTGTGTGTCCTCAATAAGAAATATGTACAGAAATGAGATATTTCAAGTTGTTTTAAGACTACGGTTTCTTAGGAGTCCCAAATCATTCTTTTTCTTTTTATAACTTTTAAATTTTTTAATTCCATTTTCTATTTGTATTTGAATTTTGCACTTCTCACAAGCTGCTTAGTTTTTTATATCTTTTTGGACAGATAAATGTAATAGATTTCTCCTTTTCAGTACCTTTTTTGACGCAAGCCCTGTATTATAGTATGCATGGAAAAATGTTTTATAAATACGATTTTTTGGAAGGGTGTATAAAGGCTGTATAAATACTTATACACTGCAAAACTATACAGGTTTTTAGGTGCGTTTAACGAATTTTAATAAATAAGGCTAAAAGTGTTTACCGGTACTGTAAACGTCAGTTCGGTAATAGATTCTTAGCAGATGCTATTAGATTTCAAAAATGTAAACGAAAGATCATTCGTTTTTTAGATTATTTTTCGGCCACATTAGCTTACAATGAATTCCAGTTATATTAAGAAGAATCTACGGTCTGCATCTTAATTTGTACGAAAATCATCATACACCATACACCATACTTCATAACTGACATCTAAAAGACATTTAGAAAGTTCTTTACCTCTGATTGTGATTAGTGAGCTTTATCTTCTGTTCTTCAAATGAGAACATTTGCATTTTTAATTATTGTTAGCAAATCTCTTTGTCTTTTGTATTGTGTTCAATGGTTTTAGAGTCTTACAAATTCTCGGTCAAAATTCTCCTTCGGCCATTGCAGTAGTACCTATGTACGGAAGCGATCCTAAAATAATTACAACAAAATTTAAATTATACGGTTATGCTAATCTAAATCACCTGCAGGCATCATCTTTGTTTTCTTGGAATAAAGAATATATATTGTTAAAGTTAATCACCGAAAGAAATAAAATTTACAACGCACCGTCGAACTTTATTCAATGGAAAAAAATCAGGTAAATTGATTTGACTTTTACCTATTGTCAATGGTGAAAGAATATTATAGAGTGATAAGAATTTTCCAGCAGCTTGTAAGGTTTCTAGTTCAAAAGGTAAAGGAGAACATCAGCTATCATTGCTGAATAGGCGCAGCTGGTAGACGTCGACTATTGCCGGCATAGCGAAGAAGCAAAGTTCTGCGGGGTTCACTTCCGCAGTGGAGAAAAACATTAATGTCTTCTCAAAACGAATACACTCAGAAAATGTACCCTCCGATTTTAACCTTTAAGCAATAACCGGAAAGAGCTGCGATGACAATTTAGAGCTGTAGTTCAAAATAGATTTAATTTAAACCGAAAGCGTTTATAAATAGTACATTGTTCTGTCCAAAGCAAACTACACTCGAAAAAAAAACAGCAAACAAAATATGATGAGCAAAAAATCTGCTCTACTATATTTCTCTATAAAGCATTAGATTCCCATTGAGTATATTATTAAAGCATATGCCAAAGCAGTATTCCAAAATTCTTGAGTCGTACACTTAAAAGAGATTCTTAAGAATTGAGTGAGAAAATGAGTACTCAAAATTGAAAGAAATTAGAACTAGTGTACCGCAAGGCACTGTTCTGGGTCCAGTACTATTTCTAGTATAGTTACTAGTAGAAGTAGTATACTACACACAGGGCCAGTGTTGCCAGAATTTCAAAACGGAAAACGCTAGACTGCAAAAAAAAAGTTATGTATGAATCAAAACAAAATGTGTTTTCATCAGCCTTATTTTGTCTTTTTTACTACACATTCATCTAAATTTATTTTTCCTGCGCCTATGTGTATAATATAAAATAAAACTATCTCTCTAGTTTTCCGTGCCTCAAAATAGCGCAGAAAATAATAACAGATAAGAAACACGTTTTTGAAACAACGTATCTTATTTTTATTGAACATTAAATCAGTCCTCAGAAAAAAAAAAAACAAAACAAAAAAAAATATCAAAAGTACCTATTTTTGAAATATTTACGATATCTAAAAATAAAAATTACACTTTCAATTCGAGGAATCTAACTAGAGTGGTTGTATTTTTTGACGAATGAGGTCCATCATAGATAAGACAGAAATCCTTCGCACTCACACCTCACCCGCTCACATTTCACATTCCATCTGATGCGTGGGAAAGTGGTAAGAAACATCTAAAGTTTCGATATATCAGCCCAAGGTACACGAATGACCAAAATTCCAGTAAAAATGAGCAAAAGTGGAAAAAAATACAAAATTATAGCATTTTTCTGCTTTCTGGTCTTGGAGCATTTTCCACTAAAAATGTCAGAATGGCATCACTGCAGCAGGGTAGTTTAAAATAATTTGCCTTGAACGAGCAAATTAAAAATCAAAGTAAAAAAAGTACGATCAAAAATCTACCACCCATACATATACGGTGGACCTATGGGGAAATACTCATAACTTCTATCAAATCAAAATAAACTATAATTCTTTAAGCAAGTTATATAATTGCTGAAATGGTAAATGAACACAAATCAAACGTCAAATTGATTGTCGCTTGAAAAAGTGTTGCCATTTAAAAAACTACAAAAAAAAAGCACTCCTAAAAAGAGACAAAACAATTCGCGAATTGATAATAAATAAGGCTCCAGCCAATAGAAGCTCTAGAGTCGACAAGGAACACCAAGTTTTCCTTTCAAATGCCAATCTGAACGCCAGAGCCCTTGATCTGAATAACTGATGAAAGCGTATGTCTTGAATTGCAAATAATGAAGGGGTGCACTATTCGTGTTATAGAAAACAGCCTCATAAATAATATTTGAAGTACTGTGAAAAGTTTGTGCCGCTTGAATGACTATACACTAAAAATAATAAAGCGAACACTTTCAGCAAAACTTTATCCCAAGTTCTTAAAGCTCGTGTTCGGATCACACGAATCGAACTTACATACCGAAAACAAAGTTAACGACACCTTTATTATACTCGTTCCGGAGTGCTTCCCACCGTTTATATGGTCAACAATTTGGCTTGTATTGATTTGTAATACTGTCTTAATACGTCGTTTACAAATCTTCCGTAAATTTAGTGACATTTACGACCATCGCAAAAGTGATAATCTTGAAAATAAAATTAACTGCTGCTCGCTATTTATACATTTTATACTCATTCGTGTTTACCGCATTTATTTCAGTGAAACACAAGGATGTCCAAGTTGGTATAATTTGGAATTAAAAAGTAGCATAAACTGTGCACTAACTAAAACAAACAGTTGTCGCGACATATTCGTATAGGTTACGTACCCTAGGCCGTTTGAGTGACTTTTATTTTGTTGGGACCTGCATTTCTATTCTGAGGCCGAGACGCTTTACCAGGACATATATACTCTCGGATAAGACGTCCTGGCGCAGTGGAAAAAAACACAATATGTAATTTGTGTGTTCCCCGGGGATTGAACATCAGACCCTCGGTCAATAGGCCAGCACGCTAACACCCGAGGCCGCAACTAAAAATCAAATTTTGATTGGAACTAAAAAATCCGCCCTATAATTGAAAACGGTCCCCATTTGTAACTATATTTAAAATTATGAAGTGACGTTCCCAATCACTAATGTTCCCCCATTGATCACTATATCAAAAGAAAATCTCTTTGAAGACTTAGAACGGCACAAAAGGTAAAATTGGTTTAACAAACTGAATTTAGTATCACTTGAGCATTTCCTTTGAGTAGATTAATCGGTCCGTGTCGGTGGAGAAATGTTTGCAACTGCTTTATATCCGCAACTAGGACTGGCATTTAATTTTTTTGTTAATGTCGATTGTTTTATTCTACCTTCGTACATTATTCTCACGGGATTGGATGTGAGTTTGCTTCGCATGTATTTATCACACGACCAACAGGGAAGACCAGTGCACCCTAGTGCATACGCGAGGAGCACTTCAACGCCACGATATAGGGGCTATCAGTTGTGGAAAGTGCATGAGACCGACTTGGAAAAAACAACACACTTCTTAACTAAATATGGTTAGCAAGGTTTTATTTTATGTTTTGTTTAGAAACTGTCAGAGAGAGAGAGAGTGTGTGCGAGAAAGTTAACATAGTCACAACGAGGTGAGACACATAAGTCAGAGTGTTGTATTTCTACTTAACGATGAACGGGAGATGTTTTAATCGCCGCTGGCGGCGTATTATTTATTAAATTTGCATTCGCATTAAACAGTAAAAATAATAATGACATGGAACTGTACTCGCCGGTTTCTTATTGACGTCTTTCATCAGTTGATTTATCATATCAGTTCCTTTCGGTGGTTTTTGAAAGCAAGCAAATTCAAATCTGCAAATAACTCAACAGAAATGGGAATTTCGCTCATCTCAAATTTGTTTGCTTTTAATTCTCGCAACTTTGCTGATATTTTTTCTATTTACTGAAAAAAAAGCCCGCATTCAGTTTTTTAGCAATGAAACACACGCATGCAATGTTTGTTTACATTTCGGTATTTTCTTAGATTAGACTGTATGCCAATTATGAATATATTTGAGCAGATTCCCGTCAAATTGGGAACATTTGTCGACATCTTTTTGTTCTATTTAAGAAAGTCGAATGCGAAACGTCAAATATACTGTGACATTTGTCATATTTTACAGGCGCTGAACTGTGGAACATAAACCAGGACGGCATAGATGTCTTTATTACCAACACAAAATCTAAAGCAGCTAAGAACTACATAGACAGCACAAACTTCACATTCAACGTTATGATCAGTGATGTGGAAGCCGCCATCGAAGAAACATATCGCGTTGTTAATAACACAAAACTGACAAACTCGCCATGGCTGGAAAGGGAAGGTGCGTTTTACAAAACACTCTTCAACATGTTCACCGCGTTCACCACCATGAAATAATAAACCCATCATTGCATTTGAACTTTGAAGGAATCTTTTGAGAGTGTTCATATTTTTTCTTTAATTTAGGTACTCTCATGGATTGGAATCGCTACCATGACTTGGGTGACATAACAGACTTTCTGAATTACTGCCTGGAAACCTACCCAGACATTGTCGAGATAATCACCATTGGTCGGACGTACAACAAACGCAACATCGAAGTCTTGCGGTGAGCATTGCTTGTAGCTGAAAGGCAAAACCGTTCCTACTAAACACCACCTTCCAATTGCAGCATCTCGAATGGCAGTCGAAAAAATCGTGCTGTCTTCGTAAGCTCTGGGTTGCAGGGCCGCGATTGGATAAGTCCTGCCGCAGTCACATTTGCAATATCGAAACTGCTCTGGCTGTGGGATCATAGTTCGAATTTTCAAAGCATCGACTGGTACTTTTTGCCGGTGGCAAATCCTGATGGGTTTCAGTACTCCTGGCTGACCGATCGATTGTGGACAAAGAATCGACGTAATTTTGGCAAATGCTACGGGACAAACATTGATCGGAATTTCGGCTACAATTGGGGTGGTGACGGGGGCTCCGACAACGAGTGCAAAAACTTTTACCGCGGACCTAAACCATTTTCGGAACAAGAAACAAAAGCAATTAAACAATTCCTTAGAAATATCAGTCCGAAGTTGGACGCGTTCATAACAATTGGAGCATACGGACAGGTGATTACCTATCCGTGGGGTGATGCGGATTACGTTACGAAGAATCGGAACGATTTGCACAAGGTTGCGAAGAGGGTTCGGTTGGTAAGACACCTGATGCGTAGATGGGTTATACTGCTCAGTGATTTTGCTTCATTTTTATTTGTAGAATGTCCGAAAGTTGAACGCAGCCGAGTACATGATTGGTTCGAGCTATCGATTGAAACTGGCACAATCTGGCAACATTGCTGATTGGGTGCAGCATGATGTCAGTCCCAAGTACGTCTACAGTGTGTGCCTGAAGGATCAGGGCCGTTATGGCTATCTACTGCCACCGGACTACATTGTCGAATCAGGCGAGGAGGCGTACGAAATTATTAAAACCATTTCGTCGGGTGTGGCGAAGGAAGAACGGATTTTAGGTAGGCACGCAAATTACATATAGACAATGAATAAAGTGCGGGGAGTTCTTATTTATTGAAGTGGGAATGTCGTTTGAATTTATTTAAGCCTATACTGTGTAGCTACCGGCGAAGAACAAAATTGCTCGAACATTGTCACATTATAATGAGAAAATAAAATCGAACTATACCTATTACTCGGCCAGACAAATACACAGCAAACTGGGAAAACGTTATTTTTATGTCACCCCATTGAATAGGTATGAAAGTGAAGCAAGCCAAAGGCAAAACAAGCACTAATATTCGCGTTTGACGCACAACCATTATGTAAATTATGTAATTATCTTTGCGCAAGAGATTCGGAGTGCAAAAACAGAATAAACATAGAAAGTGAGAGGAGAGAAACCAAATGTAAATTTTTAACGAAAATGGGCTTCGAATTTCGAACATTAACAACATTTTATTGACGATGACAGTTGTTGCGAATTTATTGAAACCCAATCTGAGCAGTTGTATCTAATGTTGAAACAGATCAATAATTAGGGCATGTGTCTGTAACAATACTGACACACTGGCACGAGGTGAATAGACTGTCTAAAAACATAAGCTAGACAATTATCCAGATGTCTAATTTCTTGGCATACATAGGAGGTCTGTTTCTTTACTTTTAAATCTTACGAATTTTTACTCAATGCTGTTCCTTAACTCGAAAAATTCGTAAAAGAGAGCGGCATCGAGAGAGCAAGATATTACCCCTTCACTGAGAATCTTACGAATTTTTACTCAACAAATTTCTTGGTGTTGGAATTGAAAAAGCTGTCACCTGTCAGTCACCTTAAAATTAACAGCTGATTTGAAATTTGCTGTCCTATTTGACATATGAGTGCATTTGTTTTGATTTCTTGCGTATTAAAATAAAAAAGTAAAGGAACAGACCTAGGGATAGTTAGATTGCTATTTAACGGAACGCAGCCATTGCACCTTACGACTACGTATGTTTGCTGTTTGTATAAAAGATCGTGTGCATCATTCTCGCCGCACTGTCGTAAACTTCATGTTAAGTAAATTCAAAGTCTTTGTTTTTTGTCTAATGTATTAAACAAGTCGATTTACAACGTATATATTTCTATAATGACATTTAAAGCATTTTAAGTGACAACTTCAACAACAGCTAAATATTCTTCCCAATTATGAGCCCAAACTCAAGGTGAGTTGCAAAACACTGTTTTTAATATGCACTCGTAGTTAAGTAGCATTTAAAAAAAATATTCCTCTAAATGGTTCTTTGATATTCTGAAAAGCTTTTCTATTTAGATTCACAAAGTTACCCATAGCTTTTCTTCGTAGTTAGGGTAATTTTTATAGCTCTCATTTTACATAGGATTTTGTTTTTATTCGACGACTTCCTGCCTCCCATCTTCTATTTTTTATTCTGCATCAAAGTAGAACCGAGACAAAATAAAATAAACTTTCTCTTTCACATTATTTTTAAGAACAGTTCGCAATAACCAACAAACGACCGACATAAACCGACTATCAGAGAAGCAGACCGTACGCTGGCAAGACTCTGGGAACTAGGTAACCTATAGCCATGTCACTATCACCATTCTGTAGAAAGTCAAAATTGTATTCCAAAACCGACAAATGAAATGGGAAATATCTTGTCTTTCCATTGTAATGGCGGATAGCCATCTTAAAGCTTGCAACTGGGTGAATCGGATTGGATACCAATTGATTGTGAGTATTTTTTTTTAGAACAGTCAAATCCGTTCAAGTGTTTGGCCGCTGTGTCTACAGTTCAAAACAATTATAGTCGTTATCGGGAACGGTAATGGCCAATAGATCATTTCGACGATGACGGCGTACTCGGGCATTAAGAATTGTTAAGTTAAGTGAATGTATGTCAAGAGGAGGTTCAGGGGCGGACGGCGGTTGGTTATCAATTGGGCGCCGGCGATAAGATCGGACTGCAAATATTTAAATGCACTGTATGAATCAGACATTTTAAAACCAACGTGCATTTGTTTATTCAAGAAAATCAAAGAATAAACACTAAACAAATTGTACGATACTAAAAATCATATTTAGGCTAGAATATCGAACTCACAATGGCGAAATTTTCCATATAATATAATAATACCCATTCATATTTAGTGTATATTTAAGGTTAAAAAGGGGTATTAGTAAGGCCCGTTGTCGTTTTAAAGCTGAACACATTTTTTATGCGAACTTGGATAGACGGAGCTTCGTTTTCTGAGCTGCGATAGAAAAATAGAAGCAGTCGAACGATTAACAAATTTGTTTCCTGAAAATTTAGCTGCGCCTTACTATATAATAAATTGGTAATTATACCTTATTTGAGATGGACTTTATTTATCCTTCTTAACCGCTACCTTCCAACTTAAGGTTTTTTTTTAAGGTGCTTCTCAATTAGCCGTTTGGAATCGTCATAAAATTGTAGATATCTTTCATTCGTCCCGAAAAGGAAAAACTCACACAAAACGAATGGTTGTGAGAAGCTAGGCCTAGAGTCAATACGGACCTGGTGCGCCAACTATTTATTTATTTTTTTAACCGTAACCTTCTGTCGGCTTTTTTGACCCTTGATATTTAGAACTACATATGTACATTTAAATTTGTAAATTCCCATTTAATTTTAATAATAAAGACGAAAAAGAATAGAGGAAGTATATTATAATGTGTACATTAGGTTATTTAAAACCATGATCAAGATGAGTGAAAACTTGAACAAGCGGTTATTAGGATGCCAACGACGCCTTAAGAGCATGATTATGACCTTATTACATGTGTAGCAGATCTACTACAATCGCGTGCCATTTGCCGACATTTTTATTTCGTTATTTTGCAACTTTTCCAGTAACTATTTATATGCTAAAGTTGTCTGATCGTGATCGTAAAAAGAAATGTTTTGCTGAATACAACCATCATAAAATGCGTAAGTACTATTTAAGGTTTATAAAAATTGAATCCTTCTTATTTAACAACATACTTAATTTCAAAAGAAATTGGCGATAACCATCCTTGCTTTTCAGCTCTTGGCATGATCACAAAAAGTAAACTTGCGCCCAATTAAAGACGCGCCTCATTGAACATTCAACCGCAGAGCACCCCTGCTTGCAACCGACAATAAAACAAGAACCTCTCTAAAAAAAAAAGTTGTATTGAAATGAAAAGAAAAAGAAAACAAACCAAACAGTAACAGAAGTAGGTTTGTTCCCACTCTTTTCTAAACCGTCAGCACACACTTCCTTTCGAAAAGACTTTCTCATTTTGATGCTACGAGAAAAAGAAAGAAAATAAACGAAAACCGCCTAAACAAAAACAGAAAGTACAGAAACGTTCTTAATCTTTTGTTAATCAAAACTTCACGTCAAAGCTTCACGTTCAGACAGAGCGCCAGTGTAGCCGTCATCATCGTCATCGCCGATGCAGACGTGCCTTGGATATATAAAAATTACAGCAAACCATTTCCGACGCTTAGTCTCGTGTTTGTCATGGCGTCGTTGTAGACTCTGGAACAGAAAATTTTTACACAAAAAAAAGAAAAGCAAATCGTAAAGAGACGCGCGAGTAGTTGTTTTCAATTTGTCGTTAGTGTCGGTTATACGTTTGGTCCCCTATCGGTTAGTGAGTGATATAGAACAAAACAAAATGACTGCATTCAGTGCATTTGCATTTGTGACAGTGGTTGTCTCTTTAGCATTTTACACAAATCTAGCGGTAGCTTTGAGTTTTAAAAATACAATCGTCCCCATACCGGCATTTCAAAAGGAACATGTCACAACAGGAAATAAAATCCTCTACGAGCATACAGGTAATGCAACATCGGCCACCTTGGCCAGCAGCCAATTTATGGAAGTCAATGAGATACCGGTGCGTTACGATGAGGCCCAATTGTGGCGGATATACAACCTCTCTCAATTAAACAGTGCACCACAAGTTGTGACCGATACGTTAGAGAGAGATTTTGGTAATTGGGGCGCGAAAATGATTTGTTACCTTTCGCGTCTGACCGAGCAATGTGTGTGTATATTTTTGCAGGTGGCAATGTGTGGAAGGAGAACTCAAAGTTTCTTGATATATCCATTGAAAAGGAGCACATCACGAGCGCTAGGAATTATTTGCGTGCATTAAACATCAGCTCAGAGATACTCAATGAGAATATTCAAAATCTGCTGGATCAGGAGGGCTCGACGAGAGACGACTTTAGCTCACCGCGTGCAAGTAAGGAACTGTTTCCTTTCTTTCAAATGGGAAAAATGTAATTTTTAGTTTACGCACCTAGAGAAAGCCAGTGGACCGAGAAGCATGAACTGGGACGAGTATCAAGACCTCGATGTGATATATGAATTTATGAAGGAAGTCCGTTTGGCGAATCCTACGCTGTGCCGGCTGTACACGATCGGAAAGACCGCTGAAGGACGCGAGTTGAAGGTTATGCGGTAAGTTATAACTACTTATAAGGAACTGAGTGTTTGCCGAAAGCTGAATCGAATTTTAATTTTTTATTTTGTTCTAAAGCAGACGTACGTTTAACGGTCACATTAATTTCTGTAGTTAAGTTTTAATTTTTTTTTTTGAATAACAAGTGGCCGTGAAGTGATTTAGTTTTAAAGCAACGTATGTGGAATACCTAAAAAGTCGTGGCTTACAAGGGAGGACTTAAAAAAAAAGAAACACATGAGAGCAGAGGACCATCTGTAGACATGGAGTTGACTCAGTTTTACTTATGAATGTGTGTAACCCATTAAAGTCTTTTAAGGGGTAACTGGAAATCCCCTCGATAGCTTGTAAAGCAACTCATTGCTTCAACTGCTGGAATTCACATGCTTAACTCACAGGCTGTTGTGACTGAAACGAGTTTAGTTTTATATGCGCATATCATGCCACTTTTTGTGAAGCCCAAACCGACACATACGATTTTACGTGGAAGCTAAATCGCTTTGAGTCGTAGCAAAAAGAAACGTTCTTAGTTTTAGAATTGGTCACCACACACTCACTGCGAGTAAGGGTTTTTCTACACAAATACAAATTCAAGGAAAAACATTAGAAAGCTCTTTTGGGGAAAAACATTGGTGTACCCTTCGCTCTAGCTGTCGAAGACATCTTACACAAATGCGCAGTTCTTTGGCAACATCACTGCATAGCTCGCAGAGTTCATTGTTTAATTTCCTCCTCAAAAACCCGTGAATGTAAACGGGAAAATAATAATGCTCTCAATTTGGCACTCAAAACGGCAACGGTTACGTCCTCCGCCTGTGCTATAGTGCACGACGAAATGTTGACGCTTCTATTCAGCTACGTTCTTAGACATAGTATTTCCCATAAGACAAAATACCTGAACCTCATTCCAGCAAAGGCTATCCAACTTCTCATGTTTTTTGTGGAAGCCGCCAAAGCAATTTTAAGTTTACCGATTTTTCTTTCTTCTCAAATCAACTAAGCTCTGTCAGTTCCTTTCATTTTTTCAATTAAATTATTTGGAAAGTTTTGGATTTTGCAAGCACCAAAAGCCAACACAAGCTGACGAAAGTTAGTATAATCCTACCAGCAGAAGGTAGTGGAAGTGTATAAGATTTTGATACTATAATCAAACCTTTTTTGACGTTTTCGTACTTTGAGTTGCAAGAGGTTTTATTTTTGTAGACGTAAACAACAAGTTTTATAAAATCAATATTTAGACATAAATCCTTTGTGTTAAGGACAACGTGTAATATCGACTGTGTTCAATAAAAATGTTGACCATGTTCATAATCACCAAAAGTTGAAGTTATCTTGTTTTCGCAGCGGAAGCGGTACGAAGTCCTATTAGACGTGGGAGAGATTCTTCGCAATATATTTATTTATTGACATAATTATGTAATTTGTATTGCTTCTGCATTTTTAAGTGAAATTTGATATTCCATAGTAAGAGCTGAATAATCTTATAGACGATTACATTACCACAGATGAGGATTTGTAAAGGACAAAACGCAGAACCGAATGCTGTCGGCATGTTCTCCCTCTATTTCAGTTTACGTCTTAACAAAGTAATGTCATTCAGTCGTAAACCACTTGCGACCTAAGACTGATTACTGGCAAATTGACTGCATTGTCTTGAACGCAACATGGGTTACCTATGATTTTCCATTCTTGCATTTTCCAAACTTGTATATTCTTTCACCAAAGCCTATCCCAATCCGATTAAAAAGCTAATTTCGCACGTACATGTATACTTAATGCGGTTCATTATTTGGCAATGCCATTGATGTTCTCCAATTTACGAGGTCATTCTCACTATAGCCAAGCATATTGCATTGAAATTAAGCAAAACAATTTATGCCTCTGTTGTAGGCCAATAGTTTTGAATAAATGAAATAGGCATCGTCCTTAATACAGGCAAGTGAATGAAACAGGTCAATAACTAAACGATTAATCGATATATCAAATACTCCAATACTATATGACAGCGCGCTTTTGTACCAAGTTGCGACATTTATCACAATGAGACCAAACTCTCTGAAAGTGAAACTGAGGTTTTTTATTTTCTTATTTCCAGCAAATGTTCGTGTTCGCTTTCATTTAGTGTTCCATTTAATCAAAAATAGAAAAGGTTATCGTAGACTGTTGAGCATTGAGAATAAGTGGTGTGACTTATGAGGTCTACATTAACATATTGTTGTTAAATTAACGTTTAAGGTGTAGTTCAACGCGCCGGCTGATTAACATTTACAGTGGATTTGTGGGTTTCTCTTAAGCTTGACTGCAAATTTGTTTTTCCAGAAGTGATAAATATCAATTTAATATTAAGGGGAAATCGGTGAAAACTTTCATTTAAATATTGAACTTTGTGTCAGGTATACCTGACTAACTGACTATTGTCGTTTATAGGTTGCATTGAAAGCATTCCGGCGAATTTATTGAATATGAAGAGAAACATCGCATATCCTTGTGCCTATGTTACATTTGGATACTTTTTTTTTATAACAAAGATCCCCTTTGCAACTTTCACATCAGTTTAAACATAAGTTGACAAATGAAAGAAAATTTTCTTCTACCGTCACTCTGGGTGTGCGATTTCGCGCGTCGGCACGTGTATATCCGCTAATGTGCTTTAATTTTGAATATCATTTAGGTCGCAATTGTATTTTCTCCCTTATTTGACGATCTCGTAAATAGAACCCAACATCATCCGCGAAAATGCGTGATAAAAATCGGTTTTACTACACCCTATGTATATCTGCGATAAACTTATGGTGGGGATTGGAAATTAGTTTAGCAGGGCCCATTTTATTTTCAAACAAGTTAAATGGCGTCCATCACTCGTCTAGCTCCAGCACTGGGCAAAGAGAAACAAACCAGCAATGTCAGGATTAATGTCTAGTGTATCAACATTTTGATAGTTCATTTTGGTGTGGGCGGTTCTCGGTATTGAACTTTTGACAATACCTCATCTTTCTCAACTAAAAGTATGGAAATGGTGATTGTCCCGTTTTCTTTTCATCCCAAGTGGATTTCCCTGTAGGTACTTTTCGGAGCTGTGACATTTGTCCTTGTATTGATTTCTGAAAATGTACTTCTCTCGTTTTTTAGTTGTCCCTCAAAAGAGAAAAAAAAAATAATCTGATTAGGTAAATATCACGGACTGCTTCTTAATTAAACAATAAAAATAGACTATCGTTTCCTTGCAGACTGTAAATGTGTGGCATTTCCCTTGATACTGTTTGCTCTTTGAATGCTGTGCAAACAGTCAAAAGATAAACATTAACGTTTTGCGAAACATGCGTCAGCACAAATAAAAAAATACACACCATATAACTAGCGCTGCGTGTGGTAGTGCCACCACCATGATGTCGACACGTCATGTTGATTAAACTAATTAAATGAGAGTCCGGTGAAGATGGCAGCAGTATGATTAAATGTTTTAATATGTTTCATCTTAAGAGTTCCCAGTTCCGTATGGACGTTTTAAAAAAAAAAAAATAAGTCACAAGTTGTGTATGCCTTATGAATTACCGTACTGTATGAGACTGGGTTTGAATGCATTTCGTATGGCTCGAGTTAATTGTATGCGAAATAGATTTGGCTTAATTGCTTGCGTGCAGTGGTTTCGTTATATGTGTCAATAAAAAATGAGAATTTATTCCGAACAAATAACTTTGTAGCGGGCATTAGACATCGAGATCTTGTTGGAATCCGGTAGTGTCATATGATTGATGCAAATAGGAGCATTTAGGAAGTGACGAAAGTCGAATATGTTTAGATTCCTCACCTTCCATTGATCTTTAGATGACTAGCGATTCTCCCAACAGATTGGAAAGTGCATTCCAATTTCTGGTTTAGTAAGTTTGACTTGAATGTTTTCAGTTTTTACTGACCAAAATTGCGCACGCGAACAGGTTTTTCAGTTGACGTTTGTGGGTCTAGTCTAAAATTTCTTGAATAAATACTAGGTTCCTTTACTTTTCTAGTAAGAATGGAAAAGACTGTCAAAATGGCAGTGGTAGGGATAGATTCTCTAACAGAGAGAGACACTTACGAGAATTAGGGAACGCTTTTGCAGTTAATCCATGAAAATGACAGATACATAATTAAAAAATTCAAAAAAAGTGCTACGAAAAGTCGTTAAAATATCGTATAAACTCAAAGAATTTGTTAATTTACGAACAAAATTAGTTGATTTATCTACGTAGCGATGAAAGTGATTCGGAATTAATCGAACTACTTCTTCATGAATACCACCCTCTGCAAGAGCTTGAACTGATTGAACTACAAGCATAAGAGAAGAGAAAAAAAGTGACACGGCATTAAAAATTACGCGGAAGAGATTGTCCTTTCTTATTGCTTACAGCCCTCATTTATGTCAAATAGGACAACAAATTTCAAATCAGCTGTTTGTTGTAAGGTGACTGACAGCTTATCCAATTCTTACACCAGGAAATTTGTTAAGTAAAAATTCGTAAGATTCTCAGTGGAGGGGTAATATCTTGCTCTTTCGATGCCGCTCTCTTTTAGGAATTTTTGAAGTTAAGTAACGGCATTAAGTAAAAATTGATAAAAATTCGTGAGATTTCAAAGTAAAGGAACAGAAAAGTAAATGAACATACCTACTCATTTGACATTTCAATTGTGTGCCTGACGTAGTAAGAGCAACGTTAACGCCAAATTTTTTTTTTTTGCGATCGGGACATCTGCCCGACTTTAGATGACTAGATTTTTGAATGCGTCAATTAACTTAATAAATTGTCAAACAATGTAATCGGGTACAAAGAATGTCTACTAGAGTTCTAACAATTTTTGCTAGATGCGACATTTTGAAAAACTGTGCTCAATGTAAACGGTGTCTTAAAATTCGGACAAGATTTGAATTTTGTGACATTTGTGCGTTCAAGTGCTGCCACTTTCATCTGCATGGTTTGATTAACCTTAAAATTTGTTAAATTTACTTTGCAAACAAATTGTTTGCATAGTCGCAAAATAGTTGGTAGATTAATTATTCAGTGAGCTTAAAGAATAATGTAATGTAAATAGAACTTTATCCGGATTTTGTAGATATATTTTTTAATTTGCTTTTTTATAATCAGTCGAATCAAAAAAATGTGTTTCTTATATCCTAGTTGTTCTTATATGCGAACACGTTCATGAGAAACGAAGTGACAAGGTGTTCCACATGCGTTTTTTATAATCGATGAATGTACAATTCTATAATTTTTTGTTTTTTCTCCTGTGGCTTCAAAAAAAGGGCTATTGTGCTGCCAACTTTTTTTGACAACGTCTGCTTTGAAGAATCCTCTTTCATGCTTAAATAAGAAAGATTTAATCCATAACTAAAATTCGTTGAAAACAATACACATATGTACAAGAACGGGGAAGAATGATTCGTAAAAGATATGCGTGAATACCAATCTCGATTCAGACAGGAATAGTTTGTGTAAGCATAACGGATTTACGTCCTGTAAGGACTGAAACTAAAACTATTTCCCACAATGTGATTGTGGACATTCGACTAATATATTCATAACAAAAAAAAAAATCCTTTTCTTAAATTCTTTGTATTATTTCATTGTTTGCATTTCCAGAATTTCAGAAAACCCAAAAGAAAATTCAAAAATATGGATTGACGGTGGCATTCATGCTCGCGAATGGATTAGTCCGGCTGTAGTCACGTACATCCTGTATAATTTGATGTCAAATTGGTCGACATTGCCAAAATATGTTACATCAAAAACTTGGTACGTGATGCCTGTTATGAATCCCGACGGATACGTGTATAGCCGTAAGAGAAATCGTCTATGGCGAAAGAATCGTTCCAAGAGCAGCAGTTCTAAGTGTTATGGTGTCGATTTGAATCGAAATTTCGACATCAATTGGAATGGACCAGGTTCATCGGGCCAACTATGTTCGGACACATTTCGTGGTAAATCGCCGGCATCAGAGTTGGAAACTCAAGCAGTTGCTGCATTTTTAAGCAGTCGTAAGAAAAAACTCGGTGCATATTTAACATTTCATAGCTATGGTGAGGTGATTGTCTATCCATGGGCGTACAAGAAGGTAAACGTGAAGGATTCTAGAGAGCTGCATACGGCTGCGCAATTGGCAGTTGATGTAAGTAATGATGACCTGTTTAAACATGTGTATTTATTGTGCAATTGAATTTATATTTTTTTAATTTTTTCATTTATAGAATATTAAAAAGGAAACAGGACGATCGTATAGAACGGGGCCAACCTATCAGCTATTGGGTGTTGCTGGTGGTGGTTCTGATGATTGGTGTCGAGCTGTATTGGGGACAAAGTACGTGTATACTGTGGAATTGAGGGATCGAGGGTATTACGGATTTGTGTTGCCAAAGGCGCAAATCAAAGCCACATCCATAGAGGGGTATACAATAGTGGATACGATTACAAAGTTCTTCTAGCTGATTTAAAAGTACTTAATAAATGAAAATAATTTATTTTTAAGACAAGTGAGTTGTTAGTTGTGTTGAAAACTTGAGCGAAACTTTTGTACGCTAGGTCTGGTGATGTACACATGACATTCCAGAGAAATTCCTTAATTGATGCAAAGAAAAATGATTTCTTGGATAGCATTAAAATTGTTGCCTGTTTGACGAAACAACATTCGCTTTGACAAGTAGGTATGTTTCCTTTATCCTTTAACGAATTTTTAAATAGATATCTCGTGACAAAAAAAAATACCAGCGTCGTAACTGACTTGACAGATTGGGATAACGTTGCTGGCCAACAGAAAATGTTAAATGAAAATATTAAATTAAATTCGAAAAATTATCGCGTGGATGTGTGCTTATTTAGCAATTATTGTCTTTTTTTTTTTTAATTTTTTGCAAAACTGGATCCGTATATTGGTCGTAAATCTCGTATTTCCATTTGATTTCGGTACTGCCTGGCATTGGTACATAATTTATTTATGATCAACTGCCTAAATGTATGCAATGCAACGAATTTGTAATTTCTATTATATTGAAGGTGGAAAATTGCAACCCGTTGGTTTGTGTTTTAATAATTGTATTTAAAACTTTATAGGTACAAAACTCATTAAAAACTCACCGTATCCGTTGTGTCCTCATCGATATCGTCAGTTTCAGCATTATTCGCAGTGAAGTTCCTCATATCCTTTGGTGTAGACTCATCCGATATAACCGAATCCAAATTAACGTTGTCGACAACCTTCTCAAAGGTATTTACAACTTCAGGTGAACTCTTTCCTCTTGTCTCTGACACTACCGCAGTACACGTTGTGGGATTATTTAAATTTGACTTTTTTCGCGTCTCAAAGCATCCATTGGTACGATTTGCTGTAGATGACGCACCCACCAAGAGTTGTTTGTTTATCAGGAGCTCTGCCTCGCGGAGGATCTCATCCACACTGCGAGTATCAGTGCTGTCGGCCAATCGATTGACTTCCTCGAAAATGCTTTCGTCGTTTATTTCACTGGTATCACGGCTGGAGCCATAGAAACACTCTTGCTCCTTGTTAAGAAACTCTAAAATGGAACTGCTTGTAAAATCATCATAATCCAAACTGCCGGTCTTGGGAGGGACTCCTGCAAACAAGTTCTCAGAGTTCTTATTCGTCGCACTTCCAGCCGAAGAAGTAGATGTTACTAGGGACATTTTGCGACACAATTACGGGTCTAAACTTGGACGAGCGATGGGCGATAAATTGAATTTCACTTAGTTTCACTGGACAGAATTCGTTTTGATTTATAAAGCACAAGTTAAAAATCAGTTTTCATTGTAATATATTTTGCTTCGGTTTTATCCAATTAAATAATAAAATGAAAAAAATGGAAATTAAGGAAACATCACGAAAGCGACAGGACGAAAATGTAACAAACTGTGTTCTGCGTTGGGGTGTGTGAAGAACTTTTTTTTTTCGTTTAGGAAACGTATGAAAAGAGAAAACAGAAAAGTTGTCAAAACAAAACAAAATTTCTTATTGGAATGAATTTTTATGTTCATTTGCTAAGGTGGAAATGCAAGTGTTATCGAAAAGCCAATGCCACAATCCCTGAGATTTCGCTATAACGACAGATTGTAATAGATCATTAATATTTTTATCGAATTAGATTTAAATTTTTTTAAGAAGCTAGTTAATGATGTTCACAGGCTCTGAATATGGCATTATTTATTTTTCTAATTTTACACAACCTATGTATATTTTAGACATTTCAACACTCGAATGCTTATGAAAAGACAAATATTCAATATTCTAAGCCAATTCACTTTACTTTGCTGAAATCGAAGCTAAAAAAACAAACCTATCGTTGATACCTTTGATACCTTTGATTAGATTCCTCAATTTTTTTATTTAGAAAATATTTAATTATTACACTATTATGTTGAAAGATATTTGTGGTTTTTTGAAATCGATCGTACGTAGGCATCGTTTAACGCAACCTGACTGTTTGCCTTGAGTGCACCATAAAAATTAGTAAAAACTTTATAGAATAGTCATACATTAGGCATGTTTTTTTGAGCTTCGATCTCAGCAAAGCAAAGTAAAGTAGGATTTTCAGCACGCGATTACAACAACTACAACTGAGTGTCGAAGTGTCAAGTAGAGCGTAGTTGTTGTAATTGCATGATAAAAATCCTACTTTACTTTGCTTTGCTGAGATCGAAGCTCAAAAAAACAGGCCTATTAATAAAAACTGGGTTCATTGTGAATTCAATGACATTTGCAATAAGCTTTCTGCTATAGGACATTAAAAATAGTATTTTATTACTTTCGTTCTAACAACTAAAAATGCAAATGTCAAACAAATTAGACAGAAGTTTAATTATTAGTATTAGGTACCTTTTTAAACTTTACTTCACACCCTGTATGATATAAAAACGTCATAAGTTCAACTTTTGATTGCCGCATACATGTCAAAGTAGTCACAGTCATTGTCATTGTCATTGTCATTGTCATTGTCATTGTTCATCAGTGGCGTGGTGAAGTAGGTTCCATAATGAGCACTTTTAAGGGACTATTTGACGAAATTCCTGGCATCGCTATTGATCGATTCGAAGGAGAATGCTTAAAATCCAACTTTTTATTTCTATCGCATTGTCATGCTGATCACATGGTTGGCCTTTCAACGATTAAGAACCTATCCGTTCCACTATTCACTAGTGAAATATCAGCGGTATTCCTGCAAAAGCAATTCCCCAATATAGCTGGTGCAATAGAAACAATGCAAATAGAAAGTGAGTACTTACAATATTACTAGTGATTCTTAACTAACAGGAATATTCTTTCTAGATCCGTTGGAGCTTACCTACCATATAAAAGAAAAGGAGTATACTCTCGTAGTAACCGCCCTTCCAGCCAAACACTGCCCTGGATCGGTCATGTTCCTCCTCGAGACAAGCAGCCAAACACTGCTATACACTGGAGATTTCAGGTTTGTGCAGCATATCTATACCATCAACAGTTAAATTAAATTATATATTGAGTTATCTATTTTAGAATACTGAAAACCCATTTTGGACAATATGACATACTTAAAACAAAAAGTATAGACTCTCTCCACCTGGACTCAACTTTCCTCTCGGATAGGTACAACGAATTTCCCACACAAAATGAAAGCATACACGAAATTTGCTCTCTCATCAGCGACTGGCTGCAAATTTGTCCCGACAATAAAATTCTCATTGAAATGCCTGCACAGTATGGCATTGAGTACCTCTTTATCGCCATTGAACGGAAGTTACGAGAGAAAATTCATGTAAACGAGCTGCAGTGGCAAAAATACGTATATCTGCCTGCAATGGATGAATGCATATCGCCAGATGCTAAGAAGTGCAGAATATTTACAAAATTCAAAGGAAGTTTCGGCACAAATACTGTTTCAACAAAATATTACCGAGTTATTAAGCCATCTGCATTGTTTTGGGCGAATTGGAAACGAGGCGAGAAATTTGCGATTCAAGTAGCCAACAGGAATGAGTTTCGTGTTGCCTATTCGAATCATAGTAGTTGTTCAGAGCTGAAAGATTTCTTGGAGTTCACACAACCAAAAAAAGTCAGTTTAAATGTTGTTCCAGCGAATTATGTAGAATGTACAATGAGTTGCCTGCAGAGGATCTACACTGCTTGTAGTACGAAAGCTGCGGAATGCAAAGAAGACCAAAAAATATTGAATTTCGATAGTATATTCCTTGTTTCAAATACAAGCGATGCGAGGAGGAACTCAGCAGAGGTTAAATTTCCACCCAAAAGGCTGAAGTTATCGTTATGACAATTATATGTGATTAGGAATTTATTTTTATTGTGACATGACTTCAATAAAGTAAAAAAATGCAAGCAAAGCTTGAGAAAACTTTTTAGTATGATATGGTGCGAACAATTTCAATGCTGCTTATTGACAGCGGTTAAAAAATAGATGTTCGCTTTATTACCGTATTCGTATAGGTGCACGTCATTGACTTATTATAATGGTGCGCGTGTTATGTGTGCCGACATGCGTGGCATGCGTTGTTTCCACTAACAGGCAGTAAAGTTGTATTTCACAAACAACAACCGAAAAAGGAATGCGCATCTTTCCAAAAATGGGTTGCTCCTATGTATACAAAGAAATCGTGTCGCTTTGGAAAATCCTGAACGTCGATGTACTCTTTGCTGTTTTTTTTATTGCTTCTTTTAGGATATTCGGCATACCCTTATTGTACCATCGACCCGGAATGGCATCTTCTACAAAATGGTACTACACATTTGTAATGCTTTCATAAACTACATAGATCCAAAGTAGTGACGAGAAAACTTCCTGGCCAATGTTGTGTAGATACTTTTCCACACGGACATTTTTGTGGCGAAACAATAAAAAAATCTCAATGCCTCCATTACTTCCCTTGACAGATAAATACACTTCTTACAAAAACACAACATTTTATTTTTTTTATTTTATTCATTTTTTTGTTTGTTCATTTTAACTCTAAAATCATTTTAAGATTAAGAATGACATTTATTTGTTATACTTTTTGTAGTTTTTTTGTCAGTTGTTTTTTTCACATTTTTTTCTCATTTAAAATTCTATTACATACTCTTAATTATGCTGTAATCATTATGTTTATTTATTTATTTCTTTTTTTCTTTCCATATTTTATTCTTCCATCATCATTAATAATTATTACCTAAATTTTTAATTAATGGGAATTGGTTGATTTTTTGTATTATATATTCTTTTTAAATAAGAGCGTGTAATTATAATAATTACTAATTATTTTTATATATACTTTTCATACATATAAAAATAAAAGAATAACGAACCTATAAACTTAAAATTCATTAAAAAAATCACTAAAAACTATTAACTAATCGGTTGAGAAAAATAAAACACTTTACATTTCTTTTAGTTTTCACATTACTCACTGTCATAGTTATTTTCATTTTCATTAGTTTTTTTTTTGTTTGTAATCTCTGGTAACTTGGAAGAAATCCAATTTTAAATTAGAAAACTTAATTTGTAATAATCCCCAAGGGGGATTTCTCTCCCCATAAAATAAAAACAATAATGATTTCAAGTGAACTTAGTTATTGTTGTATGTATGTTATGATGTGTTTAAGATTTTACAGTTGGAAACTCCCTCCCAATATTATCAAAGTGAAAAGGCTAAATATAATGAAACATAAGACACATGTATTAAACATTTTTCTTATTTTACATTAGCTTAACATAAAAGAAATTTAAGAAATACTGTTTATACGCTTTGTTGCTGTTTATTTTACGCTTTGTTGCTGTTTATTTGTAAGAACCTAATTCAAATGTTTTATTTGCTGACTTTTCTTTTAATGTAAGATCATTTCCATTTACCGGCAAATTTGTAGTTCCCCCTGATTAATATTATTTTTTGTTTATTTGTTTTGTTAAACCTATTTATTTTCTTTCTTTGTTTATATTTAAGTAACAGACAAGATTACTTCTGCTTTTGTTAATGTTTAGTATCTGGAGGCGTGGCAGTTGATGTCATTTAGGGTATTCTCTTTCCTATATAGTCCTTCCATCGTGTTTCTATTGTTTTATTATTTTGTTGTGTTAATATTTTAAAGCCAAAGTTATACTACAGTTGTCTGGTTTTACATATTGTATGTGTATTTAATATAAATAGGAATATTTCGAGCCTGAAATTGTTTCTTTTGTATTTATATTTTGCAAAACAGAAAATTGATATTACTTTGTTTGACATTTTTCAATTTAAAACGCATTGTAAAAAAATAATGTCAGAAAGGACTAATATTATTCAATGTACATAAAAAACAT
Organism: Cheilosia variabilis; assembly: GCA_951230905.1. NCBI lineage: Eukaryota > Metazoa > Arthropoda > Insecta > Diptera > Syrphidae > Cheilosia > Cheilosia variabilis. The sequence goes on from OX579677.1 coordinate 46,790,121, forward strand.
AACCAAACAATGTTGAGTCGAATTAAGATGAAATGAAATTGAAAAATATGAAGCAAAGATAGTAATGAATTGAAGAAGTAGTAGTGAATTATATTGCGTTGATAATAAGCCTAGCAAATTATTATTTTTGTTGTTTTACGTAGTTGTGTGTTCCCTTATAAACAAAAGGCCTTACTAATAATCTTTTTTAACCATATTTTGTATGTCACAATGAGTAATTTTTATTTTAATGGAAAGTTTCGCCATTGTGAGTTCGTAAAATCTAGCCTGACACTAAATATGAATATTAGTAGATCACAAAGACTCGAATAAGTACAAGTGTCAAAGTTATACGGCTATCGACTTCTGTCGGAATATATTTGGAATACGTGTTTTTCACGAGTTCTTTTTAAGACACGGAAAGTTAAAACAAAATTCCATAACCGAAGATACGTGCAGTGGATTTTTCTGCAAGAAGTTGTCGTTTGCGAAAAGTAAATTAATAACATCTTTAGGTGTTAGGTGTATTAAAATCCAGTTTTTGGGTTTCAATTTAAAATATATTGCAAATTTTTGCATACTAACAGAGCTCGAAACCAACAGCAAATTAGTTCTATGATTGTAAACTACGCCAATCAAATCGAACACATTCACTCAGTGTTCAATATCACCGTGATAAAATCGAAATTGTAAGCAAATTTAACATGTTATGTTGAATAGCGGACAAGAAAAAGGTTGCTTTAACGACTTAGACGCCTGTATTAATAAACAAATTTGGTTAGAGTAAGCTGCCTTACGTCAGATACAAATTTCAAATAGAATTCACGTAGATGCAGCGTTAATATTAATACAGGGGTAACGAAATAAGGCCAATTGTTTGTAAATGTAACTAAGTTCATATCCTTAAAAAGGCTGAGATTCAAAACAGCTCATCTGGAACGCTAAACAGTTATGTGTTGTACAACGATACAGTGCTGTACGAAACCACCACAAAGTCAGTGTTCAATCAGATGCAGTGATTTTGGAGCTCAGTCATATTTCATAACGGAGTATGTTTATTATCGATTAACGAAAGAGAAGGCTATTCTGTTACCACATCGAGGTGTAAGCAAAATTTGTTTTGCTCGCATTGAAGTGAAGAAACGGAATAGCAAGCACTATGGCTTATTTCAACTCGTCGACTTGGTAACACAATCACCCTTATTTCCACCGCCGGTTATCGCACACGACTAGTAGCCTGTGTGCTGTACCCTTCCAAGCATTTTCTTTATTGCTGAAAATCAAATAACGACGAATCGTTCAGAACGTTAAGAGTTAAAATCGCGGTTTTCTGTTTTGACATTTCGTAATAAACGCAGTAGTGGACGTAGATCAATTTAAGGTTTCCTAAACATATAGCACGTTCACGGTGGTTCGGCCCTAGAATTTGAGTCGCTCTCGCAAAATTAAATATACAATAGCGATCACAAAAGTGACAACGCAAAACACCAGAAGAGCGGATTTCGTGTCGTTATTATTATTCTTACAAGAGCCCAGACAACTTTCGTTGACGAGTTTTTAAACATTGTTGTCGATTATCAACTTCAACTGATAATCGTTCCTAAAAATCTAAAAATTTGTGATAATTGGACATTTTGTATTGTGATAGAATAACAAGTCTCGAAAACGCCCTGTAGAATACTATTTTATTCGAAATTCGGTTACGTCGGTAACGGACATATTTTATGAACGTTAAAACAAATTAGAAGTGGTAAACAGCGATATATATATATATTCTGAACGAAACTGTATAGAAAATAGTTACAACTTATTCCACCTTCAGACTTGTAGCACTACGATGCAATATAATTCAAAACTCCTTTCTTCGCTAGCAAAGAACTGAGTACAACTGAGTGAAAATGTGATTGGCGAATGGTGAGAAACAAAATGTACGATGGGATGGCCTTAATTGTGATTTTTATGTTTAAGGTTTCTTTTCAAGTAGCCTCATGCGGGTTTCCAACGTTTCACATTTTAAACAAGATAAATTTAATCATTTAAATAATGAGAAACCCAAATTGATATTACGTTAACAATCTACTCTTCCACCCATCTAACATTACCATCATCGCACCTTGCTATCATAAAAAAAAATTATCTTAAAGTTTGGTTACTCATTTTTTTTTTTTTTTTTGGAAATTTTGCCTACTTTTTTCATTTTGTTATTATAAGTATTCCATTCTTACAAGTTTTCAAATTCCTAATTTGAGATTCTTACTTACAAAGTAATTTAGTTGATTTCTGTTTTTTTTGTTAATAATTTTTTTTACGTACAAAAAGACCACAACATTCACTGTTTGTCATCATCATACTCCACACTTCATGTACATCATCTCACAGTTTTGGTAAATTAAATACAATTTTAGTGTTGTTTTTCTTTTAAAGCGAAGAGAACAAAATTTGAATTCAAGTCGCCATTGTCATTTTGTTGTTTTTACTATTATTTTGTTATTTATATACGTGTTGTTTTTAATTATGTACAAGTGAAGATCTTACATAGTTATTTATACTTATTTACTCAATCTTATATAATTCAAATATTATTCCTCTTATTTAAATATTAGTTCTTAGTTTGTTGTTATTTACATATTTTTCATTTTTACTTACTTATGTGTTTTTTGGGTTTTTTTTTCTAAGAAAAACAAATCAAGAAACGAAGAAAAACTCGTATGAAATAGATCTAAAAATGTATGTCTTCGGATGGGTGATGGATTCTTGCGAATTGTTACGGCTGAAATGTGACATAGATGTCATTTTCCAAAGAAGAAGAATATTACAATATACCGAAAATGATTGTGGCGGTGAAGTGAAATAAAAACAAACGTTTTTAAGTGTTTCTCTTTTTTTGTTAATTTTTTTTTTCTTTTTATTGAAATCGTGGGAGGAAGAGGATGTCAATTTTTATTTTGCTTACTTTTGCTTGCTTTATAATTACTAAACAATATGCGCAGTTCAGGATATAAAAAAAGAAAGATATTTGTTAAACTAAATTATACAGTGATAAAACAATTGAAGATAAGGATTTTTTATCGCTCCTCTGCTTCTTATTATCGTACATTAGCGTTATTATTATGATTTTTACTCTTATTGGTTTTTTTTTTGTTTGTTTTCTTAAATTATTTATCAAGTTTTGTTTACCAGCTTTATTATATTTTACAAAAAAATATTGTTTGTTGGTTTTTTATTGTTTTTTTTTTATTATTTAACTTTGTTCACTTTTTTTTCATTTTTTCTGTTTTTTTTTATAGTTTAATTATTATATAATTAAATGTAATTTAATTAAATTACGCACTTAAGTCTACTGATTTTCATCGTCATCTCCGTCACCATCGTCATCGTCATGATCGTCATGATGTTGTTGCTGCTGTTGCTGTTGGGCGGCGGCAGCAAGTAACGCAGCTTTCTGCGCGGCTTGCGCTTGAGCTTGCATTGACGGCGCCGATAATGGGATTTTCCCACTTTGTTTGTAATCTGTCATTTCCTAAAAATAAAGTGAAAATAATGAATATCATTGAGTTTAGTATACTTAAGGGGTAATTTCAAAAAAAAAATATTATATTGAAACGTGCTCCGGAATCAAATAGAGGCGTAAACTGATTGGGCCTTACATTATAATCATTTTTTACCTTATAAATATGTTTTGTAGGTTACAACATGCAATTTTGTATGGAAAATGTTACCATTGTGAGTTCGAAAAATTCAACCTAACCAACTAGCAATGCGCAGTACTAATAACAAATTTTAGTCTCAATTTTAAATTTACCGAAGCTCACTTTGCGAAATTTGTATTTGATAGCCACTGTGAACTACTAAAATTAAGAGTCGAAACTAAAAATGTTTATTGGTAAGTCCTAATGACAATTAGTATCGCGCATAATGTAATTAAAAAATGATCAGCTGTATTAAAGAAATTTTCTGAGTTCTCTATACAAGCGTCTTGAACTGATATCAAAATTGTATTTTGAAACTATAACATTCGAATTGGCATTCCGTTGTAAATGGTCATGTTTTTAAAGAACATGAAAACTTAGCTAAACCTTCGACCGCCTATTGTGCCTGAATTACATACTGTGTTTTTCACAGCTCTTCTGTGTTTCAGTATAAAATGTTTAGTTTTATAAAAACATTGATTTTATCAAACCACGTTAACAGCAAATCAAAACGATTCCTTAAACAAATGTTAATTAATATTTTTATCTTTCATTTGTATATTTGTTTGCGCCTTTCAGCGGTGATAAGTACGAAACACTTTAATAATAAGGTGTACCTTGAGTTTATACCTAGTCTTCTTCTCGCTTACAATAAGCTGTCAATGTTAGACACTTATCACTTAGATTTCAGCCCAACTTCTCATTTAATTTTGCTATAGAAATCATGAATTTCATGGTATTTGTTAGAAATTAAACTTGGAGCCTGCACCCCAAAAAACAAACACATAACCGCCAACCTTTATACATACCAATATAAATAGGTTTATTACATATTTGTTGCAACTTACCCTTTCATAACGGGCTTTGTCCTTTTCAGCCATTAATTCATATTTCTGTTTTGTCTCTGGCTCAACATCGGACCACTTTCTGCCTAGTTCCTTGGCGATATCACCCACACCGTATTCGGGATTCAGAGCTTTAACCTTATTACGTTCATCATTGCAAAACCAAAAGAATGCCGATCTATTTAGAAAAAAGAAACAATTCCAAAAATTTATTAGTTTTACATTTCCATTAAAGTGTTAATACAATTTATTAAATAAATACAAATTCTTTCTACGAACTCACAATGATCTTTTCGGTGCATTAGGATCCTTAATCTGTTTCCGTTTCTTTCCTCGGCCAACAACTACGCCCTTGGGTGGAACATAATTTTGCATTTCCAGGTCATACCGCTGCTTGTCTTTTTCGGCCATTTCATGGAATCGTTTTTTCTCCTTATCCACCATTGTCTGGAAATGTGGGAGTTTATATAAGTTATTTGTTACTTTGGTTTATTTGTAACAAGGAATTGCCTTATTACGTTCAATTAATAGAACAAATTTAAGAGTTGACTTGCATTAGCTACAAGTATTGAGGGGACTGGAGTTGGGGGATATTTGTAGACGTAAATTAAATACATTTATTTTAACTTTATCACTTTCTAGGTTTAAACTACAGAACCGTTTTCCTTAGATAACAGTTTAACAGAATAAAAATAGTCACCCATTCATCTTCGCCATCTCATATACACGGAGCTGAATTTATTTCCAGTTAATCTTTGGGACAGTGCGTGGCTCTTTTAAATACCTACCCCAATGTTCAAGTTGGAAATGGTTGAGTATATATTGTGGGAGCTGTATGGACAAGAAAAGGCCATGGATGGCTTGGTTGTGGATTAGCTGCAATAACCCTAGATTTAAATACGTTACGCACTGGCTTAAGCTCGATTAGTCGCACGCGCATTCCTTACATTGGTTCTTTCTAAAGCAAACCACTTCATAATGCCATCTATCATCCAAATTGCGGGGTGGGAAAGAATTAGCCGCTAAATACGCAGGAGTTTTGACTTTGTTGACCAGTTAATTAGCAGAGTATAGTTACGCTGACACAACGCAATTTAATATATTAAGTACAAAAACGATTAAAAACAAACAAGAAAAACTTAATGAGAATCCCAAAACAAATATGTGTAACATAATTAGAGCAATAAAAGTCAACAAGATTGATGTGTGGTAGTGGCAGAGCGGGCAAACACAGGGTCCCACGTCATAAGGGGTGGGAACGATAAGGTAGGTGGTAACTACTCTCAAAACGGAAAAGTATGTCAAAAATGGTGAAACAAAATACCTACTTGAATAATATTTTCAAAATAAATTTTCCAACGCACACAAACGCGTACGCATGTTGGCTGTGGTTATTGAAAGGGGGCTACGGGTAGGTAATATATTCAAAAAAAAAAAAACCCCCCAAATATATTCAATTTACATTCGAGAGCGAACGTCGACGGTAGAAAAGGTAGATGTGTATGAGTGCAATTTAGGTTTTTTTTTTTTTTTTTGTTTAAAGGGGACGACGACAATGTCGAGGGAAAACTACACACCAGCAAAAGTAGAGGCAGCTGAGAATCGTTCCAAAATGTACAACATAAAAGGGTAAGGGTAGAGCGGAAATAAAGGAGGAAGACGAATCCAGCCAACCGAGGAACAACATGACGACACGATGGCAACAGAACAGAACTTTGCACAGCAACATAAACGAGTTCTCTGGTGCTGCTGTGTGCTGGTGCTGGGCTTCAACGTTCAACGTCGTCATCGTTCGATTCAGCTAAAAGTGATGGTCGCTAGCTCTAGTTGGTGTGCGCAAAGGGTGCGGCGGACAACGGATAGGTATAGGATGACGATGGCAAGGGGCATTTGCAGGGAGACCGGTTTTCATTTCATACATCTTCCACCAACCATACATATGAAACAATACATAATTGCTGATGACAACGACGACGGTAGGGGGTAGTCGATTCCGATTGTAGATGATGGTATGAAATTCTTCTTTCCTCTGGCTTTGGCTTTTGCAGCTGCACTCAGAGAGGGAAGCCAGCCAGAGACTGAGGAAAACTAGGCGCAGAGAAAATTTATTCAGTGTTGCATAGATGCCATATAGATGGCGCTTCGGTGCGAAATGTGTTGCCGCCACCACCAGCATAAATATGCGCTGCTTGCTCGCTTGGGCCGTCGAAGGCTAAATCGTTGCAGAATTTTTGCTTCCCCCACGCGAAGGTCGGACAGAATTCCCTCACTAACAGCTAACTTGGCAAACTGCAACTACGTTGTTAGATTCTAAGCCAGACAGACCAACAATTGGTAGAGGAGTAAAGAAAAGCAACCCACCCATTTATCACATATCTATGTCAATAAGGCCATAAAAAGGTATAGCTTTGACCGCACATATCGAGGTCTTATTGCTACACTTGAAAAGTCTCTTGTAGATATAGCCCAGTTCATCCCCCCGACAATTAAGAGCGATGGCAAAATAAAAATTCACAGCTAAGCAAATATTGAATGTAACGCTATACATCTGCATAATTTGAACGCAGTGGTAACAGGTTAAAATGACGGATAAAAAATCATTTGCAAACCTCGAATTTGTTGAAGCTATTTAAGCTGGCTCGATCCTGACAATAGTAGCGCACATCAAGCTAATGGGATCCGCTTTCTTTATGAGCGCTCCAACTTAGGCAAGGTGTCTTACTCTATACTGTTTAATTATTAATAATCATTTTTTTTGCCGTTCGTACCAATAGTTGAATTTTCTTAACCAAAGATCATCCGAGACAGGAGCTATACTGAATGAAGTAGATTTTAAATACAAAAGAAGAAACCAAATTCTGTACCATATTGATCGTTCACGTTTGGGACCCAATCAGCTTTGACGTTTTAAGACAGTTTAATAGGTAAATATGTCATTGTCCTGCAGCGTGTTCCACTTCAGAAAATAAACTCCAGGCGAGTCAAAGGGGACAAATTTCTGAGCGATGCAACGCTTAATATGGTACTCGTGTTAACGTTACAAAGGTTTTTTCCTAGAGGTTTGTTTTCTGAATTGGCAACACTTTGCGACAATGCAGCAGCAATGCGACCCCACTTTTACTTACTTCATTTTGACTTATGACCGTCCAAGACGGACTTTATTTTGCTTCAAGCTGTAAACGGTTTCAGAAAATAACAAATGCATTTCAATAACATAACACAGCGACCAAAGGTGAATTGAAAGAAAAGTCACAAAAAGGACTAACAAAATCTCCGGACATGTTAATTCCAAAATCTGATCAAATAAAAACAATCCAGAACAGTTTTTGGTTATGTTCCAAACATCATGTGGGTTCAAACATTTTTTTTTTGCAAAGTTCTAGTGCCAAGGCACGTGACCTTGTCTATGTTAGAAATTCTGTAACATTGGTAAACTCATTGAATGTCTCAATATAGTAACTATGGCAACTCTGGCTCCAATAGTCCTCCATCTTTAGCTTTGTCTTCCTGTCTGATTAGTTTTTGACAACGACACCGTCCTCTTACTAACAATCGCCTGATCACCCCTGACTATGTCGGTGGTGCCTGAATATATGGAAGGAAAACTAAGACGATGAGCAGCTTTAGACACACGTAGGTTTTTACGAATAGTTTCTAGTTTAGAGAATGTATCCGATTGTTGTTGTTGTTGGACAAAAGCTATTTACCTACCCTCGCTCATTCACCCAATCACTTCACACTCATTTCCCTAGCTCCCTCCGGACCCCGCTTTTATCCATATTAATTTCCCAACAGCCAGCCAGTAGAGAGCAGCCGCACACGGGATGTTACATATATACTTAACCCTGGGGCACGATGATGCACCTCCATCATCCACCCCAAAACACCAACATCATCGTCGTCGTTTTGCAACCACCACCCAACATTTTCAACCTGCTTTTTAATAAGTTTAGCTCGTTCTATCACTTCGTCGCCCCTTGCTGCTCCCGCACCGTCATCATCGGCGTTCTACCTACCATCGACGTCATCCATGTTGGATAAATTGCTCGTTTTCCTTTCCCCTCCGCCCTTTGCCCGGTTGCAAACGATTTTCCATCAGGGAACCAACGTCGTCGTTTCGCTACTACACACATGTATACCCCGAGACCCCGCTCTGTTTCCAACAAACAGTTCCCCGTACACCTACCCCGCGTTTCCAGGTTCTTAACACATTTCACACTGGGTTGGATTGGGTTGGGAGGACGGAAACCAGTGTATTTTAAAGCTCGCGCCTTGCGCGAATGTTCTCCATTGATTTTTTTTTCCTTTTTCCAAGGGAAGCCCAGCCGCTTTCCCCGGATACTTCTGCCGCAGCAATACCAAAAACAACATACATTTCACAACGAGGGTGGGAATGAGGATTAGTAAAACTGGGGTGGGTTCTGAGGCTTGCTCGGTTTCATTTCGTTGGCTGGTGGTTGAATGAAGCGCATTAAGTGAGTCCCTGGCTGGTCCGAGGAAGGGTGTGCGCTGCGTGCGTACGTGGTGATTCCCTGGCGTGCCTTCGAGAGGAGAAGCAACCACCCACTCACACCTATTTCTCCGGGATTTTCATTTTGCTCTTTGCTGGTAAATTCCGCTTGCATACGTGAGCCGAGTGCACTCACCAGTCACCACCACACCTCCCCCTTTGTCGACTGAAATGTAGTTGTCGTTGCCGTCGCCATCATCGTTCTTGTTGGTTCTCTTCGTCTATTTCCATGGTATTAATTTCTTTTTATTTATTCTTTCTCGTTATTTCTCCAAATTGCCACCCACCAAAGTTATACTGTGTTCCGTTTATTTTCTATTTTTTTTTTTTTTTGTGTAGAAAAACAGATTTCGCTTTTTTTTCGTAGAACTTTTTTCAAGTTTCATTCATAATTCGCTTACTACTGTCTGACGGGACACCGAGAGCACATTCAGGGTTCTTCAAGGGAAATAATGAATTTTTGTTTTTACTCACTTCTCGCACCTTGTCTGTTGTATAGGGTTTTCGCGAGTTTTGTTTTGACTGATTTGATGACGTCGAGACAGAAAGAAGAAAGGGTTATTTTTTTTCTTCTACAAGATTGCGCAATGTGTTCGGTGAGCGCCCTTAATTTGCTTACAGGATATGTTCAAATTGAACAATTAAAAGGGTGTGTGCAGATGGATTTAATCTTTGCTGCGATAAAGTTTTAGCTGGTTGGGTGGCCATCTAAACTGTAAACTAGGAAACTAAGTGTCTGTTTTAAATGGTTGTTCTACTACAAATTGGTACCTAAGTCAATTTTAAAAGAAGATAAAAAGAAATACACCATGACAGCTCGCCCTCATACTTGTATTGCCCACCCAATATAAAGTCCATCAAGAAAATGACTCACCTTCCACCGTTCGGCGCACTTCCTTGAGAATTCGGCAAATATAACTGTCTCATCGGGATGCTTCTTCTTGTGTTCCTCTCTGCATGTTTGTACAAAATACGCGTACGCTGTCATTCGGCCTCTGGGCTTGGCGTCCGCTTTGCCACGAATCATTGTGCTGTGCTGTTTCTGTAATTCAATTTGATGGTGTTGTTGTAATTGTAGCTGTTGTTGCAAATGTGATTGATTATGATTTTCACTATTTAATTGCTCTTGTGGCACTATTGACGTCGTTTTCGGCGTTTGTTGTTGTTGCTGTTGCTGATTCTGTAATACAATCAATAAACAAAACAAGACAAGACAAGACAGAGTTGAAGAACACTACCATACATTTGAACCAAAAAAATACCTTCGACCTTCTTTTTAAACTCGCAATTTACAAACCTTCACCATGCGACCCGACCCTGGACGAGTTGTACATAATATGTATGTTGTGTGGAGGACAGAAAAACGTGTGATGGATGATGACTGATGTTGCATGTAATATTGATAGATTGAAGTAGTTTCACACACAGACGACTAGCACGTTGTAAAATATAAAATAAAACTAAATGTGATAGGTATGGTATGTAGTTTTCTTGTTCTCTTCTCTCGTTATTGAATATTGATTAGAATTACAAAACACAAATGGCACACATACAAGTGCGAATAAATAGTGAAATTTATTATGAATACAAATATGGGATTAAAAAACACTTAAGTTAGTAAATAATATTGGTAATGGGCGGCTTGTGCTCAACACAAATTGTCACAAATGTCAGCTTAGTTTGATTCATCTATCAACCTTATTTAAATATTAATGTGAAAATATATACAAACGAGTGTACGTATACAAAAAATAAAACTTGAACTGTTTGCTTTCGTCTATACATCGGGAAACTGTAAAACTCTGGAACGTATGCGTAAATGAACTTTTCGGGCTGTACTTTCAAATTTAGAAAAACTTTTATACAATGACCTATATAATAAATTTAAATCTGATTTCTTCTTATTCTAGTAAATATTGAATAGAAGACATCCCTGAAACTTTTACTTCAGTTTGAGATTCTTGGCTATTATTTTTTTAATACAAAAAAAACATGTACGAAGCCATTTAAGCACTTTCCACCATCAACAGATTAGATAAATCAATAATGTCACAATTCTTTAGTAGCCCGCCAGTGATTGTCAATCGATTTCGAAGCGTCTTCGAACCGAAAAACAGTGTCAGTCTTAAATCCACAGAAAGCAAATATGAAATTAATCTTATGTTGGCTTGTACTCCATTTCAGTTCATATTGATTGAAGCTGTCAGATACATTGAAACGTAATTCGAAGAAATATGTACAAGTACATCATGATACGGCTCGAGAACAACGCAATAAATCATTGATTTTTTAAACCTACTATTCATTTGAACACACTTCCTATGACATTTTAGTTTTCTTTAATGTGTTTCTACTTTCGATTCGAAATTTCATTTATAAAATTAAAATACCTAACCTATATCCGTGTAATCATGCATTTATTAGTTTTTAAATAGTCATTGCCAAAGCATCAATTTGATCGATTTTGTTATGGGCACTATATGAAATCGAATCAAAACATGATTGACAGTTGAAAATTGTTGAAGTATGTTTATAACATCCGCCAAAGGTGCTATTTAGAAAAGCATTTTTGACAGCTTAATTATTTCCTGCAGTAATTCCATTAAGCATTTTTTCAAATATAATCCTTATCCATTTCCGAAGTCAAACGCTGTTATTTGTCACTGTCACCTGGCATTTGCATTATTCTAACTTGATGAATCTCGACTTCATTACACACACATTAAAACAAAAATTATGTAACAAACAAAAATGATTGTATTGCATTGCCTTGTATTCCGTTATTTAGTAATCTAATGTCCAACTGGCAGAAACGTTTTGGTTAATTAGGCACTTTGTTTAATAGCAAAAATAAAAAGCTGTTGTGTTCTCCTTTCCTTTTTCTTCTCTGACAACACGGCGCACTCACTGCAAGCGTATGCAGCTTTTTTCCCGTGATTCGTGCACACAGCATACTACAAGTGACGTCGTCGTTACTGTGCTGCGTGTTTTCAAAGAAAACAGCAGGAGTAATAACCACCAGAGCAAACTCGTTAAAAAGAAATCCAAGCAAAACACGCTCATAAAAATGTGTTCTGATTGAGTGATTGATTTATATTTATGTTTCCGCAATTGAAATCGGTTTAAGCTTTTGATCTCTGTCTACCTATATTACAAGGTATTTCTCATTTTAAGTCAAAAATTACATTTATTACGTTGTGTTTGTGTATTTGACTTTTTTGAATATTCGAATAACAAATGTGTTTTATGTATTCAAAAACATTACAAACTTGTAAGCACATTGAATAGCAACATTTGATGATGTCGGCGATCTACTTTATGATGGCCAAATGTCCACATCCTTGTCCTACTGCAGTGACAACAACCTGACCACCGCCAAGTTGGCTTAGTAAAAGATGTTGTATTCCAGTGCATTGTTCGCATTTTTAAATGTATGCACCGAGATTCATTACATATGACAGTGGTAGAACTGTTAAAAACATAGAAACAACATATGTATGTACAAACACCGCCGGGAGGACTAAGGCCTTCCGCACAGATCGATGACCGGACTGATTGCGGACAAGAACTGTTTAAAAACCCCTGCCTTCGCACACAACGCCACTTATATGGAACTTGATACGTGAATTTAACTAGAAAAAGATTGACTTTGCAACATAGATAGTGAAATAGCAATTCCACACTTCTACACTCGTTTTAAATTTAATAATTTCGGAAATATTTAAAGGATTGCCCATTAAAGAGTTTTCTAATTTATTTTGCCGACAAATAGACGAGTTGTTAGCATTAGCTGAGCCTCGATCTGATACTCATTTAAATATCAGAAAATTATTTAAAAAAAAAAAACCAAGATTGTAGTAGATTGCTTAAAGAGTTAGACTGGTGTAGAATGCGTATAAATTTAGACTGATGGTGTTGCTGCGGGAGTATCTTACTTGCTTGCTAATTTTAAAATCAAAATATTCCCGCGAAAAGAAGAAAATCATTTTAAATCAGGTATGCTCCCTTCTCATCTCTAGTTCTTTAGCGAAAGCAAAATGCAGCAGCAATTAATTGTATTGCTAACAGATTTTCTGTCCCTCATCGGGACCAAAGTAAAAAAAAAAGACAGAGACAAGTCTTTCTTTCTAAATCTCATTAGTGGAAACATAATTTATATAAGTAATCAAGTCTTCTGAACATCCCATCCCAAATTATTTTAAGCTTCCATCATTAAAGAAAGTTCCTGACCTAACCCATTACATTTTTTTTTCTTTTCCCTTTATACACTGCATTGCTTATTCCATTGTTATTGTAACAACGAACCCTTTGCAGAAAAGCAGTAAAACTAAACTCAAGTGATTTATTTCAGCTAATCGTGGGGTGCAACACTCCTTTCTATAAAATACATAAACAAACCCCTTCTCCATTGCAACATCAAAATGAATCAATCTATAATTATCATATTAAGCCAACATGCTATTAACTGCAAAATTGCTATCAATTCCATTCCAAGCCGAATATTTAATATTTCAGCTGTCATCGGCTATCGTATAGACACGCGACACAAATACTGGCACACATCCCTGATATTGCAAGTCGATTTCCCGCCAAAATTGTAGACGCTACACTTCTTTCTTTTGATTTTATGTATTTCTCTCATCGTATTCAAGTTCATGTTTGCGTGTTCAATTCCTGCTTCTCCCGCCTTACACTGCGCGTCATGTGTGTAACACACACACACTTCGGATTCATTCATTCATGCAGCCAGATACAATATTTCAATATTTACAAAATACTTGACGACCCCACACAAAACAAAAGCACACATAATAATAACAATAATATGTCCTCTTCTCAAACCAAAACACAAAAAACAAAAAAAAAAAACCTCGACAAACAAAAAAAAACATAAAAAGTTTATGTCGCCCCTCATTCGTGACGAGCTACTACACAACACACTATGCCGGCGCATAGTGTCACTGAACACCTAAAAACTTATTAATCAACCCGAAAAGTGGTATTATCATCGTCGCGTGGTCTCTCTCTCAAACGATTGTGCATTCACGATTCACCAAGCTATATACAATAGGACGAGGTGGTTGGTGGAACGAGTAGAGGCAAATGTGTTCTCAAATAAAAAAATAAAAAAAAATCTCAAAGTGAATGTATCTATAACTCGCACCTGTTCGAGAGATACTTCGACATGGAGGCGCAGTTACATGCGGACGACAACGACGACGACGACATTGGTACACGTGATACATTTTGCTTTAGACTTTAGTTCCACCACCACGGGATGGGATTATGGGTTTATCTCTGACTCTGAGTGGTGTCGACTTGTTTTTAGATGGCAGGGCATGTGTGACACTCGGTGCATTTCATATACATATTGTAAGTCTGTTATGTAATTTAGCATAGGTTAGCCAATTGACAGTTGCCGAGAGTTATAAAAGTTGTGTGAAAGGGTGGGTGACGACGACCTGTCCGGCAACTAGTTTATGAGGCTTTTAACACTTGCTAATTAAACTTGGCTTTGACGGTGTTAGTTGTTTTCATAGCAGCCGTCGAAACTTACCCACAAAATCGATATGACTAATGTAATTGTTAGCTTAAAGATATAAAATTATAAATCCGAATTTAGGAACTGAATGTCGACACCGAAAAAAAATGGCGCCCAATGTTGGCCCACAGGGTTGTCAAAACTCCACCGTTTCTTTTAATATAAATTTAAAAATTGTGTTTTTCTTTTCATTTTATAACGTTTTACATTTCAAAGCACCATTTTCAAATAAAAAAATCCTTGCTGTCTGACTAAACCAGTGGTGACACTCGAGTCTTATTATGTACATATTTTGAGGTTAAAAAACAAATAAACGGTTTTTTCTAAGAATTATTTATAGCTAGAGTTGAGTTTATGCAAAAAAAAAAAAAAAACAGTATTCTTGTTTGTTTTATTACTAAAAAGGGGATTAAGAATGATTATTTGTAGGGCAAGATTTTTAATAAAACAATTTTTCTGTGGGCTCCCCTATTTCGAACCAAAAGCGATAAATACATTCAGCGCGCAGTATTGCAATTGTTTGGAAGTCGTAACGTTGTTTAATGGGAGCAAGGAATTACAAAACCATATCGGCATACACTTTTAAACTCGCTTCCAGATAAGTATACCGTTTCTGACTTAGTGACAGCTGACAGGTTTCAATGGAAGCATTCCAAAAAGGGACGCGTTCTAGCTAGAGTAAGGGTGCAGCCACGTAAACATATGAAATCGTATGGCGGTGGCCACGAAGGCGATTACCGATTTTGTTATATGCAGATCAACGTCGCTCAATCGCTTTGTCGCTTACTGCGTGTCTGGACCCTAAGAAAACGACGGTTAACAGATTGGGGACGTTCAAGTATAGAGTTTAGTAAGTCTGACAGCTCTCTCACTAGATGTATCTCGGCTTTGATTGGCTGAAATCGGTCATATGAGCAGCTGTTTCAGTTGACGTTTATGGAGGGGTAGCCGACGAATCTAGTCAAGAAATTCGTGACTGAGTACTAAGTTGACAGTTCTCATATGTGGCTGACGTAGAAAAAGTGACGTTCCCGACCAATCTAGTTTTTGCGTTCAGGTTACCATCCAGACCAATCTAGTCGACTCAAGATAACTAGATTCTTGAATGTGCCTATTTAGATTGACATTGAAATGGGAAAAGCAAAAGCGCGGCCATTTTCACGTCGATTAATTTTGGAATGAAGTGAATTGTAGTTGTAATTGTATTATTCCTTGAACGTGAAATAAATGTGAGTGGAAAAGCAAAACGTTGACAAAACAACATTTTATTTTAGTTCCGATATGACTCGAGCGCTAATTTTCCAATATATTGAGTACCGGAAAGTATAAAAGGCTGAGCCGAGCCATATTGCCAAAAACCGCACATTCTATCACTTGGCCAGGATAATAACTTAACACTGACAGAAACAAAAAATCAAAAAGCGAATTCAACATGGACTATATTGGTGCAGCCTATGAGCGCAGCCCGTATTCGGCGGCAATTTGTTTATGACATCCTTGGACGGCAAGTGTCTTGCTGCTCGTAATTCAAATGGCATAGCAAAATGCTTGCTAATGTTGTTGTACGTTTAACTGTGACATTTGTGTCATATATAAATTATAAATGGTAGAATGTTACTACACTTTTAGGATGACTGACCTCTTATTGATTTGTCATGCAAGAAATATGATCCCTGCACAGTTCAAAAGCCTGCCAGAGAATCCTCTACTTCAATTAGATTCTCAGGCTCATCAAAGCATTAATCTGCACTTCTGCACCTAACTTGAAAGTGAAACCATACAAATGCAGCACAGCAGTATACAGATAAATGCCAATAGACAGGCAAAACCGGTCCAATAGATCGTTTACTCTTTCACTACGTCAAAGAATGTGAATGGATTTCATTCAAAATTAAAGATTGTGCTACCTTTAAAAAGGATATATCTACTAAGTCTACTCTCATGCAGAACAGCTGAATCGTTAAGCTTTGGGCGTACACAGATGCAATATACACAAAAATTCAGATTTCTAATCACTTGCCACCTGCAACACAAGCAATTAAGTAGCTAAAAGAAAACTAACAGAATTATTCCACCTCAATTTGGATTTATGACTCTTTTGCTTGCTCGTTGCTATCCCCCCTAATCTACCAACCAAGGAATAAGCCTCAAGATACCTATGAAGTCAAAGGCAAAAAGTCAAGTCGTGATATCATCAGAATGCATACAGGGAACATACAGGCAATATAGGGAGGTAGGTAATACGAAACAAACTAAACCTGTTTTCGCTTTTCCGAATCATGTTTCATGCATTGGGATTTCTTCGTATTACTGCCCGCGACACCGTCCCTGCATCACGTCTTTCTGTATATATCTTCGTACATACTCTATCGGAATGTTTGTATATTTACTTGATACTGTACAAAGAAACGCTGCGCTACTTAATGCAAGAACACAGGTAGTATGTGTGCGCCGAGCCGCGCCGCCTTGTGCTGCATTTACACAACAGAAGAGCGACTTAAGTGCTTTCAAAGTATACGCGCGACGAACGAAGGAGCTCCTTCAGGAGTTTTATTTGCTATTTCTTTTGCTTCGCCGCCGATCGCCCCCGGGGAAAAACCCTCTCACAGAAACAGAAAGGAAAGCTGAAAAAGGTCTACTCGTATTCTTTCAACGTGTTTTCTCTACAGTTGCCCCCCCTTCACCTCGTCGAAATTAACGAGAAAGATACAAATGAAGAAATACAAAAAAGGGCCCAGACTTCGCTGGTTTGGTGGCTGGGCTACATTCAAAGTTAATAATGATTTCTCTTCTCCAATAAAATCGGTTTCCCTTCAGCACACAAAAAGAAGACTTTGACTTTATATAGGTGAAATTAAATCTGTGTTAATGAGATTTTTTTATAGCATCTGCCGGTTTTTCTTTTTTCGTTCTGAATAGAGAAATAGAATTTAAATGTCATTCACAGGTGGTTTTTTCACAACGAATACAAAAAAGGTGATAGGTACATCAAAACAGCTGTTTCGAGCAATAATTCAAGCAAACTACATTTTTACCTTGAAAATTATGTTTACAAAAAAAAAAAAAAAAAACCTGTGCAACATGTTGCTACTCCACCAATGGTGGTTGGTTACTTTTTACATGTTGCCGGCTGCTGGTGGCACTATACATTTGACCTTTTTATGGGAACTAAGCGGAATAAAACTATATACGAGTATATCCTGAATGCAGCGCAGCAGCAGCAGATAAATGAAAGTACACGACGACAAGACCACGACTCTGTGTCGTCCATCGTTCGACGTGGCATTGCATGATTTTGCATCCAAAATGCGTGGTATCGCCTTTTATGGCATGGGAAGGAGGCTTTGAAGGTTTATTTGAAAATTAATTGGACAACTATACGGAGTAGATACCCAGTTTATTTCTTCTCTCTATTCGGTTGGATTAACGTTGTTGCTGGTTTTTTTTTACTTGGTTTCATGGGAAATGTGTCGTTTGTAACGACTTACAGATGCTGCCGTGTCGTGGCATTGTGGATCTGTCCAATTATTAACATTCACGTGTAAGCAATTAAAAGATTTGAAGAAAAAATGTGTTACTAGGGCACGAGTTGTTATCGTTCTTTTTATGGAACACGATGGCGAATTTCACTGATTTCATTCCACTTTATATTTTAAACCAACTTCTTCCGTATAAAAAATTAAAAGAAGAAAAACAAATGTTATGAGCAGATGGAGTGGGAAAGATAACAAATATGCAAATCAATATTTTTTTCCTGATATTCCTATGTTAATCACATACACAAGTGTATTGTGTTGTTGGTGGATTTTTAGGGGCGTTGTTGGTGGCATGTAAGAGAGTACCTACAAACAATGGAGAAACAGAAGAGTACCTACCTCCACTCCACTCTAAGGTTCGATGACCAAAAAATGGTATTTGTGGAATTTTATTTCTGTTTACGCCCGACTGGGTTTTATGTTTACTTTTGCTTCTTCTTTTTCTTTTTATAGACAGTATTACGTAGGTAGGACATTCATCTTTGAAATATTTATAAAATCCAACCGGAAATCTGTTAGTGATTGTAGTTTGACTGGCAACTAAACTTAGAAACGAGATTCTGATTTTGAACGAGATTTATTAGACAGTTATACGACGGTAATAAACGAAATGTCATGTCCGAGATGGAATAGTTTTGATCCTGTGTTTTATTACATTTTTCTGAAGTTTACCATTAATTTAAATTTATTGATCTGATAGGAGTATGTGTAGAAAGCTTAATGTCTCGATCAGCGGACATAGTGAGAGTAAAATCATTGCTGAATGTTCTTAACAGTTTGGCATCACTGAGGAAGTGGGACTTTACACCGTTTTTTCACTGACAAGTTTTAACAAACTAATTGCGCAATACTAATAATCGTATTTAGATTTTAAGAACTCAAAAATATTTTAAATATCAAAACAGTTTTTAATGTGAGCAATTTGTTGTTCTGTCTGTTTGTGATGAATATTGGATTTCATAAAGTGAGGAGCTTTCCTGACGATATCGCCATAATAAGTCTGAATAATATCGTATCGTAAGGTGGTGAATGATGAATTTGAAATCTAATACCTACTATACCACAGTAAGTATGCACAAGTAAACATCGATTTCAACCAAAATTAGAATGCAACAGCGGTGGATCCAGAAAGGCTTGGGCTGAATTCAAAAACGTCAAAAAAATAATTCGCATTGTGAATGCACACTGCTTTTCTGATACCAGGTTATGAATACTTTTGCGCTGATTTGCATTTGTTACTGCAAATCAAAGTAAAATTTATTTTATTTGGCGGCTCAAACTGAAATGTCAAATATCGTTTGCATCGTAATCATTCTCGATGCTCTGTTTGCTTTTTCACAATGAATGCGTTTTGGCACGCTTGATTAAGCGGTAATGCAAAAGTACAAAGCAAAGCTTTGATGGGCTACGAACTCCACAGATTCAAGTTCAGCCATTTTGTTAAAAGATCCAAGTACATTCGCACATGATCACCGCAAGAACTGACATAAAAGAACTACAACAGGGATAGAATTTAATCCAATTTAGAGATAATTCTAGTGGTTTTTACAAAATTCTTTACAATTCTGAAGATTTCACACGATTGTACGCAAAAATTCATAATTCCATCCGGAATTACTGTTAATTTGTTTAACACTTACATTTCACAACAACACGTAAACTTGGTGAAATCCATTAAAGAATTTCGTTGCCTAATGGTTGACGGTGGTGTAGGTGATGTGATGATGGAATCAAAACCTCACATATGTAAATGCAAACATTCTTACACTAGTCGGTACATAATGTTTACGCAAATATTTTTCATTTCTTTGGAATTGATTTTTAATGAGGCCAATGACTTTTTTATTTTTTTAAATTAAATGATGGTGGCCTTATCAAGTTTTGTTTAATTTATTATGCGCACGTTTCAGGGTTTTTTTTTCCCATTTTCTCTCTCTGTCGTGTGCTTTCTTCTTTAGTTTCATTCATAATTTCAACTTTTTTGGTTTTTGTATGTACAGCGAATTATTTATGGATTGGTGTTTCTTAACAAATTAAATGGTCTTATGAAGAGTTTGACATAACATCCTCTTCATTGAACGAATATGTGGTGGAATTTGCTTTAATTAGCATTTGAAGCACCTCAAAACATTTAAAAAAAAAATTGTGTCAATCCTTTTATTTTTTTTTCAATTGTTGATCATTGGAAAAACACAAATTATATCGTAAGGTTTTTACACTGCGCTGAACATCCCAGATTACAATTGTTCTGAAAAAGATACTCAATAGGTATAGGTAGGTAAAGGACTGTTCACATTCGCAGTTTCTGACATTTCATTCACATGAAAACATTTTTTAGTCGCATGTCGCAGATACGCCTCGCGATTCAGTTTCATTTTTAAAGGTTAAGTTCGAACGAATTTTTCATTCTTGGGTTTGTGGATCGTGACTATATTGTGTGGATTGTGAGCAAAGTGTGACAGTTCACGGCAAAAATTTTCAATTCGCGGGAAAATTGCAGTAATTCGCTTTCACGTAAAAAGTCCTTAACAGCCGAACGAGCGAATATTCATTTGTCATTTTTTTTATTCACATGAATAACTTTATTGTTTTTTGTGGATCACGGGATCTAGTAGATTAAAAGAATAAAATGTCTGACAGCAATAATGTGTCAAGTTAATGGAGATTTATTTGATTAGGTTAGGTTGAATGGGGTGTGAGATCGTCACAAAAGACCAGGCACCGCAACTGTGTAAAGAAATCGAAATTCAGAAAAAGTGTTCTAGATACCAAAAGGATTGCCAATCGAACATAAAAGGTTATGTTGAACAAAAAATTTGTCTTTTCTGTCCAATTAAAAACGCAAAGAAACGCATATTTTTGATACCTATTGAGTTTGAACTTTGTTTGACTTGTCGATCAATGGAACGCGACCATCGATTCACCACCTTATGGATTATTCGCCGCAGTGAGTTCGGAACGAACTAATATTTTATAGATTTTGACATTTCATTAGTAACCTCTTTTCAATATTGTGAGTAGATTACAGTTTGCAGCAAAAACGTTTAATTTACGGCAAATACCTATAGCAATAAAGCTTTAGTTTCCGCTTAGCTAGATAACCCTCAAATTACTGCAGTCATAATCTAATCAACAAGCTCTGATAACCAATTAAAATACCTAACCTAACAAAAGTCGATACAACATCTCGAGTGGTTGTAAACAAACTTGCAGGGTTTTCCCAAGAAACGCAGTTCCATTCACAAATCTGTTTTATTGCTCTTTGTACCCTCATAAAAATATACTATCAACCGTTGTTGTCTTACTTTTTATGAACTTGATCCAATTTATGTACCCGTTTACAAAAGATACGTTGTCTGAGAGGCGGCTTACGTCGTCCTCATTGCAGCACACCGTCCTTATACATACGATGCCTACTACAAAGCACAACACATAATATGTGTAACTAACAACCAAGGAACTAACCCGCCACATTATTATCATCAAGAAGATTTCCACATGCTTTTTTTTTTTTTTTCATTCATCACATCATAAATGCGAAGGGATCCCTGCGACTATGACATGAAAACATATTCAACCGCTGTCGCCGCCGTCGTCGTTGCGCCAACGTAATAGCATGCAATTATTACCGATGAATTCAGCGCTTTGGAACAAATGTCATGCCCATAAGATACACACGTACCTATAATGTTCGCTGGAATATGCCTATAGCTGTATAAAAAGAAAAAAAAAGACAAATTATATGCTTTCTATGTTTGTGGCGTGGACGGCACAACAAACCGAGAGAAATACAGAAAAGAAATGTGTTGATTTCATTCAGTGCGCCACCACGTGGTGGCATTGCTACTTTTTTTGTTTCGCTTTTCCTGCGCCTCAGCCATCATCATTCAGAATTCAATCAAACACAAATCTTCGAAATCATGGCCAACACATCATCATGATCGGCATCATCGCATCTTTCCAACCAGTCTCACATCCTCACCAACTCTATTCCCGGTCGTCATCACAACCGACTGACAACAAATCTAAGGGCTTCTCTGCCTTGACTACACTCGCAGCTTGTAGGTTTTATCACTATGCAACAGAGTTTAGAGATAGTAATGGGATGGTTGTGAAGTAGGAGATTCTTTCGTGTCTGTGTTATCTCCTCCGCGCTATGATGGTGTGTTGGCAGAAGCATAATATACCAACCAAATGTTCATTCGTTTACCTAGTAGCTGAGCTGGCTATTGTTCGCTCATTTCGAGTTTTGTAAAACTGATTAGAAGTGAGTAGGTTGTCTCTTTTATTCCAGTGTTGTTTGCTGAGCAACTTGACAAAACTGATGATTTGCCACTTTATTCATTGATTTTATCGCCGGTCCAACTCTCAGTCTTCATTTCAAAGCCAGAAGAGAGAAGTGCTAACAACAAACAAATCAAGAACAAGATTCGAATTTGAGAGCACCAAATGAATTATAAAAAAAAAAAAAAAAGAGAAACATGTGCTGCTTAAAAACGCACGGGCACAACCACAGTGCCCTGGCGTTTTGTTGCGGAATATAAAAGGAAATCAGCACCAGTAGCACACGAAACAAAGAACCATTTTGCTTAGCAAGTTCATATTAGAGTAAAAACGACACAAAATACAATTTGCTCTCTCTTCTGACAGTAGCTGTTGTTCGTTGGGGGTGACGTGTGTGGATATTTCCTTCTTTTTTTTTTCATTTTGGTGTAATTGACCGAAACATCATCGTCATTATCATCATCAGCACGTGGTCAATGATATGGTAACAACCGATTTAGGCAAAGCCAACTGATAAGGAATTGCATGAATGGGATTGCGTCTGGGTGGGTGTGACAGAGTCAGAGAGCAAAATAGTAAACAGCGATAGTAATGTAGATTCGGTTAAGGGGTATGTTGCTTAGGGCCGACTAGAGGCTGTGGCGACCTCGGTTCCGTGATGGCATTAGTATTATGCAAATAAGGATATTCTTTTTCAAGTTAATACCTTTAAGGCATTATTGGAGGTTTCTGTCTGCCATATTCGAGTGTTTCTCTGTATCTCAAGTCGATTATATGTAAGTTGGCACAATTATATATGCAACATAAAAGGAAAATTTGTTTAGATTTAAAACTGATTTGACATTCGGACTCAAATAGATCAGTGCTTATCTAATAAATAATTATTGGGTCTTACATCGCCCAAACCTAGTTGCGTAAGGGGAAAATCATATTTGCTAGCATACAGTTTCCAGTGGGGAGAAAATCAATTTGTAAGATTAAACTGCACACAAAATCATCAAATAATGTTAATAAGTGACACTTATACCTGTCAAATCGTTTGTTGTTAATTAGACGAATGACAAAATGACATAATGGCCGCGTTCCACTGCCCGCCAGATGAATAGCGGCATGTCAAACTCCATATATAAAAAAATTGACATTTCTCCATTTGCGCTAGACTTCTAGCACTTTTTGTGTTTTTGTGAAATATCCCTTTCAGGGAAATTTCTCAATGCCAAGCAGAGTTTGACATAAAAATGAAAACTGTGACCAAGTGCAAGTAGTGGGGAAAGTCTGACAGCTGGCTGCCTTGGTGTGGCTTAGGCTTGATTGGCTTAGATCGGTCACATGAACAGTAATTTCAGTTGACGTTTATAAAGGGATAGCCGACGAATATAGTGAAGGATTTCGTAACTGAGCACTAAATTAACAGTTTGAATATGTGGATGCTTTTATATTTACGGGTTGAATTTAAAATCCTACATAAATATAGTGTGCATTGTTTTAACAATAATGTTGAGTAAGCAAATTATGACCAGATGGCTTGTTGAAACCATTGGAAATCTCATGTGGCAACAAGCATGGCAAATGGAAATGTTGGATAAGATAAGGACAGCATGTTGAGAACTGGGCTACATAGGTACGTTTATTGTTACATCAAGTATTTAACAGCTCCTGCGACCTGCAACTGAAGTCTTTTATATGTGGGCCTGATCAAATTGTAGCATAAATGACTATAAATAAGTTGTAGCATATTGTTTTCATGGTAAGAGGTTCCACTTTGGCCTTGACAATATCAAAATACTTTCAACGTTTTGGTTTAAACTGTTTTAGAACGTCAATTATACAGATACAAACGATGTACAAATCGAGCTAAATGAAGTTGGCAGACAGATGATCAAACTAAGCATTTTGTATGAAGGTAGATGAACAAAAAATAATGTCAGTAGTATAATATAAAATTTAACAGAAACCAATTACTCACCGTTGCTGGTTGATTCATAGTCAATTGTTGTTGCTGCTGTTGTTGTTGCTGTTGCTGCTGCTGTTGTTGCTGTTGAGCCTGCTGCTGTTGCTGCTGTTGTTGTTGCTGTTGTTGCTGCTGCTGTTGCTGCTGCTGATTCTGTTGATGCTGTTGCAATGCATTTGCATCGATTTGCCCTTGATTAGCTGCGGAATACCACCACTGAGAGCCTGGTACAGCAGCTGCTGCAGCTGCCATATTTAGACGATAATCATAGCCAGTGCTGCCAGCATTTGATGTGGCAACAACTTGTGCCATTGTCGTAGCAGGATTTTGAAAACTGCTTGCCATTTTATAGGAGAACAACTGTTGTGTCGCTACTCCCGACGTTGTGCTACAATTGTTACGTGACGCATCATTATGCGCCTGCTGCTGATTCTGTTGTTGCTGAACGACAACTTGGTGCTGCAATTGCTGCTGCTGAACTTGCTGTTGCTGTTGTTGCTGCTGCTGCTGCGCAGCTAATTGCTGTTGGTGATGTTGATTAATTAAATGTTGGTGGTGCAGGGTTTGTTGATCTTGTGTTGCAAGCGTAGCCGCTGCCGGCCACCAGACAGCATCGCCTGCTGCCTGTCGATTATCCCAAGCACCGCGATGGTGCTCCGACATGTTTAATGAAATTTTTCTTCTCAATCGAAATGTGCAAACGAAAGAAAATAGCTATAAGCCTTTTGGGGTATTTTGTCATTCACCATACACACAAAAAAAATATTGGCTAAAACGAAGATGTAAATTTTGAGAACAGGAAGAAAATATATTTCTTGGAATTAGGTTTGCTGACACCGATTTTGCACGCGCGTTTATCTTTTATTTTCCCCGAGATCGGTTTGACGATATAGACCGAGATTTCGAAGGCGTTTTGGAAAACTTTTAATTCAAATAATCGGAAAATACAATTTTTTTTTAACACTCACTCCCAAATTAAAGGAACAACAACCAAGGGGTGAACAATAATTAAAAAAGAAAACTACTCAGCTCGCCGTTAAAATTAACTTATCTACCACCACCATAAGCGTTACTACTGCTGCTGCTGCTTCTGCTCCGGCTGCTTTCCCTCCTCTTCTTTCTTCTTCTTCTTCTTCTTCACTACTACAACGGCGGAGTGCTGCTACTCCTGCTCTTTGTCGAATTCGTCGTGGTACACTCTTTTGCATTGCAAAGTTGCCAAAATCACTCAGAAAATATTCCTTTTAATTTATGTTTAATTGAATTAAATCAAATTTCAAATGGCAAAGCGCACACGGCTGATTTTTAAGCCCGCAAACAACCGTTATCCATTCAAAGAAAACAATTTAAAAATATATATACTTCAAAATTATTTTTTGCAGCAAATTATCCCTTTTGAAACAACAAAATGTCGTTGGACATGCTTTCTCCTTCTTTGTGGAAATTTTTAAAACAAAAGAGACGCTATAGCGCTAGCCCTTGGCCACTAATACACTTGTGTATACATTTTGTGTATATAGATATATACATATTTATAGAATGTCGTGTAAAAAGAAGAAAAAACAAGAAAACGAAACGAAAAAACAAGCAGTACCCAACCGTGGTGGTGTGTTCCCCCTCTCTCGCTTCGGCGTTGCCGACGACGATGACAACGTATATACGTCAGAAGTTATATATATATATTTATATATGGATGCTCCTATATAGGACTGATATATAGAACCACCACCGTTCGCCCAGTAATTGAACACACTCACACTCTGTCAAATTATCTATTCTCTTGTATGCAGCGTACCAGCGCTACGCCACCGCCAGCCAACCGAAGAAGATAACGTACCAGATAAAACTTAAAAAAAAAAAAAAATTTCCACTTTAGCAACTAAAAATATTGCAAAAACTTTTTTTTAATTAACTTTGTTTTATTGCCACACATCACTTTAAAGTTTAAGCACAAAAAATGTTTTTTTTGCGGAACATATTCATAGGCTGCATTCACCGCATGAAGAGGACAAACAAAAAATCGATATAATGTCTTAACAGAAATGTCATGGAATCCGAATGCTTTTTTTTCTATTAAAAAAAAATGTAAACACGAGAAATGCGTTTTTGTTTTGATTTGGACGAGATTACCAATGTTGCGGCAACACGATAAATAAAAATATAATGCGAGAGAACGAAAGAAAAAAAAGCAAATACGTACATCAAATACACTTTGAAGTAATTAAATTCATTATAGTAAACATCGTGCTGTCGTTAAAACACGGGCTGCTGCTCTCTAACACGCGGTCTCCGATTATGGATCGACTTTTTTTTCCTTCGGCTGAATTCAATACTAGGTAGGCTACTCTCGTTTGCTGACTTAACTGTGGCAGCAAATAACCATAATATGATATAAAATAGCAGTGCGGCGCGGCGCGGTGGCAAAATAGCCGTATGTTCATGGGAAAAAAGTGCGCGCGATTGCTCTCACAATCTGCCTATCTCTCTCTTGGTTTTGCCCCCCTTCATTGCTTGGCATTTGGATGGAATGGAATATCAGACTTTCTCTCTCTCCAACTTGTCCGTTTTTTTTTCTCTCTAGAAAATAACTCGAAAAACTGGAATTTTTGTAAAAATTCAGCAAAACTTCCCCCCATTCTTCATCGATGAACATTTCCCACTCAGAAAAATATCTCAATTTTTCTCACCTGAAATTTGGCAACAATGAGTATGCAACCAAGGGGATCGGCAGAGAGACAGAGAAAACGACTGAACCAAAAAAAGAATGCTCCTGTTGGTGTATATAGACACTCTGCTGCCCTCACTCACACACATAGTGTAGATTCAATTTCGACCGGTTTCCAAGGCTGTTGGTATAAGAGGGACGCGCTATGCATACACTCAAATGCGAAGCACCAGTTGGAAGAGGAAAAGTAGAAAAACTGCCGAGTTAGATACGGGTTTGGGTTGGTGTGCGAATGCAGCCAAGTGAAAAATATACTGCGCTGGCAAAACACGATTCCGTATGCCTAACTAGCTGCTGGCTTTATATAGAAATTTACGCCTGTGTGCAACATTTTTTGATTTGCTTTCCTTCTTTTCCTTTTGAACGCTGCGCAATTCGACAAGTATCTTTGTCTTTTGCTTTCGCTTCGATTTTTCCAGAAAGCGAGGTGAACGAATTTTATCTACCTATACAGATGCAGGCATTTCAAGTGTGTTGTGCAGTAGGTACACGGCAGAACAAAAGTGTTGCAGATTGAATTTTAATTTTGAAATTTTCAGTACTCAATCGTACTACGGCAGAATCGGAACGTTTGAAAAACTCATCATCAGTCATTAAAATGTGAATCAAATTCACATTGAGGAACTAAAGTGTAAAATGTTTACGCCATGAATTAGTTAGAAATTTGTGAGTGGTCAAAATTACAAATGACTAAAGGAATGTTATTAGTAGTACGTTCAAGACGCATTACAAACAACAAATATGCGGCAATGAAAATTTAAATGAACAAGAAAAACTAGATACTAAATGGAATATTTCATTAAAAGAAAAGTTTGAATGCATAAACAAATTTATTATATTTTCATCTACATTCCTACAAAAATTTTGATGCTAAATTAAATAAATGTATATCCTCTCATCGGTCCAATGGAAATTCGAGAAAAAAAAACAATTCTTAGATATTAGTTAAGAAAGTGTTTAAAGTCAGACACGAGAAGAATTTGTTTACAGCTTACATCAACGCCACCCTCGCTGCAGAAAATATGTCAAAGATCGCGTCGTGCCACTCATGAAAAAAAAATAGCGGAATATGCTCTTAGCAAAATAGCGGAATATGCTCTTAGCAAAAGAGCTTAAGGGGTAACCACAATAGAATTGCATTGGAGTAATCCAGCTAAGCCACACGTGGTTACTTTGAAATTATACCTGTCGTAATCGGGACTATAACAGGCGTGCTGGTATGGTTCTCGGTGGGGTTCCAAGACACTACAAGTAAATTTTAACCTAAGTTTGTTTGTTGGACTTTTTGACAGATTCAATTGTAGATTAATCATATTAGTTCAGAGACTTGACCAAATCGGTTATATTTTCGTATTTAAAGTTTAAACTTCTCTCACACAGTAAAAAGTGCAATAGAAAAAAATCAGGACATTTCATTCAAAGTTTAAAAGTTCTAAAAACAAATCCAAGGAAACACAATTTTCCAAAAAGACCGAATTTCGAAAAATAAGATCGAATAACTAGTAATTCCATAAGTATGAAATTAACCTCAAAATGGCGTTCGTCCACCAGCGAACATATTTTCACAATAATGAAATTCTGAAAATAAGTACATATATCTGCAGGTACCACTGCCAATTTAGCTATGTATATGAGTAAACATTTATTTTAACCAACCACTTGACGTCTAGCACAAAATATCACAGATGTAGAAACGCGGCCGATAGAGCTCTAGTTCCAGCTGAACAAAAATTACACTTATTTGTTTGCTTGACATTTCTTTTTGCTAAAGAAAATACTACAAACAACGAAAACAGAAAACATGGAATGTCATAAAATTTGTTATATTTCGAATTTTTGTATTTCCGCAGACGCTGAGAACTTGTTGGGTTTTTTTTGTACTTTTACATGGATTGGTTTGATTGCTATGTTAAAATATAACTAATGAATATTAATTCGTATCAATCTAATTTTAACTAAGTTTTCGGATAACAGAAATGTCGGATGGCGGTAAATAAGACTTTTGTTGAATGATATCAGTATTTATGTTCGAACGTCATAATCTGGCCTCAATCTAGGGATGCCAGATCTGAAAAATTGGCGTAAAACGTTTTTATTTTAGTTTACATTTTATTTGTTGTAATAAGTAATATTTGGTTTAAGTAAAAGCCTTTTAATAAAAAAAATAACCAATGTACCTACCTACATTGTTCGAATTTACTGAATTTATTTGACAGCATCATTACGATCTTCCTGTCCGTTAATGATTAAGAAAATTATATTATTTACTTAGTCATTAAGCAATTAGCGAACTCAAAACAGCTAATTAAAATAATCAATACATCAACAGATATTACGCATAACGCGAGTCATGAGTATTTTGCATTTGTTTCTATTATTTTTCTTTATTTTTTGAGAAGGCGTACAAATCGTAAATTGGCTTACTCATCGCTTATACAAGATGCGAAACTCGAAAAGAGCAAAAAAAAAAAAGAAAAAAAGTGGAAAGTTACAAAAGGTGATCATTTGGGGATCGTATGTAGATCTCACTCTAGAAGTACATAAATGACGCTTGTGTTTTTTTTTTATATCAAATATTTGAAAAGCACGTGCAAAGGAATTACTGTCTGTTGTTAGTCACCTATTTAAGAGATATGGTCAAGGCAAAGTGTGCGATCAAAGAGAAATTGGAATTTTAAATACCAATGTATAAACTGAGAAGTTTATAAGCTTTCAAATTAATTTCCTTGTACCTATTAAAATAGACCAGTATCCCTTTCATTTCTAGCACTAAGTATAAAGATACATCCAACTTAACACCTCCGGCCATGGGATATAAAAACATTCACCCTGTAGGCGGAAACACATCGTGCCATACTAAGCAAAAGAAAACACATCGGACCAGCAATTTCAACGCTTACTTTGAATATTACTAGGTCTTAATAGATACCATGAGTCAGTTCATTTAACAAATTACTAAAACTTGCAAACTAAATGGCAAATCGAGAAACCCTCTCGATTGGTGTCTCTTTTGTTCATAAGTAGCTTAAAGTTTAACTTTAACGATCAGCGGCTGCTTTTACGAACTCTTAACACAATAGTTCTTAAACAACCGCCACTTGTCTCCGAATGCTTTGCTATTTAAAATTGTTTGATGAACCAGAAATAGTCAGATATAACAACACAAAGTCATTTCCTTACATATTAATTTCGATAAGTTTGCAAAGTACATTTGTTTTTCTTGACCAGCGACTTACTTTGACACGAAACAACATTTTAACAGAGTTAAAGTTAAAGCGTGAACATTAATATTAAAAAGCGAATTAGAAGAGCCTATTTTGAAATTGTCATTCGTAAATGCAGCCATTTTTAAGAGAGAGCAACAAATTTTTGTTGTCAAAAATACGACAATCTGCTGTCACAATAAACCCGCTAGCTGATTTGCCGGCGCGCGTATATATATATATATATAATAATATACTACATACAAATTGTTCATCAAACACATGTCAGGAGTCCCTCCTGATTTCCTCGGTATGACATTTGGATAAAATTTTTCAGTTTTTGATGGTTTTACGTCAAAAATATGCCGACAGAAAAGCTGAAAATACTGAATACAGGTAACGAACCGACAAAATAAGGAGCGACTAAGCTGATGACCAGCTTAGAGGAGTAACGAATAACGTCAAAAACATGGAATTTGATTCGACTTAAAATGTTTAACCTTGCTGCATTCTTTTATTTTAGAACTCCAGTCAATATTAAAATTGGGGAAATGATGGCCAAATAAAGTGTTTCATCGATAGATGTTCAAACAAAATTTCCAAAGTCACAGCTATATTAATAAATGGAAGCAAACTAAATTGGAAAAGCTTAGCGATGAATTACTCTAAATGGAGTCAAAATTTGAAATTAGTACTAGGTATATAAAAAAAAAAATCCTTATGGCCAGTACTCATTGGCAACACTTTCCACCCTATATATTTTCAATTTTCCACTACATATCCTTTTCAACTCCTCCTTCGCCTTTGCTATATTTCATCAGACTGATTAACTAGGGTTCGCAAAACAAGGCAAACGTGACATCAGATCAGAACGAATAAATATAAATAAATAAAATAAAAAGAAACTCGGAGATATTAATCAAATAACCGACGAGGCAATAACAACCGGTCTGTTTGCTTTCTGCTTGCACAGACAGAATCGTAGAGAACTCTTTTTCAGTAAGAAAAAAAAATGTGCATGGACAAACATATTTAAGATTTAACAGATCTGACACTGACAGTCAGTACACATAACACATAGTTGGTGGAAAGATGTCGACTAGGTTGTACAAAAAGCACCAAACATTTTGACAATTTTGCAAAAGTAATCGTATCAACATCAGACATCAGACTTCTCAGAAAGTCTCCAATTGTCTAAACACTGACTCGCTCGATCTCACATCTCCCGCATGGGGTTCTAGAGTAGCGAAAAAATGGCGCGAAATATAATTCTACATCAAATCATATTACCAACGACAGACTATAAAACAAAAAATATAAATAAAAAAAAAAAATACAAGAAAAAGCTAAAAGATATGGCGGCATAGCGTGTACTGTACCTTTCGGTAGTACACATAATTTTATGAAGAAAAAAAAGAAGAGAAGAGCAATAGAAAGAGAGAGAGGTGTCCCATCCCACTTTCGCAGTCCCAGGCGATAAGAGCAAATTTAATGAGAAAATTAGATACGTTTTCCATAAGACTTTCAATAAAGTTTCGATGTAACCCCCTTTTCTGGCTATTACACAATAATTGTGAATTGTTTGCAAAAATTAAAGACATTTTCATTTTGTAGATTCATCACACCAGCAAGCCAGACGAAAAAAAAATGAAAAAATTTACCATTCCCTTCTCTTGCGGAGAGTCAGAGCATACTCTTTCAGTTTCAATATATACATTGCACAAACCCATACCAGAGAGCAAAAATAAAAACAAAAATAAACATCGAAACGAACGGTCCTCCTTTGTATGTATTCCGAATAAAAATGGTTAATTTTGTTTCGAAAAAAACGATAAACTAGTGGAAAATCTCCAAATTGAATGCAAATCGTCAAAATTAGTTAAATTTACTCTGGAAAATTATCGCTCCCGACTGCTTTGTTTTTTGGCGACAACGATCCCTAAAAATAACTACCATAGCTATGCGATGTTTTATTTTTCTCTCGAGTAGCATCCGCCATTTATTTCGTATGTGTATATTTTTGTGAAGAAAATATTTTGGTTGGTATCCATTGTTATGGTCGATTTTTATTGAGTTTCAGACATTTTTTTATTATTTTTTTTTCACTGAAAAATTTGATTTTCCTTTTAGTTTCGCGGTCGTAATTTTTTGTTTAAACATGTCGGAGGTTTTTTTTTCGTTGTTGTAGCCAGATGCCGCTTCGCTTGCACACACAATTTGCAACAAATACAAGTTTATATTAATAAATGTAGAGGCGAAAACAAATCATAATACGTACTACAAAAATATAAATAAAAAAGTTGTTCACATTGCATCACATCGCAATGTGTAAAATGGGAAAAAAAATTTCCTCCACACAAAACACCAATTTGAAAAGAAATCCGTCTCGTTTATAAATAATATGGTGCACTTGCAAATTCGATTTTTTAAATTAACACTCCGATTTGCGGCCCGCCGCCCTCACGAACAAAAATAGGCGTGGCGGCTAGCCGTTTTGCGTTCACAAAAAAAAAATTCATTTAACACTACATATTTCCAATAAGTTTCGCGAAAAAATTCCTATTTCCCACATAACGTTGACACAATAATTTAAGAACTCGCGGTGAACAACAAAAATAGGGAAAAGCGAAACAAATAATACAAGCCTAAGGAAATATGAAAGAAAAAGAAAAATAATAAACTTACCTGAATCTGATGAAAATGCTCCATGTAGGTAACCAAAGAATGTATACGGCCAACGAGACGAAGAATACGGCAGCTTGTGCTTCACCAAAATTGTATGAGAACTCCACACACTACTCTTTTGTGTCGTGTCTCGTGTGTATTTCTGTGGTACACACAGCTGCGCGACAAAAAACCACACAAGAAAAAAAAAACTTCACGCTATTCGAAAGCAGGAATAAGAAAATTCAACGCTAAAGAGAACGCAAAAAGAGAGACAAACCGCACACGACTTTTTTTTTCTTATAATTATTCTTTATGGCAACGAATCAAAGAGAAATGCCTGCTCATTCAAATATTATTCCACAAACAATTTTTGCTGTCACACTGGTGAAAATTGAAAATCTTTGTTGAACAAGAACGCACTACGAGGATACTACGAGGGCAACTGTATTCGGCGAAGTTTGTTCCACAATGCGAGAGTGGAGAGAAACGATGCCGTGTATACGTGTTCAGAAAACCAAACCTTTGCCAAACTATGTTCTTGTTGTTGCTGCAATTGTACATATGTGCGTCGTGGTGGCGTTAGGTGTTTTCGCTTTGATGGTGTGTGCAAGTTTTGGGGATGGTTTTTAGTTGTTTTTTTTTTCGAATTGAAAGATTTTTGTCCGCTTGGTAGTAGATACACAAACACTATGAACTGTATATGCGAGATGTAGAAAATATTTTCCGGGGAAAAAAAATTGCGCGCCTTTCTCTTTTTGTTCTGTGGTCCGTTGTATATTGATTTTTGTCGATTTTGAGAAAATGACAATTTGCAATTCTTGGATTTTCCGAGAATAATTCACTAAATTCGAAGGAAACTCACTGTTTTACAAACGGAAAGTGATTTGTTTTTTGGAATTTTTCGATGAAAAAATTGTTGCCTTCTTATTTGTTAGAGGAAGTATGGCTGAACTCAAGTTGGACGAAGCGAAAAACACATCTCCTGTATAATGCTGTTTAAAACAATGCTCATAAAGCCGAACATTTATCTGAGAGGGACAGATATGTCTGTCCCGGTGGAGTTTATATGCGCAGTAGTGTATTTCACGCGTTCAGGCAACTGGACGAAAAGAAGTTGATCCACTCACTAATGCCGGTTTTTCACATGCTGATTTTTAAATTCTCAAGATAAATATTGTTGCTCTACATTCAATTAATATACAGGAAAACAGTAATATATTAAAATAAATCAACTATATATTCAGCTTATAGGTTTCCTCAGCCAACAGGCTTAGTCCAAGTTCGTTTTCCCGATTTGATCAAGGCCTTAAAATAAAATTTTAATTCGACAATCGTTGTTTTCCAACTCGTAATAGACAATCAAAATAGTGGCCTATATTACAATTTTAACTTTCTCTTGCTAATGTAAAATCGTAACCATTTTAACCATGGTTTAGAAACTATACTCACAATTTTTGAAAGCAGACAACTTTATAAACCCTTTTCGTTCAGTTTCATCAGATCATAACCGCAATCGAAACCATTTTAATCACATTTATTTTTCCTTAAATCCCGACAGATGTGGGTAGGTACTACATAGCATAGACAAACCATACTGAGACCCCCAACTCACAATCCTCTTGCCGCTGGGCCCCTCAATTTTTTTTCAAATTCGCCATTTTGTATTCCTATCGGTGTTATGTCAAAAAAGAATCAGTGTGACATGCAAAAACACACAAAAACTACAAAAATAAATGCTGCCAACCGCGGCAACCGTGGGGAAATGTGACAGAATTCGGGAATTCAACATTTTTACATAACTGAATGCCATTGGTTAGTTATTATTAATTGTTAAAAGGCGAATAATTTGATTTGTTTGGTTAGTAAAACTATCTAAAGTTGATGTTCTATATACTAGAAACATATTAGGACAAACATGGTTGCATATTTTCCGCTTTTGGATATCATTAACTTCGATTTTGTGTGTAAATTTTTCTTAAATAATGAAGGAAATTTGCTCAAAAAGTTTTCATTTTCCCTCAACCAATCTACATTGTTAATTTTTCATGAACATTTTAAGCAAATGTGCACTTATTCCTAAAAAAAAAAATTATCCACACGTAACGAACAATTTCAAATTAAACGGATAAAATTCTATGAACTCTGCCAGCAACTTTGAAGTGTCTCATATCTGCTGGGAGTGTGTTGGTGAGCCGGAATTTTTGAAGTTTCGTGACATTTGTCAATACGATTTTCTATGTAATAATACTAGCGCACCAGATGTGTACACTCCATAAAAAATATAGCTTGTAGGCTAAGTAACGGGAAATCGGCCGGAGTTGGTGGTCTCAGTATTGTCTCTGCTACATAGCTAGGGCAAGGCAGTTTAACGGGTCCCAATGGGTGCGATCCTATGGTGTCTGGGAAATTTTTCGTCGAACACAGCTACTAGCACAGCCCATAAAATTTTCTTCTGACGTTTAAATTTTGTGGTGCAATTACGACTGAACAATTTCCAATCATGTCGAATATTTTTGTTAGATTCCTGCGCTTCCCACAAATAATTTATCCAACATGTAGCCGATTATCAAATGTGTAAGTATACCGCATTTTTTTTTGGCTCAATGAATTAATGACATGCCCTTGAATGCCAGATTATCTACACGAAATTTAGTGCTCTCCGCTCGTGGTGTTGCACCATTGCGCCACAAATTATTAGTCCAACAATCGACAGTTTCAGTCTGCAGCCGTCGTTCCATGTTCATTCAGACTCAGGACACACCAAATCCAGACAGTTTAAAATTCTGTCCTGGTGTAGCGGTGCTCGGCAAAGGCAATACAATGGATTTCCCAACCTCCCAATCGGCATATTGCAGTCCTTTGGGTAAGCCAAATTGAAATTATCTAAAAACTATACTTGGAATTAAAATGTATTTTCAGCGAAACTGCTTTTCCGCATTGAGGGTGTTCGATCAGTGTTCTTTGGCGGTGATTTTATTACAATCTCTAAGTTGGAGGACGCTGAGTGGAGTGTTATAAAACCAGAGGTCTTCGCTGTAATTATGGATTTCTTTGCGAGTTCCTTGCCTATTCTAACCGAATCTAAGCCAAATTCTGATACACAAATCAATGAAGACGACGATGATACTGTGATGATGATCAAGGAATTGTTAGACAGTAAGATTCGGCCAACTGTTCAGGAGGATGGTGGTGATATTGTTTTCATGGGCTATGATGCTGGCGTTGTGAAACTAAAAATGCAGGTAAAAATTGCAGTACATACATATTTCCATACGGAGCTGTAACAGAAATTGTATTTCTTTCTAGGGTTCATGCTCATCCTGTCCCAGCTCTATTGTGACGCTAAAGAATGGAGTGCAAAATATGTTGCAATTTTATATTCCTGAAGTTACTGAAGTAGTACAAGTTTTTGATGAATCTGATAAAATTGCAGATAAAGAGTTCGAAAGACTAGAAACAGCTCTCAAACAAAAAGAAAAGGAAATGGAAAAAAATACTTAGAATTGAATTATTGAGCTGTGCTGGTGCAACATGCTGGCGTGATTGAAATGTAATTTTATTTTAATAGAATAGTCATGACTTAGAATATTGTAAACGTTGCGATTTTTGTTGTCGCCAATGTCGAGGTTTTCATTGATTCGATGTCATAACCCAAAAATATAATATTTATTTGCAAGCCTTTGTTTTTCAGAAAAAAGAAATTAGATTTTTTTTAGTGTCTCCTCCATGACTTCTAGTCTGCGCTTTCGCCCACTCTGATTGTTTTCACTTGCTTTAGTTAGCAGTGTACACTTTTCAATACGCTCCCAGCAATTTGAAATGCACTCATCGGAAAACTCTTGACATAGATTGTGCAAGGAACAAATTGTCTCCAGGACCTTGCGCACCTCATTTATGTCTTTAGCTTCGAGTGCGTACAGCGTATTAAAACGTCTCATCATCTTGTTCAGAACTGAATCAGAAACCTCCTGAGCCTTCCGCAACATCTCATTGAATCGACTCTCGTCACGAAAGCACTCCAACTCGTATGGACGAACGAGATAGCGCCGAAGTGGGAAATTGTGCCCCCCAATTATATACCCACCCATAGGTACCGCAGCAGTCTCTCTTTCTAGAGTATGGCCAATGGGACTGTCACTGAAGTTGTAATTCGTCGCAAAGTCAACGAAGCAATCAATAATCTTTTGATCGCCATCGCATATTATTTGGAGAACCACGGATGTTTCTTCATCTCGACTTTCCAAAAATATATCTAGCCGCTTAATGGCAATCAGTCCAAAGAGATTGGGAAAACATTTAAGGCTGTCCATCTTCTGAAAGCTGGCTAAATGATTTTGTTGAGCACTGTGCGAGTTTGGCCATTTGATGAAGCTCTCATAATTGTCCGAAATAACTCCCCAGAAGCTGCGGATGATAAGGTGGCACGCCTGCAATGGGATCTTAAACCGCCGTGATATCTCCTCGAAATGTTCATCAGTGGCTAATTTCCACAGACCCAAGGAGAAAATTGTTTGGTTAGAGATTACAGTGTTGTTTGTGTAGAGTGGTTTAATCAACCCAGCAATTGATGTGTAGAGTTTCTACAAGGATACAACTTAGCTTAAGCTGTTTTAGGAAACTTCACTTGCAAAACCCACCTGAAATGTGCCTTTGCTGAGATGAAGATTACTTTCGAAAATATTTGTTGGTAGATCGTGTACTAGGTTAATTCGACCTGATGTGGGTTCCTCACTCCTCCTGGTCAATTTTGAATCGACAGTATCATGTTCATTTGCTCCTGATGCAGCTTTTCGCTTTATATTATTTGATAGTTTCTGCAAATGGTGGCGAAAGAAAAAATCAAACCCCTCATCATCACTCTGCAACAGCGGTGGTAGTTTGTCCAAAGGATATGAGGGCAGTGGCCTTTTAAAGTTGTTCCTTTGATCGAAACCAATGTCTTTCGCCAAAATCGTAGCGATATTTATTATAAGTGCTTGTTCTTCCATCGTACTGATAATTAAAGTACCTTCTTAGTACTTTCCCATCTGCTGCTGTCCTTCATTTGGGCTTGGTGTGGTACCTAATTACCTATATCGATTTATTTTTGTTTGTTTTCATGTTAACATGTTTCTACACCTCACAGAATGTTAGCTTGGCATGCCGCATGGAATTATAAAAAGGTAAGCCGCATAAGAATGGTACCCGCCATATTTCTAGTCTTTGACGTCATGACACAGTATCTCCGTTGACCAACTGTAAGTAGGAAAGCGATACACGCATGCAAACAATACTATTTACGTTTCGCTCTAACAAATGTAATGCCGGTACCCGCTGACGTCATTTACTGTCGTAATCGATTTTCTTTGACTTGTTCTACAGGGCGTTTCTTCCATCCTGGAAAGACATGGGGCGAGTTCAAAGTTGTCCTCCCAATGAACAAGATATTGAATTGATACGATTTGACAAATAATAAGGGAGTGGAAATTTTGTAAAAGTGTTTTTGGCTGTGAGTTGTGCTATTGGTATATAAAATAATAGTTTTTCCCCACTTCCACCACATGAATTAAATTGAATTAAATTGCCGAGCTCAAAGTAAGCCGGATGAGATTTTCTCTACATTAAACAATGTACAAAAAAGGGAAAATCTGTTACATATAACAATAGATTTATACAAACGGATACAACAAATTTATGAAAAAAAAAGTTTTGTTTTCCGATATTTATAATAAATTGTATATCTACTAAAAATAATGTTTTGATACTTCTTACTATCTTTTGTATGGTAATAATAATAGTATGTGTTCCACAAATGTAATAAATTAGGTATTCGCGTGTAAATCACAGCAAACCTGATAAGTGACAGCCAAATGACAGTCAAATAAGCAACAATTGAAATTTAGAACTGTAATGAAGCAGATGTATTAAAATAATTTTGTGCCTAAAAATAACGAGATCGGGTCATATCTTAAATATTAAAATTTGAATGCCAAGAATAAAGGAAATGATTAGTAAAAAGCAAATCTATACAGTAGACTTATTTTTTAACATAAAATTTTAACCATAAAATTGGTTGCACGTCTACTAAAATTAACGAATTACTGTCGTATTAAATTATTATTTTTTTAAATCTGCTCTGACCCCAGTATGCCGCGTAAATATAGAACAGAATAAAGAAATATGAATATTGTGCATTGATATTGTGAATATTGACAGCTCCGACCTTGTCCACCGTGAATGGCCAAATGCAGATTGGCCAACAAAAATCATCAAATATCAATCTCAAACGCTCATCAGCGGTTGTTTCGTGAAGATACGTTTTTGTTTTTGCCAGTGAAATTTTTGTCTTACGTTTCTCTGTAATTTTAGTATAAATATATTATATAAATCTAATATAAAATGAATCGAGCAAGAAGAACTAATTCTAACAACTTTAATAGCGGATTTGTAAGTACAAGTTATAGTTAAATATTTATGTCTATGTATGTACTTTGTAAATGCTTGAGAATATTTTTTCGTGTAGCCGGTGGAAAATCGATTTTCTTCAAGAGCTAGAGAAAATCTATTTAGGGCACACTTTTTTTTTAATTGCAATATCTTGTGAAATTCAAAAGAGGACTGCGATTGCGAACAAAGAAATAAAGTTTATGAATCGTGTTCAAATTAACGTACTGTTATGCAATTTGCAAAACGCCCGGTATCTAGAACTTCGGTCTCTAATCTAAAGTCTTATATTTACGGCGACACAATGGGCTTTACCAATAAACATTTTTAGTTTCGACTCTAAATTTTATTAGGTCACAGTGGCTTTTTTTGCCATACAAATTTCGCAATTGTGGGCTTCCGTAAATTTAAAGTCGAGACTAAAATTTGTTATTAGTATGGCGCAATATGTCGGCCATTGTTTGAAGATTTTTATCTGCAGTTGTAACGCATATCTAACAAACATAATGTAATATAAATGCAATATTTTTGAGCCATAATAGGTATGCAAATATGCTTCCAAAATCAGCAAAACGTCTAGCACTAACATTTTTTGATGCATATAATTATATAGCTATATTATCCCTCCCCTGTTCATTAGATATTTCTGCAGTAGGTATAGATCCCTTTTGCGGTTATCAATATTTACAAAAAAGTTCTACTGGACCGTAAAAGGAATATTTCACTTTATTAGAATATTTTGATTTGAAAAAATTGGAACTTTACTATTCGCATAGGTGCATACTGCGTATATAACACGAGTTATTATATCCTTAAATAAGACGCTACATAAATCGGTAAGATACATATACGTTTTTCTCCGTAGAGATGCATGACATAAATCATAATGGATCTGTTTTTTCTGCTCCTAGAAATCAGCTGTTGTCAATTTGCATGTCCCATTGGTGGCCCCAAAATTAACATTTCGCCAAGGCTTTGAAGTTTGCTTTTATTTACAATGGCTATAAAAACAGCTGACAAAATATGCCTCCCAATCTAAGGTCCCTTTTCCTCTAACGGGCCAACTTCAATAAGGTATTTATCGAGAAATGAGTTCCGACAAATCTCCCGCTGCCTCGAAAAATTTGGACGGTAGGCCAGCAGACAAACATTTTGACTATTATCGCCAAGGCCAAACGGATTGTTGGCTGTGTCCGCCTCTCGGATATCTCATTTATCAATTTCAATAACATGTTTTAGGTTATAAGGTCATTGTTTTACTCAGCCGTGGTTTCCAAACCACAACGGCGTCAAC
The DNA here is from genome assembly GCA_951230905.1 of Cheilosia variabilis. Lineage (NCBI taxonomy): Eukaryota > Metazoa > Arthropoda > Insecta > Diptera > Syrphidae > Cheilosia > Cheilosia variabilis. Next base: position 46,830,769 of record OX579677.1, read on the forward strand.
ATCAACATTAAACTTCCCATTTTTTGAGTATTGATTATTGTATGTATGTAAGGTGCATGCATATTTAAAAAAAGTAACAAGCATTTACAAATGGCGACCTAGAAGTGTTATCATTTTGAAAATATTGATTATGATCCTCGTCAAACAATAGTTGACTCAATATGAACTACTCTATAATTTAAATAAAACACAATTTACATTCACGGTGAGACACGTTAACGACAACGTACATAGTTTATATTGTTTATTAGTTTATTATTTTTTTTTGTTACCACGGTTCACATTGAATCAACGCGTGTGTTTTGTGACAAGGCTTGCATAATTTATTAGTCCTTATAAATTAACAAATTACTATCGTTATCATGGCTACATCCTTATTAATTTTTTTTTATTTATTTATATAATTTTTAGCAGCAAATATCTCTCCTTGGTCCAGATATTTGACAAACAGCAAAAAAAAAAACATTTTTCTTGTAGTTATGTTCATTTACTTTGCTCAAACCTCAAACGAAATTGTATATAACTGTTTCTATATTAACATTTCGCACTCCATGTAGAATTGTATAATTTTTAACTAGTTATTTATCCGTTAAAATATTAATTTCGACAACGCAATGCGTTGCAGTATTGTCGTCCGTGTCTCGACGGCACACAGAACGCACCGACAGCAACTCACATCTTCGGGATTTTCTCATTGTAATCTCAATGAATTTCCTGCTCCTTCAATAAGAGAGCAAATAAACTCACTGAGTGTTAAATGAGTAAAACCACCCAGCAGCAAGAAGCTGCAAGTCAATTTTAATGGATAAATAGTTTGTAACAATTATATGAGTCCAAGGCAATAAAAAAAAGAAAAAAAAAAAAAAAACAAAATACATCGTTTGGGTCCTAGCTGTAGGAATGTCCATAGCTATTCCTAGACAATGAAATAATGTTTGGAATAAAACAAATCGGCATGTGTGCAACGAAGCATGTATCCTGCGGCTGTATAGAGTACTTCCAGTGGTGTGCCAGCAGCAATGTGTGGGTGTTACGTTCTTTTCCCCCCAAATCGCCAATATTTCCAAAGATTCTAGAATACCATGGAGCTTAAAAATATAAAAAAAAACAAAGGGGTTTGTAGACTAGAGAGCAAATTTATTTATCACATTTATTGTCTTTTTGTTTTTAACATCTTGTCAGGGTAGAAACAGTAAGTCCCGAATGTGTTAACTAAAAGTGTTTTGCATACATAAGCATTCATTAAAAAAAAAAAAAATTGTAAACTATAGTTAATTGCAAGTAACTAATTTAGTGTCTCAGTTTTACAACATTCATCCACCCACAAGTGCTTGTTGTTTTAAAATAAAAAGCCGTAAAAGTTGCAATTTTTTTTTAGTTATTCATCAAGCGAACATGGTCCTTTTTGAGACCCTCCCATTGACTTGTAATTCAATTAGCATTCTTTACTCCGAATATTTAGAATCAAGGGAGTCAAAATAATTTGAATAATAGTCAGCAACCAAGCACACCACGTCCATTAAAGGCGCAGACTCAGGCGGCATCTGGTACTGGTACTCCAGTAAGCACTCCAATCAAAGTTCCACTGAAGCCCATACTAAAGAAAGAGGTCAAACCAGTTGCTGTTCCCGCTGCAGCTGCTGCTGCTCCTGTTGTTGTTGCTCCAGAGTTAAAACCAGAAGATGTAGTTGAACTACCTGCACCGGTCGAACAAATGGATGAAACTCCTGAAAAAGTTTCTGAATCCGAAGCAATGTCTGGCAGTGAGGATATGGCCGAGGAGAATGGCACCACACGTAAGCCGTTCTTCAAGAAAATATTTGGCGGAGTTCGCAAGAAGCCCTCAGGTGAGTTGAAATTTGAAATTGAATTTGTTTTGGCAAGTGACTGTTTGTTTGGAACTGTTGTTGAAAAATCCGGTAAATCGGAAACGTGAGTCATTATTTGTTGAAAGGCCACTTATCTTTACCGATACCGATTGACTTTTATTTGGATTAATAAGAACTGACGATATTTGTTTGTATTTTTTTTCACAGTCCGTGCCAAGGAGAGGAAAATTCGTCAAAATCGTCATTTGCGCAAGGTTATCCTTCCGAAAAATGCTCTGATGGCACTATACGAAGTAAAAGGCATTCAGATTGGGGATTTCATCATCAACAGCAATATGGAAGGTGGCTTCACTGCCCTGGTGACAGTAAACAATTGCCAATACGAGGGCACAGGCAATTCAAAGAACTGCGCCAAGACAAACGCGTGCGAAAAAGCTTTGCGTGACTATGTCATCAAAAAGATGATGCAAAAGCCCCGTAGCTTAGCTCTAGCCGATCCAATGGACACTAGTGAATCTAATGATGGTATATATTATTTGCGGCTCATAAGTGATTGTTTGATCTTTATTTTAAATTGTAAGCAGCAAACAACTGTGAGGATCAAGACAACAACGCAGCTCCTGATGACACCGATGATGTGCCAATGGTGAACCTGGCGTCATATGCCTTATACAAACTTTTTACTGCATGGGAGAGTGAAGGCTATCATGTGCCAGAGTTTCATACAGCTCCTCCCCAAACATCTTCAAACAATACACAGCAAGCGGAAGCGGCTTTGTCGAAAAAACCTGTTGGCCGCAACGAATTGCCACCAAACTGGGAGATAATGCATCCTGCTACACTGTTATGCATCGTACGAGCTTTATTTGTCCCTACTTCAAATCGGATAACTTAAAAAAATGCTTTTCTTTTTAGATGCGCCCACGCTTGACATACACAGACTGTGGTAATAACGGAGACACAGCCAATCCCATCCAGACAATAAAAGTAATGGTCGACGAGCAACAATTTGTTGGTACAGGTCGCTCTAAGAAGATCGCCCGCAAGAATGTTGCTATAGCAGTGTGCAACAACTTGTTTGGCACATCCTTCCATACGGATGAACAGTAAAGATTTCGCGCGGTGGTAGCGTATTTCGATGTTGCGGAGCATCGTTTAGCATATTTGCATCGCGGAAAATGCAAGCTAATTTTTTAATTTATGATCTTATTTCTGTCGTGGTTGAAAAGCAACAACGCCGGCATTATAATTGCAAACATTCTGGTAGTGTTACGAGTAGTTTTAAATTTTTGTATTTGACCTTTGCCGATTTTACCTTTTCGCTCAATAACACTTATTGTAGACCTATTGTAATGAGTATTTATTATTAAATAAACGAATATTTACTGCACGAAAATTATTGTAGAGTAGGCAGACTACATCTTTGTAAAGAACAGACGACGGTAAGACGGGCGATCGACGTCGATATTTTTGAGAATATTGTCCTGATTGGACAGAGCCTTGGGGAAATATATGTGAACGATGCAATTACAATGACGTTACGTGTAAATTCAGAAACGTCAAACATTTGCGCAGCGATGCGGCATCACTGCTTATTTGCGATGCTGATGCGGTGCGCAGTTTATGCTGATGCGGTGCGGAGTTTATGCTGATGCGGTGCGCAGTTATGCTGATGCGTTGCTGATTGAGTATGAAGTTTGAGTTTTAGAACGCATTGTTTACATCAAACATTTTAATGTCAAAATGGAAGTATTATCGTAAAGACGATAAATACGATAGTACAGCGCTATTCTGCTATTCACGTGAGTCGTCTTCTCGTTATTAAAAGCTTTACCTCCGCAGCGCTGAAATACTCAATGTAAAAAAAAAATGTTTGTGAGAAAAATTTATATAAAGAATTCAAGTCAAAATTATACATTTTTCTGTCAAAAGCATATGTATCCATTGATAAAAATGTTTATTTTTCTTTTCTTTTGCTTCCACTTGACACTTGACGTTGAAAGTGATGCCAATAGTTGCATTAATGAACATTTTGTACATGCAAGTAAAACGTGGGGCTACTTAGTAGGTCACGACATACTACGAGGGGCTGACATCGGCTCAGTCCACTGTCTAGTTCGTAGTAGCCAAGGTAGGTTTACGGAAATAACTATCTACCTTCAAGGTAGTTGGTTAAGTTAGGCAGTTGGCGAGACGGGAAATCTGCACCCGCCACACTTTGATCAGTTGTGATATCATTGGAGCATCACTCCTCCGAGGTAATACTGTAATCAGGTTTGACGTCAAGCCGAAGCTGTCGCATGTGCCTGCCACTGCTGTGAGCCCATACCACATCCACAGTACAAAAGTAAGCATACCCTCATCCAAAACGCACTGAACAGGCGCTATTGTGTTACAACAAGCGTTTCTCTAAGGTGTCATCTTTCAAATTTATTTGATTAATTAAAGTGCTCTGCACAACAGACATAAACGGACTAAAATACAACCTACTTGCTAGCCAAGGGTTAAATGTTATCTTATAGCTATATTTGATGCGGTGATCAATTATTTGAGAAGTGCCATCAGTTTAGCCAGTTCCGGTGACTTGAGATCGTGAGGTGTTACAATATCATAAAAGTATTTTTGTATAAACAGCCACATTAGATAGCTCTCCTTGTTGTACTCTAAATTGAACACATGATACAGCTTAAAAACGATATCCAATGCTTTCAGAAACGAGTTTACTTTATACTGCAGATGGTTGTAAATTATAAGAAATCGGTTTATATGGTCGGCTTTAAAGCCGATTCCAAAAATAAGCGGCTGCCGATTTAGACTTAATTTTTGGTACCTAGTTGTGATGGATGCGGCCATTTCTCTGGCATATTCGTCGGTTACCACCACGTTAAAGAATGAGGTGCGTGCGTCCCTGATGCTCGGCTTCCAAAAAGTCTTTTTGATCCTTCCCTTCTCAGTAGCCAACGTCAAAGGAATAACTTCGGTTGGCGGGAGTATGGAATTGATTAGCTGACAAGCATGACCGTCCCTTATTTCTGAAATGCAAATAACACATAATTACAAATCCATGGTAAGAAATCAAATCTTTTTATAATGTAAGCACCTTTATTTGGTTGCATTTCCAATTTTCTGTACATGTGAATGCTATACGAGTCTCTTATGTTTTTCTCGAATATCGGCAAAACTTTTGCATAAAATTTGTCCCACTTTCCGAATAGACATTTTCTTTTATTGACATAAATCTGATCAAAGTCTGATAAGATCTGCAACAGAATATCAGCACGCAAATTAGAGTCGCAAACATATTCAAACAACTATTCAACGTACCAATGTGTGTCCAAGACCATGACATAATGTTGGCCACTCATTAACAATGACTTCCTTTCGTTCGCCGCTCATAAAAGCAGTTCTCCTGTAACGAAAGGTTTGCTTCCATTTGTCGACAACACCATTGCGATCAAACCATGGATGTTGGTTGGTTTCAAGCCATTTTTTTGATTCCTCATACAAAACCTGTGGAGACACAGTAGACTTCCTTCGACGAAGTGACTTGCAACTGCACACTGCCATTTCTCTCGAAAGCTCTATGCGAGGGTGGACTGCGCACTGTTTTAACAGTTCATTGTCCTCGAATGTGCCATATCCCTGCAAGTGTAAAATTAAGAACATCGTATCCATCTCAAAAAAAAAATCAAATCTTGATGACATTAAATACGGCTAAACGATTTCATTACTTACATTTTCCTTCTGCCACTTTATCAAATGGGTTCGGAGCATAACTCTAATCGCAAGCTTATCGTTTGGTATCATTACCTTTATGTCCTCCTCGTTCAAATTTTGCATAACTTCCATAGTGATTTTATATCCTGGAAAAACGTTTGTTAAGTAGTTAGTGACAGTAGTGCGTATAGCGATTTACTTTCAAACAATGAACTTAGATCCCTTTCCAGGCCCCATTCGCGAAGTAAACCAAAAACGGTTTCCCCATCCTGCAAAAGCATTGTTTTGAAAAAGAATTTATATATTATTTAGCATACTAATCGACTAGTCCTACGGGAAAGGGTGTACATAAATGCTAAGACACTGAAGTTACATTCTATACTATACTGTTTTTGGATAAATTATCGCCAAACACGACATTCCTAAAATGTTGTGCACTACATACATATTTAACAAGAAGGTATGTATGGGGTAATATTAGTACTTATTGAGAAATTCCAATATAGGAGTTATCTGTTCATATATAACAATAGTTCCTGCTCTGTCAATCTATCTAAGAACTACACACTTCTTTTTACTTACCTCTTCATCTTCTTCTTCTTCGTCTTCTTCCTCGTCAGAAATTACTTCTTTCTTAACATTAAACATTTCTCTTTTAATTATTGGTTCCTCTTTTATTCCCGGAGTTGCAGAAACGAAAATGACATCCTCCGATGGTCGGTTTCTACTGGTTTGTGGACCCTTAAAAATAAATTGATTTTCGAATGCATCCAAATTGTATGCTTTAAATTCGTCAAAAACACTTACTACATGTCCAGCTCTTCTTTTTCTAGAGGGATATTGTGCACTCGCTGTTTCGAATTCTTCCATTATTATTCAAAACGAATTCAATATTAATGAAAAACTAATTGTTTAGCGAACCGCTGCCAGAACACTTTCTTCTATAGACGGTGAAAAAGCTTTTACAAAATAAATGACAGTTGGTCTGTGCTTTATGTGTGTACATAAAACTTTTTCTTGTTTATAAAAGTATACTAGATTAATGAGTGATTGCATTCAGTGGATTTTGTTCCCTTTTTTTAAATCTTGTTTGTTCTTACCAAAAAAATGCTCTTCCTTTGTAAACTAGACCTCTGCTTTAAGAATTTCGACTTATTTTCAGAGTTTCTTGAGAATACTGCCCGACTACATAACATAACCTTTTAGTTGTTTGCTTGTTTAACAATAAAAAAAAAGAAAAACATTAAAACAATTAAGAATTGGATCGTATCTATATAAATCTCTATGACAAAAAAAAAAGAAGACAAAATTAGTATATTAGTTTATTTATTTCATTTATTGTCATTTATATGCCAAATAAAATGTAACGAATTGACCATACATTAGCTTCGAATTACAGGAACGTTTTCAAGGTTAATTGTCTTTAATATTTAACTGGATAGCAATGCTTGCTTCCACCAATTCGTTAAAATGAAAGCTTAAACTCATACGACAACCGTTCATGCAATTTAAAATCCAAAGTTCACATCATTACAACAATAAACAAAAAAAATACCCACTTTCAAACTTTATTACAACATTCAATAAAATAATTCAGTTTCGTTGTAAATAAGACTTCAATTCGGTGGAATTATGCGGACATACAAAGGTTTCTCGATATGTACCTATACAAATAAGTTTAGGCCTATCAGAATCGGAAAATGATAATACCTAACAAATTAAACGAGGTATTTACTTCTGACTTTGGAAATTCATTGACTACATAGTCTTGCAATTATGTATGTAGGTACCTGCAACAGAGCAACATAACCCTACTTTGGCAAAGTTAATTTGAACTACCCTCATTAGTGTTTCGTCACAATAACCTTTTTTACATTTTAAAGGTCGTCAGCCCAATTGCAACCGAGAAGTCTAAGAGTTACTTCACCGGCTCCAAAGAAGAGTCTAAGCTGCCTATTTTGCAAAAGTGCAGCAGGAGGTTCCGACACCAATATAGTGAATCCTCTGAAACTGGCCCTCGAAACGTCTTCTTCAATGATTTTCCATGTTTTCATATTCACTAAAGGATTTTGAGAACGCAGAACATCGAGCACCTCATTCGTCACAATGTCTAGGTCTGGAACATCAAGCCTTGCTTTAGACATGAACGGATTGCTTTCAGGTGGTATGCCTTTCAAAACAGATCCCTGCCAGAGTTTCATATTTACCACTGTAGTTTTGGCAAAATCATAGGATAACTCATTTTTGCAGTCCAAAACGATAACACCATCATTCCAGCTGGGTGACCCATACGAAAGGACGGCACATTGTAGGTTTTTAAGAGTATGCTTAACAACTGCTTTCCCAAAAGCCTTCTGGATCAAATTACCATGCGCAATTGAATACCGGCCTCCGGGTGCACCAAAATCCACCACAGCCAACTGCAGTGTTTCTGAAATATCATCGTCCTCTATCACAATCGAGCAAGCTCGTTCGATCAAATTGACATTTGGTACTTCCATTATATTGGGTGCGTTTCGTTTTAAATATTTTCTTACAATGACCTTCTCGGCCCAAGTTAGCGAATCCAACTGCCTTCTAGATAGCAAACTTGGATCTTTAGCATTGAGGTTCCTATGAACATGTACTGCTCTGGCAAACTGACTACCGCGAAATGGATTTGAATGCTGATATTTTTCTTTCGGGCGCCTTTTTAAATTGCGATAAGAGGTAGATTTTTTGATATTAGGAGAAAAGTGTTTCATGAAAGACGTTTGGCAATTGACTTCCATTTTGGGTTCTTTCTTCAAAAATAGATTTGGTAACTCCTGTTTTACAGCAACCTTCTAGAATATAATAGTTAAGTCTAGGTAATGTAACATGAATTTTGGGCATACCGTACTGCAGTTTTCTTTTTTTATGGGTAAATTTCTGCCCTTAGGGACACGTAGTAAGCCTGATAAATTCATTGAAGGTAGTAAATAATTAAGTGTGACAGAAAACAACAACAAAAAATATAATGGAAAAACAACTTGGAAAAAAAAAGTTGACAATTTGGGGCGGCACAACACACCAGTCGATGTCGAACATCTCGTTTTTAAAATGTAATAGTTTTGAGGGTGTATTCAGCCAATGAATACATTTGTTCGACCAAAAAGTTTCAAACAGAGTATCAGAGATGGATGATTAAAAGAGATTATTATCTTTCCTACGTTTATCCCCGCAATTTTGTGTACATTGTTGTTTTTGTAATTTCAATCCCCGTCTGTGAATATACGTGTGACTTAAAAAAAATGCATGTTGCTAATGACCGGCCACCATTCCTTTTGCTTTTATGGGCATCAATTGTTTTGTGTTTCGTATTTAACTTATTCGGTTTTTGTTAAGGCTTCGATTAGAATTAAAAAAAAATAGTGAAATACACATTTCGGAATAGCGAATCCTTGCATTAAAGTCCAATTCAGGAACATATTCTAGAAAGAAATGAGTATGGAAACACAGCTTGTAGGCAGCTGCCTTTCCACTGGAAAGTTATATTCATCTGTATTCCATTATCTTTGCAGAGTATGTTAGTCCGAACAGTGACAAGTGATATCTGAAATCTATCATGACCGAGACTGGATCAAGCGGTTGATTTACTTTTAAGTTGAGCGAAATATAAATTTCATTACAGAGTAGAAGCCGTAGAAGAAATGAATCTGATCTCTCCTCCTGCTTCATTCGTTTCAAATAGTTTTCCCAAATAAAAAACACTTTAATTGCGCCACATTCAAAAAATTAATAACCATTAGCGTTTCACTTTTTTTATCGGCCAGTTGACACATACTTTCACATGCATAGGACATACAGCTGAAATGGTAGGACGAGAGAAGTAGGTAGTTGAATTATTATTTTTAAAACATGGTTAATAGGTTTAAAATTTAATTGCCTCGAAATGTGTAAGAAAAAAAGGGTTTCAACTAGTGAATGTGAAAAAAAGTTTTCGTATGTCGTTTTCGATTTGGGTTTCAGATTTTACTCTTGAGTAGGCGTAAATCTCGCTCAGAAATCGATTCTGTTGAAATCGAGATTTACAAAATTGCTTCGACTCTGAAACAAGTGCGGCCAATGCAACATGAAATCTGACATCGAGAACAGAAAAACTGCTCTGAAACGACATTAGCGGATAAGTCAATACACAAAAATTTATGCAAACAGTAGAAGCAAAAACTTTTTGTTTGGTAGCATTGACGCCACGGCTATATATTTGTCATTTCATTTGTTTTTAAAACGAGACACACGTGCGAGTCGAAGTGCAATTTCACTGAAACTTAAAGAATTTACAAAAAAATATTCTTGTTGAATTGCTAAGCAATAATGGATTCGTTTGATATATTTCGCCAGTTGACTAGAGGTGCCCATTTTTCAAAAAAGAAACAAACAAATGTATGTGTCCTCTTCCTTTAGAAAAGTTTCAGATGCATTTAGAAAATACATTTCGATTTTAGGCGATAGTTGTGAAAAAAAAACTGCAAAATGATGTCAAACAAGAACAGCTAAGTGAAGATTCGCCTGTAGAAGAAGAGGAGACAATGCAGTTTCTATCAGGCTCAATTCTTCCCGATGAACCAAAAGCGAAAAAGAATTCAATAACTATAGAAGAAAAAAGGCGATTGCACGAGGAAGAACGAGTGAGTTAAATAGTACATTATATTATTATTTACAATTCGTAATAAACAAGTTATTGAATCCAACAGATCGCCAACCTTCGACAAACAAATAAAATCTCTGTTATTGGTAAAAATATTCCGCCACCAATAACAACCTTCGAAGAGTTAGAAGCAGATTATAAAGTTTCACCAAAGCTTGTCAACAATTTAGCGTCGTGCAAGTATCCAACACCAACGGCTATTCAAATGCAAGCGATACCGATTATGCTAAAGGTTTGTATACAATTGTTCCATTTACCTACCTACTGATTTTATACAATACTGCAAACATCAGGGTCGTCCATTGATGGCATGTGCTCCAACTGGCTCTGGTAAGACAATAGCCTTCTTGACACCAATCATAAACGATCTTAAAGTGCCTAAAAAAGACGGTTTCCGAGCATTAATTCTGGCGCCAACTCGTGAACTTGCCCAACAAATTTATCGCGAGTGCATGCGACTGTCCGAAAAAACCGCTCTCAAGGTTCACGTCATCAGCAAAGTGAGTCAAGCCGAACAGAAATTTGGCCCGAAGAGCAGTAAAAGGTACGATATTCTGATATCGACACCGAATCGAGTACGCTATTTACTGCAGCAAAAGCCACCCATTTTGGACTTGACGAGGTTGATTTTTGCTTTACTTATAAAAGCTTGCGTATACCTTGTTTTATTTTTGCAGAATTGTATGGTTTGTGATCGACGAAGCCGACAAGATGTTAGAGGAGGGTCAGAATAGTTTCAAAGAGCAATTCGACGATATTCTATCAGCGTGCACGAGTTCAACTAAGAAACTTGCGTTGTTTAGTGCCACCTACACGGTTCCAGTTGCAAAATGGGCTCTAAAGCATATGAAAGGATTAGCCCGAGTCACTATTGGGCAACAAAACTCCGCCACAGAATTGGTTAATCAAGAGCTACTGTTTGTCGGATCCGAGTCGGGGAAATTGATTGCTGTGCGGGATTTGGTGCGGACAGGCTTGAAGCCACCTGTATTGATATTTGTCCAGAGCAAGGTAAGGGCGTCTTATCCATAAATTACAGATTTGCTAACTCTTCGCTTCGCATTGGACGTAGTTAAACACCACAGTTCTGTGAATGATGCTCCATTTATACTTTAAAATTTAATTTACGTAAAGTTTACTTTTAATTTGGGTTATTCACTTGTTTAGGACCGTGCAAAGCAGTTGTTTGAAGAGCTGCTTTACGATGGAATTAACGTCGATGTCATTCATGCAGATCGAACGCAGCAGCAACGAGACAATGTTGTACGCGCATTTCGAGAAGGTCACATTTGGGTTCTTATTTGCACAGAACTAATGGGTCGCGGTATTGATTTCAAAGGTGTTAACCTTGTGATCAACTATGACTTCCCACCGACAACGATTTCATACATCCACCGGATAGGTAGAACAGGCAGAGCTGGGCGACCGGGACGAGCAATCACTTACTTCACACAAAACGACACCACAAATTTAAGGAGGTAAGTTTATGACTTATTCTCAATCAATAAATTTATCCACCGTAATCAATATTACAGCATCGCACACATAATAAAAAACTCTGGTGGAAGTGTTCCCGAGTACATGCTGAAACTGAAGAAGCCCAAGAAATCAGATAAAAAACAACTGGCCAACAATGCGCCCAAACGGGATGTCATCTCCACAGATCCGAAATTCGAGGAGCGCCAAAAAAGAAAACTTAACAAAATGGGAGAGTTTGTCAAACGTCGTCCAAGCACAGATGAGGAAACAAACAAGTCACCGCAAAATAAAAAGAAGAAGATCATTAAGAACTTGCTTAACGAGGGCGATCGGCCCAAGGCGCAAAAGAACAAAAAAAATCTCAAAAATAAAAATAAATTAAAGAACTAACACTATAAACAGAAGTTTGTGTTTTTGTTACAATAATTGACACATTGTTTGACATCCAAAATATACATATACATACATTCACTTAAAAACTAGAAAAGGTTATATAGGCACTTGTTTAGTTAACATCACATTTGTTTGTAAAATCGATTGTTTCCTTGATATTCTTCTAAGATTCGCATAGCCAATCACAAGGCAGCTTCGGCATCTTGCTAGCTGGCCACGGCAAGTAACCGGCTGTTTTGAACACCCAATAGTCGTAGGAAACTTTCATTATAAGAGCGAAAAGTAAGATCACTTCCAACGCAATCAGATAGTAAATGTAATCGGTCCAGTCGTGAGGTGATTGGCAGAGCTTGATCTCCTGTAGTTCGATGACTTTCTGCGGCATGTTGCGGCACAAAATTTGATTATAATCGGGAATATTTAGATGCCGCGCTAGCAACCACAGCTGGAAATGAATAATGTAGTGTTTGACCTTAATCTCGCACCAAACTGCAGATTCATACCTTGAGGACTTTTGCTGAATTGCAATCGCAGTTTAGTTCATTGCCACCGAGGTATATTGCACGCCCGCTTGGATTACTGTCTAGAGCATTGGACAGGAGGTATTCTGGGATCTGTGGATGTAAAGAGCAAACTTTTGTTATGTAAAACAAATGACCGAGGTCTGTAGAGATTGTTGAAAGGTTTTTTTGTTACAAATAAATTCAATCTAACGATTATCAAAAGTCATAGTGAAGCGAAGTCGATATCAAGAAGACAATGGGTACAATAGATCCTGGTTATCATTCGTGTTACGTTCTTTGTTACCTTGACAATGGCATTCTTTCGTAAGTAGAACTTTTGGAAGACTTCCATAAACTTTGTTCCCTCTAACTCGAACATGGATGAGATTTGATTCTGAGTGGCGTCAAATTTAATGATGTTGCTGTAACTTGGGTTCGAATGGAAGTGATTTCCAATGCTGGTGATCTAGAAATTTTAAGGAATCCAATGATTATCACATCAGACACTAGAGCGACGGTAATGTTCCTCACGCTATTGTTCGAAACATTCAGTGATATCGTGTTATCCGGTAGTTTTGGAGGCAACTCAGTAAGGCCCAAGCTAGAGCAATCCACTTTGGCAGTAAACAACAAATGGGGCTTGTCATTCTTGGTCTGTAAAATAAGAATAAAATGTATTATAAGGCAAAGTGTCTCTAAAACCATACTAACTGCGAAAATCATTTGTTCCGCGTCACACACACAATTTCCATGGTCGGGTATCTGTGGACACTCCGAATGGAGTCTCTTCCAACGTTCCAGCTGTCGAATAGGCACATAGTCAGTTGAATTGAACCAATTGTACGTTTGATTAAAAAGGCAATATGTCGTATCGGGACCGACAAACTTGAACGAACTACGAACAATGGACTTGAGCAGGGAATCGCACGACATCCTCTTGTTTCCGCTAAAATGTAAAATCACATGCTTAGTGCTTAGTAATAGATTGTAGGGACATTCGCCTTACCTTATGTCAATAGTTAGATTTTGGTGCGAATTTATATTGGGAATTCGCGACAAATTGTTGCTCGATATGTCGAGCACTTGGAAGTTTTGCAAACCAATAAAGGCACGAGGGAAGATTTCCGACAAATTGTTATTGGACACATTAAGGCACTTTACCCAGGCCACTCGCGACATACCATTGTTAATGGCAGTGATATTTCCATCAGTTATCGCCAACGATCGGAGCGTCTGAAATGTGGAGTAAGAGATATCGAGAAATGGTATCGTTGCGTTGCGTATGTGAAGATTGATCCATTCATTGGTTTTGCCGCACAATGAGATCATAAAGAAATCAGTCACGTTACAGCAAACCCATGACTTGGAAACTACTGGATGCGGACGACACCGACACGAGTCCGTGAAAGTTTCATTGCCCCATTGTTGGCATAGTTCTGCATTGGCATAGAAGCATGACTCCTTGTCGTCGGTCGACTTTACGTTGGGATTTTGAGTTGACGACGAGGTAGATGGCGAGTTAGCGGGTTGTTGCTGTAGCACTGGTTCCGTTTGAATATCCTCTTCCGGAACGACACGCTCAATTACGGCACAACACATGCATAGCCAAAGTGCGATCGTTTTGTTGAGGGACTGCAATTACAAAAATTATATAAATAAATATACACGCAACACAGTTCTTCCATCTAACCACCCAACCGAGTCTTAACATAGGACCTAATGACATTACTGCAAAGCTAACATTAACAAACCGTTTATATTAATCTTTAGCAAACAAGTGCCCACACCCCTAGTTGGCATACCTTCTCTTTACTCTTTACTATTCTGCTTCGCATGGGCACGTGGAACAGGTATCATCACTGAAAGTGACACTATAGTTGGTGAATTTGTGTACACTCTTGTGGGCGGGTGATTATAATTTCATCCTTAAACATTTGAACAGTTCACAATTATGGCAGGCTGCTCTTGACGTGTTTATCAATCAAACATTTGTATACCGCTAAAGTGTTGGAGTTCATGAGAATTTAATAAAAGGAAGAGAAACCTATTAATTGGCAATGATAATTTCATTTGAACCTCAAATCTGCAGACTTGTTCAAATAGGAGCTGATTTAGATTAAAAAATGTCATAGATCTTTAAAAGTAGCAAAATCTAATCTCACTCATCAAAAGATTGTCTCTGTATACAAAGTGTTGATGCCATCACTTAAAAGATGACTTTTTGGATTTGTTAGTTAATGTTGGCGCAGCAAATTTTGTTTCTACAAAATGGTGGAGAATTGGATTTGGTTTATTTTATGCGCAGATAGGCATAGGACAAATCAAAAGGTGACCGTAATTGCCGGTTAGTTAAATTAATTCAGTATTGAGTTATCGATCAGGGTGAAGATTATGGTGCCTCGTCTTAATAGCTGACATATTATTCCCAAGAGTGGTGGAGTTTTTAAAATCTTTCACGAATCAAACTCTCGGTTTATATGGCGCAAAGAATATTTTTCTCAGATGCGGATGGAAACCTCACACAATAATAAAAGGTGACGTCTCTTAAGAAAGTAGACAGGCACGAGTGATAGATGTCATCAAATGGTGACTTGTGGATTTAAGTGCCTGACTGACGCGACTAAATAGATTGCAGCACCAATCATTCATGAAGCCGAATGGCATCATATTTTGTGGCAAAGCCAAGCGATTTAGGCACGAAATAAAAACAAATTACAAGGTCGTACACAGTGGGAGACTTGGCTTATTGTTTAACAATTTTTGACTGACGAAGACGGCTTATTAAAGGAACTAGAACTTCCTTCTAAAAGTTATTGTCGTTGATTTGTTGCTATTATTTTAAAGAAAATAGAAGGGCATTAGAAAAAAAGCATTCGCCAAAGCATTCATTTATAATGAAGGCCATTTACATAGTATCAACAAATATATACCTTGGCCTATATATCTATTATACGTCCGCCGAATTTATTTGTTTACCTTACGAATAACCCACTAATACCACAAAAATATAAACATATGTAAAGGGTGATTTTTTAGCTGGTTTGGTTTTGGCAGCACTGGTTTTGACAGCTGACGTGTGTTTAGTACCTTGTGTCACTGTCAAACAGCTTCAGTTTGGTTTGCAATTTAACCATGGATCGTCTTACAAATGAACAACGCTTGCAAATTATTGAATTTTACTATCAAAATTCGTGCTCGGTTCGAAATGTTCACCGCGCGCTGCTTCCATTTTATGATCGGCATTCTCGACCTTCTGAGCAGTCTATTCGGAAGATTGTGACCAAATTTCGCACCAAATTTACTTTGTTGGACATTAAACCACCCAAACGGGATGTCATCTCCACAGATCCGAAATTCGAGGAGCGCCAAAAAAGAAAACTTAACAAAATGGGAGAGTTTGTCAAACGTCGTCCAAGCACAGATGAGGAAACAAACAAGTCACCGCAAAATAAAAAGAAGAAGATCATTAAGAACTTGCTTAACGAGGGCGATCGGCCCAAGGCGCAAAAGAACAAAAAAAATCTCAAAAATAAAAATAAATTAAAGAACTAACACTATAAACAGAAGTTTGTGTTTTTGTTACAATAATTGACACATTGTTTGACATCCAAAATATACATATACATACATTCACTTAAAAACTAGAAAAGGTTATATAGGCACTTGTTTAGTTAACATCACATTTGTTTGTAAAATCGATTGTTTCCTTGATATTCTTCTAAGATTCGCATAGCCAATCACAAGGCAGCTTCGGCATCTTGCTAGCTGGCCACGGCAAGTAACCGGCTGTTTTGAACACCCAATAGTCGTAGGAAACTTTCATTATAAGAGCGAAAAGTAAGATCACTTCCAACGCAATCAGATAGTAAATGTAATCGGTCCAGTCGTGAGGTGATTGGCAGAGCTTGATCTCCTGTAGTTCGATGACTTTCTGCGGCATGTTGCGGCACAAAATTTGATTATAATCGGGAATATTTAGATGCCGCGCTAGCAACCACAGCTGGAAATGAATAATGTAGTGTTTGACCTTAATCTCGCACCAAACTGCAGATTCATACCTTGAGGACTTTTGCTGAATTGCAATCGCAGTTTAGTTCATTGCCACCGAGGTATATTGCACGCCCGCTTGGATTACTGTCTAGAGCATTGGACAGGAGGTATTCTGGGATCTGTGGATGTAAAGAGCAAACTTTTGTTATGTAAAACAAATGACCGAGGTCTGTAGAGATTGTTGAAAGGTTTTTTTGTTACAAATAAATTCAATCTAACGATTATCAAAAGTCATAGTGAAGCGAAGTCGATATCAAGAAGACAATGGGTACAACAGATCCTGGTTATCATTCGTGTTACGTTCTTTGTTACCTTGACAATGGCATTCTTTCGTAAGTAGAACTTTTGGAAGACTTCCATAAACTTTGTTCCCTCTAACTCGAACATGGATGAGATTTGATTCTGAGTGGCGTCAAATTTAATGATGTTGCTGTAACTTGGGTTCGAATGGAAGTGATTTCCAATGCTGGTGATCTAGAAATTTTAAGGAATCCAATGATTATCACATCAGACACTAAAGCGACGGTAATGTTCCTCACGCTATTGTTCGAAACATTCAGTGATATCGTGTTATCCGGTAGTTTTGGAGGCAACTCAGTAAGGCCCAAGCTAGAGCAATCCACTTTGGCAGTAAACAACAAATGGGGCTTGTCATTCTTGGTCTGTAAAATAAGAATAAAATGTATTATAAGGCAAAGTGTCTCTAAAACCATACTAACTGCGAAAATCATTTGTTCCGCGTCACACACACAATTTCCATGGTCGGGTATCTGTGGACACTCCGAATGGAGTCTCTTCCAACGTTCCAGCTGTCGAATAGGCACATAGTCAGTTGAATTGAACCAATTGTACGTTTGATTAAAAAGGCAATATGTCGTATCGGGACCGACAAACTTGAACGAACTGCGAACAATGGACTTGAGCAGGGAATCGCACGACATCCTCTTGTTTCCGCTAAAATGTAAAATCACATGCTTAGTGCTTAGTAATAGATTGTAGGGACATTCGCCTTACCTTATGTCAATAGTTAGATTTTGGTGCGAATTTATATTGGGAATTCGCGACAAATTGTTGCTCGATATGTCGAGCACTTGGAAGTTTTGCAAACCAATAAAGGCACGAGGGAAGATTTCCGACAAATTGTTATTGGACACATTAAGGCACTTTACCCAGGCCACTCGCGACATACCATTGTTAATGGCAGTGATATTTCCATCAGTTATCGCCAACGATCGGAGCGTCTGAAATGTGGAGTAAGAGATATCGAGAAATGGTATCGTTGCGTTGCGTATGTGAAGATTGATCCATTCATTGGTTTTGCCGCACAATGAGATCATAAAGAAATCAGTCACGTTACAGCAAACCCATGACTTGGAAACTACTGGATGCGGACGACACCGACACGAGTCCGTGAAAGTTTCATTGCCCCATTGTTGGCATAGTTCTGCATTGGCATAGAAGCATGACTCCTTGTCGTCGGTCGACTTTACGTTGGGATTTTGAGTTGACGACGAGGTAGATGGCGAGTTAGCGGGTTGTTGCTGTAGCACTGGTTCCGTTTGAATATCCTCTTCCGGAACGACACGCTCAATTACGGCACAACACATGCATAGCCAAAGTGCGATCGTTTTGTTGAGGGACTGCAATTACAAAAATTATATAAATAAATATACACGCAACACAGTTCTTCCATCTAACCACCCAACCGAGTCTTAACATAGGACCTAATGACATTACTGCAAAGCTAACATTAACAAACCGTTTATATTAATCTTTAGCAAACAAGTGCCCACACCCCTAGTTGGCATACCTTCTCTTTACTCTTTACTATTCTGCTTCGCATGGGCACGTGGAACAGGTATCATCACTGAAAGTGACACTATAGTTGGTGAATTTGTGTACACTCTTGTGGGCGGGTGATTATAATTTCATCCTTAAACATTTGAACAGTTCACAATTATGGCAGGCTGCTCTTGACGTGTTTATCAATCAAACATTTGTATACCGCTAAAGTGTTGGAGTTCATGAGAATTTAATAAAAGGAAGAGAAACCTATTAATTGGCAATGATAATTTCATTTGAACCTCAAATCTGCAGACTTGTTCAAATAGGAGCTGATTTAGATTAAAAAATGTCATAGATCTTTAAAAGTAGCAAAATCTAATCTCACTCATCAAAAGATTGTCTCTGTATACAAAGTGTTGATGCCATCACTTAAAAGATGACTTTTTGGATTTGTTAGTTAATGTTGGCGCAGCAAATTTTGTTTCTACAAAATGGTGGAGAATTGGATTTGGTTTATTTTATGCGCAGATAGGCATAGGACAAATCAAAAGGTGACCGTAATTGCCGGTTAGTTAAATTAATTCAGTATTGAGTTATCGATCAGGGTGAAGATTATGGTGCCTCGTCTTAATAGCTGACATATTATTCCCAAGAGTGGTGGAGTTTTTAAAATCTTTCACGAATCAAACTCTCGGTTTATATGGCGCAAAGAATATTTTTCTCAGATGCGGATGGAAACCTCACACAATAATAAAAGGTGACGTCTCTTAAGAAAGTAGACAGGCACGAGTGATAGATGTCATCAAATGGTGACTTGTGGATTTAAGTGCCTGACTGACGCGACTAAATAGATTGCAGCACCAATCATTCATGAAGCCGAATGGCATCATATTTTGTGGCAAAGCCAAGCGATTTAGGCACGAAATAAAAACAAATTACAAGGTCGTACACAGTGGGAGACTTGGCTTATTGTTTAACAATTTTTGACTGACGAAGACGGCTTATTAAAGGAACTAGAACTTCCTTCTAAAAGTTATTGTCGTTGATTTGTTGCTATTATTTTAAAGAAAATAGAAGGGCATTAGAAAAAAAGCATTCGCCAAAGCATTCATTTATAATGAAGGCCATTTACATAGTATCAACAAATATATACCTTGGCCTATATATCTATTATACGTCCGCCGAATTTATTTGTTTACCTTACGAATAACCCACTAATACCACAAAAATATAAACATATGTAAAGGGTGATTTTTTAGCTGGTTTGGTTTTGGCAGCACTGGTTTTGACAGCTGACGTGTGTTTAGTACCTTGTGTCACTGTCAAACAGCTTCAGTTTGGTTTGCAATTTAACCATGGATCGTCTTACAAATGAACAACGCTTGCAAATTATTGAATTTTACTATCAAAATTCGTGCTCGGTTCGAAATGTTCACCGCGCGCTGCTTCCATTTTATGATCGGCATTCTCGACCTTCTGAGCAGTCTATTCGGAAGATTGTGACCAAATTTCGCACCAAATTTACTTTGTTGGACATTAAACCACCCAAACGGGATGTCATCTCCACAGATCCGAAATTCGAGGAGCGCCAAAAAAGAAAACTTAACAAAATGGGAGAGTTTGTCAAACGTCGTCCAAGCACAGATGAGGAAACAAACAAGTCACCGCAAAATAAAAAGAAGAAGATCATTAAGAACTTGCTTAACGAGGGCGATCGGCCCAAGGCGCAAAAGAACAAAAAAAATCTCAAAAATAAAAATAAATTAAAGAACTAACACTATAAACAGAAGTTTGTGTTTTTGTTACAATAATTGACACATTGTTTGACATCCAAAATATACATATACATACATTCACTTAAAAACTAGAAAAGGTTATATAGGCACTTGTTTAGTTAACATCACATTTGTTTGTAAAATCGATTGTTTCCTTGATATTCTTCTAAGATTCGCATAGCCAATCACAAGGCAGCTTCGGCATCTTGCTAGCTGGCCACGGCAAGTAACCGGCTGTTTTGAACACCCAATAGTCGTAGGAAACTTTCATTATAAGAGCGAAAAGTAAGATCACTTCCAACGCAATCAGATAGTAAATGTAATCGGTCCAGTCGTGAGGTGATTGGCAGAGCTTGATCTCCTGTAGTTCGATGACTTTCTGCGGCATGTTGCGGCACAAAATTTGATTATAATCGGGAATATTTAGATGCCGCGCTAGCAACCACAGCTGGAAATGAATAATGTAGTGTTTGACCTTAATCTCGCACCAAACTGCAGATTCATACCTTGAGGACTTTTGCTGAATTGCAATCGCAGTTTAGTTCATTGCCACCGAGGTATATTGCACGCCCGCTTGGATTACTGTCTAGAGCATTGGACAGGAGGTATTCTGGGATCTGTG
This sequence comes from Cheilosia variabilis, assembly GCA_951230905.1. Classification (NCBI taxonomy): domain Eukaryota; kingdom Metazoa; phylum Arthropoda; class Insecta; order Diptera; family Syrphidae; genus Cheilosia; species Cheilosia variabilis. Next base: position 46,851,591 of record OX579677.1, read on the forward strand.
GATGTAAAGAGCAAACTTTTGTTATGTAAAACAAATGACCGAGGTCTGTAGAGATTGTTGAAAGGTTTTTTTGTTACAAATAAATTCAATCTAACGATTATCAAAAGTCATAGTGAAGCGAAGTCGATATCAAGAAGACAATGGGTACAATAGATCCTGGTTATCATTCGTGTTACGTTCTTTGTTACCTTGACAATGGCATTCTTTCGTAAGTAGAACTTTTGGAAGACTTCCATAAACTTTGTTCCCTCTAACTCGAACATGGATGAGATTTGATTCTGAGTGGCGTCAAATTTAATGATGTTGCTGTAACTTGGGTTCGAATGGAAGTGATTTCCAATGCTGGTGATCTAGAAATTTTAAGGAATCCAATGATTATCACATCAGACACTAGAGCGACGGTAATGTTCCTCACGCTATTGTTCGAAACATTCAGTGATATCGTGTTATCCGGTAGTTTTGGAGGCAACTCAGTAAGGCCCAAGCTAGAGCAATCCACTTTGGCAGTAAACAACAAATGGGGCTTGTCATTCTTGGTCTGTAAAATAAGAATAAAATGTATTATAAGGCAAAGTGTCTCTAAAACCATACTAACTGCGAAAATCATTTGTTCCGCGTCACACACACAATTTCCATGGTCGGGTATCTGTGGACACTCCGAATGGAGTCTCTTCCAACGTTCCAGCTGTCGAATAGGCACATAGTCAGTTGAATTGAACCAATTGTACGTTTGATTAAAAAGGCAATATGTCGTATCGGGACCGACAAACTTGAACGAACTACGAACAATGGACTTGAGCAGGGAATCGCACGACATCCTCTTGTTTCCGCTAAAATGTAAAATCACATGCTTAGTGCTTAGTAATAGATTGTAGGGACATTCGCCTTACCTTATGTCAATAGTTAGATTTTGGTGCGAAATTATATTGGGAATTCGCGACAAATTGTTGCTCGATATGTCGAGCACTTGGAAGTTTTGCAAACCAATAAAGGCACGAGGGAAGATTTCCGACAAATTGTTATTGGACACATTAAGGCACTTTACCCAGGCCACTCGCGACATACCATTGTTAATGGCAGTGATATTTCCATCAGTTATCGCCAACGATCGGAGCGTCTGAAATGTGGAGTAAGATATATCGAGAAATGGTATCGTTGCGTTGCGTATGTGAAGATTGATCCATTCATTGGTTTTGCCGCACAATGAGATCATAAAGAAATCAGTCACGTTACAGCAAACCCATGACTTGGAAACTACTGGATGCGGACGACACCGACACGAGTCCGTGAAAGTTTCATTGCCCCATTGTTGGCATAGTTCTGCATTGGCATAGAAGCATGACTCCTTGTCGTCGGTCGACTTTACGTTGGGATTTTGAGTTGACGACGAGGTAGATGGCGAGTTAGCGGGTTGTTGCTGTAGCACTGGTTCCGTTTGAATATCCTCTTCCGGAACGACACGCTCAATTACGGCACAACACATGCATAGCCAAAGTGCGATCGTTTTGTTGAGGGACTGCAATTACAAAAATTATATAAATAAATATACACGCAACACAGTTCTTCCATCTAACCACCCAACCGAGTCTTAACATAGGACCTAATGACATTACTGCAAAGCTAACATTAACAAACCGTTTATATTAATCTTTAGCAAACAAGTGCCCACACCCCTAGTTGGCATACCTTCTCTTTACTCTTTACTATTCTGCTTCGCATGGGCACGTGGAACAGGTATCATCACTGAAAGTGACACTATAGTTGGTGAATTTGTGTACACTCTTGTGGGCGGGTGATTATAATTTCATCCTTAAACATTTGAACAGTTCACAATTATGGCAGGCTGCTCTTGACGTGTTTATCAATCAAACATTTGTATACCGCTAAAGTGTTGGAGTTCATGAGAATTTAATAAAAGGAAGAGAAACCTATTAATTGGCAATGATAATTTCATTTGAACCTCAAATCTGCAGACTTGTTCAAATAGGAGCTGATTTAGATTAAAAAATGTCATAGATCTTTAAAAGTAGCAAAATCTAATCTCACTCATCAAAAGATTGTCTCTGTATACAAAGTGTTGATGCCATCACTTAAAAGATGACTTTTTGGATTTGTTAGTTAATGTTGGCGCAGCAAATTTTGTTTCTACAAAATGGTGGAGAATTGGATTTGGTTTATTTTATGCGCAGATAGGCATAGGACAAATCAAAAGGTGACCGTAATTGCCGGTTAGTTAAATTAATTCAGTATTGAGTTATCGATCAGGGTGAAGATTATGGTGCCTCGTCTTAATAGCTGACATATTATTCCCAAGAGTGGTGGAGTTTTTAAAATCTTTCACGAATCAAACTCTCGGTTTATATGGCGCAAAGAATATTTTTCTCAGATGCGGATGGAAACCTCACACAATAATAAAAGGTGACGTCTCTTAAGAAAGTAGACAGGCACGAGTGATAGATGTCATCAAATGGTGACTTGTGGATTTAAGTGCCTGACTGACGCGACTAAATAGATTGCAGCACCAATCATTCATGAAGCCGAATGGCATCATATTTTGTGGCAAAGCCAAGCGATTTAGGCACGAAATAAAAACAAATTACAAGGTCGTACACAGTGGGAGACTTGGCTTATTGTTTAACAATTTTTGACTGACGAAGACGGCTTATTAAAGGAACTAGAACTTCCTTCTAAAAGTTATTGTCGTTGATTTGTTGCTATTATTTTAAAGAAAATAGAAGGGCATTAGAAAAAAAGCATTCGCCAAAGCATTCATTTATAATGAAGGCCATTTACATAGTATCAACAAATATATACCTTGGCCTATATATCTATTATACGTCCGCCGAATTTATTTGTTTACCTTACGAATAACCCACTAATACCACAAAAATATAAACATATGTAAAGGGTGATTTTTTAGCTGGTTTGGTTTTGGCAGCACTGGTTTTGACAGCTGACGTGTGTTTAGTACCTTGTGTCACTGTCAAACAGCTTCAGTTTGGTTTGCAATTTAACCATGGATCGTCTTACAAATGAACAACGCTTGCAAATTATTGAATTTTACTATCAAAATTCGTGCTCGGTTCAAAATGTTCACCGCGCGCTGCTTCCATTTTATGATCGGCATTCTCGACCTTCTGAGCAGTCTATTCGGAAGATTGTGACCAAATTTCGCACCAAATTTACTTTGTTGGACATTAAACCACCCAAACGGGATGTCATCTCCACAGATCCGAAATTCGAGGAGCGCCAAAAAAGAAAACTTAACAAAATGGGAGAGTTTGTCAAACGTCGTCCAAGCACAGATGAGGAAACAAACAAGTCACCGCAAAATAAAAAGAAGAAGATCATTAAGAACTTGCTTAACGAGGGCGATCGGCCCAAGGCGCAAAAGAACAAAAAAAATCTCAAAAATAAAAATAAATTAAAGAACTAACACTATAAACAGAAGTTTGTGTTTTTGTTACAATAATTGACACATTGTTTGACATCCAAAATATACATATACATACATTCACTTAAAAACTAGAAAAGGTTATATAGGCACTTGTTTAGTTAACATCACATTTGTTTGTAAAATCGATTGTTTCCTTGATATTCTTCTAAGATTCGCATAGCCAATCACAAGGCAGCTTCGGCATCTTGCTAGCTGGCCACGGCAAGTAACCGGCTGTTTTGAACACCCAATAGTCGTAGGAAACTTTCATTATAAGAGCGAAAAGTAAGATCACTTCCAACGCAATCAGATAGTAAATGTAATCGGTCCAGTCGTGAGGTGATTGGCATAGCTTGATCTCCTGTAGTTCGATGACTTTCTGCGGCATGTTGCGGCACAAAATTTGATTATAATCGGGAATATTTAGATGCCGCGCTAGCAACCACAGCTGGAAATGAATAATGTAGTGTTTGACCTTAATCTCGCACCAAACTGCAGATTCATACCTTGAGGACTTTTGCTGAATTGCAATCGCAGTTTAGTTCATTGCCACCGAGGTATATTGCACGCCCGCTTGGATTACTGTCTAGAGCATTGGACAGGAGGTATTCTGGGATCTGTGGATGTAAAGAGCAAACTTTTGTTATGTAAAACAAATGACCGAGGTCTGTAGAGATTGTTGAAAGGTTTTTTTGTTACAAATAAATTCAATCTAACGATTATCAAAAGTCATAGTGAAGCGAAGTCGATATCAAGAAGACAATGGGTACAATAGATCCTGGTTATCATTCGTGTTACGTTCTTTGTTACCTTGACAATGGCATTCTTTCGTAAGTAGAACTTTTGGAAGACTTCCATAAACTTTGTTCCCTCTAACTCGAACATGGATGAGATTTGATTCTGAGTGGCGTCAAATTTAATGATGTTGCTGTAACTTGGGTTCGAATGGAAGTGATTTCCAATGCTGGTGATCTAGAAATTTTAAGGAATCCAATGATTATCACATCAGACACTAGAGCGACGGTAATGTTCCTCACGCTATTGTTCGAAACATTCAGTGATATCGTGTTATCCGGTAGTTTTGGAGGCAACTCAGTAAGGCCCAAGCTAGAGCAATCCACTTTGGCAGTAAACAACAAATGGGGCTTGTCATTCTTGGTCTGTAAAATAAGAATAAAATGTATTATAAGGCAAAGTGTCTCTAAAACCATACTAACTGCGAAAATCATTTGTTCCGCGTCACACACACAATTTCCATGGTCGGGTATCTGTGGACACTCCGAATGGAGTCTCTTCCAACGTTCCAGCTGTCGAATAGGCACATAGTCAGTTGAATTGAACCAATTGTACGTTTGATTAAAAAGGCAATATGTCGTATCGGGACCGACAAACTTGAACGAACTACGAACAATGGACTTGAGCAGGGAATCGCACGACATCCTCTTGTTTCCGCTAAAATGTAAAATCACATGCTTAGTGCTTAGTAATAGATTGTAGGGACATTCGCCTTACCTTATGTCAATAGTTAGATTTTGGTGCGAAATTATATTGGGAATTCGCGACAAATTGTTGCTCGATATGTCGAGCACTTGGAAGTTTTGCAAACCAATAAAGGCACGAGGGAAGATTTCCGACAAATTGTTATTGGACACATTAAGGCACTTTACCCAGGCCACTCGCGACATACCATTGTTAATGGCAGTGATATTTCCATCAGTTATCGCCAACGATCGGAGCGTCTGAAATGTGGAGTAAGAGATATCGAGAAATGGTATCGTTGCGTTGCGTATGTGAAGATTGATCCATTCATTGGTTTTGCCGCACAATGAGATCATAAAGAAATCAGTCACGTTACAGCAAACCCATGACTTGGAAACTACTGGATGCGGACGACACCGACACGAGTCCGTGAAAGTTTCATTGCCCCATTGTTGGCATAGTTCTGCATTGGCATAGAAGCATGACTCCTTGTCGTCGGTCGACTTTACGTTGGGATTTTGAGTTGACGACGAGGTAGATGGCGAGTTAGCGGGTTGTTGCTGTAGCACTGGTTCCGTTTGAATATCCTCTTCCGGAACGACACGCTCAATTACGGCACAACACATGCATAGCCAAAGTGCGATCGTTTTGTTGAGGGACTGCAATTACAAAAATTATATAAATAAATATACACGCAACACAGTTCTTCCATCTAACCACCCAACCGAGTCTTAACATAGGACCTAATGACATTACTGCAAAGCTAACATTAACAAACCGTTTATATTAATCTTTAGCAAACAAGTGCCCACACCCCTAGTTGGCATACCTTCTCTTTACTCTTTACTATTCTGCTTCGCATGGGCACGTGGAACAGGTATCATCACTGAAAGTGACACTATAGTTGGTGAATTTGTGTACACTCTTGTGGGGGGGTGATTATAATTTCATCCTTAAACATTTGAACAGTTCACAATTATGGCAGGCTGCTCTTGACGTGTTTATCAATCAAACATTTGTATACCGCTAAAGTGTTGGAGTTCATGAGAATTTAATAAAAGGAAGAGAAACCTATTAATTGGCAATGATAATTTCATTTGAACCTCAAATCTGCAGACTTGTTCAAATAGGAGCTGATTTAGATTAAAAAATGTCATAGATCTTTAAAAGTAGCAAAATCTAATCTCACTCATCAAAAGATTGTCTCTGTATACAAAGTGTTGATGCCATCACTTAAAAGATGACTTTTTGGATTTGTTAGTGAAACGACAATATTAGAGGGAGAACACTAAGAAGACGATTCGGACAGCGACATCGTACTACGGCATTAATAAAAGTACAGCCGAAGTATCCAGACGTATCGAGCCACTAATCTCAATAAAAGATTAAACTTATAATTTACAATAAAGATTCATCCTACCTATTTTGTTTTACGTTTTGTCTTTAAAGTTCAGAAGTGGGATACACGCGACTGTTGAAGTTAAGTATAAAACAAAAAAAAAATTAAAAAGGGAAGATTAACCATTGTGATATAAGTTTTGTTAAATGTAGTGGAGCGGGATAAATATCCTAGACTCGATATCTCGAGTTACGAAATAGTGAGTAACCGGAATATTATATTACTTGAATAGGTAGAATATGATATAAAGTTTTTGAATCTCTAACGAATTATGAAGAACTGTGGGTCGAGATATATATATACGAAGGCATATGGCTACGTCTCGCCAGATGCGCATATAACAATGGCTTTTAAGTAAGCGCATTTGTTAGTATGGGTGAACAGGATAGGAATAGTGGCAACGAACTATAGTTTACAGTGTACACGAGAGAGATAACGCATTTTCGGCATACGAAAAGATAGCTGCTCAGTTCTTGTTTGTGAACGCACTGCGTCGTCGTAGGAGAAAGGCTAGACGACAATAAAGATGGAAAAAGTATTATTACATGTTAAATAGTAGAGAAAGCGAAGAAACATAAAAAATTGAATTGGTGCGAAGATAATGTTTCTAATGGTGGTATGATGGGGACAAGCATATAGTTAGTGCATTTTCGGTAAACGAAAGTATGCTTCATGTGCGTAATATGACAGTGGGAGGAAGTAATAAGATAGAAAAGAACACCAATATGTTTGTTGACTGCGACGGCAACTGAGAGATAGTTTTAATTCAGTGTTGCTATGTGAGCTTGCAGAGTTGCCACGTTACCTAAAACATCTAGAACATACTTTGTGTATGCGATATTAAGCTTGGTCGTTCCCGACTGAGTTCACTGACTACGCTGGGTGGGACGAAGGGTATTTCTTTGGAGTAATGTCCTTTATCTCGGCCAGGGTAGCCTGCCGAAAGAGTTTCTACGTGAAACACCTACCGATTTATGTTCTAATAAATATGTTTAATTGTTTCATAGATTGTAATGGATAAGCTCAACGTAAAACAACTCCAGAGCGAGCTGAAAAACAGAAGATTACCAATTGCAGGGTCCAAGAGGGTTTTACTCAACCGGATAACAAAACATGACAAAGGCGCAGACGGAAATGGTTCACAACGATCGGAACCTGAGTCAAGCGAGATACATATAACTGTACCCGAAACGAATTGTACCGTTGAAGGCGAAAATGTAGCATCAACGATATCTGAAATAGAACCAGTGGATGATCAAATGCTAAGAGAGAGAGAATGGGACATCATCAGAAGAGAGAAAAGCGTCCTAGAAACCGAAAGAAAACTCATCCAAAAGGAACGAGAAATCGCCGAAAAACTAAAAAGATTGGAAACCACTACTGGCTCAACTCAGGAAGGGATGCGCAGACAGAGGCTTAACTATACTGTCAGGGAGATCGCGGATACAATACCCATATTTTCGCCAGAAGACATGTCGTCTATGTCAGCAGAATCCTGGGTAAGTCGAGTGGAAGCATTGACAAAACTTTACGACTGGGATGAGAAGGCTCTCCTAATGGCAGCAGGGTTCAGAATGCATGGTCCGGCTCGACACTGGTATGATACTACACAAGCAGTATCGGTATCGTGGGTTCAGTTAGCAAAGGGACTTAAGACTAGTTTCCCACAACAGCTCAATGAAATTGAGGTCCACCAGCAACTGGCAAGAAGGATTAGACAGTCGAATGAGTCTGTAGAAAATTTCTGCTTCGAAGTAAATATGTTGGGAAAAAGAATCCAATTACCAGATAAAACAATTATGCAATACATACTCACCGGTCTGAACGATCCACAACTCAGTTCAAGCTTATGGGCAGGAAATTTCAGCGATATTGCAGAACTCGTCGAGAAAATAAAATGGTGTGAGAACATACGTGGAAGCCTTCGGGTTGCTCAATCGTCAAGCGGTGTATCACAAAAACCGGCCTACATCAACCAACCTACATTCAGTGGACAGCAATATCGGCCAAGACGGCAGCAAACCAACGAACCGGTAGGCTGGCATAATCGACAGCCGCCCCCACGGAACAACCCGACGATCTGCTACAACTGTAATCAGACTGGACATATTTCCCGGCAATGCACACAGAGCAGGAAAAGGTCTTGGGTGGCTGGTAAAGAACATAACTATCGCATCCCGGCAAAAACCGAAAAACAAGCGGACAAACACGTTCGTATAAATATCATTCAACAGCAAAACACATCAGACTGTTACGATAAAAGAGTGTCAATCAATGGCAAGGAATACTGTGCAATTATCGACTCAGGTAGCGAGCAAACTGTAGTCGCACAAACTGTCGTCGAGGAGACCGGACTAACAGTCAGGCCATGCAATGTTATTTTACATGGATTCGGAGGTGGAAAATGCCATGCTCTGGGCCAAATAACCTGCGACATAATGATCGACGACGCTTGTTTTTCAATCAGTGCTATAGTGGTATTGGACGAAAATCTTTCCAAACCGATCCTGATAGGCAAAGATGTTCTCAATGATCCGGAGTGTGTAGTATCGAAAGAAGGGAATGTCCTAACTGTCCAGAAAAGAGATAAAAAAGCAGATACAAACGGTGTCTACTCAAAAATAACTGCAGCCGACTTTTCACTTAACGATGAATTTGATTCAAAAGATCTTATTTCGTTGCTCAACAAATTCCGAAAATGCATTGCAATGAATCAAAACGAACTCGGGCGAACACCTCTTGTTGAAATGGAAATAGAGCTTAGCAAGCCTGAACCGATTTCGCAACACCCCTACAAAGTACCTTACGCTAAACGTGAAGTACTCACCTCTATGATAAGGACGTTGTTGGAATCCGACATCATACAGGAATCTGAATCTGATTTCGCCGCCCCGGTTGTACTGGTTAAAAAGAAAAATGGGGACGACCGTATGTGTGTAGACTTTCGCAAGCTCAATCTGGTCACAAAAAAGGTGAATTCTCCTGCGCCACTAGTCGAAGAGGAGCTTAACAACCTAGTAGGGTTTGACTTTTATATTGTCCTCGACCTGGCATCGGGATATTACCAGATACCGATTAAAAAAGAACACACACCCTTCACAGCTTTTATCACTCCGGATGGATTGTTTGAGTTCAAGGTTATGCCATTCGGGTTAGTAAATGCACCAGCATATTTTAAGAAGTTGATGAGAACCATAAAACAAGGAATGTTACCTGACCGTATAGTATGCTATATGGATGACTTTGTCATACCTGCAAAATCATTCAAAGATGGAATGAACAAACTGGAAAAGTTCTTGACGATACTCAAAGAGGCAAACCTGACGTTGAATCTGAAAAAATGTGAGTTCCTCAAAAGAGAAATTGAGTTTCTTGGGCATGTCGTCACGAACGGTACCATTCAACCTGGAAGGGCCAAAACCGTAGCGGTAGAAGAATTTGAGAGACCTGTAAATGAACACCAAGTGAGGCAATTCATTGGTCTCACCAGCTACTTCAGAAAGTTCATCAAAGACTATTCACTGATCGCCGCACCACTCACCGAACTGACTAAAAAGAATCAGGAATTTGTATGGGGCCCAAGGGAACAAACTGCATTCGATAAATTGAAGGACCGTCTAGTTAACAATCCAGTTCTCATCTTATACGACCCAGAGGCCGAACACGAATTGCATACTGATGCTAGTAGCAAGGGAGTTGCAGGAGTACTTCTTCAACGTCAAAATGGGAGCTTGCACCCCGTCGCTTATTACAGTCGAAAAACATCGACAGAAGAATCTGCTTATCACAGCTATGAACTAGAGGCGCTTGCAGTGGTCGAAGCCACTAATCGGTTCAGACAGTTCCTACTTGGAAAACGGTTTGTGATCGTCTCCGACTGCCAAGCCTTAAAAACGACAATGAAGAAAAAAGAGATTGTTCCCCGAATCGCTCGTTGGTGGCTGCGATTGCAGGAATACGATTTCGAAGTAACTCATCGACCAGGGAACCAAATGGCACACGTGGATGCCCTGTCAAGAAATCCGCATGAAAGGGCAATGACACCCAAAATGGTGGATATAAATGTACTAAAAATTAACATAGACGAGCCTGACTGGCTCTACTCACTACAACTGCAGGACAAAGAAATTGCCGAAATCGTAACTTGCTTACAAAACGCTCCGAAAAATGAAACTGAGAAGCAATTCCACCTAAACTATGCCCTTCAGAACGGAAGGATCTACAGGAAAGTGAACGGTGAGCTCAGGCTCTTCGTACCAAAAGGGGTTCGGAATAGAGTTCTACGAAACAGCCACGATCTGATGGGACACTTCTCTGAAAAAAAAAACCATAAGGCATCTACGGGATCGATATTGGTTTCCAAGGATGACCCAATTCGTAAAAAAATATCTAAAGGCATGTGTAGAGTGTGCCTACAATAAAAGAGAAGTTCAGCCACGCGGGGAGTTGCATATAATCGATAAAGGGAGTGTACCTTTCGATACGCTGCATATAGATCATCTGGGCCCTTTCGTTAAGTCTACAAAGGGAAATACTTACCTTGTTGTACTCGTGGATGCATTTACCAAATACATAACTATAAAGGCCCTCCCGAGCACACAAACGAAACCGGTACTAAATTTTCTCACCGATATTTTCTTCACTTTTGGCTCGCCTCGACGCTTGATCTCAGATAAAGGATCTTCATTCACGTCACATGCATTTGAAGACTTTATGAAAAACCACTCTATTCAACATATCCAGAATGCGACGAAAACCCCTAGGGCAAATGGACAAGTCGAGCGGTATAATCGGACCATACTGCATGCCCTATTAGCGACGGTGGAAGAAGAAAGCAAATGGGATCAAAAGGTAAAATTCGTACAATGGGGAATCAATAATACCTACAACGAAACTACCGGAAAGACAGCCCATCAGCTTCTAATGGGCTACATTCCTCGCGATCCCCTACGGGATGCTCTAGCCCATGGTGTGGACTTGAACCAAACAGTCACCAACCTTGAGGACACCCGTAAGGAAGGAACAGAATCAACTGAAAGGAAACAAGCATCTCAGAAACGACTTCACGATCAGAAACACTGCAAAGCAAAAAGTTATAAAGTCGGCGACCTAGTGATGTCCATGAACGATGGAGTTGTAGCAACCGGAACTTCACGAAAACTCGAAGCAAGATATCGAGGACCCTACTGTATTACTGCTGTACTGCCACACGATAGATATCAGGTGGCCGATATGCCGTTCGCAACCAGAACTCAGAAGCCCTACTGCGCGATATGGTCGGCAGATCGAATGAAACGCTGGATCGAACTAGATCTCGACTTCGACGAGGACGACGAAGAAGGTCAGGATGGTCGAACTGAAACGACAATATTAGAGGGAGAACACTAAGAAGACGATTCGGACAGCGACATCGTACTACGGCATTAATAAAAGTACAGCCGAAGTATCCAGACGTATCGAGCCACTAATCTCAATAAAAGATTAAACTTATAATTTACAATAAAGATTCATCCTACCTATTTTGTTTTACGTTTTGTCTTTAAATTAGTTAATGTTGGCGCAGCAAATTTTGTTTCTACAAAATGGTGGAGAATTGGATTTGGTTTATTTTATGCGCAGATAGGCATAGGACAAATCAAAAGGTGACCGTAATTGCCGGTTAGTTAAATTAATTCAGTATTGAGTTATCGATCAGGGTGAAGATTATGGTGCCTCGTCTTAATAGCTGACATATTATTCCCAAGAGTGGTGGAGTTTTTAAAATCTTTCACGAATCAAACTCTCGGTTTATATGGCGCAAAGAATATTTTTCTCAGATGCGGATGGAAACCTCACACAATAATAAAAGGTGACGTCTCTTAAGAAAGTAGACAGGCACGAGTGATAGATGTCATCAAATGGTGACTTGTGGATTTAAGTGCCTGACTGACGCGACTAAATAGATTGCAGCACCAATCATTCATGAAGCCGAATGGCATCATATTTTGTGGCAAAGCCAAGCGATTTAGGCACGAAATAAAAACAAATTACAAGGTCGTACACAGTGGGAGACTTGGCTTATTGTTTAACAATTTTTGACTGACGAAGACGGCTTATTAAAGGAACTAGAACTTCCTTCTAAAAGTTATTGTCGTTGATTTGTTGCTATTATTTTAAAGAAAATAGAAGGGCATTAGAAAAAAAGCATTCGCCAAAGCATTCATTTATAATGAAGGCCATTTACATAGTATCAACAAATATATACCTTGGCCTATATATCTATTATACGTCCGCCGAATTTATTTGTTTACCTTACGAATAACCCACTAATACCACAAAAATATAAACATATGTAAAGGGTGATTTTTTAGCTGGTTTGGTTTTGGCAGCACTGGTTTTGACAGCTGACGTGTGTTTAGTACCTTGTGTCACTGTCAAACAGCTTCAGTTTGGTTTGCAATTTAACCATGGATCGTCTTACAAATGAACAACGCTTGCAAATTATTGAATTTTACTATCAAAATTCGTGCTCGGTTCGAAATGTTCACCGCGCGCTGCTTCCATTTTATGATCGGCATTCTCGACCTTCTGAGCAGTCTATTCGGAAGATTGTGACCAAATTTCGCACCAAATTTACTTTGTTGGACATTAAACCACCCAAACGGGATGTCATCTCCACAGATCCGAAATTCGAGGAGCGCCAAAAAAGAAAACTTAACAAAATGGGAGAGTTTGTCAAACGTCGTCCAAGCACAGATGAGGAAACAAACAAGTCACCGCAAAATAAAAAGAAGAAGATCATTAAGAACTTGCTTAACGAGGGCGATCGGCCCAAGGCGCAAAAGAACAAAAAAAATCTCAAAAATAAAAATAAATTAAAGAACTAACACTATAAACAGAAGTTTGTGTTTTTGTTACAATAATTGACACATTGTTTGACATCCAAAATATACATATACATACATTCACTTAAAAACTAGAAAAGGTTATATAGGCACTTGTTTAGTTAACATCACATTTGTTTGTAAAATCGATTGTTTCCTTGATATTCTTCTAAGATTCGCATAGCCAATCACAAGGCAGCTTCGGCATCTTGCTAGCTGGCCACGGCAAGTAACCGGCTGTTTTGAACACCCAATAGTCGTAGGAAACTTTCATTATAAGAGCGAAAAGTAAGATCACTTCCAACGCAATCAGATAGTAAATGTAATCGGTCCAGTCGTGAGGTGATTGGCAGAGCTTGATCTCCTGTAGTTCGATGACTTTCTGCGGCATTTGCGGCACAAAATTTGATTATAATCGGGAATATTTAGATGCCGCGCTAGCAACCACAGCTGGAAATGAATAATGTAGTGTTTGACCTTAATCTCGCACCAAACTGCAGATTCATACCTTGAGGACTTTTGCTGAATTGCAATCGCAGTTTAGTTCATTGCCACCGAGGTATATTGCACGCCCGCTTGGATTACTGTCTAGAGCATTGGACAGGAGGTATTCTGGGATCTGTGGATGTAAAGAGCAAACTTTTGTTATGTAAAACAAATGACCGAGGTCTGTAGAGATTGTTGAAAGGTTTTTTTGTTACAAATAAATTCAATCTAACGATTATCAAAAGTCATAGTGAAGCGAAGTCGATATCAAGAAGACAATGGGTACAACAGATCCTGGTTATCATTCGTGTTACGTTCTTTGTTACCTTGACAATGGCATTCTTTCGTAAGTAGAACTTTTGGAAGACTTCCATAAACTTTGTTCCCTCTAACTCGAACATGGATGAGATTTGATTCTGAGTGGCGTCAAATTTAATGATGTTGCTGTAACTTGGGTTCGAATGGAAGTGATTTCCAATGCTGGTGATCTAGAAATTTTAAGGAATCCAATGATTATCACATCAGACACTAGAGCGACGGTAATGTTCCTCACGCTATTGTTCGAAACATTCAGTGATATCGTGTTATCCGGTAGTTTTGGAGGCAACTCAGTAAGGCCCAAGCTAGAGCAATCCACTTTGGCAGTAAACAACAAATGGGGCTTGTCATTCTTGGTCTGTAAAATAAGAATAAAATGTATTATAAGGCAAAGTGTCTCTAAAACCATACTAACTGCGAAAATCATTTGTTCCGCGTCACACACACAATTTCCATGGTCGGGTATCTGTGGACACTCCGAATGGAGTCTCTTCCAACGTTCCAGCTGTCGAATAGGCACATAGTCAGTTGAATTGAACCAATTGTACGTTTGATTAAAAAGGCAATATGTCGTATCGGGACCGACAAACTTGAACGAACTACGAACAATGGACTTGAGCAGGGAATCGCACGACATCCTCTTGTTTCCGCTAAAATGTAAAATCACATGCTTTGTGCTTAGTAATAGATTTTAGGGACATTCGCCTTACCTTATGTCAATAGTTAGATTTTGGTGCGAATTTATATTGGGAATTCGCGACAAATTGTTGCTCGATATGTCGAGCACTTGGAAGTTTTGCAAACCAATAAAGGCACGAGGGAAGATTTCCGACAAATTGTTATTGGACACATTAAGGCACTTTACCCAGGCCACTCGCGACATACCATTGTTAATGGCAGTGATATTTCCATCAGTTATCGCCAACGATCGGAGCGTCTGAAATGTGGAGTAAGAGATATCGAGAAATGGTATCGTTGCGTTGCGTATGTGAAGATTGATCCATTCATTGGTTTTGCCGCACGATGAGATCATAAAGAAATCAGTCACGTTACAGCAAACCCATGACTTGGAAACTACTGGATGCGGACGACACCGACACGAGTCCGTGAAAGTTTCATTGCCCCATTGTTGGCATAGTTCTGCATTGGCATAGAAGCATGACTCCTTGTCGTCGGTCGACTTTACGTTGGGATTTTGAGTTGACGACGAGGTAGATGGCGAGTTAGCGGGTTGTTGCTGTAGCACTGGTTCCGTTTGAATATCCTCTTCCGGAACGACACGCTCAATTACGGCACAACAGATGCATAGCCAAAGTGCGATCGTTTTGTTGAGGGACTGCAATTACAAAAATTATATAAATAAATATACACGCAACACAGTTCTTCCATCTAACCACCCTACCGAGTCTTAACATAGGACCTTATGACATTACTGCAAAGCTAACATTAACAAACCGTTTATATTAATCTTTAGCAAACAAGTGCCCACACCCCTAGTTGGCATACCTTCTCTTTACTCTTTACTATTCTGCTTCGCATGGGCACGTGGAACAGGTATCATCACTGAAAGTGACACTATAGTTGGTGAATTTGTGTACACTCTTGTGGGCGGGTGATTATAATTTCATCCGCAAACATTTGAACAGTTCACAATTATAGCAGGCTGCTCTTGACGTGTTTATCAATCAAACATTTGTATACCGCTAAAGTGTTGGAGTTCATGAGAATTTAATAAAAGGAAGAGAAACCTATTAATTGGCAATGATAATTTCATTTGAACCTCAAATCTGCAGACTTGTTCAAATAGGAGCTGATTTAGATTAAAAAAATGTTATAGATCTTTAAAAGTAGCAAAATCTAATCTCACTCATCAAAAGATTGTCTCTGTATACAAAGTGTTGATGCCATCACTTAAAAGATGACTTTTTGGATTTGTTTAGTTAATGTTGGCGCAGCAAATTTTGTTTCTACAAAATGGTGGAGAAATGGATTTGGTTTATTTTATGCTCAGATAGGCATAGGACAAATCAAAAGGTGACCGTAATTGCCGGTTAGTTAAATTCATTCAGTATTGATGTAATCGATCAGGGTGAAGATTATGGTGCCTCGTCTTAATAGCTGACATATTATTCCCAAGAGTGGTGGAGTTTTTAAAATCTTTCACGAATCTCTCGGTTTATATGGCGCAAAGAATATTTTTCTCAGATGCGGATGGAAACCTCACACAATAATAAAAGGTGACGTCTCTTAACAAAGTAGACAGGCACGAGTGATAGATGTCATCAAATGGTGACTTGTGGATTTAAGTGCCTGACTGACGCGACTAAATAGATTGCAGCACCAATCATTCATGAAGCCGAATGGCATCATATTTTGTGGCAAAGCCAAGCGATTTAGGCACGAAATAAAAACAAATTACAAGGTCGTACACAGTGGGAGACTTGGCTTATTGTTTAACAATTTTTGACTGACGAAGACGGCTTATTAAAGGAACTAGAACTTCCTTCTAAAACTTATTGTCGTTGATTTGTTGCTATTATTTTAAAGAAAATAGAAGGGCATTAGAAAAAAAGCATTCGCCAAAGCATTCATTTATAATGAAGGCCATTTACATAGTATCAACAAATATATACCTTGGCCTATATATCTATTATACGTCCGCCGAATTTATTTGTTTACCTTACGAATAACCCACTAATACCACAAAAATATAAACATATGTAAAGGGTGATTTTTTAGCTGGTTTGGTTTTGGCAGCACTGGTTTTGACAGCTGACGTGTGTTTAGTACCTTGTGTCACTGTCAAACAGCTTCAGTTTGGTTTGCAATTTAACCATGGATCGTCTTACAAATGAACAACGCTTGCAAATTATTGAATTTTACTATCAAAATTCGTGCTCGGTTCGAAATGTTTATCGCGCGCTGCTTCCATTTTATGATCGGCATTCTCGACCTTCTGAGCAGTCTATTCGGAAGATTGTGACCAAATTTCGCACCAAATTTACTTTGTTGGACATTAAACCACCCAAACGGGATGTCATCTCCACAGATCCGAAATTCGAGGAGCGCCAAAAAAGAAAACTTAACAAAATGGGAGAGTTTGTCAAACGTCGTCCAAGCACAGATGAGGAAACAAACAAGTCACCGCAAAATAAAAAGAAGAAGATCATTAAGAACTTGCTTAACGAGGGCGATCGGCCCAAGGCGCAAAAGAACAAAAAAAATCTCAAAAATAAAAATAAATTAAAGAACTAACACTATAAACAGAAGTTTGTGTTTTTGTTACAATAATTGACACATTGTTTGACATCCAAAATATACATATACATACATTCACTTAAAAACTAGAAAAGGTTATATAGGCACTTGTTTAGTTAACATCACATTTGTTTGTAAAATCGATTGTTTCCTTGATATTCTTCTAAGATTCGCATAGCCAATCACAAGGCAGCTTCGGCATCTTGCTAGCTGGCCACGGCAAGTAACCGGCTGTTTTGAACACCCAATAGTCGTAGGAAACTTTCATTATAAGAGCGAAAAGTAAGATCACTTCCAACGCAATCAGATAGTAAATGTAATCGGTCCAGTCGTGAGGTGATTGGCAGAGCTTGATCTCCTGTAGTTCGATGACTTTCTGCGGCATGTTGCGGCACAAAATTTGATTATAATCGGGAATATTTAGATGCCGCGCTAGCAACCACAGCTGGAAATGAATAATGTAGTGTTTGACCTTAATCTCGCACCAAACTGCAGATTCATACCTTGAGGACTTTTGCTGAATTGCAATCGCAGTTTAGTTCATTGCCACCGAGGTATATTGCACGCCCGCTTGGATTACTGTCTAGAGCATTGGACAGGAGGTATTCTGGGATCTGTGGATGTAAAGAGCAAACTTTTGTTATGTAAAACAAATGACCGAGGTCTGTAGAGATTGTTGAAAGGTTTTTTTGTTACAAATAAATTCAATCTAACGATTATCAAAAGTCATAGTGAAGCGAAGTCGATATCAAGAAGACAATGGGTACAACAGATCCTGGTTATCATTCGTGTTACGTTCTTTGTTACCTTGACAATGGCATTCTTTCGTAAGTAGAACTTTTGGAAGACTTCCATAAACTTTGTTCCCTCTAACTCGAACATGGATGAGATTTGATTCTGAGTGGCGTCAAATTTAATGATGTTGCTGTAACTTGGGTTCGAATGGAAGTGATTTCCAATGCTGGTGATCTAGAAATTTTAAGGAATCCAATGATTATCACATCAGACACTAGAGCGACGGTAATGTTCCTCACGCTATTGTTCGAAACATTCAGTGATATCGTGTTATCCGGTAGTTTTGGAGGCAACTCAGTAAGGCCCAAGCTAGAGCAATCCACTTTGGCAGTAAACAACAAATGGGGCTTGTCATTCTTGGTCTGTAAAATAAGAATAAAATGTATTATAAGGCAAAGTGTCTCTAAAACCATACTAACTGCGAAAATCATTTGTTCCGCGTCACACACACAATTTCCATGGTCGGGTATCTGTGGACACTCCGAATGGAGTCTCTTCCAACGTTCCAGCTGTCGAATAGGCACATAGTCAGTTGAATTGAACCAATTGTACGTTTGATTAAAAAGGCAATATGTCGTATCGGGACCGACAAACTTGAACGAACTACGAACAATGGACTTGAGCAGGGAATCGCACGACATCCTCTTGTTTCCGCTAAAATGTAAAATCACATGCTTAGTGCTTAGTAATAGATTGTAGGGACATTCGCCTTACCTTATGTCAATAGTTAGATTTTGGTGCGAATTTATATTGGGAATTCGCGACAAATTGTTGCTCGATATGTCGAGCACTTGGAAGTTTTGCAAACCAATAAAGGCACGAGGGAAGATTTCCGACAAATTGTTATTGGACACATTAAGGCAC
The DNA here is from genome assembly GCA_951230905.1 of Cheilosia variabilis. Classification (NCBI taxonomy): domain Eukaryota; kingdom Metazoa; phylum Arthropoda; class Insecta; order Diptera; family Syrphidae; genus Cheilosia; species Cheilosia variabilis. The sequence goes on from OX579677.1 coordinate 46,870,489, forward strand.
TTTACCCAGGCCACTCGCGACATACCATTGTTAATGGCAGTGATATTTCCATCAGTTATCGCCAACGATCGGAGCGTCTGAAATGTGGAGTAAGAGATATCGAGAAATGGTATCGTTGCGTTGCGTATGTGAAGATTGATCCATTCATTGGTTTTGCCGCACGATGAGATCATAAAGAAATCAGTCACGTTACAGCAAACCCATGACTTGGAAACTACTGGATGCGGACGACACCGACACGAGTCCGTGAAAGTTTCATTGCCCCATTGTTGGCATAGTTCTGCATTGGCATAGAAGCATGACTCCTTGTCGTCGGTCGACTTTACGTTGGGATTTTGAGTTGACGACGAGGTAGATGGCGAGTTAGCGGGTTGTTGCTGTAGCACTGGTTCCGTTTGAATATCCTCTTCCGGAACGACACGCTCAATTACGGCACAACACATGCATAGCCAAAGTGCGATCGTTTTGTTGAGGGACTGCAATTACAAAAATTATATAAATAAATATACACGCAACACAGTTCTTCCATCTAACCACCCAACCGAGTCTTAACATAGGACCTAATGACATTACTGCAAAGCTAACATTAACAAACCGTTTATATTAATCTTTAGCAAACAAGTGCCCACACCCCTAGTTGGCATACCTTCTCTTTACTCTTTACTATTCTGCTTCGCATGGGCACGTGGAACAGGTATCATCACTGAAAGTGACACTATAGTTGGTGAATTTGTGTACACTCTTGTGGGGGGGTGATTATAATTTCATCCTTAAACATTTGAACAGTTCACAATTATGGCAGGCTGCTCTTGACGTGTTTATCAATCAAACATTTGTATACCGCTAAAGTGTTGGAGTTCATGAGAATTTAATAAAAGGAAGAGAAACCTATTAATTGGCAATGATAATTTCATTTGAACCTCAAATCTGCAGACTTGTTCAAATAGGAGCTGATTTAGATTAAAAAATGTCATAGATCTTTAAAAGTAGCAAAATCTAATCTCACTCATCAAAAGATTGTCTCTGTATACAAAGTGTTGATGCCATCACTTAAAAGATGACTTTTTGGATTTGTTTAGTTAATGTTGGCGCAGCAAATTTTGTTTCTACAAAATGGTGGAGAAATGGATTTGGTTTATTTTATGCTCAGATAGGCATAGGACAAATCAAAAGGTGACCGTAATTGCCGGTTAGTTAAATTCATTCAGTATTGATGTAATCGATCAGGGTGAAGATTATGGTGCCTCGTCTTAATCAATACCGTCTTCACCATAAGGGCACACGGGGCCCGTGCCCAGGACCCCCATTCTCAGGGGCCCCGAAGGACCGACAATTTCTCTCACACATTTATTCTCAAAACATTTTTGGTTGGGGGAATCCCCGAATAATGTATTAAACTTTCAGCACAGACAATAAATAAACAGATGTCTTATGCCTGTACAAAAATTTGGTTCCTATTTTTTTCCTTACCAGACAAGGAGCTTTCAAAATAAGCGTTGAGAATAAAGCTCTTGTTTTTTCTTGCACCTTTCTCTTCGCTCCATTCATTTGTGTAGGCAAAGAGCTTTCCTTCCTTATGCTTTTTACGGTTGGTCATGTGCAGAGTATATCCATTAATGAGTAGGGACACTCTCTCTACATATGCATTTGCTACTACCACAAAGCAAAATGCAGAAAAAATCGTACAATAAGTGGAAGCAGTTCGAAAGAATCCTTTTTACGTGAATACAACGACTGCTTGAGAAGAAAAGGGTACACAGCACATTTTACCTGAACCACTACATGGGGCTTGCTGCGTACGACGAACGATTGTGGGTTTTTTCATAAAGAATTTTTAAAGGCGGGCCGGAATGACTGTCAGTATATTAGTATTCTCTCTCAACCATAGAGGTATGAATTAATATGATCAGGAAACCAGCTTTGCTTTAGTAGAATTGGTAATATTTGTATTTTTTGCCATTGGTTATTGATTAAATGGTCTTTGTTATGTACATGAAAAAGAAATGTTTCATTCTATATCACGAAATTCAACCCTTTTGCTTTGCTACGACTTCGTTAATAACCATTTTTTATGATTTTAAGTTTTATTGCCAGCACTTTTTAGGTAATATATTTCATAGCAGATGGTCATACTAATTACTTAGGTTGGCTGTAGGGGGGATTGTATTTTTAAAGGCGGGCCGGAATTGGATTGTTATCAGTTGTTCATTATCATCAATTGACGAAAGAAAGGGTGTTCCGTGTCTGTGCGTGTGGCAAACAATTAAAAGTTTGCTTGGAAAACACCTTTGCTGTTTTACGTAACCGAGGGGGAAATAACAAGTTGCTGACTCCATTTCAATTCATTTGTTCATTTAAAAGATCTTTTTCGGCAAAGTATATGGAAGATATTACCCATGGAAACTGTGAGCCAACTGCTAACATGGAACTTCCAGACATTGAAGTGCAGATGGAACCACAAAAACAAAATAAGGACAATTCGGTTTACGCTTTCAAAACTGAACCTGATTATAAAACTGTGAACTTTGGTATTGATAATGCATTCTACTATACCGCCTAAACCACAAGTGTGAGTTAAAATTGAGTCCGCAACTTAACGTTTCCTCCCTTTTTACAGATTTGAAAGAATATGAAGATGCGAAATTGACACGGCCCAATGAAGAATTTTTAGACTCGTTAGAGAATATTGAACAAAAATTGATTTCTTGTTTTCCAAATATGTACTACCTAAATAATTTTGAGGGGAATATTTTTAACTTTTTGAAAAATGAATTTCATTACAATTGTTGCAAAAATCAAAATAAGGAATTTCTTATCAAATTTTACGTCCGAGTACGGGTTTACTTTATTCTAAAACAGTTCAATAAAAATAACAAAAAATGTACCAACAAACAAAAATATTTAAGTGTAGCACACATGTGAATATATATTAGATATAAAATGTTCAATAAGAAATATTACAAATTGATTTTGCTTTTTTTTACGTCACACCCTATACCACATTTTGAAATAGTTCAACTACTCTTCCATCCCTCTTTTACTAGAGCACTTTTAGTGCCGTCTATTTGTCGTGTATGTGTACTGCAAATTGTAAACTGATAAGAAACGAGTGTCCCTACTCATTAATGGATATACTCTGGTCATGTGACCATGTGAGTTTAAGGATATAATAGAAGATTTTGACCAACAGAAATCCCGAAAGAAACCGTTATCGTAATCATAATCAAAAAACCAGCAGCATTCTAATATCATTTATGACATATTATATTATACCTACTGTATTTGATTAATGATTACCCATAATAAATGGTCATACTTAGAAAAAAAATGTTTCTATAATTCGCTTTTTTTACTTTCCAAAAGGGGCCCAAATTCTTGTGTGCCCAAGGGCCCCAGCCTAGGTTAAGACGGCCCTGGTCTTAATAGCTGACATATTATTCCCAAGAGTGGTGGAGTTTTTAAAATCTTTCACGAATCTCTCGGTTTATATGGCGCAAAGAATATTTTTCTCAGATGCGGATGGAAACCTCACACAATAATAAAAGGTGACGTCTCTTAACAAAGTAGACAGGCACGAGTGATAGATGTCATCAAATGGTGACTTGTGGATTTAAGTGCCTGACTGACGCGACTAAATAGATTGCAGCACCAATCATTCATGAAGCCGAATGGCATCATATTTTGTGGCAAAGCCAAGCGATTTAGGCACGAAATAAAAACAAATTACAAGGTCGTACACAGTGGGAGACTTGGCTTATTGTTTAACAATTTTTGACTGACGAAGACGGCTTATTAAAGGAACTAGAACTTCCTTCTAAAAGTTATTGTCGTTGATTTGTTGCTATTATTTTTAAGCAAATAGAAGTGCATTAGAAAAAAAGCATTCGCCAAAGCATTAATTTATAATGAAGGCCATTTACATAGTATCAACAAATATATACCTTGGCCTATATATCTATTATACGTCCGCCGAATTTATTTGTTTACCTTACGAATAACCCACTAATACCACAAAAATATAAACATATGTATATGCAAATTAGCATCTTTTCGTTTCTTTTGCAAGTGCTAACTGCCTGTATCAATATCACCTTAAAGCTACTTAAGAGCATACATAATTTGCACTTAACACGTATAAGTAAATAATGAAAAAGCTTACTAATTAATAGAACTTAACAGTGCTAAACAATAGATCTATTTAATATCGTGCATGAAGAGACAAACGTACTACAGGTACCTAACTAGCTTTGGCTATGAATCAAAATGGAAAATGTAAACAGAAGAATGCCAGCAACAAGTGGAATGCATCCAAGTTCAAAATGCTTGGTTCGGTTTTGCTATCGGGTATAAAACGAAACCACACAAGTCTAAAAATAGATTTATTTTGTCTAATAAGCCGAGTCGAGTTCATGTACCTATCTAAGGTATAAGTGTACATGTTAATAATTAACAAATATTAATCATTGCGCGAATGTAGTATGGGTTGCACAAATAAAATAGATAGAAACAAACCTTTATCGAGAGCCACATCGCTTTCCAAATTGATTTCTACTTGCAAACGAAAAAAAATGATTAAGCTGAACACTGAACAATACGCATAATTAATTTGTATTAACTAATCGCGACACAAGGAAAATCGTTTTATTTTATTTCTCTTATCAGAGAGCCACTATCACTTTTCACTTCATATCTGCTCTGTAACGCTGTTTTTATTTACACTATAAATTGTCTTTGATCAAGCCGATAGGTAAAAGTAGTTACGACAATATAGAAGGAATATTAAAAATAGCACAACAAATGAAAATATATCAACTACAAAATTAAAAACACGAAAACGCCGATGCAAAACGGGCGCTCGCTACGATTTCTCAACTGGAATGGCAGTCAATGGGTGAAATTGAAATTGAAGAGTGAACGTGAACCAATCGTGAACTGAAATGAGAAATGACAGACAGACAACTGACATGCGACAGTGATGTAAATGGATTTTCTCAATTGTACTGAAAACTGCAACGTACAAAATAGTACATACATTTTTTTAATGCTTAAGCCAAGCGCAAACATTAAGAACAAATATTTCATTCAAGCAAAAAAAGGTCATATTTCATTGAATCTGATGTTGTTTTTGATTTGGCAAACAGATCAATTTAAAAAAAAAAAAACTTGTTATTTTATTGGAGGTTGTTATTATGTTCGATTTGCCCAAAAAAATGTTTCCAACCGGGGCAACTTTGAAAGATCTCAAATTTTTCTCAGACTTCAAGTACTTTCACTAATGCCAATGTTTATGACACACAGCGTGCGGTTACAAATTGTTTATGGTGTTTTTAAGCTGAATTAATAATTTTACGCGCATGGAAAATTGTTTCGAATGCGTTGGAATAAATGTGTGAAATAAATTACAATGGATTACCAGGGCTCAAATCGCGTAAGGACAAAACGATCGAAATCGTCTCGGAACAGAAAAATACGAAAGAGGCTTAAAGAGAATACAAGAATCGGATGGGAATTCGCGAACCATTCGTGTTTGGTCACCCCTGCACTTTCATCCCCTTTAATAGCCCTGTTTTTTTGAGCTTCGAACTCAGCAAGCAAAGCAAAGTAGGATTTTCAGCACGCAATTACAACAACTACGCTCTACTTCGAGATTCACAGTAGTTGTTGAAATAGCGTGCTAAAAATCGGACTTTACTTTGCTTTGCTAAGAATGAAGCTCCAAAAAACATTAAAGGGGATGAAAAGTTCTTTACTTTTCCATTCCATTCCATGATTTTATTTAGCAGAACTCTGCTATTTAACTTCAAAGTTTACAATTTTTAACTTAACTTAAGGCATATCACTATATAATAATAATAGTATCAAACTCTAATTTAAATTTAATTATGTGGATAATTGGTTTTAACAAATACAATCACCTTACGCTTAAATATGAGAAAATTCCTTTCATTTTTTATATCTCTTTGTAGTGAGTTAAATAGGCGACAACCTTTATAAACTATGCTATTTTGGGTAATATTATCAACATAGTGCGGTAGTCTAAAATCTGCACGGTTTCTTAATTGATAAGGTTGAGAATCTCCTACGTATCTCAGGTACTTCTGCAGATATTTAGGTAGCATCCCATTTTTAATTTTAAATACAAAACACAATACATTTACAAGAATTCTTTGTTTTACATTTAACCACAGAAGCATATCTAACATTAATTTAATAGAAGTAAAACGATTGCACTTAATAATAATTCTCATAGCTCTATTCTGTAAGCGTTGTAATTTAAGCAACGAGGCATCACTACACAGATACAATATAGACGAGCAGTACTCAAAATGTGGTTTAATCATAATATTATATATATTTATTGCACACAATACCGACATTTTGTTTCTTATTCTTTGAAAAAAACCAATCTTTTTAGCTACTTTCTTAATGATATATTCTAAATGCAAGTTGAACGATAATTTATAATCAATAATTACACCCAGATATTTAATTTGTTGAACCTGTTCTAGCGTTTCATTTTCAATATTTAGATTTAGCTGTACACATCTTTTTAGAGACATACATTTACATTTATTAACATTTAGCTTAAGTTTGTTAGATCTCAACCATATGCTCATTTTTAATAAGTCCTCCTGCATCATTCGTGTACATTCATCAGCATTACTTCCAGAGATAAATAGTAGAGCGTCGTCGGCGAATAGGGCTATCTTGGAATACTTCAGTTCGGCTTCAATGTCGTTTATGTATATGATGAAAAGCAGTGCGCCGAGCATGGATCCCTGTGGAACTCCAAGGGTTGTTTCGATACTACTGGACATCATTCCATTAACACTCGTTTTCTGGGATCGACCATTTAGAAAGGATCGAAACCATTTCGATTCCTGTCCTCTAACACCATATCCCAGCAGTTTCTTCAGAAGAATTTCTCTGTCGATGGTCTCGACATCTGAGATCGAAGCTAAAAAAACACGCCTAATATAATATACTTGGTGATGCCAAGTCTTTACACTCAAAAGTAAGTGTATACTTCATTAGCATTGTAAGGTATGGTTCTCATGTTAAAATAAATAACAATTTCAATACCCTTTACCATTAAGTTCAGAACACTCCTACGACAAATATATTACCGTTTCGTCTAAATTCTAAGTTGCATTTTAACAAAGGGTGGCATCACTTTTCACTCATCGATTTCCATTCTACATCCCTGTACTCTACAGAGAAATGCAATTCAAAACAGCTGTTTAACGTCATATATCTGTAAACAAGCAGCCGCAACCGCAACCACTTTTTTCTTCTTCGTCTTCATAAAATAGCCGAAGAAAATGTAAGTTTTCGGCAAACCCATTCTCTGCAATTTATATCAATAAAAAATGAGTGCTGAAGTTAGTCAATCCAAAGCCGAGAATTTAATTCGTCAACTTAATGCCACAAATGCGAAAAAAGTCGCATTGCTATTAGTTATTGGTTTTGTAGCCTATCATGGTATCCTAAACTATCGATATGGTGAGTCCTATTAGAATTAGAGTATCCACAATTGTCCCCTCGCAAATTTATCAATTAAAATGACTGCATTTTAAGGTAGCGACTCATGTAATTGGCTGCTGTCGAAAGGTCGCTTCAAAGGTGACAAAGAATGGCAGCCGTACGGCTGTATGATGCACAAGTATTCCCAGACGTAAGATAATCCCAAACATTTGTATGTACATTTTTAAATTGACTCATTTTAGTGACACAAGGCGCTGCTTTCGCTATCTGGCATTTTGGGGTAACAAAAATCAATTCGTTTTTATCGGCGATACACGCGTCCGTATGCTTTATCAGACGTTCATAAATCACCTCCATCCAAACGACGACGACAACGGATCGCTACTGCTAGCCGATCAGAAATCTGACTCTGATTTTGAGGAACCTAAGTTGAAGATGAAAGCAATTTATGTATATGCGGATGAGATGTCCAACGGGCTGTTGGATATGTTGGTTAAATTTGAGGCGGACACGCCCTCACCATCGGTGGTGATTGCGGGATTCACTCATCAGGGCTTTCTGGGTGGAAATGTAACTTCGAATTTGTTGAAAGGGTATAAAACGAATCTAACGAGACTGGCGATTCCTTTTGATAGATTGATTGCGAAGAAATCCAAGGTACTTTGGAAGTTACAGGACCGAGTGAACGAGGAGAAACTTGCCGAAAACTGGAAGGCCGTTGAGAACGAAGATATCGACAAGTTCAACCGGATTGCTCGCGATGTTTTTCGATATTCTACGGCCAGTGTTTGGGAATCTTCGTCACACATAGCCAGCGGACTGCTGGATGATGCGACAGATGGATACAAGTTAAGTGCGCTGGGGTTGCGCCATGACATACAGATTATCCTGAACATGTACTGCAACGACTACATGAACTATAACGATGGGACATGCTGCAGTAGCGCTGAGCCATACACTATTCTGCAGATCGTCTCATATGCCGTCTTCGGAGTGTGGTATGATTCTAACTTTCTAAAAGAAGGCATCTGTCTTATAATTTTCTTTGCAGCTTTGCATTAGTGGTGGCAATGTACACTCGCCGTTGGATCATGCATCTGCGAGGAAAAACACTCTATATGCCACTAAACCAAAACAGCAGTATCAATGCAAGTCCACTGCCAGTGGACTACGCCACGCCAGTAGTGGCATTGGCTGTTCTGGGCATAATTCTCGCTTACTTCTACCTTTGCGACCGCACAAACTTTTTCATGAAGGAGAATAAGTACTACTCGGAGTTCAGCTTTTGGATCCCAGTGGGCTACGTGTTCGCGCTGGGTCTGTTCTTTACCGAAGACAGTCGCTTCACGAAGGTTCTGAATCGTGATCAAACAGACGAACTGAAGGGATGGATACTCTGCGTCGTTCTTATCTACTACATGACGGGGGCTCACCGGGTTCTACCTATCCATATGCACATTCGTGTGTTGATCAGCGCTTTTCTCTTCTTGACAGGCTACAGCCACTTTACGTACATGTGGCAGACAGGGAACTCGGGTTTGGTCCGCTTTTTTCAAGTGATGTTTCGCATCAACTTTATGACTATTGTGCTCTGCTTTTGTATGAATCGCCCATATCAGTTCTATTACTTTGTTCCCTTGCTATCATTCTGGGTGTGCATAATCTACTTCCTCCTGTCGCTCCCACCTCGGATCACAGCTCAAAGCGTCGACAGCAATGCCCTGCATTACCTGTATTTGGTGGGAAAATTTGTCGGTTGCCTGAGTGTCATCACCATCCTTTTCATGTCAGAGGTGTTCTTTGAGAGAATTTTTGTGACCAGGCCCTGGAAAGCGTTGTTCGTCACCACAGACGATGACATCCACGAGTGGTGGTATCAGTGGAAGATCGATAGATACACAGTCACATTTGGAATGATTTACGCCGCTTGCTTTCACATTGCGCAGAAATACAGCATTTTTGACGACAACAACCATGGAAACTTGTTTGCTCGGCGAACCTCGCTAACAGTGACACTGTTCGCTATAATGGGTGTCGGGTTCTATACCACATTCAGCTTCTTCTGCCGCAACGAGCAGAATTGCGAAGAAATCCACTCATACATTGTGTTCATCCCGATCATTGGGTACATCATTCTGCGGAATATTTCCGGGATCCTAAGGACCAGATATTCCACGTTCTTCGCTTGGTTTGGAAGGATCTCCTTGGAGCTGTTTATTTGCCAGTATCACATTTGGTTGGCTGCCGATCGACATGGAGTGCTCGTGCTGTTGCCGGGCTTCCCAACGCTCAATATGATTATAACGAGCTTTATTTTCGTTTGCGCCTCACATGAAGTGCACAGAATCACACAGATTCTACTACCGTATGCGGTGCCCAATGATTGGAAGCTCGTCACCAGAAACTTCGTATTGTTCTTTATTGTGCTGATACCGATTGGAAGGTATGACGGGATGTTTTAGGAAGGCCGGAAGCAATAGATTTTAGTGCACAAAATTGGAAGGCTTGTCTGCTTGATAGTTTTTTTATGTTCGTTTTTAGAATTACCGTTAAGTAAACGCCTGTACTTACAATTTACTTCAGAAATATACACACAGATCCACTTAAACGATTGAAGGTATTTTTCTTTAAAATTCTGGTGATGCAAATGTTTACCTCATACTTGGGTTTTTGCGTAATGACGACAAATATGTAAAAACGGTTTCGAGGTGGTAATTGCTTTTGCTGCTATTAAAGCATGGTGATGCTATAACCGCGGATCCAGCCAATATCCAATATGCATAAGAGAAAGGTCTAGACCGAGAGCTGTTTTTCGACAGTGGGAAGATAATATTGCAATTTTCCAGCTGAAATGCTTGCGAAAGCTTCTAAATATAAATAAAGAGTGGACCATCTAGTGGTTTCTGATGGCGTTTTCGATTGAAGATCCGAGAGAAGTGCCCCGAAGTTCAGAATTGCTCTTTTCAATGAAATTCGTTGGAGCTCTTTTGTAATAGTGGTAGACACCATATGAGAGATTTGGATTTCTGATGCTACTTTTTTTTTTGTTTTCTGCAGTTATAAATACAGCCAAATCAATATAATTCAATTTAAGTTTACATTGCACGCATAATTGCATATTTTCAGATCACATAGCGAAAAATTTGTTTCTAATAACACACCAAACACTTATCTGACATTTTGTTAGTATGTGTTGGTGAGTTCAGGGCAAATCTCTAAAAATATTCCGGACACTTCTGTCGTGTTAAGAATTGACATGGAAGTGGTACTTTTTTTTTTGAATGAAACATAGAATACATCGAAAGAGCACTTCTAGATTTGCTCTTTTCATAGAAAGGGCTCTTTCCTTCAATCGAAAACGCCATTATTAAATCATAGGTTATTTTGACACTGACAGCTGTTTCCACGAAATGAGTTACTTTACGCTTGAACAACATTGGGAAATATTGAAAACTTATTTCCAAAGTGAGTGCTGTGTAGCCCAAACAGTGGGTTTTTTGAAAATAAGTTTTGGCCGAAATGAAGCACCACAGCGCCTGCTGTAATTTGTGCAATGAGTTCGTGAGACTGGTATGCTAGTGGACAACACTCATGGTCCCCCTCTCTCCGTCCACAGAGAGTGAAAGTTTGGGGCGGATTGTGGAGTAGTGTCATCATTGGTCTATTTTTCAACGGTGGGTGTTACAGAGCCATGTTTAGCCGAATTTTTTTTTTACTGAAATTGAAGACACGAAGGACCGATGTTATGCCAACAATCCGGAAGCGATTCAAGCACTTAAGGCTCAATATCATCCAAGCAATCCGTGAGCTACAGCCCGAAATCATCAATAGGTCTTGGAACATTTGAGTCACAGAATGCGCTACTGGCCAGCCGAGGCAGCCACTTGAACAACGTTGTATTCCATAATTAATGGGAATGTTTGCTCTCACCAATAAAGCCATAATACATGGAAAAAAATGTAATTCTATTAATTTTTTTGCATTTTTAAAAAGAAACTTGTAGGTATTTGGCCCACCCTGTATAATTCAATTGGCTAAAATGAGTCTAACGAAGATCTGCACAAGATCTGCCGTCACCTGTTGAAGGTAAATCAGAATCGTTAGTTCTAAATATGCCAAAGTATTATTCATATTAAGAATAAAATAGGTGAAGTTAAATTTATATGAATTTTTATGCAGATCCAGCAGATGTGTGAGAATTACCACACATATTCTACAATTTGTATGAAATCAAAGAAATTTCATTTAAACTATGTACAAGTACATGTACGTATCTGTTCTACTAACTGTCTGTAGAGTTGCTTGCTGTACTAGGATGTGTATCTAGTCTCAAGTTAAAGATTAGAGTACAAATCTCAAAAAAAAATATAAAAGGCTCCGATAAAATAACTTTCCGCATTGTTTGCACTTTTTTACCTCAATTCCTATTATAGAAACATTTCACCACTTTTGAAACAATAGTCTACCATAAAAATTAATTTTACTGAAACTTCAGTTGAGAGCAGTCTTCATTTTTTAAAATGCGAGGGTTAGTACGAGTTTCCAGGATAAGAATATGCGAAAGAGGTACGTGTCACAAGAGTTATTTAATTTGGAAGTTACTTTCCGTACCATAGAAAGTGTCTACATCTAAGGGCTATTTTTCTAAAGAAAAAACTGACAACGCTACTAGCTATGTTGGAGTCAGTATGAAATTGTCTTCTATAGCATGCCGTCTATAAAATATCAATGGTAACAATGTTCGCAATGAATGATAATGCGTTCTTCCAGTGGTATATATAAATGAAAAAATGAAAACTGACAACTAAGTGACAGCTCAAGCGTTTGTCAAGTAAAACTCTATTTATTTTCGTCTTCAACGATGTCGGAGGAAGAAGTAGTAATCGAATATTCTCCTAGAACATATCAGCGCATTCAAAATGTTAAGTTTAATAGGTATTTAGCTGATAAAAAATGCAATTCCAACTTATTTCGTAGATGCTGCATTTTACGATAATGTCAAAATGACATTTCTTAAACTTTTTGTAAGAAAACCGGTCACGTACTTCTCTTGAAATTGAGAGATTTCTCTCTCAATTTTTGATATTTGACATTTTTCATTTTTCTATGCTGAAAGTACACGAACGAACCTATTATTGGAGAAAAAGTCAATTCTTAAAAGTTACTTCAAGTCGACTAGATTATTCTTGATTAGATGTTCCCTGAACGCAAACACTAGATTCGTCGGCAACGACACTTTTCCTATGTCAGCCACATATACGAACTGTCAAGTGTCAACTTATGTGGCTTTCCATTGGGACAAAAAATCAATCTATTTTTTGATTCGGATCACTTTTTGCAGATCTCGATATTTGATCTCAATATTTTTCCAGATTTACACATACTACTACAAATACCAATATACTTTGCACAGCTTACGTCATCTTAAGAATTTTGCTTTCAAAAAATGCGCAAAGTTTCGTGAAAAGTAAAATAAAGATAAACATAAATAGCAATGGATATAACTTTGGAGGAATTATTATCTTCATCGTCTTGTTCATCATCTGAAGACTACGAATCACCCAAACTACTCCATTTCTATCTACAACAGGGGAAACATTTTTCAAGCACCCACACACATGCCAATATCAGATTTCTATATTTATTGTTTTGTTATGTTAACACGGTCGAATCAATAAAACAAAAAGCTTTTTTTAACTTTATAATTCCCATTATAAAGATGGTAATTTTATTCACTTTAGGTAATTGTATTTCATATATATATAAGTATTATTTAGCAACACATCTCTTTCACAATATAATATGTATATATCCATTTACTAATAAATTATGACATAATTGCATCTATACAATGAATAAAATATTTTATCATACGATTTGTGATTATTACAATAAATACATTTCACTTCTAGCACATTTTATGTTTCTGTTTTGTTAAAATTTTTCTATAACACTTTCATTTCTTATTTTCAGCATAAATTCTTTAATAGCATTTATATAAAAAAAATAAATTTAAAATGATTTTGTAAAATTTGAAAAATTGTTAAAAATTCAATTTGATTTGATTACAATTTTGAATTCCTATTGTTTTTTTTTTGTTGTTTTCAGTGCCAATCAAAGAGTTTTGCTGAATGATTTACATAATTATATTTAAATATTAATTTAACTATAACTTTTTTTTTTTTAAATATATTTCTCTATTATATTGATTGAAATTTCGGGTTTTGTAAACATCCTCTAATATTAATTTTGAACTTATTTCTCTTTTGTAACTGGTATTGTGGATTTACTTTTTGTTTGTACCATAAAATGTGTGTACCTAGATAATTAAAAACGAGAATAATAGCAAAATATATATTTGTGTGTTATAAAAATAACCATATACTTTTCAATCTGTCATCATAAAAATAGTTGTAGTAATAAATATCGAGAAAAATAATGTTTGCTATTTATTTTTGGATTATAAAATATTTTAGTTCTATACGGCGTTTCTTTAGTAAAAGCATTTGTTTTTCTTTTTTTATTAAAAGAATTCGGTATAACAAAAAATGTGTTTTATCAGTACCTAAAGTTTGTTGTTTGACATGAGACATTTTATGTTTTTTTTTTTTCAAATACACAACGGATTGAAGTATCAGGAAGACTAACAAATCAAAGTATTACAAACAATTTTGTAGAAATAAGTATAATTGAAACAAACAAGTCAACAATATGCTTTCACTTATAAATAATTATATGTTCGTGTATAAATATGTTTCTATTGTAAACAAATGACCGACAACTTTGGTTTGTAGATAAATGAGAAATAATTACCCTGTTGTAGTGCTAATTTAGTTAGCACGGTTTTATAATTGTTTATCGTTTTATTTCGTTTGGATTAATTAGACGTTTAATTTTTAACTTATGTTTTATTTTGATTTAAAGTTTGTTTGTTCTTAGCATTTTTTAATAATACATAATTTGCTAATATTTATCTATATGTTTACACTTTGCTTATGTATTGTAAATGTCATACGAATGTTTTGACGAGCAAGATTTTGTTTATTAAAGTTTAGTTTAAGCACAAGTAATAGTATTCGGTTTTATAGACAGCATTTTGTTTATATTGTATAAGGTTAAATTTTGCTATTTATGTATAGATATATATATATATTTATTTATATTAAATTTGACTTTACAACAGAAATATATTTGCTAAAAAGTCTTCATCGCATAAGATTATTGATAATTTGTCAACGAAAACATTGAAATAGAAAAGTTTAAGAAGCTAGTAACTTAAAACTCCAATGGGACCTTGAATAAACGATTTATTAAAAATAGATTATAAATTAATCTCGCGTTAAGACAGTGGTTACTTTGAAAACAAATAAAAATGTATTCATCTCACAACAACCCTTGGAAAAGCGTTTTATAATAATATAATTGTCTGTGCAATTTAATTGTTGCATTGCATATAGAGCTTTAGACTACTACTATATATATATTAATAATTTTCTAAGTATCAACAACAACAGTTAGATGGCACATACAAACTGTGACAGGAAAACAAAACAATTCAAATGTTATTACTCCCACGAAAATACACTAGGTGGCGATTTGGTACCAGATTTAAATGGGATTGATTATTAGCCCATACATACTAGTCGCAGTCAATGATCGACTGTCGACCGTGTTGACTGGATATTTTTAGAATCAAATGAAAGAGGATGATTTGAAAGATATATATCTTTGGCGGGATGTCAACGACTTCATGATCAGAATCGAAACCAAAATGGCCTGCATATAGTTCGATGTATTCGAAAACGTTTTGAATTTAGAGTTAGACGAATTTACTTGTGCAGGCGTTTCCGTAGAGGACTGGCGTTTTATGAAATCGTTTTCTTTTTATTTTTAAAGTTTGAATACTTTTCAAGCTACGTTTGGTTTTATTAACGCTGAAATCTAATAGTTAGCCATAGTTATTGCAGTGATACTCATAATTTATAAAGCCAATGTTCGACTTCTCATTTGAGCTGCCGAAAGTTATGTGTATGTACATATAGCATTTCAATTTTATAAAGCATAAAACACATACACTTTTTAGCCATAATGATCAACTATAATGGTCAAATAAGAGAAAAAAAAAGCTTCCCCATTAAGGGCTTCTCTTTAGAGCTGCAATAATAGGAAACTCTCAATTGCGCTGTAAACAAGGAGAACAAGAAACCAGAACTGTAAAAAGTAAATGTGAAACTGGAACGGAGTTGTACTAATACTGCAAGCCACAGCGATTAAAAAAAATTGCACGCCGTGAGTATACTTTTCTATTCCAATCCAATTTTCCAATAGACTAGAAGGGGGTTCACTGTTCACGCGTGCACAGATCTTGCCTAATACCTAGATTTAAATCAGTGTTTACGTGCTTGATATCAACTGGATTATTTGATGGCATTGACATAAGCTTTCAAACATTTGCCTGAAAGTCCGACCATCAACTTTGTATTATTGGTAACTTATTATCATAATATTAATACGTGATCCAAATAATAATAAAACCGTTTTAATTGATTAAAAGAAACATTTGAGGAAATGGAAATTAACAGATTTGCGTATTAAGTGCGTTCGACATTATTTTGTGTAGTAGATTTATAAATGATGTTTCACGTCAGAAATTTATTAATTTTATTAGATTAAAAAGTAGCTGCTTAGCATCACTTCAACTAGTGAAATGGTTATGGGCCTTAGTAAAAATCATTTTTGTAGGTCACAATGGGTAATTTTATATTCGAAAATTCGCCATTGTGGGTTCAAAAGATTTAGCCTCGACACTATAAATATTATTATTACTATTGCGGTATGACTTTTTCCCGGCTCTCAACCATAAAACAAAAATTATTCTGGACAAAGTGAATAATTAACTTTTAAGCAAAATAATCGATCCCATTGGGTGTTTTTTTCTTTTTTTTTTGTAAACAATGTAAAACATAATATTTTCCAAATTAGTAAATGCAAAAATAGCGGCTAAAGAATTAAACTATACTATTCGTGAAAATTATAACTAAGCTATAAAATAATTAGGTTTTATATAAAGACAACCTCTACCTACGGATATACATTAAATTATTTTTGATTTGATTTTTCTGCGTAGACATTATTATGTATTCCTCTTATATTAACACACATTCTCGCTTGTATATGTATATAATGTAAAATACAATGTGTTTATAGTTTATTTGCTTAATTTATTTAAGTTAACTTAAGCATCCACCAATTTGTTTACAATGTCTCTAAATTTTGATATCCCAAAGAAATGTCACGTTGATAGATTGTTTTGATTGATTAGATACTACATAAACATACTACACAAATGTTATATAATAGAATATATCATGCGTTCAATTTAAAACGTTAGCCATAGATGGCGGGGTATAATCTTATTTCTTTCTTGAAGCAACAGGAATGATTTTTTTCCTTAATATTAGCAACTGCTACTTTTCCAATGGTATTCGGGATGGTTTGATTTGTTTTTCCAAATTTTAGCGCGTTATTTAGTTAAGATATAGAATAGCGGTATGTGGTTAGAATAAAAAGCAAACTATTGATGCTTTGATCTTAGGAATTTGGTGTAATGATTTCGGTCTAAAGTTTCCTAGCATTCCTAATAAAAAGAAGTAATCACTATACTCCAGATAGTCTTGTCTTGACTTGAATGTCTATTCCTTGGGTATGCATGAATGACTTAATTGGTAAGATCAATGTTTTTCTTTTATTTAAAATTTGTTTCGCTTGATGTTTTACTGGTTGTGGCGTCGTCGCTGTTTGGATGGACTGTGTAGTGATGTGGTCCATCTGTGTTGTTTTTTTTTGTGGTTTTGTTTGGTTGGGTTTAGTACTTATAAGAATCGTCGAGTTATTCTACGAAGCAATTTTTACGTGTCCTTATATTATAATAAATACAATATAAATATACTGGTCCTTTGTTTTCGATAGCAATTTTCCAAAAAAAATATTTAAAATTTCACCTTCCCTAAAAATTTGTTGCCGACTTCTGAGTGTTGGTGAATTTTCCCAAGCTCTGTATTCCATTTTCATCTTATATTCGCGTATCTATTGGCGATATAGAAGTGTATACAAGTTGAAATTGAACACAGAACGGTGGAAAACCAGGTGGCCATGCAGCGTAGTCATTTATGATTTCTTTCTACCTCGACGATTACAAAGTTGGCACTAGTTTCGTTTAGTCAGGATCATCACGAATTCTGGAAGAAATTAAGTAGAAAATTATTTAATTCAAACGACAAACTAAAACAAAGAAGTAGCTGAGGATAGCACCGATGCATATATATATATTATATACATAGGGACCCGAGCCCTTTTGCCACAATTACTTTTTCACTTAAGCGAATTTCAAAAAATTAAAAAAAAAAAAACATTTCCGTGACAAATTTTTTAGTTTTTCAGTTAACCGATTTTTTCTGTAAAGCGTAATTCAGATAAGCAGAATCAACTGTTTTTCCAAAACACATATATTTAATTACCGCTGTAGTTGACCATGCCATCGCCATCCATATCAGCTTCCTTCATCATGTCATCGACTTCAGCTTCCGATAGTTTTTCACCCAAGTTTGTCATTACGTGACGTAGTTCCGATGACGATATCAGACCATCATTGTTCTTATCAAAAACTCTGCACAAAATAAGGAATATTTCTGAAATTAAAAACATGATTCCAAAGCAAGTCCATCAATATTACTTGAAGGCTTCTTTTAGTTCATCCTCGCCGTCGGGAATCTTCATTTTCTTGGACATCATTTGAAGGAATTCGTTAAATTCAATGGTTCCATTTCCATTAGCATCGAAAGCATCCACCATGTTTCGAAGTTCGGTTTCTGTTTAAAGCAAACATAATTAGTTCATAAAACTACTGTTGCACGGATTGGATCATACCACTTGGACGTTGACCTAACGAACGCATAACAACACCCAATTCGGACATGGATATGGTACCGTCCTCGTCTTTGTCAAAGAGCATGAACGCTTCCTTGAATTCTGGAATGAAACAACATGACGTTTTCGAGGTTGAATTAAATATTTTCGAAATAGAACAACTCAATTAGCCGAATTCGATATATAGAAACGGACCCACCTGCAACTTGATCCTCAGTAAGCCCGTGTTCAGTCTACAAAAATAAAAAAAAGTATTAACATTTCGATATTAAGTACTTCACAATAAATTTAAATAAATTGCTATTTGCACAAACCAAATCGATTTTCACCACCAAGTCGTAGGTTTGGTGTTTCTTCTTGCTCTTTTTCTGTGACTTTCCAACGGTCGCCGCTGCTTTGGGAGGACCCCCACTCAGCGATTGTTTAGGTGTCGACGAACCCTTGTTGCTGCCCGAACCGGACTGTTGTTTAGCCGGTGCAGGCTGTTTGGCTGTGTGTGCTGTTGCCTTAGCTGGCGCGCCACCTTTTTGACCCGGTCCGGGGGTCTTATCACGTTGCCCGGACTTGGCGTTGTGACTGGATCCATCTGCAGGCTTATTTCGTGCCTAGAAAAGGTAAATCAGTTTAATTTA
Organism: Cheilosia variabilis; assembly: GCA_951230905.1. Taxonomy (NCBI): domain Eukaryota; kingdom Metazoa; phylum Arthropoda; class Insecta; order Diptera; family Syrphidae; genus Cheilosia; species Cheilosia variabilis. The sequence continues at coordinate 46,889,532 of OX579677.1, forward strand.
TTACTAAATGCATGAGAAAGGTATTCATATGATCCTGATGAGATCTCCTGAAAAATCTGTGGTAGAAGAATTCCAAACTGTGTGTGTTAAAAGAACTTCGAAAGTCAGACTTCCGTTTGTCTAACTGTATTGTGCGCAGATAAAATATATATATAGATATATATAAATAAAAGAATCACATGGCATAGTTAATTGTGCAGAGGTGCACTCACGAAAGCAAATTAATAAATAAAGTGATGAAAAAGGACAAAACATGAGTTACATATCCTATCCTAACCTCAACCTGAATAAGTTCTAATGAATCAAGTCTTCCCAAAAATCGAATTTTCATGCTCAAAAAGGAATATTGTCAGGGATGGGATAGGTATATTTATATTTAACTCAATTATTTATCAATAAATCTTAAACTGGGGTCTATGACGCTCAAAGTGTCAGGTCAAGTGACATTTTTTTAAATTTTAGCGCCAAAATTGCCCCCAGATCGTACATTTTTCTTGACCTAACAGCACCCAATAAATAACAGCTTTCTCAAATACCCAAAATAGATTGTGATTGTGAACAAATCCTTATATCAACATAAAATTTACGGAACCTCACAATTGCGAAATTTTATGAAAAATTTAGCTATTGTGACACAAATTAAGTCCTAAACTAAAAATTGTATAGCGCAAGCTAGTAGAAATTTTTAGTTTCAGATTTAATAGTTCATTCTCGAGCAACCTCCAACGGAAAGACTTTCCGACAGACAAGCGGGATCAACAATATTTCTTATTTTTATCTGAAACTTGTGATTTAAATTGATCGGAGACAAACAAAGTTTCACATTTCTATTTTCTTTTGTGAAAAACAACCCACGCCTGAATTCCCCAGCATCTTCTTTTAATTCGGCATTCAAATTTTATACCGCCTACTCGTCAATGATACAGATGAGTCAGAAAAAGTTCTTGGGCATCATTTGGACTCAAGATTCGTACATATTAAACCTATTTTGCGCATCCTCACGCATGCAGGGTTAACAAATTGACAGATAAATAATTTTAATAAGCATTTTCCGAAAAAGCAATCAAATTTTCATTTATGTATTCTATTCCCTTGACTTTTCAAATTGTTGTTCTTTTACAAAAAAATACAACTTACAAATAAAAGATCTGCACGTTGAAATTATTTATTTATAAATGCCCGCGTGGCTGAGTGAAGACGGTAGCTCGCATCGTGCTTCTTTAAAGTAAATATCATTTAATTTCATTTCCAAAAGCTTGCACGTTTTTCTTTTCTGAAACAAATAAATATATTTTGTTCTTTGAATTTCTGTTCGTTCATGTGACATACCAGTGATTCCAAAAAGAAGCAAACATAAAATTCCTAAGATTTATGAAGTTTCTTACGCTGATTCATAAGAATGATAATCAAGACGATCTTCAAAGAAAATTCAATTTGGGAAGCAATGCATCAGAAAGTGGGTTGTGTTTGAAGTAGACAGTTTTATAAAAATATATAAATACGTAAACTATAAATAAAGCCTGACAGCTCGTTCTACTCCCAGATGATGTACCTTGCACACAAAAACTAGATTGATCGGTAACACTTGTGCTACGTCAGCCACATGTACGATATACGAACTGTCAACTTAGTACTCGGCCACGAAGTTCTGGACTCTTGTCACCGGAAAAAACTGTTCACGTGATCGATGTAGGGCAATCAAAACTAATGACGTTTCTGATTGAAGAAAATAATTGCTCTTTCTATCTAAAGAGCGATTCCAGATATGCTTTTTTCATGTTTATTATGCTTAATTGAAAAAAAAGTGCACTTCCTGGTCAATTCTGCGTTTTGGGGCAATTCTCTCTGATCTTCAATGAAAAGCGCCATTAGAGACATCAACATCAAGTCAGATAGCTTTCAGACTTACTTAACTGGATATTTGAACGTCCCCAATGGCTTTAAGCTGCATCTTGTGCTTTTTGGTTATTGGCAAACTTTGGGCTATTTCGTTGTGGAAGCACAAAAATAAAACATATTTTTGGTGCAACTTTTAAATTTTACGATTTTTTATTAAAACTTACGAATTTGTACGAATTTTAACTCAATGCCTCGGAAAATTCGTAAAAGAGAGCGTAATCGAGAGAGGAAGATAACCCCTTCAGTCCACTGAGAGTCTTACGAGTTTTAAATCAACAAATTTCTTGCTGTAAGAATTGGAAAAACTGTCAGTCATCTGACTATTGACAGATGATTTGAAAATTGTTTTCCTATTTGGCATACGGGTGGAAATGTTTTGGTTTTCTGCGTATTAAAATGGAATCAACAAGTGGCAATATATATTTTTTGAATGCTCTCCTCAAAATTATTTTTGCTGGTCTTTCGTATATGAGTGACACTTTTTCCTCTTCTTGAATGGTTTTATTTAAGTCAGTACAAACTCTTCCACATACTCGGATTCATGAGAAATAAGTTCGACTAATTTCGAATCACTTTCATCGCTAGACGAATCAGCTAATTTTGTTTATAAAGAATCAAATTCTTCGTGTTTGTCAGACATTTTAAATCACTTTTTGGAATTTGGAATTTTTCATAGATTACAACAAAAGCGTTCCCTAACTTTTTCGTTAGTGACTCTCTTTGAGAGAGAATCTATCCGCACCACTGTTTTGACCAAAGATAATGGATTCATTCATCTCTGGCTTTGACAGTCTTACTACATTCTTCCATTCCATTTCCATTCATTCAGTACTAAAAAAGCTTTTTTGATAGTTTTGCATTTGATTGATTTAGTTTCGTTTGCGCACGTGTCAAAAATGAACCCTTTGCAAAGAGAAAATGCGCTACATTTTACAGTTTTTCTTCGATAAAGGCGAAAATGCAAGTCAGGCGCTGAAAATGTAAATAGTGTTTATGGTCTCGATACTGTAACAGCCAACCATGCGCAATTTTGGTTTCGTCGATTCCGTTCCGGTAATTTTGAGGTTAAATTCCACGCTCCGGATGGCCAATTGTCAAAAATGTTGATAAAATTATGGAAATCGTTAGAGCCGTCCATCATGGAAGCACTGTTACCTTCAAAATTGCAGAAAGTAATCGAACAAAATGGCGCATATTTGACTTAGATCGGATCATTCTATATAAACTAAATAAGACCTTCAATTTCATACAAAAAATAATGGATTTCTTTTTACTACACCTATTATTTATTTTGCGTGCGGATGGGGACATTCAAGTATTTTGGTAAAAAATTCCTTTCGCAATTGATAATAGGCTCAAAAAAAAAACTGCTGGAAATTTCAATAAATAAGGTACTCCTCTGTTATGTACTTTGTTTTCAGTGAAGTCATTAAATTCATTCAACCCACACATCGAATCCTTTAAACTGGAAAACTAAACAAGAAAATATTTTAATTTATGCAAAAACTGTTTGTTTCGCAAACTAATTGCGTTTCCCAATGTTTACGGATGCATTGTTTACAACATAATTAGCAAATCTGATCGACGCTCACCGGGGGCGTTATTTCGGCTAATTTTGTTCACATAAATACCCCCTCAATAATATTAACCAACACAAACGAAAGATTATCCTCGCTTAAAATTTCTAAATTCCAGCTATACTAAGTCATCGTCTCAAAAGTCATTATGCTTTTACGCGAAAATCTATCCAGAATGGCAAATTAATTCGGTGTAGGCTGTTTCAAACATGATGGAGTGACATTTATAAAGTGTTACGATTAGCCTTAGCTTTATGGTTTTTTGATGAAAAATAAGAAAACGATTAAGCCAGACGGGGCAGGGCGGCGCGTAAGTTTCGCCAAACTAATGTATTTTTAATATCCAACGGCATAATACGATGCTGCTTGGCATAATCACCTCATAAGAGAGACTTGTGCGAAATCGTAAAAAAGCAAATACCTGACCTACTGAATTTTGGAAGCTAAATCTTATTACGGCAACGTAATCAGAAGTTTTCGTCCTACACTGGAATGTTATGGTTATCAGTTGAAACAAGCGATATATAATGTGTGTAATTTATTACCCTATGGATGCCGCTCCATGACATTAATGCTCCTTCATCTCACCGCTGAGTCCTAGGGGTATTTATATTTGCCTCTTCATCTTCATATGTATTTGGGGGTAATAAATTACCTTTAGTATTTAAAATTATATCTTAATTCAGACGGAGGTGACCCCTGGTTGCTGTTGACAGGAAACAGAATTAAAATGCTTTTAGAAGAAGACACTGTATTTTAGAAATATTTCGGAATGTCGACGCTGACAGGAACATGGGGGAGCATAAATAATTTCAGGGGCGGAGATATTAATAATATTCATTTTGAGTTTGGGAACCCCATCGGATAAGCAAGGAGTAGGTATAGATGTAGGAATAAAACACACATATGTTTACATATGTCGAGATGTGACACGAATTTTTCGTTTTAGGAATGTTAAGAGAAAGGCCACTTGCGTTTTCTTGTCGGTCCATATGCGCTTGGAATACATATAGCAATTCTGATTTGAACCGAAAATTCGAGGGTTAGTTCAGGAACTTGGCACTGCCAGATTAATATATTAGTAGGTATGTACTTTAAAATCAATAGATGGCGCAATAGGTCTACATACTAGTCTCATAACATTCCTTTTGACAGTGACGGCGTCAAAGTTGTTGCGTGTGCGGATAGTTGTTCTGGTATCAGAAAACAGGAATGTTTTCGGACGTGGTTAGCGAAAGCACGGCTACAAGTTGTGGGCTTAGCTTTAACCCAAGCAAAACTTAACTGATGCTCTTCACACTTCCCCGCTTTAAGCTTAGTACGCTGCTGAGCTAAATTTTAGCTCCCGTTCAAAATTCTCTCCAAAATTCAGCTGAGCTAAATCTAAGCGAATCTCCTTAAGCCGACCGGCACGCAGCTTGAGCTAAGAAATCAAACTTTTGTTTCAGAATGTAGGTAGTTGATGTATCTGTCAAAATTAAGCGTGCCCATATAATGGGTCGACACATTTTCCAAGCTAAATTTTGACCAATTGTGCTCTGTTGTTCTGCTGCGGAAAAGTTAGAAAGGATGAACTTTTCTAATGACTACCTCGACGTGGAGTGCCTAGAATATGAAATGGTTGAAATAAGAGGGAAGTACATTATTGAAGGAAGCTTTTCAAAGAACAGCTGTTGTCTGTGACATATATCCACAGAGTACTCTATGGCAAAATTTAGCTAGGATTTTAGTTAATGTTTGGAGAGAAATTATTAGAAACGTACTCCGTTTAATAAAGAAAATCTTTCTTTATTCACCGCAGTGCCTATTTTTAACCTACATATAAGACGTACATCTTCTGACTACACTATATCCCAACTCAACTTCCATTAAAAGCTTCTCTGTTAGATTCCCCTTAAGATCAGAACAGGCGGAGAGTGCGCTCCAAACGTATTTGACATACCCATCTTCACAGATGGTTCTAAAACGAACCGTGGAGTGGGAGCGGGCGTATATTCTCAACAGAATTGGACATTTGCAAATCTTTTCGCCTTTCCAATGCAGCCAGAGTTTTTCAGGCAGGAGGGAGGCGTGTAGACTGCTCACGAACAAAATGAAGCTCAGAGAAAAAAATAGATAGGAAACTCGATTCAAATAATTCTATGTCCAAGCTTGGTGTGGACTGCAGGTTGATACTCGTAAGGGTGTGTCATCGGTTTATAATCACTCTCGTCTGGGTTATCGGCCAGCGAGCCTGTCACAATTTTTTTCCAATTTTCGCCCTTTTTTCTGTTTGAAAAGGGCACGTAAATTTTTCAATTTCAGCTGGAATATGTAAACAGAGAAATTCTCCTGTATTTCACCTCAAAGGCGGTGACTTTATGGGCGAACTAGAAACAGACATCCTACGACAATATTCTAACCAGAACGCGTGCAGACGTAGCTAGAATAACCGCAACGGTACTCACAGCTTGGCATCCCCCGTAAAACCTGCTGCCGTAGCTGCGCTGACATAAACAAAGTGTGAAACAGTGTTCAATCTTTTTTGTGAGTGTTTTGGCACTAGCCGCAAAACCAGACTACGCGCACAGGATAAGCAGCTCTATGAGTGTAAAGTTTTTTTAGGCGAATTTTTGTTGGCAAATGCACAGTTTAAGGTTTACCAAATACAAAAAAAAGTAACAGAGTGCTAACAGTTCATTTAGAAATGCCTTTTTTGAAATTTGAATTTCGAAGATGATCTCAATTTTGGGGGACAACTTTGTAGTCGTCGCAACAAGTGAAGTCTTAGCTTCTCACAACCATTCGATTTGTGTGGATTTTTATCTGGGATCTGCAATTTTATGCCGAGTTCGAACGGCCGAATTAAGAAGCTTCCTCAGGACAGTCCTTCTCTCGAATATTTCCCAGACGAGAGGACAAAAAGCGGATATAATTTTCACAAAAATTCAAATCAAATTGACCAAAAATGTACAGAAAAAAAGTACTTCAAACAGTCACTCATCAATCTGTCTCAATTTGTTAAAGCTCGTCAATTTTTCAAAAAAACAAATAGGTCTTTCGCCAGTCTATGTAAAAACACTCACCTATACAAACACATTTGTATTCAAAATTTCCTTTCCTCATTTAATTATGAGAAAAATCAACACGCTCTATATATACATATATTTCCGCTGGAAGCCAGCGAAGGCGTATTTATTGCACAACATGTGTGTGGCATGTGAAATATCTTTGCCCAGCTTAATCAAACAAAAAAATAGGCACAAATTTCCATCATCATCATCGCCGGAATCATTCATTTTCGTGTTCCTCAGATATAAGCAGAATACAAATCAAAATTTGAGATGGGAATTTGCGGCCCATAAAATAAAAAAAAAAAAATTCAGGCGAACTTCGAAACAACTAACAATCTAATATTAAACAAACAAGATCTACGCTTTTCACACATTCTTTCCATCGAATTATCACCGCAATGGCAATTCCTTTGTAGCACTTGCATACACATTTGATCGGGCGGATAGCGGCAAATTGAGATTGCCTTCTCCACGGCTCACATGGAATGGCGATGATGATGATGACGATCGCCGAATGGATTCCCTCATGCGATTCGATTGATTCGGTTCTGGTCATTATCAACATCATCGTCCGCTACGAGTTGTACCGGACAGCCGATTTTCGAAATATTCCTGGCCAAGGGCACATCATGGGGCCAAGGAGCTATGCGGCAATTCGATATTGAACGTGGAACGAAGATGGCGCCGTACATACCACAGGCGTTGCCATTTTGTAAGGCAGACGAAACAAGCCAACAAATTCAACAGCAGCAGCAACAACAACACAGCAGAAGGTGTAGTATTCGGAGCAGTGTGTTTTTTTTTTTTTTGTTAATATGATTTTATTAAGTTCTAATTTACGTGAGATGCTATTTTGAGAAAGCTTATAACACCGGAGTAGCCTCTGGTTAGTGTTATGTGGAAATGGTTTCACTTGCTGAATTTACTTGCAATGGATAAAGTGTTTTGGTTTGGGCAAGGGAGAAAACTGACTGGCGAGGAAAAATGTTCAGTAGAAATGTGACAAAATGGCGTCGGCCATTCAGAGCAGCTGAACATTTGTTGAATATGAATAGATGCAACGGTTGCCGCATTTATAACGGTAAGGGTGGCGAATAAGCTGTATAAAATCCGGAGAAGCGAGAGGAACACGATCGTGCGTCATGGAAAAAGAGGGACTTCGCAAGCTCCAAGATATACAGGGTGTCCGCCGGGAAGGTATACTAGTTTGTTTGTTTATAATTTTTGATTAAATGAAAGAGAATGGATCTTATATTGATAAATGGTTTATTTAATGTCGGCAATTATGTATGGAAGACAATAAATGTCCGCCTCTGTTAGTCTCACAAATGCGAGCCCTTTTGAGCACATTTTTCATTACATTCTCACACATTTCACGCGGTATTTCCTTAATTTCATCACGAATATTTTGTTTGGGGTGCTCAAGCGTTCCTGGTTTGTTTGCATAAACCTTGCTTTTCAGATATCCCCACAAAAAGAAGTCCGGGGCAGTCAAATCAGGCGACCGTTGAGAGGCCAATCAACATCACCATGTCTTGAAATAACTTGTTGTGGAAAGAGGTCTCGCAGTAATTCCATTGTAATCCTGGCTGTATGCGATGTGGCACCGTCTTGTTGATACCACATGCTAATCAAGCCCAAAGCATGAAGTTGTGGTGTTAAAAAGTTTTCAATCATAACGATAGACAGTTACCGTTACGCCGTTTTCATTTGCAGAGAAGTAAGGTCCAATGATTCCTCCTGACCAAATTGCACACCAGACTGTAACTTTTAATGGATGCAAAGGTGACTGACGAATAATTTGAGGGTTTTCCATTGCCCAGAACCGACTATTCTGTTTATTCACTTATCCATTCAAATGAAAATGTGTTCTCCCAAAAATTTCACGTAACTTTGTCATCGTCACAGTAATCGATGATTGACTTTGATAAAATGTTTTAACGATTAAAACACGTTGGTTTATCGAATATTTTTCCATAATAAACTTACCACGTGTCTACTTCACGACTGCCAAATATGAACTGTCAAGACTAATGTTTACCAAAATGGCGGCAAAACAAAGTAGTATACCTTCCCGGCGGACACCCTGTATTATATTAAAAATAATTAATTATTTTTCCCGACTTTAGAAGATTTATCAAATTAAATAAACACGAGCTTTCAACCAACTGGCTTTAAGATCGTAACGCACGCGATAGGTGACTAACGTAGTTGTCGAATAGAACAGTGTGACGTTAGAGGCAAAATGTCATAGAAGTCGATCATCGGAAAGAAATATAAACGATTGCCTCATATTGTAAAACGTGCGGTCTATACTATTCCATGTTTGGCAGACTCTTTGAAGCTTACACAGTAGGACACATCAGAGAGGAGACAGCGCCAGTTACAAGGGACTTGTGCCTGAATCTGACTGAAGAATAACTTGGCAGAGGCTGTGGCGACGCAGTTCTTAAGGACACACCCTTCTTTCTGTGTCACTGCCCGGGTCAGTGATAACTATTGATAAACAGAGATGCAATGGGTAAGTTATAACGTCTTTCACGAAGTAATTGTCTTTGCAAGCGCAGTATCCCAACCTTACCCAATCCAGGTTGTGATGCATTAAATACAATTTTTGAAACTTAAGCCTGCAAACTGATGCACTAATTTTAAACAGGGTCAAACGTGTTTGCAGTGCTTTTGGTGACATTGAAACAAATCCTAACAATTTTAAAACCAAAAAACCCGACTGAATGTAAAAAAAAATTTAAAAAGATGGGAACAAGACGCGTTTAAGTACCCATACCTAACTAATTGACAATCGGAGACTATATACCTATATTTTTTTTATTTTTATCTTTTTTGCCTAAGGCACTCCGGGGAAGAAAACGAATATTACGACACCTCACTCTTCAAAATCGGTCAAGCCGGTTAGGCTACAGGGCGTCACGAAGGAACGTACATAGGATACGCGCGAAACAGATAACCCTCTATGTGTCCAGTAGGGTAAAAACACACTCGTCGACTGTTCCCTATTGAAGCACCCATTGAATTATTCCCATTGAAGCACCTCCTCAATTGACTGACATAACTCCTGCAATCCCTATATGTGACTAACAAACACTCGACAAAAGTTGAAAAACTTTTTCTCCATTCACCTCCATCCGTCAATAACCGATACATTCCTGAATAATTAACTCGAACTTTTCCCGCGCTCCAACAATTCATAAAGTTGAACTTTGAGGTGTCGGAACTTTTTCGACGCCGTCAAATTGTGTGAAAAATAGTTTTTTTTTTTTTCCGAAATCCACTGGAAAATGCTTAACATTTTTGTTTCTTTCAAAAACCGAATGAAAAAAAATCCAACTTTTGCTTTTTCACAGAGGGAAATCAAAAACGGGTGTTGTATTTTTATTACAATATTTTTTTTTTGAAACATTCATCAACTCGATTTCTTTTCTTTTCATTTCTCTATTGGTCGTTGACCACATTGAATCTGAGTAGTTCCATTCCGTCTTCTTCGGTGTAAGGGTATAAACTGAGTGCGCTAAAATGGTTAGTAAGGTGGTTGAGTGTATGATTCCGTAAATGGATTCAAAAAGATTTCTTTTTTGCTTGAAATTATGTTTTGTAATTGTTTTGTAATTAATGTCAGTTGGAAAGTTCGTTTCTAAGATGGGAGTTTGTTCGTCAATTGGACACCCACACAGAACTCAGTGTAAATCCGAAGTGTTATTTTTACCAATGAAAGTTTATTTGTATTGAATTACCAATTTCCTGTGGATAAAGTGATTGGGAGTGAATCAATGAACTGACTTTATTGCGTTGGGTAATTTTCAAAAGAACTCTAATGGGTGATTACATTTTGATTGATCTATTTGACAAAGTTGCTACAAGGAAGTTTTTTTTGTCGTCAAGGGACAAATGATTGTGGTTCGAAGTGGAAGTGCTGGAATGAGAATTGAATGATTTCAAGTGAATTTAATATAATCTGTGTTCAGTTTTTGGATTTTTTTTTTACAACAGGAAGATAGGAGAAAATTATTTTTGATGAAATGCTTGTTAAATAGTTGCTCAAATGAAATTCCGGGTAACTCCAATAAGCATTCAACTGAAAGGACTACTGTAGAATATTGTTTAAGGTTTGTCTGTACGTTCTTAATGCATTTTTAGTTACAAGAGCTACGTCAAATAAAATTCAAATCATTATCTATAACGAAATGGTTGGAATGAAAAACTAGCTGTGTATAAAACTAAAAGGCAATTTCGAAGACAAATAATTTATTCCGCCACGTTAATGTGCCTATATCGGATTTCAAGTGTCACATGGTTTGCATATGGGATAAAGGCTAAGACGCATTAGAATGCGTGTGGTTGCTGTATCGGCTAAACAGTATTGCCCTTAATTTTAGTACAATTTTGTAAAGCTTTCAACTTTACTTTCGATCTGAAGAGCGCCTGTTACATAATTTTTGTTTTACATAAAAAAAAATTCATCCATTATTATCCAGTACCAAAACGCTATTCATTTGGAGCCATCTCATAATTTTTTTTCTCTACAAAATGTGGAGGCCAATTTGAGTAACTATTTAGTGAATTTTTCGAACATTGAACAATTCGTTTCGGTATTCGATTCGCATTCACTAGTTGTGTATTTTACTAGTGAATTTTTCAACTCGTTGCTAACATCATCAATGGAATGCGAAAGCTCCACATTAGTCGGTAATGAAGTAGATCTGCTTGTCACTTTTGATGAAATTATTCGCTTATTTGTTGGACTATTGATGAACAGCTTGTTTAGTCGTCGACATTAGTCACTTCTTGTGTTTTGTTTTAACAAAATGAATTGATGATTTTGAAAACGAAACACTGCAGTCGATAACTAAATCGATACGGCAGTTAATAGGCTTGTGTACTCGGCTTTTGCACATTTTGAGGGTTTGTTCGACGAGCGCTCATTTATGTAGTGGAAATGGAATATGCCTAAAAATTAATTAATTTTACGCTCGGAGATACACACATCCTAAAATTGAACAGGAACAGAAAACTTCTTTCGTTTGACTCCGCTGGCCATAAAATGCTGGGCTACTGAGCGCGAGTCTCAGGTTCAATTCTCTGAAAAATGCAAAATGCACTTTAATGTTTCTTTTCCACTGCACCACCACTCCCGAACGTCTGATGAACATTCGATAGAAAGTGTCCTGAGAAAGCTTCTCAACTCAGCCATTCTTCCCAAAACTAGAAAAAGCCCACACAAACGAATGATTGTGAAAATCTACTAAATAGGAGATGGGACCGTTGCGTCGTACCAGCTCAATTTAAGCCCAATTGACAGCTTGATTGTTTCCCAGAGAGGGCACCAGGGATTGATGCATGCCTAGTAACTCTGGGCAGTTATTCTATTGCATAATTTTAGAATTCTACACATTTATGCACAATTTGAGTCCCATAAATGGTCATTACGTTTAATCATATTATTACGATAGATTATGTTCGGCTAGACTACTGTCAAACATTGAAGAAAATGCACTTAAAATCTGTCAAATGCTTAAGAAGTGATACTGTTCCCACTATGTTTGTGACGTATAAATTAAATGTAAGCGTGCATGGGCTTAAGTAAGATTACTTCCATGAAATCATTTCGTAACAAATTGTCAGAAAATACCCAACAATTGTGAAATTGTTCCGTTTATTAGTAATAACATTCACAACGATCGGAAAACGCAATTATACTTGGCTATTTTTATACAAACTTATTTTGTAACTCCCTTCTCAACTTTAAAGTCATTTGCTGAATTAAATTCAACAACCTTAACTTCAAATGAACAAAATGCAATACTACAGACAGCAGCACGAAACTTACTTCCTTGTTCACATTTTTGTATCGATTATAAAGCAAATCAAATGCTGTCACAACTTTGACACGGAGTTTCTTTTTGCCTGCTTCTACTCCGACGTAATAAAACTATTCAAGAGTCAATCGTTTACCTGACACACTAGTATGTGATTCACTGGGATATTAATATGCACAAAATTTTGCAATCACTGAAAAAACCTAGGTTCGTACTGCTGTTCTTCTTTTTGAAGGCGCAAATGCGTTTTATAAATTCACTTATCTGCATGCGTTTGAAAATATTTCTGTCGGAATTTCTTGTCTCCTTAAATTCCAATGCACTACGAAAGTGAAAATTAAAGTGGGCAGTGTGGAAATTATGTTGACATGCCCAATTGTTTACGGTATTATATTTATTTATAGATTCACGTCAAGCGGTGGAGCAACAGGCAAACCAACCACCCTGCTATTGACGCCTCTTATAATAGATTCATGAAACTTAATGTTAAGCCGGTGATTAAGTTCATCCGTTTTGCTGTCAGTTTGAGGAAGGGAAATACTCATATTATATCGTGCGGGTCCTTAAAAAAAGATTTATTATTATGATGTCACCCATATGACCGATGTATAAAAAAATCGATAGTTGATTTTACGGGCACCATTTTTTCGTTGTTTAAAACATTTTTAGTCGAGCAGAAGTCCTTTAATGTTTTTTCGAATACACTGCTTGTGCTTAAAAGTTGATGAAAGGATTTTAATAATTTTCATTGGGATATTTAAGCAGATGTTTTAGCTTCTTTATATACTTGTTTTAAATACCTCCCTTTTGTATTCTTCAAAATAAAGTTCTTAACATCTTTTCGATTTTTTCTTTTCAGGGTGACCAAACTGATGGTAAATATAAAGTTTAAATGGAACTGTTAAAAATATATGCTTAACAGAAGCCGCTTACTTTTCTTATTTACAGTGCTTCTCAAAGCTTTCCAAATGTTCGACTCCAAAAAGGCTGGTCGCATTGAAAACGAAAAAGTCCGCACCATTCTGAGTACACTTGGACTTCGTTTCACCGACGACCAATTAGATGAACTGATCGATGCTGAAGATAGCGGTAAGTTAAATATTGTCAGACATATTTCGGTAAAATCCGCTCTACTACATTTTTGTCTGTGGAAACTAAAATAAGTGGACTCACTGGCTCAGTGGCAAGTGTGCAAGTATGCGAATTGTAACAAGTTCGATCCTCGGAGAAACACAAATTACATCTTAAGGTTTTTCCACTGCGCCACGACTGATTAACATCCGAGAGAATACCCATCATGAAGGAGTTTCTCAAACTCAGCCATTCGGACTTACCATAAAATTGTAGTTCCCTTCCATTCGTCCCACGATTCAGAACTCATGCAAGTCTGTCGGAAGCTAGGCAAAGGGTACTTAAACGGGCTTGTTGCGCCACCTAATTATTTTATTTTAATACAAAGAGAACTTTTCATTCAGACTTACCAAAAAGCTGACTACTGTTCTGTACAGCGTTGCCAAATAACAAATCTGAAAATCTTGTTTTCCCGAAACAAAAATCTTTTTTTCAAGATTTTGTTCAAAATATAAAAAAAACGAAATTTAAAATACAATTTTGAAGTATGTACTTTACTACTAATTCATAAATCACCTAAATATTTATAAAAAAAACGTTGGGCATAAATTAATGTTAATGCTTTTTGAAATTTTGGAACATATTTAAAATAAATTGACTTAGAATTGCATTGCTTTACCTACCTATATATCAAGATCATAAAATTTCGGTTCATTAAGGCTCAACAAATCCCTTCTAACGATACAAATTTCAACAACCGTTTCAGTGGATACGAAACCATTTTTTCAAAAACACTGTACATCTGTTGTTTTATCAAATTCGTTAAAATGCATGTTCCCTTAGAGTTGATGAAAACGTTAGTAAGACAGAAACTGTGCATGGGCTCTATTCGACTTACTTTATAAATAATAATGGAATTAATAGAAAACGGGTTTCTTCAATAAAAAAGGCTCTTTTAATGTGCTAGATTTAAAAGTTCTTGATATCAAAAATCTTGAAATTTGATGATTTCGAGGTAAAAAGTCTTGTACATATTTTGGAGCTCAAAAATCTGGAAAAAAAAGAAAGATATATATTGTTATCTGGCATCACTGTACTGTTCTGTACTGAATGCATCAAATAGCACATGTACTAGAGTTATTTGGGAAATAGAAACAAAATAACTATAAGCTTTTGACTTCAAATCGGAGTCGAATGATTTGATGCACAATTTTCTGTTCTTTGTCCCTTTTTTTGAAACATTTTCTGCTGCAAGATCTGCAAATAAGTGCACTTACATAATATAGGTGAATATTTCAAATTAAATTACGAATAAAAATGTTTTCAATTTGACTCCTACGACTGCCAAAAAAAAAAATAATGAATAAAAATCAAGGTAGATTCAATTTTCCTGCATAGTCATTTATTTTTAGTTTTTCACTTTTTTTTTTATGAATATTAAACATTTTATTCTCACCGTGATGTGTAAAAAAAATGTGTGTGAACATTTTTTATTGGACCTATTTCCGATATAATACAAACAAAATATATTTATATGTTCCTCGTTTCGGAATGTCATGTGTGTGGGGGTGGGATTTTTTTTTTGCATTGATCTAGTGTTTGTTAAAACAAAAACAAAAAAAAAAACCTTCTCTTTGTATTAAAATAAAACAAATAAATTCGTTAAAACATTAGAAAATAAAATGGAACAAAGGCTATAAATTATTTTATTAAACATTGCGAATATTCTGAATATTTAATTTCCCCCTTGGTAGAAATTGAAGTTTATTATTTTTATACATGAAATCATTTCTCTCCATGTTCAAAGTCAAAACGACTGCGAGGTTATTTTGTTTGCGATGACTTCATTAATTAAAAATAAACAAAATTAAATTCGCATCTCATATTTCTTTTAATGCAAATTTACACCTCGATGTGCAGACAAAAAAATGCTGCAATATATTTTTTATAAATATTTTCAATTTTTGTATATAATAGTAGGTGTGCTAAATACATATAAAAATACATCACGCGCATCCATGTGCATTGTGCATCCCTGGGGCAGGCTTCTCGCTTAGACTCGTTTGCGTGTCATTTTTCAATTTGAGGTGCACGGAAGGGAAATTGAACGAAGGGTTCGTAAAAAGGAATTAAAAACTTATGCGTTGTGTATTTTTAATGTAGGACCGTCATAAATGAAAGATCAAAAATTCCAGACAAGTACGAGTATGTTATATTGGATATTTAAAAAGATCTTTATGAAAAACCTAAACAACTAAGATGCGATATTGAAATGTAGAAAATTGCAAGGCAAGCGATAAATTGTTATAATTGAAGCATTAAATATTTTTTACTTCCAAAAAACCAAAGCCAAGTTTTAAAGCGCGAAGAGAGTTAAAATAAAAAATTCCACAGGACACTGTCCTGAGTGTTCAATTGCGCCTCGATTGTTGATAAAAAAAAAAAAAAAAAAAAATAAATAAACTGCCTTCCTCGAAAAAAGTTCCAAGTGTGGCGTTGCGAATTGCAATGATATACATAGCTTAGTTAATTTTTCAATAATCGGCCACTGAAAATTCTTCTGATTTTACATCGAGCAAGGGCTAACAATTAAAGCACATATATAGACTTATTTATGAAGTGGATATTTTTCACAACAACATAAAGCGAACTTTAAACTAAATTGACCATCACCAGCCTTAAATAGTGGACATCGTCAATAGGAAGAAACAGTGGTTGCATTTTTTGTAAGGCCAATGTTCCAATATAAAAAAAATTACTTCTGCAAGTCTGAGAAAACAAAACAAACAACAACCATCCAGAGTAAGTAAAAATATCCATATTTGCATTGAAGTAGTTTGAAGTTGTTCAGAAAATATTTACCCAAAGCGCACTTTTAATGGGCATTCCCAAACAATGCTTGAATATGTGTGCATTACCAGATGTACATTTTCAGAATAACGGAGAGAGTCTCGGGCTCTCCTACGTGGCTAAAACGAAATGACTATTCCATGACGTAAATTATGATAATAACGTGGTAAAAACTAATATGACATTGCAGTGCGACGCAGGCAGGCTCTAGCGTTGGAAATTTGTACGGCTTCCTTTGCAGGTTCTTCGTAATGACACTATAATTAGTTTCATTTAAAATTTACGAGGTAATATGAAGCTTAGAGGTTTTCTTTTGTTAACTTAGTACAGCACAGTTCTTGCAGCGGGTGTGGTTGGAATGGAATTTATATATCGGCTGTAAGAAATAATGCCTCATTAGGATGTAGCTGCAGTCTGTTCTAAAGAAGTGAGTTGTTGACCATTAACTGGTTAGGTAAAGTCCCTTGTTGAATAAAATTACTTATAAACTTTTCAATAAATGGAGCATTATGTGGAAAAGTCATGCGAAAACCTTAAACCGTAGTTCTCTTGTCAGAAGCTACAAAAAAACTCAACAATCAGGCGATTTCCAGTTTATGATTTTTCATTCACTAACTGCCTCGAAAATAAATCACTTGATACCAAACTTTATGCAGTAAATCACCACCCGTCAACAAACAGTAAACAAATAGCATTCAGCATTCAATATATCCTTTGCCCCACTCCTATTGTTATGCAATCAGTCTAAAACAAAGGATACGCATTCAGACACTCTGACGTATACGTAACCATTTTTTGGTGCTACAAACGTTGGCGTCGATTTTAGGTTTTTACGTAATTCGACTCCGTTATCTGGATACAGTTCGCATAATATAAATAGGATTAAGACTTTCCAAATCTATTTGGCGAGTTTTAAGCTTTTGGCAAGCTTCCATACTTAAGTGACCATTTCATGCACGTATTCGGACGATATCCATTGGCAAACGTTTGAAGGCGGCTCCTGTACACATGGCCGACGGGAGGATATAAATCAAAGTCAGCCGCCGCGCTACCATCCTCTAATGCAATGGAAGTTCGTTTGTCCTTGTTGTACCGAAGGATTTGTGGAACACTTTTAAATAGTCAATCACACTCACTCGTGAAACACATTACACCGGAAAAGATTTAATGCAATTTTTTGCCTTTACTTTGAATGGCATGTTCTTTCGACGAAGGGTAGCTTGAATGTTTGGCATTTATCACCGACGTGTACAGTCGATCGGGAGAAGGTATGTAGGCATGATACAGTTCGTTTGTTCGGGCGTACAATGAGAAATCGGCACGACTTACGCGCGGCGGGTACAATTTGTACCGAGTGTGAAGGATATGGTGAAGTTTGGGAGAAATAGTTCACTAGCGAATTATGTCGATTTATTGCATTCAAAAACAGCTGGGGTGCTGTTGACCTTCTGTGAAGTATTTTCGATGACATTTGAAGTTGCAGCAGAAGTTTATAAAATTATTGGAATATTTTTTTTTTGAGATTTTCCATTCGGAAATAGTTTTTCAAGTTTTAATACTCTTGCAATGAAGTTGTTTTAGGACTTTTGACAGAACTTTGGGAGGTTATCACATTTATTGGTTTTTAAGGAAGTTTCTAACAGAAACTGAAGGAAACGATGAAGAGCACTAAATCAGGAAGGACAAATTTATTGCGAATTGGAGGGGATAATATAACTTGATGTGGGAACATTTTTTTGTTTCACAGTTCTACCCACATGGCAGCTCCATGTCAAATGATTTTTTTTGAAATGATTATTGTTGAAATATTTATGCAGTTAATAAAAATCTATCTATCACAAGAGAGATTTCTGTCTGTCAATCCGTATTTATGTACGCAAGTTATGACAGCAACGAAAGAAAACTAACTGATCGTTGTAACCGTTCTAACTCTTCCGCCAAATGCTGGTTACGATTTGTCTGAAATTTGAATTTGCAAATTGTATTCAATAAAAAATGGCATACCTATGCAATCACTGCTGCCAAAATTAGTATATTTAAATAGATTTCTATAAGAAATGGAATAGAAGAGTGATTTGGGAAATTTTAAAGTACAATACTCGTAACAAAAAAAGAAATGAAATATAGTGCATTTACACCGTTTCCCCAGTCAATGCTAATAAAGGCGTAAGAATGAGATCACAAATCCGACGACTAAAGTATCATGGATGCCCTACACATAATTATAGATACATAAAACGGAAACAAACACAAGTTCCGGCGAACAACATCTCTACAATCACTTGAAAACTTTTCTATTTCTGATTTAAAACATGTGAAATAAGAGATGTAATTAGTTTCCGTAAATTAAACCAACAATTCATCAATCAGTTACCCGAAATAAATAAATAATTGTCCGTTCATCACTTCCGGAAGGCATTTTGTTTTATAGGAAAGCGAAATTTCATAAGCCATCGCTATAAAAACATCAACATGCATAGCTTTTCTTCTATAGCAATTCCTACCACGTAAACAAGGTGGCCGACCAAAAAACGTGTCACGGTTTTTTGCGTGTTAGGTAATGCCGTCCCTTTCAGTCACACGCATATTTAGTATTTAGCATCCCATTAATCTTCCGAGTTAGGGAAGTGTGACCGTGTAAATGCGGCAATAATCTCAACCATAAATAACAATCTTGACAATTGAAAAATACATTTTAATACTTAAACAACATAAGTAAGGGCTGATATTTTCGTTGAAAAAGAACGATAATCTTCGACATTTACTAAGCCAATGCTTAAGTTCTCATGTGTCAAAAAATACTTCAATAGATTTATCAGTTGGTAGGCACTCTTTTGTTTTAGTTTGGAAGGCTTTCCAAAATTTTTTAAATGGAACTCTTTTTTATATAGAAATGTGAGTTCTCTTTCTGTATTTTTATACTTTGCTCGTAGGAGGAAGCCACCATTATAGAAAAAAAAACTGATGCATTTCCCAACTCGGCGATAAAAAGAAAACTCTGTATAAATTCTCCACATTGAAAAGAATTTTTATTCAATCTCGAGCGAATATGCGTCCTAAATTTAGAAGTGAACATTTTTTTGTCACTTCCACACCGAGTGTTTTACAGTTTTACGTGGGATGCTGACAATTATTCGGAATACATTGCCTATTCATTGCTATCGATATGTTAGAAAAAAACAAGCGTTTGGAATTAAGGTAGAAAAATGTTTATAATTTACAAAGCTCACAAATGCATCTGACAGTAGACTGAAGTAAAATGGTCACTTTCACTACTTCTAAATATATAGAGCTTGCTATTTGCTAATAAAGAAATACAATATTTACATTTATATGACTACTTGTATTTTTAGTAAAATTTGACATCGTGTCCAACTTAAACACATGGGAACGCATGTTCTCTTTTGGCTAAGTCTCTTGTTACTTACAAATAAAGAGAGCTTTAAAAGCGGAATATTCTATAATTTCCAAGTTCATGGAATGGTCAGACACGAATTAGACAAGATAAAAAAATTTCAAAGCAAGTGACAATAGCTCGGAAAACAGTAACATTCGAAATTTAAGATTGATGTACAATTTGCCTTTTGGGGGTATGGCTGCGGAAAAAGCAGTCCGATTCGATATTTTAGCGCTGTCATCGGAGTGAAATAAAATTTTATTTGAACAATGCTTTCATGGCATTAATAGAAAAAACTCGAGTGCGCCTATTATAAGATTCAGCTTGCCATTGAGAAAAGAAAAAACAGGACAACAAATTGTCCACAACTGTGAATATGTATTTTCACAAATGCCTAGTTAGTTTCTGGTTTTCTTTAAATCATTAATGTTATTGAACAATAACTACAAAATGGAGTCGAAAGAGGGAAATGAAATGTCAAATTCTTTTTTTTTTCCCATTCTATTTTATGGATTTAAGTGTAACGTCTGGTTTAATTTATGCAGCAGTTCGCAACATTCCATCTTCACGTTGTGGCTGGCCGAAGACTATCATTCACAATCGTCACTTTTTCCGATTAAACTAGTTTCTTTTACCTTCTTCCTAAGAAGAATGAAAACTATACAACTAGAAGAACTATATATTTTTAATATATTAATTGATTTTATGAAAATTGACACAGAATCGTTTTATATTAACGAAGGCGTGACAGAAAACTCAAGTGTGTGAGAAATGTCAAAACTGGTTGAAAATCAGTTCCGATAAATCTAGTTGGACTTACCAAACTAGAAATTCGAACTTGCTCAATAACAAGCACACAATTTAATATTACCCGCAAATAAGAATCCAACACAATTCAACTCTGACAGCTAAAGGCACTTATTATCATTTTTGTGTGAAACTGTAAATGTGCGGAGTTCATTCAAGTGCAATTTATAAATTCGAGAAACCTCTCATATAATTCGAAACCATGCTCCTTTGAGGTTTGATTTTAAATGCTACTGATGTAAAAAATATGCACTCTCAAAGTGCACTGCACTGGAAAGTAAGCATATTAACAATGTTAATGCTTTTCGTTGTAAAATTTGCACACAAAAGAATTCGCAACTAAAAGCTTCAACTGCAACTATTTCGGGCATTAAAAGTTATGAACCTAATGCAAATGTTAATTTCCGTACGCAAGCAGCTTGATGTGGCCCCGTGCTTTATCCATATCCACCGACAGACCGGTAGCGGTAATTTATCTCAACACTCCCTCTTGTTTGTACTCAACACCCAAGTGAAAGGTAGCGTTCACCGGCCGTTCACCGTTATTTATGTGCAAAATAAAATGTTACGATTACTTCAACAAAAGCTTTCGCCCCCTCACACACTGGAAGTGTGCCTTCAACAGTCCACCCGACCCCACTGTATGAGTATTCCGCACTTCACTGTTGCTCATTATTACAGTATTGGGATAGTAATCATATCCACTCGGTGTTGTGTGTTTGCGCAAATTTACCTGAGTTTTTCTCAAGCAGATATTTTTTATTTTTAGACTTTGCAATGTTTCCATTAGCGACCGAAAGGGGTGATTAATTTTTATCCTTCGTCGTATTTCACTAATTTCCTGTACACCTACGTAAACGGTTGTAGTGCGACTGAGCGCACAACAGTTGCCGCATTAATGGAGCTCAAATTTAAATTCTGTACATTGTCGAATACACTCGAGGGGATAACAAGGACACAACGCAAATGACATTCGATTCGACATCCGCATTAGAGATTTCAATCGAAACGTGTTCAATTGCATTTTGCACAAAAAAAAAATACCTCAAGATCTACACGAAAATAGCCTCTCTACTAATGCACAGCCTTGAAAATAACACTCAAAGGACTCTACAGACAGTAATAATACAGTATGTCGTCTATTGCAGGTGATGGAACTCTTGATTTCGATGCATTCAGTCGTGTTGCAAACCACTTCCAAGAGGAGGACGATGAGGCCATCCAACAAGAGCTGAAGGAGGCTTTCAGATTATACGATAAAGCTGGCAATGGTTACATTCCAACATCATCGTTGAAGGAAATCCTTATGGCGTTAGACGATCAATTAAACAACGACCAACTGAATGAGATGATTGCCGAAATTGATACCGACGGCTCGGGAACAGTAGATTTCGAAGGTAAGCACCGCCAAAGAGGATTACCTCGCATTACCACTTTAGGAAAGACAAATTTTTATGTTTTTTGTTCGAGATTCGTTAAGTTTCTTTGTAATCCAATAATGGATTTTCTCTTTCTCTCTCTTTCGTAATGCGTATAGAATTCATGGAAATGATGACTGGCGATTAAATCGGCCACTAAACTACTTAAAGGAAGAATGCAACTGTAATTTATTTTTTATGAAAATCAACAATTTTAATGTGAATTTAATAAATGTACTTGTGTAATTGTTCGTTGAGTTTTATGGGTTCATTTGGAAGGGAACGCGATGGTAAATGACCTTTGAAGTCTGTCAAATGTTTACCCGTATGTGGAATGTTTGGAAAGCGACAGGTACCTACAGCAAATCGAATGCAATAGGAATTGCTATGGTTGGAATTCACAAGGGGTAAACCGAACAAGTATAGTGGTTTGCTGAGCAATTACTTGAAGTGATTATTATGAGCGTTTCGTTGCTTTGCTGGTGATTTGATTTTTTTTTTCGTTTTTAGGTTTTTTGGGGCATGGCAAAGGGTTAATGTGAATTTAATAAATGTACTTGTGTAATTGTTCGTTGAGTTTTATGGGTTCATTTGGAAGGGAACGCGATGGTAAATGACCTTTGAAGTCTGTCAAATGTTTACCCGTATGTGGAATGTTTGGAAAGCGACAGGTACCTACAGCAAATCGAATGCAATAGGAATTGCTATGGTTGGAATTCACAAGGGGTAAACCGAACAAGTATAGTGGTTTGCTGAGCAATTACTTGAAGTGATTATTATGAGCGTTTCGTTGCTTTGCTGGTGATTTGATTTTTTTTTTCGTTTTTAGGTTTTTTGGGGCATGGCAAAGGGTTTTTAGGGGAAGTTAGTTTCAGACTCCTCTAAGTTATGACTGATGGCGTAATACAAGTTGACTTGAGATGATGTATAAATAATAATCAAGTGTGCCATAGGCAGATGTAACATTTTAAATAAATCCTTATTTGGTTTGACAGCAAGTATTCCCTAGCTGCCATTGCTGAAAAGAATATTCACTGTTAAAAATCAGTTTTAATATCCCTATTAGTGGGAGTGCAAGCTTTTTGTCAGATATTTGTAAAAACGCAGTGGCTATACAAATTCAGAATTTGGACTGATAAAAAAACGAGGAAGAGATGTTTAGGTAATCTTGAATGAGTCTTGTTCATTTTTAGTTCCTTTTTTTTGGTAAATCGGGTTTTTTGGTTTTTGAAATACATTTTTTTATTTTTATGTATTTAGCCTATGACACTCCGGGGAAGAATACGAATGTAATGACACCTCAATCTTCAAAATCGATCAAGCCGTTAGGCTAAAGGGATTCAAGTAGGAACGGACAAAGGATACGCGCGAAACACATAACCCTCCCTGTGTCCAGTCGGGTAAAAATATACACACATCGATTCGAAAATCTAGACTTTTCACAAGTGTTGCCAAGGGCAGAGTGCAGAGATTCTTAGAGTAAAATCTTAGGCCCCAAGCGCAATGAACTGTTTCTTTCGTTACTTTAAGTTTAAAGTTCCACAAAATAGGATTTTTCCATCAATCCTTAGCAGTGTGCTTCGCCTATTTCTAACAGCCATTTCCCTGTGATAGTTTTTATTTTTGAAACTCCATCCTCCATTTGGAAAAGGAATTGAGAAAAAGGGTCCCACTGCCTCAGTAGACTTCCCCGTTTTGCTATACCATTCGTTTATTTAGGGCGCATACAATTTTCTACCAATCAATCGGATAGAATCATTTAGGAAGTCTTTTACTCACGTTTCCATTTTTAATTTTTGTTTTGTTTGCATTTTTGCATTCAGTTAAATTCATTTCGTACAAATAGATGGCAACAATTTTTATTTGGAAAGTAGAATTAAGACGTGCTGTCAATCGTTGGCCTACAAAATGAATTTGGATGAATGCAAAAGAACGCAACTGAGTGTAATCAATGACTGCATTCAGCTAAGTGGTTGCAAACTGAATGCAATCACTTGAACGACAAAATAAAATGAATGCATTAGTTCTTTTTTTAATTGAATGCCGTCGCAAGATTGAATTCATTGAACGCTTTTTGAGCAGTTAATCCTGAAAGTAACAGAAACGAAACTTGTAATAATACAAAGAAACGAATTTTGTAGTTGGAGGAAAATGAGGTTTATATTCTCACGTTCACATTAAAAAGCAAAAAATGGTAAAAATGACTGCCTTATAATCGTTAACCAATATCAAAAGTAAATACTTAAATTTTTCAAAATCACTGCTTTTTTTTTTTTTTTAACAAAAATATACAATCCTATAGGTTATACCTTGCCTGGTAGGGCAAATAAGCAACTATCACCAAACCAATACATCGAATATAATTTTTGTATTCTACACTAAGAGCACAATAGTTTTTACAAAATAATGCATGTTGTATTTAAATGATTATTCATTCTGACTTACATTGAATATCTTTTAAATAAATTGTTCCAACAGTAAAGACCACACCATATGGATCGCGCAGAAATATAGTTAATTACAGAAAATACACTTTAAAAATCACGTGTTAGTTATTATATATGAATTTCACTTAAGAGGAAGAAGAGACAGACATTTCCAACTGGAAAGCATGCATTTCAAAAGAATAAGAATATCTTTACTTGGTTCTAAATGATTTGAATTGAAAAGGTATGTGTGGGTGTGTTGTTGCGTTTTTCTTAATAAAATATAATGATGCATGCCATTTGTTCAACAAACTACGGATCATCCTACACTATAGAAGAAGCATTCGATTTACACTAAAATTCAGTGAGACTAAACTCTGTGCTCAGATCTACGAGTATCCAACTATCTATGAAAAATGCAATGAACTTCGAAGGTGTGTACGCAATCATGAGAAAGCTAAAATAAAATCTTAGGAAAAATAAAAACCAAGGAAAAACAAAAAAAAAAATCACAAACAGAAATCGAAAATTTTTAAAATAAGAGGAAAAAAGTGTAAACGTAGCATAAACAGCGGCAATGAACTGTAAACATGTATGTTTTCAAAAACGGTGTTTATATTATTTTTTGAGAAACAAAATTCTACTGAAATATTTGATTGAATTGTTTTTTAATTTTTATTTTGAAAAGTTCGGTGTTGTTGTTTTTTTTTTTTGTTTTTTTTCTAGATTTCAGTACCTGACTGAGACTCCTAAAGCTACTTGTGCTGACACTTCTTGCCTGAAAGAAATGAAATATTAGAGTCATAGCAGTAGTTGTAGAGTAGTATTAGTACAGTTTAGTAGAGTGGCAGTAATAGAGTAGAAAAACTAAAAATGGTGAACCTAAAACAAAGACTGGATGTAAGAATAATTCAAAAGTTAATGCAAACAAAATTCAAAAGGTCTGTATAGTAATCCTGGAAAAAAATATATTAGTGCTGAGGTATCGGTTGACATGGGATGAGGTTTCTTTGATGATGAGTAAATTTGGCGGACATTGAAAGCATGTGCAGTAAATTTAAATAAAAATACAAAATCACAACACTGCAGACGGATAACAAATAATACAGATACACTTGGTTTTACACATTGAGATAGTTACTCATACATAGATAGAATGTAGTCGTAAAAAGATAATTGGACAAATTGTTGTGTTTAATTCGATTCGATTTCGATTGATGGCATCAAGGTGATGGTGTTTCCATGTGTGTTCTAACAGTAAACAGTGTATTCAACTATACTTGAAGTGTTAAATAAATACTTAGATTACCACAGCTAATTTTTAAATAAGAGTGCAAGGACTAGTTTGGTAATTTTGCTAAGGATTAAATGTACCCAAACAGAACATTTTAATATCTACCTGAAATTTTTCGTGTTAGATTATATTTTTTTATTTTCTAAAGAAGAAAACAAAACTAATCGAGGTATTGAAGAGCAATAACTCGAGGGAACCTTCTGCAAGAGTAGGGGACTTAAATTCGTCTAAGAAAAGCTTCCGGAGTGGGTGCAATAATCAGTAATTTAAATTTTCATATCCTTTGTAGTGATACCAGGTTGTGGGAGTCTCAAGTGTGTGCACTCCCTCAAACTTCTAGCCCAAAGGCTCAGGGGCTGTGAAAAACTAGTTGATGGATTCCATTGGCAAACATTTCATGGCAAAACAAAGTCTCAGCCCGCCCAAAAATCCTCCGTACACAACTGGCAGTGACCATACTTTTGCTTAAAAACTAAATCTAATCTTTGTCTTAGGATTTTTGGGCTTTTGTTGTCCTTTTTTAACACAAGAGTCAGTTTCAAATTTGAATATGACTTTGCATAGTCTGGGACATAAGACAAAAACTGGAGAAGTCTCTATTTTGTCAAACAAATGATTTGCTAGTTTAATAATTGAAATTTATTTTTCGTTCTTAATTTCTCGGTGACTGTAGTTTTGAAATAAAATGCAAGCGGAGTTACCTGATTAAGGGCCGTTTTCTCTCAACGATTTAAGTTCTACTTAAATACTTATAGGCTACTTTTTTTAGGGCATCAACTGTCACATAAGAGTTTATGTGGCACTTAACTCGCTATGAGTCTTATCAGCAAACGGCCCTAAGGCATTCTTCTTTTGCAAAATCAATCGGTAGGCAAACAGTTTTGATTTCTTTTACGCGACTTTTGCTCACAACTGAATCAGGAATTCATTTGCACTCAAAAGATAAAAAAAAATCCACTTAATATCCTTTTTTAAGAAGTTCTTGTGACCGTAAATCGTATTTATTTTTTTGCTGAAATTAGTGAGCAAGAATATTAAACATATTTCGCAGCACTTTTGTTCATGTTTTTCGTAAAATGTTTGTTTTGTTCCGTTGGCAAAATCAGCAATCAGAAATAGCAAGCGAAGATTGTAGCCAAAATTTACATTTTTCTGCAACGAAATAACTCTCGATCTGGTACAATTACCAAACTTAGAAATGGGTGTATTCACTTGTGAACCAACATAATGGGAGCTCTTACTTTTATGTCGAATCTGCATTCAAGCAACTCATGGGGCATGGACTGTAAGGATATATTTAAAATCTGGAAAGGAAAGGATAATGAACTACCTCATCTTCACTCACTTATTTACAGGTACGAAGTTGTATTTTCTGAAATATTTACTTATGCTGTGTTTTTTTTCACATTTGGAACTCCAGTGATTGTAAAAATTTACTTTTCATACACATAAAGGATGTTCAGTGATTGTATAAGCTTCCGTTCATTATAGAAATCACTAATTTGACATTTAGTTTTGTACTAGATTATGCTTTTCCCTTTTCTCTTTTATAACTATCAAATCCAGTAGTACTGATGAGGTGAGTAGGTAAAGATTTAGTGAACAACTTGCCCTTATTATCAAAACTTATTTTAATTTTCTTTATCTTTATTTTTAAAACTACTACTTGATATATATGAAATGAAGAACGACACAATCTAGTAAAAATTTGTAAGTCCGTGTCAAATTTAAAATTAGAGTTTGAATTGAACAACCACTATCTATTTATTTGGCAGTTACCTATATAAATCTAGTACAATCATTTGCAATGGCGGAAAAATTAAAAAAAAAAACCTCAAATTTGGGTACAATTCACAAATCCACCGCAGATGTACGAACACGGCAATCCCTCTGTTTTTCTCATAAAAACAGTACGGATTAAGTGAGCTGCTATAACGTGATGCGTGCCCAAATTCGCAAACGAACAGACAAACATTAGAGTTTTATTAAATGCCTATTTTTGCGTTACTTTTCTATTGTTAATTCTGTCACTTTAAACATAACTATAGTGTTAATTTTAGTCCGTAACAATTCACCATCTCCTTGATATTAGTTGTTATCTCAGTTATCTCAGCAAACGTAGGTTCCACTGAAATTTTCTTTGCAATAAAACGACATACACAATTTGACTGCGGCAACAACAGCTGCTGAGCGAATCTAAGGCGCAAAAATATCACTGCGCTAACTAAGCAAATGAGGCGAAGCGAACTTTCCGCACCAAAAATGTATCCAAACAAAAAGAAAAAAATGCCAAATGAAAATAAGATGATGTATGTATCCGACAATTTTGTACTTTCCTTGGTAGATAACAATAATCGAATGTAACCCTAGTCTAATATTTGATGTGGCTAATGCGGTGATACATGTCACAAGGACCATGACCCATCGAGAAAATAACCCCCAAAAATATCCCATCGACAAAATAGATACAGTTGTTTTGTCTATGGCTTATTTTGTCAACTTGGGATCTCTATAAACTACTAACAGTTATTTCATTTCGAACACCCAAACACTAATACCCAAAATAATAAACAAGTGTGTAACACGTTCGTGTGCATTAAAGGCCAATCAATAGCTCTCGTGTGGTAATCTAAGGTAAACAAAACCAAATCATTCAATCAAATTTTTGTGTGTTTGTATGTACAGTAACTTCAAGTGTCCTTGCTGCAAGAACCTGTGTTGAAAGTTACAACTGGTAACACGAATTCAATTATTTTTCTGTTTTTTTTTTTTTGCTTTTACAAAATTTAGATACCTTGCTCCGCGTTCTTTGCGGTGTTGAAAATTCCTCTTTCGATTTTCGTCGTTTATCCTTCAATATCATACGAGCAGCTGCGAATGCCATGTTTCAACACTCAAAAATTTCAACTATACAACACGATTGTTACTTATAAAGTATAGGTAAGACCTTAAAACACTAGGTAAAACTATTTACGAATCACACAGTGGGCGCGTATCGTAACACGTATCTGTTAGTTTAATTTAACACTGCACTGTCGCAGATATAATATTTATATAATATTGTGTTAACCGAAATAACAACAACAAGGAAAGGAAGAGCAAAATGTTCGTAGTCCTCTCGATAATCCCCCGAAGGACCGGTGTGTAGGGTAGTCGCGCGCCAAATGCACACCACCGACCGTTTTTGCGGAGGACGCTTCAGAATACACCACCACAACAGCAAAGCACTTTTAAAGTTTTCTCAACGCATTTGTATGTGGATGTAGTACAAGTAGTTTTACAGAATTTCCATGTACAACTAGCTTCGCAGTAATGTCGGACCTACATGCACATTTGCACACCCACTTTCCGGTGATTTTGTTAACAAGCTCTGTGCTGTTTGCGGAACAGATTTTCCACACTTTGGAAGGCGCGTAGCTTGTGTGAGTATCTGAGGACTGTGCTGCTACTGACATGAGCTAGGTCCCTCCGTGTGGATGTCGCGAACAACTAGTGCAGTTCTTCTGCTAACTGCCTCCGAATGGCTCAATGTCGTTCTGTGGAAAACCAATGCAAAAATTCAATTTCACATCGAAGGTAGTTAAGATCGGCGTATCGGTCTTCTTAAATTCGTCGGTGTATTGTTGTGCACCCTGCAGGAGCTCGATGATGCAATTGGATTGAATTGTGCCGACAGATAGACGCCACTTTTACGTGTTTCCTCTGCAGTCATCTTCTGGTGCTCCTTGATGGTGCTGTTGTCTCTCCCCCTCGGTTGTAACCCGCCCGTGAAGGCTGTGTCTTTCTGCGCACTGCCAGTTCTTGATTCTTACTTTATCGCTTGTGTGTCCTTTTTTTGTTTGTTTGTTCTACTCTTATGCTTTATGTTTTATTTTTTTTTTTTTTCACTTTTCTAAATTGCAAAAGGATGCTGCTCCGTTTCGGATGTAAAACTATGAATGGATTTCATGCTCAAGAGTTAAATAGAATAAATCAAATTCTTTGTGCAGTTGCTCCTTCTATCTCGGGCTTCTTTATCTTGTGTTCCAGAGAAAAGAAGTTGTTTTCAGATTTGCTTTGTTCATTTGCCTTTTACACAGTTACCACTGCCTGTGTCTTGTTTTAATCGTTTCGCTGGAGTCTGGCAATTAAAAGTTGTCTTTGCACTAGAATAAAAGATGAAAAGGAAGAGAACACATGCATAGATACATTTATACAAATTGAGAGAATGGAATGAAACAAAACTTCGATTTCCACTGTCGAGCATATCATTGTTTTGTATGTCGTTGGTAGATACAGTTGGAAGGTTAAGAGGCATGTTCCTTTTTTTTTCGTTTTTCTTTTTGCAGTCGGAATTGTTTTTTATTGTCGATGGAAGCGGAAATTCAATGACTGCGGCCTTGTCCCGGTAGACGGGGAAATGAATTTGTTACTGAAAGAGAGCGGAACAACTGATGGTATTGTAAGGGATTCTCAGACTTGAAAGCTTTTTCTGTTTTTTTGAACATCTGGTAATCATTCTATTTGCATATGGATCCTTACATATTATTTTCTTTCATCTAAGTTCGGACGTCCGCGGTAAAAAATTAAAAATGCAGGTTTCTTTGGTTTTGTTAAACGATAGCCAACAAATTTCACATGGGACTGTGCTGATTGAGAAATTTGATACGTTTTTAGGTAAATAATACTAATAAAATGCAAAAAATTCGCACTGTAAGTATTTGGAAAACAGTAATAGATCTGTTTTAAGTTTTGACATACCTACAGTTTATGTATGATGTCTTTCATGTACCACTTTGTCGTAAATGATTGCATACTGACAGGCTGATATGCAGAAAGTGACTCAGGGCAGTTTCATTGACCATTTGCCTATGTTACTGACTTAGCTGAGTCCAATAAAACAAACCCATAACGCTTCTTCTGGTATTGAGTTAAACCACGCGGCATTTTGACACTGACTGCTCTTTTGACAGCCTCTCAAATAATAGGTCTGTTCAGTTACCAATGTGGGGGCTTCCTGATATCAGTATATTTGATATTTTGGTTAAATTTTTTTTATCATGATACATTTTTTGGGTAAAATTCCGCTTTTCATGCAGAGGGGCATATTTAACTCTATCAGTTTTTTATGAACCATTTCTTTTACCTAACATCGGTTATCAGATTTTTACCAACCTACTTAATAAAATAAGACAACAACCAACCAAACTTTTGAAGAGCGAGAAAGTTTCGTTCGACCCAGTCGTGCATTTTATTTTTTATTTCAAAGCATTCGTCAAATTGAAGGCTTATATAAACTAATACGAGCACATTTGCATTTGTGGTGCGTAGCTTACAGCCGACACCGTGCGAGATTAAGAGAAAAATCGATGTGATTTGACAGAATTAATTTTGTTGTTGTGTGTCCTTATAACTGAATAAAATATGTTCTTATTTTTCAGATCATTAAGCTTTCGTCAAATGAAGTAAACTGATTTTCAAGACAATAGTAAAACGATTAATAAATACTTTTCAATACATTCGCTGTCTAATTTCGTTTTTGATTGAAGGAAAGAACTGATATTTCTATCAAAATAGCGAATCTTCATGTTTTCTTTCTATATTTTCTATGTTTCATTGAAAAAAAGGTGCAATTTTTTCAAGAATTTTTCATCAGATGTCAGATTAAAATGTTTGTTGTGTTGTTAGAAACTAATTTTGCGCTTTGTCGTCCGAAAATATGCAGTAATGCGTGACATTCATATTTACTGCCGAAAACAAAACAAAATAAAGTGCACGACTGGGTCGCACGAAACTTTCTCGTTTAGTGCGTGTCTGACTGAAATTCAAAGTCATTTAAGCAAATCTTTTTTTGGGATGTAAGCATTAGTTGGTTTTTAGGGTTTTATCGTAATCGAAAATGGGGTTTTAGAGATATGAGCAGTTTTTAAAGTGAGCGATTCCAGTGATTCGAATTGAAAATTAAGGACGCAATAATTTTGAAAACATATATTTTACTCTAAGTTTGCATTTTGGTCAAAATCATGCCGTTTTGAGGTAAACTAGGGAAAACTATATTCTTCAAAATATATATAATACATACTATATTATTCAAAAATCCATTTTACGATAATACAGAGAAAACTGTTTTCGAGATATGTCCAAATTTCAAAAGTACCGTTACTCGATTTTTTAGTGGAAAACTGAGTATGCAGTTATTTTTACCTCACCTACTTAAGCTGTAATATCAATTTTTGTTGAAATCGTTGGAGCCGTTTTCGAACAAATCAAACTGGTATGAAAATTTTGTATGGGAAGCACCATTAATATTGAGGTTACCATGCAAAAAAAAAACGTCCCGAACTGTAAGCCCCCAAACTTTAAATCCGAAGTTTGAACGAAGTCCGTTCAGCCGCTTAGGCTGTAGGCCTCGGGACATACAGACAGACAGAGGGACAGAATTTTGCGAAACACTTTTTTGAGTTCGCCTATCATCGTAATGTCAGAATTGATCAACATCTCGATTTCGAAATTTTGTTACGAATACAATAAATTTCTCTTACTACGTAATGGAGAAAGTTAAAAAGTAGCAACAGAAAACAGATATGCATAACGGTGTCTATCACACTGTTTGCAAAAGTGCTCCAACGAACTTCGTTGAAAAGCGGAATTCTGAATTTTGTGGCAATTCTCTCGGAATTTCAATGAAAAAAGCCATAAGATGTAAACCATGATTGGTGCCGAAGTTTGCACTGAACTAGTGTGCTTATGTGAGTCAAAAATGGACACAAATACTAGTTTATTGATGTGTTTACTGAGGGCCGAGTTACCCGGTATCCCCGTATACAAGTGGCCAAATTTTGATGAAAATATGTGAACTATCACGCATCGACTGCACATTTATCGAGCGGCTACAAAATCACAATAACACAAACTTTTTTAGAACCATGTAATTGATGTTGAAAGTAGTACCATCCGGAAAAGAATACAGTTACAAAAACAAATACACATGGTTTCCATACCTATTCCAATAAAAAAAGACCCCATTGCCGATCACCGATGATTGAATACAAAAATGTTAATCGACACAGTTGAGTACACATCTTAGTTAGCGCAAATGTTAAAATTTGTAAATGTCAGAAGAAAGCTCTTCAACTCAGCCCTTCGGATTCGGCATAAAACTGTAGGTACCTTTTATTCTTACAGCGCAGTGTTTTTAAAAAGAGCATTAGTTGTTGACAAGGACGTAGAAAGTAATTTAATCATTTTTTTTAAACACTCTTATATGATAAAACATAAAATTGGCCAAAAAGAGCACTGCATTAGCCGTGGTGTAGTGGAACTGCAGACCCACTCCGAAGATCAATTATTTCAACTGGCTGCGCAAACTATCACTATTACGCGCTGCATCATTTGCAATGAAGTAATACACTCAAACGCAGCCTTCTCTGAAACTTATTCTACTTTAATTACTTGCTAGTGGCATCGCATAGAATTGAATAAAACAGCTTTGCTCCAATATTCCTTTGTGAACGAGCTGAAAGCCTGCCTACGGCTCCCATCTCATCATGTCAAAGTAAACAACTACCGAAGTAGTTGTTGAATAAAGTGCAACCAACATCAATGGCAACCTTGCATTAACAGTATTCTAGGTTGAAAGAAACATCCATTTAAAAAGTGTGAACATGCGTGCTTGTAGGAGTAGTCAAAGGCTTGACAGGATAGCAGAAGTACGGTAAGTGGCTTCAAAACAAAAGTAAATAAAAAGTTCAAGTAGCCTCATATTTCTATCCTTTGTTGTTAGTAGTTCCAAGGAGAGACAGAAAAAAAGGCTTTTGAGTTCGCATCACATTAACGGTGTTCACGAACGGTGTTCAATGTTACGGAAGCGAAATCCATGTCGTGCAACTATTGTTGGTAGTTTTAACACTTTCGCGTGACGCTACCAAATAAAACCATCGGCGACATGAATATTACTAAAAGTAACGAGAACTGTCCAAACTTTCTGGCGATAATTGAAAACTCATTCCTGACGTGCAATAAGTCACGTTTCTTCTGACATTAAACTTTCCATTTCGCGCTAATTGAATTTTAGTTAAAATTACCGCAACGACGCTGCCATTCCACGGCAATTAAATTAAACTAATTAAATGAAAAACAAAGCGCAACACATTGATGTTTAAAAAGTGAGCAGCCACAACCGGGACTACCTGTGCGCTGCACTTTGGTTAAATACAAAGCGCAAAAACAAACTTAAAATGCGCGCTTTTGCCGCACCAAAGTGCACCGTTTGACCTGGTTTGCAGTGCTGCGAATTGCGAATCTGCTGCGTTTACAGTCCATAGTGGCAGCCAAAGCATTCTGTGCGGTTACATAATTTCATTGACATTCAATAGAGCATCATTGGAATAAATTAAAGTAGTCCCGCTGGCATAAACAACACACGATATATTCTCGTGCAAGCTCAACAATTCATTTGAGAACAATTTGAATTTCAATGCGAAATTCCTATCCAAGCAAACAGTGGATACACTACACATAGTATCTACAAGTACATTAGAGCTTATAACAATTGTGTGCTGGCATTTTATGACCCAAAGCAAGGTGTTTCGTGCTGAAAATGCATTCCGGTGATGGGAGAGTTTCCGTTTTTCTTTCGAAATGTCCTGTGGCGTATTAATTTCGTCCTTAAAAAGACATTAGTTTGCCTATCACGTGACAACTGCATTTCGTGTGTGTTGGGAATTTTCAAATTATTTACGCCACATTTGAGTTGCAATAGAGAACACGAAGGATACTCGCATACGACACATATAGACAAATTTTTGGTATTTCCTTTTGCGCGTTGAGCCAAAAGGTCGCGACAATCGAGGACAATACACGAAGAAATTGCCGAAATCCTTCTTGTTGGCAAATTGACAATTTTGCAAATAATGAAGTTGTTAAGTTTTATTAAATTTAATATTTATAGCTGTGTCGTCCTGTTTGAAGCGGAAATTTTTATATCGCAGAACGGTTGTCTTGCAAGGAAATGTTTGACATAAAGTGCAAGTTTGGTGCCAACAGAACCACAAAGTTTATATCGAAAGGATAAAGAATGTTTTCTCACTTTGAATTCATTAAAGGCCTCGGCCATGGCGCAATTGTGTTTTTTTATGAATTTATTCATAGAGAATAGTCCCTTTGTGGTGTTTTATTTTAGCGTGACCTCAACAGATGGGAAATGTGTCAGCCTGGTGCCAAAACCATTTTTTTTTCGACACCAGAAATTATGGAACTCTGCTTTTTAGTTTAAACAAATGTGTACCTAACTGAAATTAGTTTTGGCGTGCACTTTTCAATTTCACAAAGGTTTTGCTGGTAGATCATCTGTCGTGCTTATTCACACAAAGTATACCCAGCAAATATATATTTTCTTATAATGGAACAAAGGCGACGCTATTTACAAGGTTTGTATTCCGGTGAAGATGAAGTGAGGAAGGATAAACATTAAATTGCACTCTAAATGTATCAATTTAGAACGAATTATCTGTATAAATGCTTTCGGTATCTTACTGAATTCATACATTCTTCTTAAATGTATGAGTAAAACTGTAACAGGGCACATTTTTTGCATTTCACGTTGGAATTATATAGAAGCAATTTTTATATTAAATTTGGAAAATGGTTCAATTCACAACCACTGTAAGTGTTTGCGTCAAAGATAAGGGAATACAGAGATATGTAACTTTCCAGGGGAAAGGCGGCTGCCTACAAGCTGTTTTCCCGAAAAATTCATGAAGTCACGCACATTTCTTTTTTAGTATATGTGAGTTGATGAATTCGACTTTAATGCAAGAATTGTATTTCACTATTCTTTTTTTCCTTTTCACCGTACTCAAATTCCCTTTTAAAATCCCACGATACATTTTTGCATCAAAATCAAATTTTAAAAAGTAAAATTTGTATTACACGGAAAGAAAATCACTTTAAATTAACCTTTAGTATAAAACCCGCAGTTTGTAACACTGCTTTAATTATTTTTGGTAATAGAATTTCGATAAAACACGATTTACATGAGCTGTTTTTTTATATGGACATTCAGTGTGTTAATGATCATGGTGAAATATAGGTGTTTTTGTTTTTTTGATCGTTTTCTTGTTAGATTTCTGAAATAAGCTTTTTCCCTTTATCCGTCGGAAGGCTTTTCGGACATCCACGATATAATAACACTGGTTGCGGTGGGTATAGAATAGAAGTGCAGAGTTTAATTTGCAGGCATTTGAAAGTACAGTAAATGAATTGAACAAGAAATTGGTGATCGTTAAGTTGTGAATTTGATAAATCATATTGCCGTATAAAATGTTTCTACCTTAAAATATTTTAAATCATTTTCGTATGACAAACAGTTTCCTTACTTTAGAGTTGATGGAAACGTTACTAAAACAGAAGCTGTGCATGTGCTCTGATCGACTCACATTATACATAATAATGGAATTAACAGAAAACGTTTTTCTTCAATAGAAAAAGTTGTTTAAATTTGTTAGATTTAGAAAATTATTGATAATCAAAAATTTTGAATTCCTGATGAATTTCAGGTAATTTTCAATAATTTTGGAGCTCAAAAATCTTGAAAAAAAAAAAGATATATATTGTAGTCTGGCATCACTGGTGGTAAAAGGAATTTCATAAGGCGTCGCGACGGTCTACGAATGAATCCTTCTCTCTCAAAACTGTGTTTCCTATATAAGGCTTGTTTTTTGAGCTTCGATCTCAGCAGAGCAAATTAAAGTATGAGTTTCAGCACGCAATTACAATAACTAAGCTCTACTTGACACTTCGAGGACTCACAGTAGTTGTTGTAATTGCGTGCCGAAAGTCCTACTTTACTTTGCCTTGCTGAAAACGAAGTTAAAAAAAACACGTATATTGTCAAGTCGACTTGTTAGAATTCGTACATTCACAGAGAACGATGTTGATAAATTCTACAGTCATTTTCTGCTATAAATAAGGAACAAAAGTTCTAGAACTAGGTACCTGATACTGCAGTGTTTCAAATGGAAGCTGTAAATGTAATGCAACTAATGGACAAACATACTTTGGAACTGAATGTTTTATTGCTTTAACGAGGATGTTGGAAATGCCCCTTACTTTGTCTATTATTCAGTCAGTGATGCCAAATCACCAGGGCTAGTTGCACGATGGAGCAGCCAAATGCTAAAATTAATAACAAAAATGAGTGTTCATCAGAGCAAAAGTTGTGCTCATTTTACGACTCAGTCGAATCTCGGCAAATTCAAGACAACAACTTTGGAAAACAATCAGCCAACACCTATACGTCAAAGGAACTCCATATCGGTCGAGAATATTGCCGCGGTCGGTGAAAGTATACAGGAGAACCAGAAGCAGTCAATTAATCGACGAGCGCAAGGGGTCGACCTTTCACAGACTTCAACTTATCAAATATTATGGTGCGAATTAGACCTGACCACGTAGAAGATCCGACTGATAAAGGCGCTCAAAGTTAATGACCATACCCAGGGAAGTGTCAGGTGGTGTCAGGAATCGGTCACCAAGATCGGGCTGTTTGACCCCGCTAGACCTTTTCTTGAGCGATTTCCCGAATCCACATAACCAAAATGGCATCCCTGAAATTCAGCCGGATCTGGCACTCATTAGAAATCGGACCATTCCGAGAAGCCGCGTCGGACATTTGAACTATATTATATACAGGGCCGGATCAACCATATGCAGGGCGCCAAGTTCTGGGGGCGCATTAGTAAAGAAAAATTAATTTTTTCTTGCGCGAACAAAAACTGCCATTTGCATTTTAAACAAAAAGCTTGTTTAAATAATCCCAAAATAACAACATCCGTCACACCTGTGCTGAATTATTTCTTGCATATTGACTTACATCACTTGCAATGTTGCAACTTCAAGGAGAATCTAACTCAAAATATCGCAAAATAAAAAATCCCACTAGACCTATGCAAGTTCACTTCTTAACTACATAATCTCAAAATATTCCACCCTGTTCATGTAGGTATATTTCTTGCACATCCACTTACATTTTACAAAAGAATCTAGTTCAAAAATCTCAAAAAAAAAAAATACCTCAATAAAACAAACGCATTGAAAGTCTACCTCCTGAGTTAGCATGAGTTATGCATTTGCAAATATGAAAAAAGGGCGCTAGTTGGCTGGAGCCGGCACTGATTATATACCATGCAAAACGGCATACATGGGCCTTTCAAATAAAGAATTTCGTTAATACTTCAAGCACAGCTCACTTTATTCCATTTCAACATCGACCCGTCCTTGTTGAAAAACCCTTTAGAAGAAGACTGCTGGCGCTGGCGTCAATATTGTTTGGGTAAAACCGTTTTGCTCGTTCCAAGTCGCAGATATATAAAGTACAATCACCAACTAACTAAGAATTATATTTCGAGCAGCGCAAGAACTATCCAAACAAATACGAATTACGACGCGCAAAGTTTTCTCCCAGTTAACGAACTGATTATCTTTCAACAAATATTAGTCCTTTGCGTATCTGGCGGATTATCGAAATCCTTTCTATTTACTGACGTCAGTTGTAAATGCTTTGCATAGCGCTTCAAACTGGGCAACCGAGTAAATAGTAAATCCTTAAGAGGACTCATTGTTTTGCTCTCAATGATGATGGGTTGTTTTGTGTGCTCGAGATCGATCTCTATTTATTTTCTACTCCCGGGCCCAATTTGAATAATAACAAATGACCGCCTCCTCACTAACCAATTCAGTTATTGTTGTGTCCTGTGAAACTCGTTTGCATAACAGCTAGTGTAACTCATCTAAATTACAGCCAGCAGCAAGCTATAATCGCGGAAGTCCAAACAGTACTGTATTATACGGACCACCTCCTGCACTGACTACTGACGGTGCCTGTGAAAGTGAAACTAACCTCAAAGTCATCATATTAAAAAGAAAACCGAGTTCTCCTTCCCCAGGATGGTGGTGCCGGCGAGGAGTTGCGGCTGGGAAATCTCCAGTGCATGACGGGTTGCGGCGATGAAGACGAACAGAAGGAAGGAGGGCTATGAAGCCCAAAACCGCAAGATAATAATATAAAATTACATTAAGCGCTGGTTCTGTATTCATGAATATATTGAAGACGGTTGGTTCGCCAGGGACAAGAGAAAGTTTTTTCCCGCGTGCGGGCTTTTTCTTCCACGAAGAGAATATAATAAATTTTAGTTTTGCTTTAATTAAAGTTCTTTTTAATGTCGATATTTTTTGGCACCCAGACCGTTGTTGTGTAATTGCGATGTAACTTAGTTAGACGTTAATTGAGTTATCTGCAAATAGATGCAATCATTTCGTTGGGTATATAGTTTGTTTGGCTTTGTTTAGCTGACGTTCTGGCTGTGTTTGCCGTCGCATCACTTGACCTGCATTTGCAAAAACGAACGACGATGATGCTAAAAATCGGAAAGCTTTCGACTGTAAAATCCCAGGAATTAATGCGCAGCAAAATCAACTTCTTTAAATCGACAGCAGAGTGGAAGTGAAAAGGTATTGAAGCGAAAAATCCTCGCCTTGTTTCTGTCCACTCGCATTAATAATGCACTTGTATAGCCGCCTATGGTGCAATTAAAAAACAAGCACTCATACACTGGGTGGGCAAGATCGAACTATTGCTCGGCCATTAATTATTCAACGCCCGACTAATATAATTGTTCGGTAAGAAATTAATTTCGAGTCCAAAACAACAAAGCGTTATAGCAATAGGGGTCTTTAATTCTTCATGAGCCGGATCCCAATTTGTTTGCACATTCATTCACATTCAGAGGTGATAAATTAACTTTTAGCCGCGTTTGCGACTGGTGCGATATGAAAGGAATGAATGCGATGAGTGCCCTGCGGGTCACTTAAGGCATATAATGCCAGCGAGCACTTTGCGTCAGTAATGAAAGCGTTTCTTTATCCATTTCTGATTCGTTTCCAATTAGGGTCTAGACAGGTGAAATATTTGTGTGCGGTCCTATTTCGGGCGAGTGGCCATTATTCTAATTGCAATACACCAGCAACAATTTGAAGGTTGCACCACGAGTTCAGTGAAATGAAATTGAAATAAAATATGGGAACGTTTTAGTATTTGGAAATAGAGGTTATGTTTTTTTATTTTTTCAAAAAATCCGAAGTGATCTTGTTACCTTTTCGGAGAATGTTGAGATATGTACCTATTGAAGCGTAAGTAGTATACTATTATTAAATTTCGAGTAAATCCAAGAAGAAAAAATTAAATTTAAAAAATTGCCCCCCAAAGTATGTACCAAAATAGTTTCTTTTGCAATGTAAGACTGCACATTGCTTTTATTAGCGGTAAGGAAGGTAAGGTCCTTAAAAAAGTAAGAACCTTTAACATCTTACTCGGAAAAGATCCCTATCCCTCTTTTCCGAGTAAGATGCCATTGCCCCTTTTTGAGGAGTGAAATCATTATATTTATTAACTTCTCCACCATCGTACCAAATTGCAAGGTAATACAACAAAGACCACGTTGGTTATCGTGTTTTCAAAAATTGTAAAATGCTATTGGGATCATTTGTTCAAAAAACAATAATTCGACTGCAGAACTACCCGAGCTAACAAGAGAAATATCTACCTTTCTCAACAAAAATGATCTTCTTATTTTTATAACACTTGCTAAATAGCCGCTGTCACTGTAAAGAATTTTTGGAAATGAGAGTCCCATTATATTTCCTTCCAAGAGTGGTTCATAGCTGTTTAGCTGAACTTCCTTCCCAAGTCATGCTATAATAATTATTAATTAAACTTGACTCTCAAGTCTTACTTTAAAACTAAAGCCTAATGTGAACTGCCGCTTAGGCTATATTTGGTACAATTTGTGATAATGTAGTACTATTTGTCTAAGCTGCATGCATTCGATTTTCCTGGGACACACTTCCTGGTATTTTTGTCAGCTGCATTTTTACAACATTCTTGCTTCCACCACATCGACACAAGTCAGACCGCCCAAACATAAAATAAAAAGTTTTAAAAAGTTTTTCGTTTTTTATTTTCGGGAATATTCTTGGTCGACGTTCAACGTTATCCCATATCGCCATTAAACAATAGCCGTTTCATAAACGCAACATTTCAAGAACCCTAAACGTTTACAGGTGGCTTTTTGGTAAAATATGAAGGCTGTAGAAAGAAGGGCCCAACCCATAGAATCCGTCGCATCCGTTCCGTCGACGGATCCGTCAATATTGACGTACCAATTTAATGAAATTTCAGGGAAAATGTATAGTTTGAATATTTTTTGCAGCTTTTTATTTTTTCCGCTTTTCGCACATCGATCTTCCCACAAAAAGGAAGAAATCCCACCATACAAGAATACTGGTGACGGCCATTGACAGTTTCTCTCATGCTCTCAATATTTCCCCCAATGAAAGTGCTGCCTCTCTCGCTGTGAGAACCTTCGACCAGTGTTCAGTGTTATAGCACTCTCTCTTCATTTATCCCACGAAGCGTGGTAATATTTCCCTTTTTTCCCTTTCCATCGTACTCAAATTTCCTTTTAAAATGCTACGATACTTTTTTGCGTGAAAATCAATTTTTTAAAAGTAAAATTTGTATTACGTTAAATTGACGTTTAGTATAAAAACCGCAGATTGTAACACTGCTATGATTATTTTTTGGTACTAGAAAATTTTAATAAGAGACGATTTACAAGAGCGGTTTTTTATGGGCATTCAATGTGTTGATAATCATGGTGTTTTGATAGAATTTCACCAAAAATGAATAGTTTGAATGTTTTTTTGCTAGATTTCCGAAAATCCCACGATTTGGTGCTTTTTCCCTTTATCCCACGGAAGGCTTTTCGGACATCGAAATTCCCACAAAATAATAAAACCGCCTTCAACGGATGCAACTGACAGAAAAGTAGGAAGTAAACCTACTTTATGCGTCGCATCCGGCACGTGCGCTGCTTATGGGTCAGTTTCCATAAGGTGCTGTGTATTCTATCAATCTGTCAGTCGAATACGTCACCGCGACGGATGCACTATATACACTATGGCATCATCTCTGAACCCTGAGGCACACCAATATTGACCGAAGCAGAAACACTTCATTTGCCATCAAGTTTAACATCTCGACTCCTGTCTGACAAGTATGACGATGACAACTAATTCTCAAGTTAACCCCCAAATAAGCTAGATTTTTGTAAACAATAGAAACTTGTTAATCATTAGTATTGTTTTTATATACAAAAATTCAGCTTGCGTATTTTTGCTGTTCCGATATTTCGAAAAGCAATCAGTCGATTGTTAACTACCCCACGTACATGGTGGCGGCCCATTTACTTTAGTTTTAACTTTTTGTATTGATTGATTCCGAGTTCAGAGCTGAGACCGAGAACGTGTAGACTGTAGAGTATTTTTATTGAAGTATTTGTTCTTAATTAACTTAATATTATAAATAAAATACAATAAATATAAATATTTATTAAATAAAAGAGGAACTCAGCACGATTAACTTGGAATGACACATCGTTGGCTTCGAATGCGCTCCTGTTTTTGTATGATAAAACAAAGTTATTAAACAAATAATATCTTCACAAACTACGTATTTAACCTGTTGAAATAATAATAAATGTAGTAGAAGTTCTTAATCGTAAACAGTATTTGCTTTATTTTTTTTTGTATATTTTAAATGCTAAAAACTGATCGAAAAAAGCTTTTGCTACGAAAAGATTAGTCAACTAGAATAGCCTGGGAAGTGCAAGAGGTATAGGTAGAATATATGAATATATTCTTAGATAAAGTAAAGCAACTCCGAAAACCGGAGTAAGTTTCTTGCAATACTTGTGAAATCTATTCGGGACAAATACCTTAGAGACGGAAGAAGTGGTACAGTTTTATAATAAAAACATCTGTCCTTCAATTGGTGAATACAGAAGTTACATACACTCGAGAATTTTTTGTTTTATTTTCTGTTACATTGCCCATCGATCTATCGGTTTCTTTGCTTGAATGTGTGGCAAGTTTATTTCATCAGAACTTTCCAGTCGCACAAATTTTAATCTCCACAATTGGGTTGAACAGATTTTAGAAGTTTTATACTTCGAAAATTTGTATGGAATGTTTATTTCATCAAAACGTTGTAGTCCACAATTGGAATGAACAGATTTTATGTACAGATATTTGTAAATCAGAAAATGCTGACATACCTGCGCCATTCCGGATAAAATACGAATTCATATTTGCAATCGATTTGAATCAAAAAGGGAAATAATTACTTTTCGATTGCAATCCAATGGAAACGTTTTCACAGGAGATTCAATTTTAATCATCGTACTTTCAATTAACAAAATTTGTCGGCAATGCGAGTGAGAAAACAGGACAATAACAACTGTTCTTTTCGGCGGCACCAATGCCAACAAATTGAAAACATTTTTCCAATCAACATACCCAGCAAAGATGACGGCTTTGCGTTTACAGGTGCATTCATTAGCTGGAAGCACTCACGCTCTGCTCCTGCTCCACTAGAGAGGAAATAAAGCAAACTAATTTTCCAAATGGAAGGCGGAATATAATGCTCATCCAGAGTCGTGTTGTTGTTGATTGTTGTTTGATGTGATGGTGCAACACGGCGACGAATGATGTGAGAAATTAATTGATGAATGATGTCCACAGCAACGAATGAATGCGCATTTAAAAATTCTTTAATTACAGTTTAAATGCGCAAGGGTCAAATG
The DNA here is from genome assembly GCA_951230905.1 of Cheilosia variabilis. Classification (NCBI taxonomy): domain Eukaryota; kingdom Metazoa; phylum Arthropoda; class Insecta; order Diptera; family Syrphidae; genus Cheilosia; species Cheilosia variabilis. Next base: position 46,932,833 of record OX579677.1, read on the forward strand.
ATAGTACGCTGTGAAACTGTGATGCATTGTGACAGTTTCGTGCCATTATTGTTCATGGATGCAGATGTTAACAGCTGTCATCTTTAGCAGAGCGAATGAAATCGAGGAACACATCCTGAATATCATTGCATTTGTGTTGTGACAGAAACATCCGTTCGTTGTCGTTGTTTCTGTTTTTGAAAGGATTCGCTGGAAATTGTTCGCGAAAGATGTTTTTTGAAGGGACCTCTTCCTTGAACGGCAACTGACTGAGTGCAGCAGGGCAGGTTGACAGGCGTGTCGCTCGTAGTCACACTTGCCATTGAAATAGGATTGGATTATTCGCAAATGGTATTTGTTTGTTTTTAAGGCTAAAGCCAATAAGCCAAGTGGATTGGTTGAGTTTTGCACACACACTTGGGGAATTGTTTAGTTTTTTAGAACTTCTTATATTTTTTTTTAGACAAATGTCTGTTATAGTTATTGGGAACATTAAAAAATCTAGTGGCTTAAGTCGACTTAATTGGCCTGGACTGGATCTAACCTGAACGCAAAAACTAGATTGGTCGGTAACGTCAATTTTCCGTCAGCCATATTTATGCGAACTGTCAACTTAGTACTCAGTCACGAATTTCTTGTAACTGAGAAGTTCTTCGGGGTCGTAGCAACTCCTCCTCGTAAAACTAATCCTAAGCCAAGTTTTCCACCTTATTTTCTCAAATTTTAAACCGTTTGACAGCGCACTACATTACCATTCCTGTCATAATCTACGGGACGATTGCATAATGAAATGATCCACCTCTGTATGGATAGAAAAACACCGACAGGTAGGACTTCTCACCGTCACCTTCTACCTCTCTATATACTGGTCGTTTTTGCTTGAAAAATAATCCAATCTTCATAGATCTCCGAAAACTGTCAGTCAAATTAAACAAAACAAAAAATTCCCTAGTAAAACAATTTATAGAAAATAAATAAATAAATAAATAGCAAATCCAAATTATGATTTCCTTTTGGAAAATCCTACGGACGTTTCGTCAATTCTACAACAAGTACTACCCGCACATATTTTGTCTAGCCATTGCAGTTGCAGCTTTCATCGGATACTTACAATTCGAATTGAAGCAGCATAGCATAGATGAGCTGAACCGCTGGAAGAATCTCCTAAAACTGTTCAATGGCATGGAGGCTTTAATCATCTTACCCATTCTACTGGGGACCACATCGCTTATGGTATTCTCCCTGATTGCCATCAACCTAGACTCAATGCGACGCTATGACGAGTTAACACATCTTCAGATCAGAAAACAATATGCCGATTATCTGTTCATTCAATTGGTTTCTCGCATAGAACACATCGAAAAGAAACAACTACGAAGCAGGGACATCATTTCCATTGAGAAATTTATTCGTGCCCATGAGGATATGCGTAAAACCATTGACAAGTTCCGCATGGATACCAAAAAGTTGCTGGAACTGTCGGAAGTTGAATTGCTGCTGCCACCGGAAATAGTTTTTGCCGATGAAGAGATTCAGAGTTCACGCTTTGCGCATCTGTCTCCTGAGGAGAATCTGGTTTTGGAATTGGCTGCATCCTAAGGAAAATGAGCGAAAGGGGAAACAGATGTTTGTCACTAATTTTGTATGGTATAGGAAAATATTGGAAATGTAAGTGTATTTTTTTTTTTTGTAACTCTATAAATATATAAACTGGAACGAGAAGGATGCTTGTGCTAAATGCGATCGTTGTGTGTTTGTTGATTGAAAAGGGATGTGTAGAGAGGGAGTAGAAGTTGCGTATTGTAAAGTTCGAGTAGGATCTTCATGAATTTAAAATCTTGAAGGAGAATAAGGGCCTGGCAGTACCGTTGTGTCAATAAAAGCAGCTAATGTTGGTAATTTTTTTGCAAACCAATTTTTATCGAAGGCTTGCCTAGAAACTTCAAAATCGGTTACAAATCAAGGACTGGCGTTGTACGATAACATCAAAAAATGTCTTTGCAGGAATAAAGGCAGATACTGGCAACGATCATCGTTGCCACTTCAATAAAAGAGGAGCGCAGTAGATCATTAAAAAAATGCAGTAGATTCGGTCTTTCCGCAGTAGATTATACAAAAGAAACAAAGATCAATTGCTTAAAACTATATTAATCTAAATTAATATATAACTATAACTATATAATATAAAACTAATTAATGTTCAGAGGTTCTTTACAGAGGCCATTTTTATGTATGGTTTTTGTACAGCTGTTTAAGAGAATGTTTATCAGACAAAAAAAGTACAGTAGATTGGATTTAGTGGCAGTAGATTTTTTTTTTTTCAAAAAGTGCAATAGATCTACTGCTATATTGCAGCAAAGCGGCAACGCTGTCAGTGATGGATATAAGAAGCACCCAAGAACAAATCGGTCATAAGAAAATAAGAAAAGAAACGTAGTCTACGCTTCTTTTGAGCGTGTTAGGAATAGGTGACTCGGATATAAGAAACAATTAGTTTTGATTTTATGGGTTTCTTATATCCGTCGTGGACTGGTCTCAAATTTAGAAATTATATACGGACTGCTAATTGCCAACTTCGCGTTGGTTCATAGCGGAATAAATTGGAAACAAATTATAAAAAACAGAAATAATGAAGGTTTCAAGGGCTCCCTTATTAGTATGAGAAATTTAAAAAATTTAATACAAGGGAGTAAGTTTATTCAATAGCTCTCGTTGTTCTCTATTTGTGAAATATGGAGGGAATTCCATTCGATCCTGCAGCCTTTCCAGCGTTCAGATGATTTGGCACCTCCAGCACATCTTTCAGAGTTATGAATCTATACAAATTATCATATGAAAATTTGTAAAACCATACAGAAAACTTCGTTGATTGAAATAACAAATATATGCAAAAGTGGTATTAGACAATATTTCCAAAAAAATAAGAAAATTGTGCAATTTATGGGGAAATAAATGCATTACAAAACGATTTTTTGTTAAAATTTCCTTGGCTCCATCTATTATTAACAATTTGAACTACCACATCTTCGATGCGGCATCTATTGTAAAACGTTCAGCAACAATTAGAATTTCAACCGTTTTACTTAGAAAATCTATTAACGTCCAATAGGTGTCTCTGACATTTTATGGAGGAATTCAAGATGGTTGGTATTTTGTTGCACATTTTATTTGCTTCGAACCAAGAGCGCTAGTTATGTTGGCGTAATTTGTTGGCCAGTGCTTGTATTGAACCGACATTTCACTAGCAGTCCAATATAGTATGTCAGTTGGAAAACTGCGCACACGGCCTAAGGCTGTCATAAAATCTCTTTTTTTTTATTCAATTTTATGTATGACCATTGCAACCATGATTAAAATACATTTGAAAATGCTTCTTGAAAAGTATACAAAATTAATTCTAGCTGCCGAAAAGTAATGGCACCACTGCAGTTCCTTTTTCACCAAATGCAATATTCACGGTCTAAATTGTGAAGTTGTATATTGTTTTTACACACAATGGGCCTTACCAATAAACATTTTTAGTTTTGACCTTAAATTTTAGTAGTTCACAGTGGCCACATTTTCCAAGCAAATTCCGTGAGCTTCCGAAAATTTAAAGTCGAGACTAAAATTTGTTATTAGTACGACGCATTGTTGTTTAATTTCGAACTTCCTTCCTCCGGACCATACGATTGAAATGCCTGCTTCCATTAATGATTTTCGTCACATTATTAGTACCCATGTAGCATTTCCATTCACGAACATGCCACTACCCAAATCCGACCCTTTGTTCATTAAGTGTTTCCTTTGAGGAAATTAAATACCCCCCAATCAAGTCGGCTCTATAAAATGATGAAACCTAAACATGGGTGGCTGTACCTACCCATAGAAAACACACTGAAAGGTCTGTCATTAAATTGAATGCCCAAAACGAGGTTCTACTGTACATCTACTTCCCTTGCCACAGTTCTTTTGGGTATTCGTATTCCCCAAAGATGGAACATTAAAAATGTCAATAAGCTTGAAATAAAAGTCACGAGACTGACGCTAAAATGTCATGCCGTTTCATCACCAGGACATAGCGAATAAAGGCATTTATCCTTGAATCGGGTTATTGCGGAGCTCGCGCACCATCGATGACTGCTTAATTTTTCTTTTCGTCGCCGGGTTAAGCAAACACATTCCATTCAAAGGGATAACAAGAAACCGAGAACATATGTTTGCACTGTTAAATTTTGGCGGCAACATATACAAAGCGAGTACAATTTGTATTTGGACTTTCATTTTTATTCTCATATAATTTCCGTTTTATTTCGAAATGGAAACCACTACCCTGCCCCCATTGCAGCTGTCGCAATTATAATTATTAATTAGTTTAGCTGGGCCCCCGTCATGTATTTGGTATGTATGCGAGGTTTAGCTTTTCAAGAAACGGATTAAATTCTTTGAGGACCAAAAAATATCTACGACAAATATATCCCGGAGAGCAGTACAGATGTGGATCTACTACTGCATTGAGGTCAGCTGGCTGCGGCCTTGCGTGTTAGTGGTTGGAAAGCAATTTCCGAAAATTAACAACCGCATAGACACACATCTGTATTTGCCGGCAAACTCACAGTGCGTCGGTTTTTCGATAGAAATATGGCCAACTGGAAATCCAATCGTGGGTCATAGTGAAAGGATGTAATTCGAGAGGACAGTTTTCGACGCAAACGAGTGGATGACACAAATATTTAAATGTGAAATAGAGAGAATGCTTTTCAATAGAAGGAGTGTTTTGTGAATCTGCATTTGAATGTAGTGTGTCTCGATGTGATTCCGAATTAAAAAAATATTAAAAAACATTCACAATTTCAGAATATAACTTTTTCGCATCAAAGAAATTTACAACTTTCGTCCGAAACTAAAAAAAGTCAGTCAAGACATGCTCATGCTCCTTCTCTTGCAAGCAGTGTTGTTAGCACTCTCTCTTCATTTATCCCACGAAGCGTGGTCATTTTTCCCTTTTCATCGTACTCAAAATCCCTTTTAAAAAGCCACGATACTTTTTTGCGATTTTTCAGTTTTTAAAATTTCAGTTTTTAAAAGTAAAATTTGTATTAAGAAGAAAGAAAATCACGTTAAATTAACCTTTAGTATAAAAACCGCAGTTTGTAACACTGCTATGATTATTTTTTGGTACTAGAAAATTTCAATAAGAGACAATTTACAAGAGCGGTTTTTATGGACATTCAGTGTGTTGAAAATCATTTTGATAGAATTTAACTGCACTGATTGCAAGTATTAACAACAGCAAACCAAGTTGCAGGAAGGATTTGTTTAAGACATCGAATAGGTGTTTTTGGTCCTTCAATTTCAAATTATTATAAATATGTCTAACATCAACATTTAATGCTCAGATGCCCATAGGCCTAGTTTCTTTATTGAACCTCAGTAGAATAGCACTAATTTTAAAGAAGCTCTAGGGTGTGATATTTCAAGGGTTACGATACTGAAAAAAGAGAAAAGGAGAACTTTAAGCATTTTTGTGGGGGGACAACAACTTTTATGAACATCAATATGCTCTAAATTTCTAGTTTCAGATTTAAAAAAAAATAGAAATAACAAATTTTATTTAAAAAGCTCGTTAGGTGGATGTATTCAGTGGTAAAAATTTGAATATCACTTAGTGTACATGTTTACTCTTTGCAAATCCAAACATTGAAAGTGAAGAAAATAGCCAAAGTGGAAACTGTTTTTTTATTTAGTGAAAATATGTGTATGGAAAAAGGCGGACTTTTCTCCCCCCCTTTTGTATTTTGAATTTAGGGGGACAAAGTAATTTCGAAGACTAGAAAGGGGTATACGCGTGGTAAACCTAGGTACGTCTGACAAATTCCTTTTTCTGAGAGACCGGAATTAAGAGGACCGAAAAAAAAAAGGCAGTCAGAGCTTTTTGAAAATGTTGGTTTTTCTACTGCAGTCTTTCGTCATTCAATTTCCCATCTTTTTTTAAAGCCGGTGGATAATTGTTTGGTAAATGTGAAATATTTGCATTTAAATAAATATCCTCAGTTAGTCGTGTGCTTTGGCAATGAAAGCGAAGTTTCTTGCGACGCAGTCGTGCACATTACTACTTTCTAACTCTTTTCTATTTTCTTAGGATTTTTAATTGGCGACACTTTTTCTGCGACCGCTGACAGCGACAGCTGATTTGTACTCATTTCGTTCGGTGTGTTGATTTTCTTTAAGCTGAGGCCCAGATTCACCTTTCACCTCGCCACCAAAGAAAAAGAAGAAGAAGATGAAAGAAGAGCCAATTGTTCATTGATTAAGAAAATCGCGCTTTCTAAATCCAATCCGGGTCCTTTAGTTTTACAAACGCAGTTGCAATGTTAGGTTAGGTTGAGTAGGATTGTGAGATCACCACAAAAGACAAGCGCACCCATCGCCATCCATCCCCAGAGAACCATTACGGTTAAAAGCTTAACCAATTCGCGTTGGATCTACAAAGTGGAGTACAATTTTCTTCTACAAATCGACGCTGGGCAAAGCTGCTTCTTTCCCAAAATCTTCCATATTTTTGCGATGAATTTTTTATATTTTTTATTTTATTAAAAGTGACACATTGTGGTCTGGATTTATTCTTATATAACAATCCTTGACAATTTGGTTGAACACAAATATGCTACGGCGTTTTAAGTCAAATGATCAGGCCAATTTTATACTAAATTTATTCTTAGTATAACTTCAATCATAATCAAAGCCCCCATGGTTTGAACAACTCCAAATTTCGAGCGCTAAAGACGAAAAAAAAATGAAATTTAAATCTGAAAATTAACAAACTTTTTCAGTTACGGATTGATTACTATTTTTTCGCTGTAGATATTCTAAAGCAAAATTGTATCTTAGCTTTAAGTTATGAATGAATACTCGGCCAATTGTGTGAGCTGTTCCAAGCCAAGGGAAAAACTGCTCGTTACTCGTCATTTTGTTAATTTTGCACTTTGCTTGTCATTTTTTATGAGTCGGTTATAGATTTTGTGAGATTGTTCGACTAAAACGCGTACGCAAATAAGAATCGTGATAAGTTACGCACAATTTCGCGGAAAATCCATTCAGTTCATGTGAAGGCGGGCAGGGCAGCAATAATTCGTCCCTCACAGATTGCAGGGCATTCCATTCTCTGGCTGTGTGCAGCAAAATTAATTCCCAGCACAGCAGAGCAATTTAAGCCGGATATGCGTGCTCACCATAAAATAACTCTAAATGTTTGCCCTATCTCTGCAATGGCACGACCAGTGCGGTAGGCTATTACGAGCAGCACAGCAAATTTAAAAATGGATTGATACACACTACACACACTCCTTCCTATCTGTGATTCTAAATGACGATTACTGACCTACCCTTCGTGCTAGTTCTAGCACAGCACGTGATTAACGGGATTCAATTTAAAAAGTTGTATGAAAACAGAAGGAGAGTAGGCAAACGAAGGATAAACGTGAAAAGAAAAAATGCCCCATATTAGCCAAGTCAATCAAAAGAGGAAAAAGTTTGCAAAACGCTCTAAGGAAACCCTGATGGCGAGGACGACGCCGATGATGATGGTAATTGCCATTGGCACAAACACTTTCTGCTCATTTCATCCGCCCAAGTCATCTGGCCACCCTTACCGCGCACCCTCACCCACAGGAATGGCCCTCCAAATTGAAAGGAAAATTCAAAAGTACTCAGATTTCTATACACTCACAGATGGAGCTTTTTTTCTTCTTTTTTCTTGTAGTCTCGTTCAGCTGTAGTTGTCCTCCTCTGGGGTTGCCATAGCAGAAGAAAAGCTTCTTTTATGCTGTGGCCTATGTTTGTACTCGCACTGAATGCGATTCTGTTGTGTGCAGCGCGCATAAAGAAAGGGGGTGGCTGACGGTCTTGACTGGCTTATTGTTGGAGATATGGTCTTTTTGCGTGTTCCAGTTGCCGCACAAGGACACACTGATAAGGATCCCTCTTTCTTCTGCTTTCGGTTGGGGCAAACTTGCGAATAAATAGCCAACATGACAGTAATGGAGGTGGAGGATGGAGGTGCCTTGAATTATAAATGTGGAACAATTATGAATGACACTGTCGGACAGAATGAAGAGCTAGTCCGAGTAAGTAAGAGTGTGGCTTACTGGACAAGGTAACTGAAACTGACTGGCATGGCTTCGTGCCGGATCGGGACTTTGCCACGAAAGCTGATAAATGAAATTCACTTAAATGATTAAGTGATAAATAATTGCTTGGCCATTGGTAATAAGAAACTGTGGCGCAGCAGTAATGGATTTGTTTCGAAAGGATATACCAGGTGGATGGTTAGTTGGCGATGATGGACGTCGCGTTTGCCTCATTCGGCTGCACGAAGGTTCGTGCTACGCACACAAGAAAACTGGGGGGGGGGGGGGGGGAAACACACCAATGAAATGAAAGTCTTTATTGGGGATAAAGAAAACAAATAGTAAATTGCAGGACAGGCGACGAGTAGGTGGCAGGACAAACAGAACGATTTCGTCGTCAGACAACAAGCCACAAATTCAGACTATACAGGCACGCCCACTTTTTTGTTGGTGATAGTCATGTTTATTGTTGTGACTAGGTCACCTTTTCGATGACCCCTTAGTGGAATTTAATTCTTCGTGTTATGGAAGTGGAACGAAACAGGGTGGTGCGTATTTTTTTTTATGCATCAAAGTTACTTAAATTTCCACTTGAATATTCTTGAATATTAGATGAAACCCTTTTTGCGAAGGGATTTCATCCGTCAGATGCGAGTATACAACATACAGCCGCATGTGCTGGAATACAATTATTGGATGAAAGTCCATTTGGAGTAAATCAAAATCGTGACTTAAGGGATTTCGCCGTGATTCTGACACCACTGGCGCATGGAGTAAATAGGAATCTGAATCTGGGTTTTCAGCGAATTGTCCTCCTTCTTTAGGGGGAAAAAATGGAAAAATAAAAATAAATTCATGAAGAAGATTCAATTTTTCCTTAGTTGTCGAGGTAGTCGGTAAGTGGTTTAGATACAAGCTAAGAAAATACGGAAAGATTTAGAACAACGGTTGGAGCGCTGAGTATTTTATTTCCGAAGACTATGGAACGTTGCAATTGATTTTTGACAATCGTTTTTCTCACAAAGACACCTCTGGAGAAGAAGCACTTACAGTACATCTGAACTTCTCTTTCTAACTTGTGTTTGAGACAACAGTAGGAATGTCTACTTGGAAAATAAGCAGTAAAAAGGTGAGTATTACCTTAGGCCAAAGCTAATATTTCTACCCCTTGAGATCTTTTAATACATGAGAAAAATACATCTAGATAATGTCACAATAAACTGTCAAAATTGACACGTGTCATTTACTGGATATGGCAACTTTTATTTTTACAAATTTATAGGCGCGAACAGTGGGCACGTTTCCCGTTCACCATTAGATGTGTTTCACATAATATCTCAGTTGTTTAAATGCTCACAAGAGCTCTTGCATCAGCAAAACAAAATTCCCACATGGATTTGTTTTCGCTTTGTTTACTCCAAAAATTAACTTATTTCCCTGTCCTATGACTTAAACTACTCACTTGATTGCGAATTTGGTCTATGAACTCCACCCCCACTTTCGTTTGTTTTTCCCTTAATGGGAAATTGAATGAAATTGTACTAGAGCTCTAGTGATCAATGGAATCCGACCATTAAAAGACAACTTTTGCGACATTTCCTGACAATTTTCTCGACGAGTTAACACAGATGTCCAGGAATCGAGACGTACTAAGTAAATCTGATAGCTGACTGACTTTATAGATTTGTTCCTTTACTTTTGTAGTAAAATTAAAAATGGAAAAAACTGCCAAAATAGCAGTGGTAAGAGAGCGTTTCCTTACATACGAAAAAGGAAGGGAACGCTTTTGTAACAATCTATGAAAAATACAAAATATGGGAATTTTGTCGGATAAACTCGAAGAATTTGCTTATTTATTAACAATATTAGTTGATTCATTTAGCGATGAAAGCGACTCGGAATTAATCGAACTTCTTTTTTATGAATCCGAGTATGTGGAAGAGTTATTACTGATCGAACTACGAGTATTCGATAGGAGGAAAGAGCGACATCCCATTGCCTTTCGCTAAACACCTGGCGTAGTTAGCAGTTTTCCTTGGCTGGGCCCAGAATTGATCGTATGGTTTTGGCTTTTCCGTACCCTTAGTAAAAATACTCAAACCTTTTAATAGGTGATTCTCTAGGCATTCATATATTGACGCTGTGGCGACTGATTGCGTTCGTTCGGTGCAATATAATCTTCGATGTTGTGGTCGAAAACTGTATTTGACCACTTCTGACTTATTTGATAAACGTGTGCCATTACGCTGGCCTGCGTCCAAGTGATATCTTTGCGCCGTCTTCCCGATTACTCGCTGTCCGGGAAGCTCGTCTATCATAATCTTAGGGCGTCTGCTTCCTTCCTACCATTCAGTTGAAACTGTGCCTTCGCAGATTTTGCTCTCAACTCTCTCAAAGAAGATGAAATTTTCTCTGTGACAAAAAAAATTCTTTAAACAGAATATCTCTCTCTCGTTCTTATTTCCTCATTCCCTCGAGTTGTGATGCGGTTGGTGACAAACCAGTGTAATTTGAAGTCGCCTATGCGGTAAGCCTCTGAGGTGGTGCGGTCCACAGGCTGACAGGACGTTGCCTACTTTGCCGATATCTTGGGCACGTAACTCAAATAGAGAGGGGGGGAAATTAGAAAAGAAGCCGAAAGGCTAGATGGTGTCTCTTGTGTCAACACGAAAACCACTTCACTACTTTCAAATACAATGGCCGACTACAACAATAACTGACCCTGTCGAAATAAAATAACAACCTCTCCCTAAACATACCCAACGACAACAATGTTCACAAGATATGCGAACTGTTATAAATAAGTTGTTAACAGTAGTCGCCGTAGATTAGTATCTACGTGAGTTTATTGAATTGCCATCGATTCTATTGACACCACACCAAAATGAAGTTATTTCCAAGCATTGTGCTCATCAAATTCGGATAATTGGGTTAACATGAACAGAAAGGTAAGGAACATCTAATGAATGGGCTATTTGGGCATGGACACTAAGATTCACATTCCCAACTTGGTGGTATTTATTTTCTTGTATTTTTCTTGCGGTAGTAGGGGTACCCCCGTCCCGTTAATTATATCCCTAACGAGTGTACTTTTTCCTATTGCGGCGATAACTAAGGTATTCCCAACAAGGAAGAATTTTTTTTGTATAGCTTTGGCAAAGTTTTCTAAATCAAATTAGCAGCAGAAATAGTAATATCGAAGATGCCAAGGGGGTCAATCAGTGACGGAGTTTGAAAATAGTGGAAAGTGTATAAAGTATACAATTCACTGTTTTTTCCACGTCAGAAATAGTTAATTTTTCATTAACTACCGCGCAAATTTAGCGATACGAACAATGCTGCCAAATAATGATTAGAATGGAGAAGAGTGCAATGCTATGTTTATTGCCGTCTATTTTCCTTTTTTTCTCCACAAAAACACGGTATTTCTGCAAATTTCGCGGTGATTATTGTAAGAGATTGATTTGATTGCAGAAGTTTGGCAGCGTTCATAAAAGAAAATCTACTGTCAGCAGGCTGTAAATAGTGCATGTCTTTTTGTTTTATTGCCGCGCTGCGGATAACTGTCAGGAGAGAAAATGGAAGTAGAATGTTTACAAAATTTTTAATTATTAAATTATTTGTACTACTTAGAAAGGAACAAGAGCAAAGCAAACTATTCCGACGATGGCACAAGACTCCTTTCTCTCGTTAATTCAAACCTGCGATAATTCGAACCTCTCTATAATTGAAAGTTATCACGAGTTCCCTACAAAATCTCTTTATATTTCGAACTAAATCAATACATTTTTATGCACTTGGTAATTCGAACGAAGAAATCATTGCTACGTAACAAAACGACGCGTTAATTCCAACTCATCGGCATCAAACACTCAACAATGCAAAGTTGAAGAGAGAAAGAGACAGAAGTACATTTTGAGATAAGTTCAAACTTGTATCATCGTACTCGAGCCTTTGTTTTTGTTATGATTAGTTTGACACACACTTCCGCACGAATTGGTTTGTTTAGTTATGTTTAAGTTACTGTTACTCTCTCTCAAAAATTTCAAACCATTTGATATTTCAAACACTCGATAATTCGTAATATGTTAAGAGTCCCTCGAGTTTTGAATTAACGAGAGTCGACTGTATACATATCACAATTGTACAGAATTTTGAAAAATTGTGATGGCTGCGAGTTTTGCAAAATGTTCTCGAGTATGGTTGTTAGAGAAGTCACACGATAGCGCTTTTGACATCAAATAAGTTGAAAAGTAGAAAGATTTCTTCATCGTGATTTTATTTCAGTTAAACGCGAATATCAATACTTGACATGGCTTGTGGTAAACTCAATTTAAGTTCGAAAATGTAAAGGTCTGGATCAGGAGCCGACCAAAGGACAAGCCTACCAACTGTCAGTTGATTTTGACTACAATTTCAAGTTTGTTTATAACCTCCCTTCTTTTTATCTTCCTCTTATTAAATATATCATCTTTTGAGGAGGAAATTTCGAAAAAAACACTAATACCTTCCACCCCAAGGATAACGCATGAGAGGTTAACATGAGAGGTATTCATAAATCTCAATTACCCCACATAAATGTTTTCTCTTTCGAAACATGTAATTGTCCTCATGTCCAAGTTGTTTTATTGTCAAGATTTTAATTGTTGCCAAGAGGATAAAAAGCCCATTAAAAACATTCCTTAAGCAAGTTCTGTCATAAAAAAGCAATGGTTCCTTCCACACGAGTCCTCGATTAAGCCTTTTAACTTCGCTCCCTTTTTCCAGGCAGAAAATGTTCTCTCATGCAGCTTTAGTTAATTTCAAAAATTCTTTCACAAAGTTCTCCTTTAACAGTTCAAGTGGAAAATACGTAAATTCACAGAGATTACATGCTGAATCGTTTAGGTCCGCCAATGACAATTGGATCAGGCTCTACGGCAGTTGACCAAATTTTCATTTTCAAAGAAATCACTTCAGTTAATTAACACACACTACTCCCATTCACCGGAATGCATAAATTAAATTAAAAGCACTAAAATGTAATTAATCTGAATGGCTGCATTAATTTAATTAAAAAAACACACAGTTATGTGTGTGTGTGTGTTTTCGTTCTTAATTGAAGCGCGTAATTGGAGGGAACATAAAATCGCGACAGCCTATATACATATGTACATAAATCTATACGATGATTGGAACGGTGATTGGTGCGCCTTTGGGTGCTCCAACTATAAAAACTACTTGTGTGCGGCAAAAAAAAAAAAAACAACACCACTTTCAGCGCAATTACATCACAATTAAGCATTCAACAAGCAATATTGCGGTGTGCTGCCAAATGTATTAATGAACATTATGTGCTCTGCAACAAGTCTGCCCCGCCTCTGACGTGTGACAATGACGAAGTGACGGCTCACCGATTCGAGCTCCTTGTGGCTTTTGTTTATCGTAAATCCCAGCCATGTTGTTTCATGTTTTTCCGCTTCAAAGGATATAGGAATGTGTTTTGTTGTTTCGGTGTTTCGGTGTTTATGCTGAGCACTGATTGATTTATTAGACATTAGGCACAATGAATGAAAATGATTTACTTTCCGCGGGGGGGGGGGGGGGCAAACACGACGAACCACACCACGGAATGGAATTAAAGAAAAATATTATTTCAACTGAGGGCATTATCGATTCGAAGAGATTTATTGATTTTTCTCTAACCACAAAGGCACTGAGGGATTTCCGATATCCAAAGAAGCGAAAAAGGACAGCGACCGGAAAATGGATTAGAGCTACACGTGGGAAGGAGGAATCAGGGCTTTCGGTTCTACTTTTGGTATTACATTTCCAATTTGTAAAATAATTGATTTTCCAGAACTTTGCTTACCAACTTTGATCATTTTATTCTATATAAAAAAGTTGGACACTTTTTGATACTGTGAACAGTTTGCTAACTTTCCTCATATTCAGTTGGGGCTTAGCAGATTAAGACAAACGCTTTAGGGATTGTTATGCAAAGGGGATTCCCATCCAAGTCTTGGAGCATTTAGACTCCGGCTCATTGCACGTAACATCAACAGAAACTCCTTGCAGTGGTAAAGAAATGCCGACACAGTTGTTCGTTTCTGTTTATGGTCAGTGGCAGTGCAACTCACGCCCCAAAGGGCTACGGACAAGCTTGATCTTAGCCATATGGGTGATACTGATATTAAAAAGGTGAAGACTTGGTCTAGCCTAAGGTCAGTAGGAGCAAATTTTGGTTGTTGCTTCAAATAAAAAACGAGTCAAACCTGTGGCAGAGTTTAGTGGTTCTTTGCCAAAAAGTGCTAAGTAGAAATGCCGTCTCTGGATTCTATAATCAAACCGGGGAATGCTTTGCTATAGGAAAACCTCAGCATTTGTCATATCTAAAAGAGGTAGAATTTGTATGTAGAGCGTAATCCTTGGAACTAATGAAATGATTTCAAAAATTCGTTAACAATTAGTTCATACTTCATACCTTAGTGATATAGGATATTTATTTTTAAAAGGGCAATAAATCTGTTGCCACCTTGAAAGACATAGGGCAGACAGTCAACTCTATTACATAGAGTTCCTATTTTTAGTGGAGCTGACAGGAGTCTTTTGACGTTAATGTGCGGAAGTACGGAAATTGCTTTCAAGTGCCATGGAAGCAGCAATTTCAACAGAAACGGCTTACATCCCAATGGTTCTTACCGATATGCGGGCCAGTTTCAAGCGATGGCGATTTCCGCTGGGCTTACACTCAGTTTCAACAATTAATAAGGAGAAAGTGCTCAAGCTACGAATAATGTTTTACCAGAAACAGTAACCTGCACAAGACGAGCAGAGCCATGGGACAACCCTGAGAAATTCATTCGTATTTAATCTCAAATTATAAATTGCTACCAAAAACTGTTGGATGAAATTCGCGTAGATAGCTGCTACAAAGAAAAGTTTCTATGAAAAGTCCCTGTGCGCAAATGTGTATATGCGAGTTTACAATTCGAATAATTCTTTACCGAACCTACAGACGTGCTCAAGTCGATGACATTCTCAATTTTTATAGTGCCGTACTAATAGCAAATTTCAGTCTCGACTTTAAATCTTCGAAAGCTCACAATTGCGAAATTTTGGTATGGAAAATATAGCCACTGTGAACTTCTAAAATTTAAAGTCGAAACTAAAAATTCTGATTAGTACCTAAGGCCAATAAAGTTTTTCTAGATCTAAAATAAAAATCGCAAGTAGAAACGAATTTAAGCTCTTGAGAAGATTCTTTCCCTTAGAAGTTTCGCAAAACTTTAGAAGAATAAAAATGTACCCTCTCTGTCAAAGGCGCTCCTTCGGTTTAAACTGGTTTTAATTACTACTTAAAATATACCAAAAGTTTAAACTATGCACTGTTATTTAAGAAGATTGTTCCGAAAGTATGGGATTCTTGCCACCTAATCTTACCTAACCCTAAAGCATGCAAATGACAACTGATTGAATATTGTGTAGAATGGTCTACTCGTATATGTTTCTGGTTTAAGAGTGAATGGTTAGTTTGAATTGTTTTGGTTGTTTAAGGGCGTTTTAATCTTGAATTTTAGCCGAGTGAATAATACGGCCGTTTAAATGACCACAAAAATGTTAAGTCAAGACGTTTTAGATGTGTCTGAAGTAAAATAATTGACAAAATGTCAATTTTTATTTTTTTGTGTTCTTAACTTAGAGCAAACCTCTCCGAATATGTTTGTTCAAAAAAGCTCAATTATCTATTAGAAATGCTATAGCTAGACTTGAAATAATTGTTAAAACCACACGAAGGTCTATAAAACATCAAATTAAATCACAAGTCTTTGAATTTTTTCGATACAAACATATAAAGAACACTTCCTGCTACATTATTTATACTAATACAAACGTAACGACGCAGAAAAGGAATTCTAAGAATTCAAATGAGGTTAAAACCGCTTATAATCATCACAATAGCGAAATTTTCCTTTCAAAATTGCACATTGTGACCTATGAAATAATTTGTGTGAAGGTTAAAAATGATTATTAAAAAGGCCCAAAAAGGCTTGGAACAGTTGCAAGTTTTTGCTACCGCATTTGAGTTAAAAAAATCAGTGCGAACTGAGAATATATATATTTGCGTTTTTTTTTTTCCAAAATACATTATGCCCAATTCACAATGTCGCGTTGACGCCCGCGTGCGTTGACATAATATGTAGAAACAAAGCGTTCATATGCTGCCACACAAAATACAACTTCAGGCGTTGGATCGATTTTAGATCGTAAATATCGTAAAGTTGACCGCGACTCCTGAGTAGACCTACTCTCTACTCTCACCCGCGTTTGACAACTTTAGAATTTTGAATTGTGTTTGGGGTGTGCCATTCTTAGTTGGAGTGGCACAGAATCACTAATGTTTATCTCACACAAGTTTTAAAAAGCAATATGATGTTTTTTAATGCAAATTAATTAATTTAGTTAGTGAAAATGACGCATACCTTTTTTTGTGGGGCTAATACTTATTTCTTCAAACTTTATTGGATAAAATAAAGCGTGTCAAAGCGTGCCGACGCACGCACGCATTCAACGCGACGTGAATTCGGCATAACCAACATAACAACTGTTAGTAGTTTGGACTCGGCATTAAATTTTAAAATGAAAATCTCACACAAAACGAATGGGAAGTTAGTCATGGGGTCCGTACGGATCTGTTGAGCCAATTGTTAACTTATTTTAAATCAGTATAGGGTAATAAGAATGATTTTTCACTATGAAATAGGAAGAAATATGGGTCATTTTTCAATATCCAATTTAAAGGGGGCCATACTGTTTATTGGCATAGGAAAAATTACCCTATAGTACTAATAGGAGTGAAAGACCGTAGTTTGGGCACTGGTGTGTCACCTTTTTCAAAATGACCCCTCTATCCCTTTTTTGAGGGGTAAGCATTTAAAGAATGTGTTCTTTTTAAGGACTATACGCACTATTCTACTCCCTGCAATGGCAATATACAGGGTGTTGTTTTTAGAGATATTGAACTTTAAGTTGGCAACACTATTTTAACTGCCGGCCATTTTGTCAGCTGTCAAGTGATTTATTTTTAGTTTGGTTTGCCATTTCATCATTAACAAGTTGACAAATGAACAACGCTTGCAAATCGTGCAAATTTATTTCGAAAATAATGGTTCAGTTTAGCGAAGTTTACCGCAAAATTTTGTTCAGTGATGAGGCTCATTTTTGGTTGAATGGCTACGTCGACAAGCAAAATTCCCGCATTTGGAGTGAAGAGAATCCACATGAGACCCTTGAGACGCCATTACATCTACAAAAACTGACTGTTTGGTGTGCTCTATGGCCTGGTGGAGTCATTGGGCCATACTTCATCCGAAATGATGCTGGAGAGTCAGTTACCGTTAATGGAGACCGGTATAGAGCCATGATAACCGACTATTTTGTTCCCGAATTGGATGGCATGAATGTGGATGAGATGTGGTTCCAACAAGACGGCGCTACATGCCACACAGCGCACGTCACAATCGATTTATTGAAGGAAACATTCGATGAGCGCATAATTTCGCGGAATGGACCTGTCAATTGGCCACCAAGATCGTGTGATTTGACACCATTGGTTTTTCTTTGGGGATATGTGAAGTCGCTCGCCTACGCCAACAAACCAGAAACGTTAGGGGACTTGGAAGTCAACATTCGTGGCGTTATTGCCGACATACAGCCCCAAATGCGCGAAAAAGTGGTTGAAAATTGGATCTCTAGACTTGACTTTATTCGAAGCAGCCGCGGCGGCCACATGCCCGAAATCATATTTAAACATTAATGGCATAAAACTATCCTTCCAATAAAGCCAAATTGATGGACATTAAAACGATTTTTTTGTGTTTTATTTCAATTCGAAGTTCTGTACCTCTAAAAAAAACACCCTTTACAATTTTAAGGCTGTTAGAAAGTGAGAGAAAATTGAACGCATATCGAAGGAGATGCTTGCTAAGGCCTTAAGGGGCCTCTTTTTTTTTATTGAATTTACATAAAACTTATTATAATATTGATAATGGGTCACGTCGAATTTTTAAAAATTATTTCCTTTAAAAGCACTTTTAGTGTTTTTTGGCGGCTTCTTAAAAAAAAACACAAGTCCTAAAAATGTGCAAATTATTTTAAACATTAATAATACACGAAAAGGGAACAAAATCATAATCAAAACCCGAGCGAAGTCACGGGTCGCCACCATTTGCAGTGTAAAAATTTCCAATAGTCTCGGAATTCAAGTGCTTTCTTATCTCACCACCAACTCCACCGATAGACGATATCAATTCAAACGTTCAAATTTGTCCACAACACCAGGGTAATCGAAACTCTGTGTTCTACAATGCGCACAAGACAGAAGGTAACCTCAACCAAAATTATCTTTCAAGCCTATGCAATCCTCACCGCCTTGCCCTGCAGCAAAAGAGCCCGAAAGGCACCAGCTTCTTACATTATTAATGCGTGAAGACGCATTCTTTTCGCTCAGCTGTTAAATATGAGATACGTTCCAGAGTTTAGTTCGCATTATGCACACTGATTCATCGCCCTCACAAAACATTCCATTTCCCCAACTCGTAGCCATTGATAACACTGTCATAAGAAAATAAACACTTTTTGCATTTTTTTTGTTACGTATACGCCCCCGATAGCCGTACTGCAATAAATAAGTCATGGACTATTCAATTTCTCCCCACCGAATCACATGTTTACTGCCCTCCTCATCCTCCAGTCTAAATTGTGTGCATCCAAGACATCTACATCTATGGTTTGAAAATAAAAATATCAAATCCCAGATATAGCTACAGGAAAAAAAGGACAACCAACAATAATGGCCTATTTACAATCGACCCTTGAAAGTCCCTAACTGGAGCAGCAGCAGCAGCGAAATGCCTTGAAATTATGCAACCGAAAGTCAGTGTGCCACTTGTTCTGGAACCGTATTTAGCGTTTATTTCGTAATAGCACGACCATTCTTATCCTTGTTTCACAGTGCACACACTTAAAAACACATGAATGGGAATACACTGTTCCTTCGAACGATTGGGCCTGCGGCTAGATAAAGGATAATGCACGGTACTTGTGTTTTATGGTTATTATCCTTTGAAAAAAATCACTTATTCGGTCCCGGCTCACAATGATATGCTCGGCGTGGTGTCGTCATATTTAAAAATTTATTTTCATCTTGCAACACTTACCTCGGTACGTCTCAAAGTACCACTGTGCTGATGGAATTGTCTTGAGATACGGGAACGCGTCCGAAACTCACTTTAAAATATTAAAGTTATGTAAACACATTCTGTTTCTGTGGAAAGGACACTAGCGGGCAGAACTCACACTCAACTGCTTCCACTGGGAATGAAATTATTTCCCTATTTGCAAAAAGATACCGCACCGACTTTGTTGTAACGCGCTGAATACTCTGAAGCAACTTCTTGCATAACACCTGGTTAGAGACACACTCTTCGTCGTCGTCCTTAGTCGTTATCGTGTGGCACACACAAATACACAAAACACACCCGTCATCGTGTGTGCTTTTTTTTTTTTTTATATTTCCTCTGTTCACCTGTCCTTATGGGTGGCTGCTCCTTTATTTTGTGTGGTTCTTCGTTTAATTTCTTAATTTCTGGTGCTGGATGGTAGCCAGCACATAAATCTCGGTTTTGAAAAAGCGGAGAAAATTGATATCTTTACCGTTTGTCGGGAGTGTAGACTGTAGAGTGTGAAGTACCGCGCGCGTCTATGGTCGATTGGTGCCTCACGTGCGCTCCAATTGAGTCAAGTGCAAGAAGTGGAACAACAGCAGCAGCACCAGCAGCAAAATGTGCACCCCCGATTTTGTTATTCAATAACTTTCTCTGAGAGATGTCCCTTGAAATGAAATGAATTGCCAATGCCGCGTGCAGAAATTACAGAGAGCGAGAATAGATAGAGAAAGACTTTTCCGAAGCGAGAGAGAGCGAGAGATTGAAATTCGAGAGTGAAAGGAGTTCTATCTGTCTTTCAGTGTTATTGCTACCAGCCTGAGCTAGGCATAACGGGAAACTGACAACATTTGCCTTTGCTCGTCTGCAGCTATGCACTATAGGTGTAGGGAATTTCGTCCACACACCCAGACCAGACCCACTCAATGCGGGAACTCGAAAATGTACTCTATTGGGATCGTACTTTGTACAGGACACGCAATACCGGCAAACAACTGAGTGAGAGCGAACTGTTCGGTGTCGAAAGATATCGCTTTCCGGTGGGGAAATGCTTATACGCACGCCATCGTCAAAGCCAATCGTAACATTAATGAAACGTCTGTCTTTATGTCCATTGTCCATCTGTCTGGCTCGCGGTCGGTCCGTCGTTCGTTTTTCGACCAACCTTCATTTGGAAGATAATAAATGGGTTCAAAGAGAAAGCGACGCGAACAAGGGAGAGAGCGGATTATTCTTTTTAAATGAAAATAGGGAACTAGAGCTTTGCAGTGGGCTTTCGGTTCGGAGCTTCGAGGACACTCGCTTGGATTTTGTGAGTGGATTTTTACGGTTCCCTATTTATTGACGCCTGGTTTGGAATCGACGCTCCTTTAGAATCGGGTAGGAATAGAAAAAAACAACTGCACAGCCGGACCACCGCCGACCAGTGGAGCTAAAAAAAAATCAAATCGCTCCACTGTCGTTGCTCTAATGGAATATTTATGGCCGATGGGAAATTGCTGGAAAATTACCGGATTTAAGATTGTAATCATCAGCTGGGGATAGTTTGAAGTATGAGTGCTTGCGATAAGCCGCGAATGTGGTGATGCGATTACTGCGGCGAGTGGAAGGGAGTTTGTTGTGATTTGAATTTGATCTAAGCGGAAATCGAGTGGTCGCTCAGAGAAGAAGACTTTCCACGCAAACAGCTTATGTAAAGGCACAGCGTCGGTCACTGCTTCTGGTGCAACCATTCTCACCGGATCCGAAGGGAAATCGCTTTTTCATTAGCATGTTAAGTGGGCGTTGAGGAATAGGTCGTAATTGGAATTTCTATTGTAGCCAAAAATTGTGAATAATTCGGCGCCTTGGTTCGTAAAATAGCACTGCAGATGGAGTTAGGCTTGCTTTTTGTTTTTCTTTCCGTAAAGTATTTTGTTTGCTGGCAGCTAAAAAGTCAGCAACTGCATTTTATTAGGGTTGAGGCGGCCCCACAGTTTATAGAAGTACAGTGGTGCAATTTGTATTCATATTTCCATCGTTAAAGGTCCCAACCCATAGAATCTGTCACTTCCGTTGCGGCAACGTATTCGACTGACAGGTTGATTGGATTACACAGCAAAAACTAAGTATTAAATAGACCAGTGATGCCAATTCCGATGCTTGAGAAGTAATTTTTAGAAAAAAGGCATCATTTTTCTTCGGGCTTGGGTATAAAAACTTTGATTCGGATTGGCATGATTGAAATAGACTGTCAGCTCTAGCGCACCTACCCGTTTTCCCGTAAATTTTGAAAGTAAAAAACTCTCTTAAATTTTCCTATCTGTAGTTGAATACATGTAAGGCCACAAAAAAAAAACATCTAAATGGCGGAAAAAAAACAGAATAAACCTTCAGGTTAGTTTTTTCAAGTGAACGCGTGCGGCCACGGTTGCCACTTGCAAAAATAATTAGCTACCAAAATTGAAAAAAAAGTTGCCAAACCAAGATAAAATTTACCAAAAATCTGGAGACTTTGATAAAACACAAAGAGAAAAAATAGCATTCATCTATAGTCTTGAGTCAATGTGAAAATGCCTTATCACTATCCTAAGGCTTTTCTCTGATTTACGAACATAATATAAAAAAAGGGATTGCCGGGTAAAAACGTCCATTTGCGAAGTCTTCAGAGAAACTAAAAGAAAAGTGTAGAATTCATTGCACTTTATTTTTATTTATTGTAACACGCATTCTTAAAACATAAGAAAACATAAAAAAACATACCCAAGTCTTTCGAAATATTCAATTAGGTACATTAGGTTTGTAGGAACTTAATCAGTCTTTAAATAGTTAAACAACTGTCACTTTTTAAAATAAAATGAATAAGACTTAACTTATTAATGTAATAGTAATATCTACTTTAAATACTTTTGCTAATCAAAAGCATGATTTTCTAAGCTCAAATTATTTTATTTATCAAACATAAGACTTTTTAATTCAATAAGGAACATAGTAGGAACTTTGTCAGTCTTTAAGGAATTAAACAACGTCATCAACGTTGTGTACAAAATTACCAGCTGCTAGAAGACATGGGATCATCTACCAATTCCGAGCCTTTTTTCTTATAAGAAACCTTTATGATTATGTTTAACTAACATATCCATATCCCATCCCAATGTATAGTTATAAACAGAAATAGAAAATATTTCGAAGTTCACCATCTGTCAAAAGAAGAAAATGAGTGCATTCAGTATTTTATTTAATAAAACAGGAATAACAGTTTGTAGGCAGTTTCTCTTGAGGTGCCTGAGCTTATCATACACAGCAGCTCATTGATACTGTGACCACACTTTAGAGCTCGAAATAATAAGCTGAAAACGAAACAATTTTTAATAATTTATATCATTTTTTGTCATGTGATAAATAGAAAGAAATTTATTTGTAAGTACTGGATTACTTGTTTTCTCGTTCAGCAGCTTAGGACTCGTTTTATAACCTTCTTCGTTGAATTTTGGTATTCTTAATAATTGCGTTATTGCCTTTAAGAATTCAAATGAAATGAGAGAACAAATAATGCACAATTTCCAAAACACAGAACATTTATAATCATTTTGAATACAAAATATACAAAATAATTCATAATGAACGTTGTCTTCACAAACACAACAACTGTTCTTTGGGACCGCTCGTCCCGTTGAATACGTCAATATTGACGTCAATATTGACGTATTCGTGAACGCGACCGACAATACCAACGGATTCTATCGGCTGTGCCGTTAGATAAATACTTTCCGCTCGAATTTCTCTGCACATCGTCAGTTAAAAGCCTAAAGGAATGAATCGAAACAAAAAAACTTAACGAAGACAAGAAATTTTATGAAACTGGCTTTTTGCAAAATTTAGGAACAGAATTCTGTGTAAATTATTGTCGTAACATTTTTAGAATACAGATTCATGATTCAGTTGCAAACTATTCTCAGCAGAGTTACGCTTCTGACAGCTGTGTTTGGGAGAAACCCTCCGGTCAATTGAACGTTTAAAAGTGCAGTCGGCGTGCGTAGAATCACGGACTGTCTTGCAAATTAATTGGCGAATTCAGTTCCCTAGATGCCAGTAGCACTTGGAATTGGAACCCCAACATTTTTTTATGTATAAAGGCTTCCAACTAAATTTAGGGTGTCTGTCAGCTACGCTTAAGTTCAGCTTAGCTGTCACCACTGCCTACATCGGCTTCGGTCAAATGTTCCTGAAAGACTAATAACAATTTTTGTCCTGCACCCTCTACCAATACAACAACCCCTGCCAAAATTCGCATTTCCTCTAAACAGGATATAGTTCAATTCAACACCATTTTTGTGGAGACAATAGCCTTTAAGGTTAGTTGCAGCTTCGATTTTCGACTTTTCTTCAGTGTTGCTGGTTTCACAATTCATGTCAATAACTTTCATCGACTCAACCCGATGTCATGAATATTCTGTACTAAAATTGAACACAATGTCGGCCTGTTAGTCAGGCGATAAGCTAAGTACTTATCCAAACTCCTCGAAAGCAGCACAGAGAATTTATTTCGCAACAAGGACTGGTCGAGTGACGATAGCAAACTTGAAAAGCACCAAACTCAACTTTAATCTCTTGTGCAAATATTGCTTTCGATGTCCATGTGCATTCCCCCAAGGATGCACCCACACCTTGATCTCTATTTATTTACTAACGTAATCACAAAACTATAGCCATACCCATCGACAGCAGCCGCATGCAGCTATAAATATCCACTTGTCCAGTCAAGAGTGGGACTCACACCAAACGTCACAATGAATCTCCATCAACTCTCAATTCAAAATCACTTTGGGTGACCGAGTTCCGCATATATTTAGTTATCCAAAAGGGGCGTCAATATGAATGCGCCCAACAAAGTAAGCAAATAGCTGGGATAAATAAGAGCTGCCATGAAACGATTGCCCTCGCCGCGCACCATCCGTCCGGGCGACACATGATAGTGGAGGATTATTTTTCGTAATATCCTGCTAATCCTTTATTCAACGACTAAGCGAATCCATTCTTCGCTCTACGGTGGTCGAGTCACCACACTGTTAGTCGGTAGATTTCAGACCCTGTTATTGGCAATTCCATGTGGAGATGTACTGCATGTCCTGGCCTGTCATTCGGATCTATGGCTGTGTAAAACCGATGTCAAAACACATAAATGAAGAGTAGAGGTTTTTTTCTCTGCCGTTTTTCTTGGCTTGTTTTTTTGTTTCTCATCCTGACAGATACAGTATTGAAAACGTTGGGTAGGGCTGACAATAGTTTATAGACGGGTGGCGCGGTGGAGTGATAAACTTTTATTGCTCTTTTTAATAATTTCGACAGAGATCTTCTGACATTCGAGACAGATATACGGTCGCCATGCTCTATGTTGCTGGAACATACGGATGTAATTTATTTATGGCTCTTACACAACTGACAATGGGTGGGTTGGGACTTGTGCCTCTTGTGGCTTTTTATTAGACATTTGTTGATTGGATGGATTACAGATAATATGTATGTAGAAGTAGATGTAATGGTTGTTCGCTGTTGGTCATGTGAGACAGCCTGATGAAGGTTAGGGTGGCTTGGAATGGATTTATTTTTGATTTTTTAATAAATGCGAATGATTGGTGGTTGGTTGGAATCCATTGCAACAGTCAAGCATAAAAGCTTCAAAAAGAGACGAAGAAAACAAGGACTTAAGGTCTTAGGTTTTCCCGAAGACCGAGATAGGAATCAAGGTGTCGACCGATTACTTTTTCAGTTTCAGGCTTTAAGATTCATTAGTCTCGTGTTCTCCAAGTGGCCTACCAATTTCAGCCGATGTATGTTGAAATTGTTTGACCAGTTTATGGTCGTAAATTTTGTCATTGAATTTTCTCCACATCTGTCGGCTGAATATTTGTCAAAACATGTTTTTCACAGCGTTGTTGAAAATTGTCTGTTCTCAATGACAGGATATATTTTTACAAATCGGTGCACTAACTTGAATCTTTCAGAATAACCAGTGCGTCAAATATAAGAAACTCCAAAATTCTTCAGAGTGTTTACTTACATTTCGGACTTAGTTTGCTGACAAAACCTATTTTAAATTCAAGCAAATATTCCAGAAAGACCATTAGAAAAATTCAATAAAACTGAATAAGAAGCGGCGGAAGGCAGAAGCTGGCACAAACTTTAGAGAATGGCTTAATCCATAGACTTATTATCTACGGACTGCTAGTAGCCAACTTGAGCGCTTGCGCTTTGGTTCCGAATGAAATAAACAGGAAACAAATTACAAGAAGCAGAAATAAATGAGGTGTCAAGGGCTTCGTTATTAGTATGAGAAATTTAAAAATTTAATACAAGGGAGTAAGTTTATTCAATAGCTCTCGTTGTTCTCTATTTGTGAAATTCGGAGGGAATTCCATTCGATCCTGCAGCCTTTCCAGCGTTCAGATGATTTGGCACCCCCAGCACATCTTTCAGAGTTATGAATCTATCCGAAATATCATATGAAAATTTGTAAAACTGTACAAGTTTTCTGATTTGATTGTTGATTAAAATAACAAATATATGCAAAACTGGTATTAGATAATATTTCCATAAAAATACGAAAATTGTGCAATTTATGGGGCAATAAATGCATTACAAACGATTTCTTGTTAAAATTTCTTTGGTTCCATCTATTATTAAAAATTTTAACTACCACATTCTCGATGCGACATCTATTGTAGAACGTTCAGCAACAATTTGAATTTCAACCGTTTTACTTAGCAAATCTACTAACATCCAATAGGTGTCTCTAGCATTCTATGGAGAAATCCAAGATGGTTTGCATTTTGTTACACTTTTTATTCGCTCTGCGCCAAGAGCGCTAGTTATGTTGGCGCCATTTTTGGGCAAAGCTTGTATGGAACTGACATTTCACTAACAGTCCAATATAATATGTCAATGGCTTAATCTTTCTTCAGAGGGGTGACAAGTAACCAAACAAGCATCTATGATTTCCAACTTTTGGAATGTCGTAGAACCCTAAGAAGAAGCAAAGGGAAACGCTTTCATTTTAAATTTCTATATCAATTTGCAGGTACCACTTGCTGAAGATCCGCCAGCTGTTTTTTTTTAAGGAAAAAATTACAAATTTACGGGCAAAATTCTTTTCTTCGTTATAAACACTTTTTTAATGAAGTAGAATTTAATTTAAAAGGAAAGCAACACTTTTATTGTTACCCCATTTCTAGTGTTTTTTTTTTCATTTTCCAAATTTGATGGAAAAGTCCCCTAAAATCCCCACATATGGCAACGCTGCTAAGACCCCCACTTGCGATCATATTGCCACTTGAATTTTTTTTTAAGAATTTGTCTCTCCTCTTAATTTTGTATCCGTGTAAGTGATTTAGAATCCGTGTATGGCAAAACCAAAGCAGCCATTGAACTGACATAATGTTTTTAAAAAGTAGTAGATGCGAAGTTCTCAGTGCAAGAGAAATTCTGCAAGACACTAACGACCATTTTTGTAAGCAAATTCTGTTCAAACAGTCATACAGTCGGATAAAAATTTCCTTTAAAAAACTTTAGTGGAAATACTGAACCAGTATTTAAATAAAAAAACGAATTCCACACCCTCAAATATATAATAGAGTCCTTTGCACGACCAATTAAATGTTTGACACGTACACTAAAATTCCATTAAAACGACACATTTATCGATAGCATCAAGTTCACATAATAAAATATTCAAAACACACATAACTTATTTGGGTGTGATGTGCTAATGTGCATATTAATGAAGAACAGATAAACTGTCATTCTGTTCATTTTAGTTTAGTGCTTCTTTCTGTGGGCATCAAAATTCAAATTTGTTTACCAATTTCTTGTTGAGTTTGTCACTGGTGAACGTGATTGAAAATATAAAACTGAATATGATTTATACATGTATAAAATAAATAAATCAAATAATCCAAGCTACTTACAACGTATCAAAGATGATGAATGTTGAATGTATGATGAAGTGCTAACCATTGTTGTTGTGTAAATCTTTAACTTACCTAGAAATGAATGGAAATGTTCGTAAAACAATAATTGTAATAAGCACTTTAAGTAAAATATGAAAACTGAAAACGAAATTGTCATTTTAATGCTCAAAACAGTTTTGTTCTCAGAGAATGTGAAGAATGAGAGATGTACTTACTTTTTGTGGGCGAATTACATTGCTCTGAAGTTGCAGCTCTACATTAGTGAAGTAGGTACCTACAAAACAAGTGAAGTGTCACAAGCAGTGATACCAGACTTTGCGAACTGAATTGCCCACGATGATTATCAAAAATGCCCTTGTTGCCCATGCCGACATTAAGCAACAACAAAATGCACTATTATTTTTTTCCTGAGACATAAAAAAATGCTCTTTATCGCCCTATTAGCTTATTATGAAAATCAACAGCCCCACGATCTGGCATCACTGGTTACAAGTGTAAAGTTAGGCAATCCCTTTTAGACGGGAACGCATTTGGGTATTCAAAAAGGGAAAGAGTGTATGCCTTAGCTTAGTTTTTACAAGCTTTTGGTTTGCGAGATTTGTTATTATGTATTATAAAGGAGCTATAAAATTATGTGATATCCGAACAGCAGAATAAAGAACTTTTCTTATCAGTTGCCATTTCAGTTCTTTGTTAGACATTCGCGAGAGTAGAAAGAACTTTCATATACTGGAAGTACTGAGACTGAGACTGACCGCGATACTTATAATCATTTTTAGTGTCCAAACTAAATTCTATAAAATTTCATATTGCGTCCAATAAAATATTTAGTGTGAAAGTTAAAAATGATTCTTAGTAAGGCTCTGAGACTTCCAAATCAATAGTCCAGCGGAAATAATCGTATGTACTTTTATTGTACAAAAATAAATGGATTTACTTAACAGAAGCTAAAACAACGTTTTAGACTTTCGAGACTTTCATCAACCATAGTGAAGTCTGTTTTATGTTTGAGAAGAAAGAAGACAACCAGCTCTTCTTTTATTTTCATCATTTTTCATATCAGTTTTCGTAATTCTATTCATTAAATGATTTTTGATTTCAAGTATAAAATTGGGCTTGCAAAGACCGAGCTTTGGTTCACACATATTTAGCGAATGCAAAAACCATTGCCATAATTATGGGAACAGTGCAATTTCTCGCCAGATGCAACCCATTTAGTTCATGAAGCTTTTGCAAACTTTTCCGCCGCACAAACTTTCTTCGGAGTAGATTTCAGTCTGTAGAAATTTTCGGAAACACAGTCACAGCTTGAGAAGCTTTTTGGCAGTATAGAAATAACTTTTTTACTAGACTTGGGCGTGTGAATTTGTCCTTTACTACCCCTTTTGTCAACCGCATATAAATACAAGGAGCTCTTGACAGTCTTATCCAAGTACCTATCAAAATGAACACACTATTCCTTCCGAACTGAAGATTTGCTTTCGTAAGCAAAAAGCTATTGAAATAAGTACCATTTTATGCCTTTCTGTGTGTATGTTTTTTTTTTAAATTCATAGTCCAGCACACAAACAAGTAATTGCGACGACAAGCCACATCACAAATTTGATTAATCTCACAAACACACGCCGTCCAGTTGATTGAGTCCACTCGCACGGAATATCAATTTCGAACCGAATTCGAGTTCAATTATAATCTGTGATGGTGCGACATGCTTTAACGAATTCAAGTCTCGTATCGAATATGAAATTTAAGTTCTCAATACAGACGTTTTCGAATCGAATTTCCAAGATGCTAACACTGTTACACACATCCCTGTTGATTCATTTGTACGTACGACTGTGGAATCCAAACAAATTATTGTCACATTTCCATCTGAGTGAAAGTTGTTGTCACGGTATTTGATGGGATATGTCACTTTGGAATCGGAGTGGTATGTGGAATATTGGAATATTTAATATATAATTTAATTTAATAGCAATGAGGCAGCCGCACCCGTGCAACCTTGAATTAGAGATGTGGAGATGTTTCTGTTTGACATATTGCGAAGTGTGGTTGATTTCAGACAGTACATTCAAAAACGATGCTTCGTAAGGAGACTGATTTGATTTTGCTTCGTTCGTCAATGGAATTTGGCGGGTTCATGTTCACACCCACTAAACGTCTCTTTTGCGAACCATCAGCCAGCTTACTTTAAAGTTATTGGCATTTAAACACGGACCTTGACAGGAGTCAATGCACCTGTCAGAAATATGACTCAGCCAACCCTGATAAATATAAAACCATGACTCTCCAATAACAAACTTAATGAATGGAAGGACAAGGCGATAATTCCCATTTGGGGTCACAATTCCCATCCCTTCAATAAAACTAACGAGCACGAAGGTGACACTCCTCAAAAATCTTTTCTAAGCCCTTGAGCACGAAATTTTACCATATTTGCCAGCAACTCTGTCAGGTCAGTATGTGTACGACATGCCCATTTTTTGAGAGGTCCTTGATTCGCAATAAACCGTACGTTCGTGTGTCGGCTTGGCATGGAATGCAAGCAGGCATTACAAGAGTGGAACAGCAGAACAGTGGAGTGCTATAGAATGCTACTGTGTCGAGGGGTTCACTTTAATAAATATTTTGTCCATAAGGCAATTTACGAGCGTATGCTGTCCAGTCCAGAACATCTGCATAGTAAACACGCGTTTAGCCCGCACATAAACACGGCCTCTAATAATAGGGAAAAACTGTTGTAGTTTCGCTATCTCGGAAGGACAAACACCTGTGGCGAAAATTCAAAAAATTAAATGTGCTGGGCAATATAGGCGTATTTTTGCTGACACGTGTCATGTCAATGCTGATAAATTGCTGGCTGGATGAGCTTTTACAAAAGTAATTGTGGTAAAAGATGCGTAGGCTTAAGTAGGAATTAGAAAGACCAACATGTTGAAAAGGACAAGAGATAAATTTCGCATTTGCTAAATGACACAAAATGCAATTTATGGACTTTTGTTGAATTCTGCGAAAGGATACTAATGATAGGTATACTACAATCATCGGGAACATGCTTTTGAAAGGCTATATTTTAAAAGCCACAGCTTTGACAGCTGTTTGTTATTAAAATAAATTTGTAACTAATGGCGAATACCATTTGTAGCAGAGCTAGGGTGACGAACAATTTTTATGTAAATTTTTAAAATATTTTTTAGTATGTTTTTTGAGATTATTGGTGTTTTATTGAACAATTCAAAAGAGAAATTTTTGTGATGTTTTTCTTAGCAGGGTCGGCATTCTGTAAGGCGAAACGTTAAAACGTTTTCATGTGAACGAAGAAATTTGCTTGTGGAACATAGGGCAAATCATTCGTGAGCACGAAAACGTTTGATCGTTTCGTCTTACAGAATCTGGCCCTGATTTTCCACAAACACTTTGTGACGACGAGCATCAATTTATTGAAGTTGATTGTTACAAATCTTTCATTTTTTTAAGTGGTTCTTGTAGAGGACAATCGCTTATGATTTGAAATACTTAATAGACATTTGTGGCAATTTTTAAAAGAAAATCCAGAAAATGCCAGAAAAGCATTTGGCATTTTTCATTCATAAAAAAATGATTTAAAGTTTTCGAAAATACTAGATCTAGCATTAAAATGCCTGATTGGCATTTCTGCACGGAACAAGCCAACTTCAAAATTGGGGAAATTTATGTTTTCAGAAGAATGGTGTCACCTCTACCGAGAGAACAATGGCTGAATTCTAAAACGCAGTACTTCTGCATTATTGCTTAATTAAGCGTTCTAAAACGCAAGCGGACTACTATGCTTTTCCAAAACGCATTGTGAACGCATAAAGCTGCGCAAGCAAAAGCAAGCAGAGTATATCGTGAATGATCATTATAATGACATTTCAGTTTGAACCGAAATTAAATGGATTCAATGGCGGAGTCGTAAGAAAAATAATATATTTTGAAATGACTTGCAGTAATAAATGCATAACAAATGCAAAGCAGAGCAAAACATTCAGAACCTGACATCATAAAAGCAGTATACATTCACAATGCTCATTCTTTTGACGTTTTGGAATTCAGCCTATGTATTTGAAAACAAATTCTGATTTTTGATGATGAATTTTTTAGTGTGTTTTCTAAGAATGAGACTTTCATTTTGTTTTTTGGTAATCTTTTAGACTTTTTTTTAATTTTTTTATAGAGCATAGTTTTGGGATGAGAACATTCTTCGGAAGTTTAATGTCACCTGTCAGTTTATTGGGTTCATCTGTTGATGTGCTATAAATGAAGAGTAGCAGTCAGGAATGCATTTTTGTAATTACTAAACTAAAATTGAAATGAAATTCTGCGCAGTTCATACGAAAAATTATCAACAACATTTTAAAGACAGCTTTCGTCGTCTTGGCCACTGGAAAATATTTTAAAAGTAAAACGGCTTTTCGTTGAGCCCAATCCTCCTATAACTACTATTCCTACGATAAAAACACTTGTTTGCACATAACCAAGCGTGGCGAGTGTCAAAACCAAAAATAATGGAATACAGAGATATATAACTTTCCAGTGGAAAGACGGCTTCCTACAAGCTGTTTTCTCGAAAAATTCATGAAGTCACGCATATTATGCTCATTTCATTTCTAGAATAAGTGAGTTCATGAATTGGACTTTAATGCAATAATTCGCTATTCCTAAATGTGTATTTCACTTTTTTTTTTTATTTTCGTCGAAGCCTTAACAAAAATTAAACAAGTTCAATACGAAACACAAAACAATTGAACAGCGCGATGCCCATACAAGCAAAAGGAATGGTGGCCGGCCATTAGCAACATGCTTTTTTTTAAGTCAAACATATTCACAGACAGGGATTGAAATAACAAAAACAACAATGTAACCAAGTGGGGCTTGGGGGATAAACGTAGGAAAGATATCCATCTCTTTTAATCATTCATCTCTGGTCAAAACCATCTTTGCCGCGCAAATAGCTGGGCTGTGTGCCAATAGTGTCGATTCTAGACTTATAGCTTTTTTTATATATGCAACTTTTTGTGTGGAGTGAGACTCATAATACTGCTAGAATGATTATTAAAGTGAAAAAAAATATGATGACTGCAAAGCCCGAATCCGTATTGTGCTGTCCATCACAACTTGCGAAGGATAACATGAATTAAAATAGCAAATACTACAACGCAATGTAAAGCGCCGTTGTTTGTTTAATTGCTTTGCACCCCTGCTCACTCACAACAATTACACTCCAAACGGTAGCCGTTATGCCCCGATAATTCGAGTGTTAAATGTTTTCATGGTTGAGGTGACCCACTTCCCCCATCACCCGCAGAACTTTTTACTGTTTTCGCGGCTAATGGCTCATGTTCGCCAGAAATTAAGTGCCGCTACTTTTTAGTAGATACATTAATCCGTGTCGTTGTCCTGTTATCCTGTGTGACCGCAATTGCACCTTTTGACGCCTCCAACAATGTGTAGGCCTGGGTGGAAAAACGATTTCCCGATGGTGGGACATAAAAGCCGACCGACCAGATGCAGTCTGCAAGGCTTTACTCGTACCTGCACGAGCAATTCCTTTGTTGTGTGCATCACGTTAGTGAGGGCACATGAAACGTATCGGTTTGTTGAACATTTTTCTAGGCCATTGACTTTGTGGAGGTTTTTTTTGTTGTTCTACTTCGTTCACTTTTTTATGTAATTTTCATTAGTTTAAGTGAGGTAGCTGCTCTCTGCACAAATTAAGTGCATGGCATCAATTTTATCCTTCGAGATGCGGCCGATTAAACTACTGTTCCATTCCCCAGCTAGGTGTGGCTTTAACCATTTCCGGTTGCAAATCGATAAGGGACGTACGTTCAAATGATGACTGCCTTAAGGAGAATGATGGTAAGGCAACTCACGTGAGGATGGGGGTCATATTTACTTACAGCCCGACTCAAGTTGGCATAAACAATCTCATTTCCCTTGATAGCACTCTGGGGCAAATGAAACGAATGTGCATGTAGGTATGTCGAGTTTACTGCAATGGCGATCATAAAAGATGACACTAAAGTGCCGCAGTGTAGTTAAGTGATATAAAGGAGTCAATTACATCTAAATGTGCTCTGGGGAATAATGGAGTCATTAGAATTTTAGTGCACAATTGTACGTACTTCGCCGAGCTGTAGCTGTGTTGGAGAAATAAAATGGCACGATATGCAGTGCGTGTCTTGAAATAGAATAAAGAAAAACCTGACCATAAATGCATCAGTTGAGAAGACTCCGATCCCATTTCGAACCAGTCAATCGTGCGGGTTAAGTGGAGGAGCTTTTAATGACCGTTTTTATGAGCACCATCTCGCCAATTTATTGCTTGTTTTATGAAGTTGTTCAACCTGCCAATCGGCTGTTGAAGAGGCCATGATCTTAACAAGTCATGTACAGGTCGTAATCGTGGTAACGTAGCAACGGGGGCTGGTCGATTGAACCTCCGGAAGTAGTCCATATAACCGTCACTAAAAACATAATGCCCTCTCTTGAGTTTTAACTTTGAAAAGGTATTTCTTTCGGTTGCAAGTAGATGGAGTAAGCTGGATCAAGAATTTGTAAAAACTGCATTCAAAGGTAAGCCAACAACCAAAAACGGACAATCAAAAATATTGTCATAAAAAGGATGCATCCAATCAAATCGCTACTGATTTTTACTACTATTTTTAGCAAAGCTCCCTTTTCCGGAAAAAGTTCTGAAATCGAAACTCCAACTAGAAAAATACGCACGACTGGATCGCACATAACTCGCCCCTTTTTTGAACCTTGCTACGGTAGATGTCTCATTGAAAGATATTCGAAGCAAAAACTTGTAGCACAACAAGTCATGCAGAGCATTGAAGTAGTTCATGGATGGCTGCATATCCTCGCCAAGTGTATCCCTTCCCACTCCGACTTTTTAACTGAATAGATGGCTTTTGTTGTATAAGTTGACTGCAATCACTCAAATCCCAATTCTCTTTAAACCAGAACCGAACCCATTTAATTTATTCCAATTCTCATAGAATCCCTTCAATACGAAAGTCCTGTAAAAATAGAACCACCACCTCCGAAGGGATACAACTCACGGATATAATTTTTTCAGAATGTCATAGTCAACAACGTCATGGCACCACTCCTTCAAATTCGATTCGCATTCCCTATTTATGGTGCTGCGTCTAATCTCGATTGGAATCCTTTGAATATTGTCGCCAGCTATCTGAATACATTACTTTCCAATACCATCGACATGATATCATCAGCAGAACCATCGTCGTATCGAAGCAGCAGCATGACTGCTGCCTTTCTAGACCCCCGTTCGAGGTTTTATCGTCTTCCGTTGAATGGCGGTGTGTACGTACCTATACAATGTACGGCAACAACAATTTTCAATTTGATCCACAACCGGGTGTCATCCACCCACCATTCTCTGTATGCAATGATGCAATGTAACGCGAAATTGCTGCAGTGGCGAACACATCTGAATATTAATCACCTGTCACCCACATCACACTAAAAATGAAGCGTCGTGTCAGAACAGCACGTTGCCACCACATTGCGGTTATGCTCTTCCTTTGATGTGACAGAAGGTGACCATTCTAATGGTCATCGACTGGCGTACCCATGTCAACGCGACGAATACATCTCTGTGCGGAAAGTGACAGCGTACACAAAAATTTTACGGTAAATCATTCTTCGTGCGGAGTACAATCAATTCGATTAAATAAATATTCAAATCCCTGGCAAGGCCGTGGACACTACAACGTTCGCGGTGGCTGAGACTGGCCATGCAGAGACTCTTCGTCACATCCACCTGAATGGTAAAACACAATTAAACTGTCGTTTCGATGGGTACTGACTTAATCCATTTACAGTTTGTGGGGCAGTGCGGCGAGAAAATCCTGTCGTATTACAGGTGATGCGATTTGCGGAGCTGCATCCAACGAAACCTTGTTTTCTAAACGCGAAGTTGTGGTAGCCTACCCCAAATGAATGCGCAATTTGTCGACATCATATCCAGAGGAAGCCGGGTGGGCTTGTGAAACGTGAGCCACACTCGGTCACGTTGACTTTTATCCCGGCGGATTGGATCCAAATCCAATTCCAGATGGCTGCATCACAATTGCTTGTGCACACATTCACATCCGCGTGCACAAGTTTGTTTCCACTGAATGGGTGAACGGAAAGTGGTGAGTCGTGGAATTTTCTTTTTTCTTTTTTTTTTAATTCAGAAATCGGAATAAAGTATGCATACAGTGACGCAGTATAGAGTGTCAATGGAGGGTTTATTTTATACTTCGATTAATAAACGTTTCGCTTTGGCATTGAACCCGAATGGCAGTTGATATTTTCATCGATTCGGATTAGGTAGAAAAGCAGGGAAAATAATGTTTTTTTTTCATATAAGCTTGCTGTTTGATTTGTTATGACAGCTTACGGCTCCAAGCCGGCATTGACATCGAATCAGTTCCTGGAAATTGTGTTTAGTTGATGAAGTGTCACAAATACTACAGTATTACCTACATGATATGTGCCACACTTTATCGGCTTTTTGGCAATACTTTCAAAAATACTTTGAGCTATGGCTCATCTTCGTGCTTCGAAGAGTTTAGCTATAATAAATCCAAAATAGATCGTATTAGCTCAAGGATCGTATTAGCGACAAGGAAAACGAGTTTCCTATTTCTGGAACAAAATTAATTTAAAACAATTAGTCACAGCCAGCACCAAGATATATTCTACTGTTTAAGAGATAATTGTATGTATAAACGACAAAGAAATCACGTAACAAGTATCCGTCCGCGCTCAGACTAAAAATGACACGATAACTTCTACTTGCAATCAATTAACTGCCTTTTTCATATATCAAAGCAATAAAGAAAAAGTTGAAATTGATCGTATCTCTATTTCAATTCTGAAGTTAGCATCGGTGACGCGCGACAATCGAATTATCATTCTAGTCTTGACTAACAGACTCTAGACGATTTGTTTCGTTTTATTAAAAGATTCCGCCAAGCCTGCCGATTTTATTTCGTGAGAAGCATTCCACAGAGTCGGATCGAATCGCACAGCCTTCCGGTATGAAATTTAATTTCGTTTTCATTTCAATTTTGTATGTTTATTGTTGCATTGTATAAAATGTGTGAGAAATTGTTGAAACTATATTTGGGAAATTTTTTGTGTCTGTCTGACCAGATTTGTGAATTTACCTTATCTAAAAACTCAGTCGGTAATGTAGTTCTAGTTGTAATTAGTTCAAGTGAGTACTCACTGATGTTTATTTGGAATCGCAATTTTCTACTCCATTTCGAACGTCTACAAAGTACCACCTAGTATGTTTGCAACTCTTTAAATGCCGTCAATAACTGATTTGTCATTTTTATAGGGTGTCATTAGTTAAAAAATGCACCAAAGTTTTGAAAAAGCTGCAACTCGTGAATACAGTGCTACTGTGTCGATCTACTACAATTTTCTACAATCTAAAGTCTACTTTAATTTGTTTGTATCTTCTGCCAATTTAACTGTCAAAGAATTGTCACAAAGTACGCAAATCAGAAATTGACACGTTAACTGTTATTTTACGGAAAAAATATTGATCCTGATAACAAAGTAATTCAAATTCAATCATTTTACATTCTGTGTTAAATGTGGCAGGCCAAAAATAGCCCGCAATTGTCTGTAGACATTTTCCCCCTTGCTATCAGAACTATTAAGACTTTTTTTTAAATTTGTAAGTCACTGGTCCTGATCAGAACGAGATGTTTTTTTTTTTTTTCTATTTTGAAATATTAAATTGGGTTACGTTTGACTTTTTAGCTGTTTCTGTTTTTAATCAGTTCTGCTGCGAAAGTGCTTCCAGCTGTCAAAGTTTCTGTTGTTGTTGTTCTGTCTGCCTGTCACTTTATATTGGAAGTGTCAGATCCGATTGCAAATGACCGGCTTCGTATCGAATACAATTCTACAATGGGGACGCTCAGATTTCTAGTTTCGTTTAACTGACAACTGACAGTTGACTAACTTGAGGCCTATTTTGTTCACATGGATTGCATTTCTCAGTTTCAAAATAAAACAAATAAACACAAAATCAATTTAATGGCGTTTTCGAAGGGCAATTCTTTTCTTCAATCGTATTTAGTTGACGTTTTACATGAACTTCCGTACTTCCCCAATCTTATTATAAAAAAAAATTGTGTGCGTAAAACTACGCACGACAGAAGTGAAACTTCCCTGGCTGTGTAGTAAACATTAAATTCAGTGAGGAGAGGGATAAGTGTTAAGGATATTTCACAATTAAATTTTTTCGTAAATTCTCGATGAACACTCTGATCTGCGTTGTATTCAGTATATGTGATGGTGCGAGAGAAACATCAGCAGTATCGTTCGATGGCCCCTGATTAGCTGGTAACGGTAGGAACAGCACGAATGTCAGGGCTCAATGATCTTCCCCTCGCTCTAATTTCTCGACTCCGTTGTGCGTAATTGTTGTTTTTCGGTGGATTGTTTGTGCGTTTTCTTTCTCTTTATTCTTTCATTCGTTCTGCAGATGTTTCAGTGTGTCGAGTTGATGGTACAGGCTTGATGTCACCTCATCAGCTGGTTCTTCAGTAACCACTTCAATGTCCGTTATTCCGTCCCCGTTTGATTTTAATAATTTTCTCGTCGCCCTGAATTCTTGGCTTTTCTGCTTCCCACTCTTCGCCTGTTTTTTCGGTGGACTTGTCGCACGTTTTCTCTCTTTGCACGCTTTCGCCCGTTCTGCACTCTGCAGCTTTTTTCAGCATTGCTGTTTACAAATTATGACCCATCTCAATTGTTAAGTCAGGAATTATGATATTTACTATTTTAAATATATGTTATAATCACACGTCCAATTTAATATATTTATCACTTTCCTCTGTCGTTACGCGTTCGCTTGTTTTGCAACTGTTTCCGGTATCAATGTTTAGAATCTCTAGTTAATTATAACTATTAACGATCTAATTAAATCATTTTTGAGTGCAAAGATAGATTACAAGACTTATCAATGGCAATTTTGTATTATTAAAATCAGGAGTTCACAACGATATTTATTAATTGGATAAACATTGAGTTACAACACGGTTAGAGCGTCAAAAAGTAAGCACTAGTAAGCTGATTTATAAATGCCGCATATACGAGGTGTTCTCACTCGGTCGAAAAAAAGTGAGGCTAGAAAAATTACTTCAGGGTGATGCCAATTTTTCCAGCTTTGGAGTTACATTGTAGCATTTCCAAATCTTTTCATTTATAATAGTTTAGTTTACTTGTTGTCATATGGGTCTGCAATGGGCGATTGTTCTTAACGCCTTTTCAAACACAAGTTCGATCTGCTTCCAGCACAATAACAGGTTGTCAAACATAGCTTCCATATGTACATCTATTTTTCTGCGTGTTTAGTTGCCAACCCCATCATCACATTGGGGAGTTCCTTTACAGCAATCCGAACTAATAAAACAAACTAACTGCTGCTTTCAGAACTCAAAACGAATCAATTAAAACCGAAACTCATTTTTCAACAGGTTTGAATATACAAATTTATCAAAATCCAGAAGAAATTTTATTTTTATACCTTCCGCTCAGACATCAGACGCTCAAATTGTATCGTCGGGTGTCGGGTGATAGCGTTTCGACGATTATTGATTTCCGTGAAGCAAATGTTCAATCGTTATAACGATATCATCTGGACGGTAGACGATTATTGAAGTTACGTAAAAGAAAGATATCGTTGAAACGCTATCGTCAGGCTATAACCGACACACGGAATGAGTGCCTGTGTGAAAAACAAAAATTTGCCATATATAGGAATCACAAATTGAAAAGTTGCACAGTCTAAGTCGCAGTACAGAAATTGTTTCCCTGTCTTCTTTGTCTCCCTACACCGTTGTGTGTTTCGTTACCGTTACTAGTGATATTTTAGACTTTTTATAGAGTTATTGCATCAAGGCCGCATATTCAAAATCATCTGCATTTAACTAAAAAAAATAATTCTATACTTCCAGAGCACAATGGCGATGAAATTTACTCTAACTTTGCTCTGTGGGATATTCCTTCAGCTGGACACCACAAACAGCCTTGATTTGGGTTTCAAAAACGTGCTCGCATCCTCAAGAGATATTGCGGGAGGTGTCATAAATAGCGCGGGAAATTTGCTGCCAACGCCAAAGGGTCTCTTTGAATCCGGAAAAAATGTCATCGCTGGATATCCGTTTGAATTTGTCTCCTCCTCGATCAATGCTGTTTGTAAGTATTCACATCTAGTCCTTTGATTACCAAATCAAGATTACAAATCATGTTTACTTGACAGGTTCAGCGGCTTTGTCGACAAACTCTATTACACCAAGAATTACACCCGACATCCGGAAGATGCAGTTCCAATTGAGAACACCGTGCCGCAAATACAGCTACCCGCTACTCAGTGCGAACGATATGTGGAAAAGTCCCGAATTCGATAATACCAAGAAGACTGTCATCTTGGCGACTGGATGGACGACAACTGTCAACGAATCGGACACGATTTCCCAAATGGCCAAGGCGTACCACTGTCGTGGAGACGCAAACTTCATCGTAAGAAAAAGCACTCGATGAACTGTTTCGATTATTCAGTTAATTGACCGTTTCCCTTAGGCAGTTGATGTTGCATCGTACGTGGACACTCTGTACACATGGTCTGCCTTGAATACCGAAGAAATCGGTGAGAGTATCGCACTGGGACTTGTGCAATTGAGCGAAATAGTCCCGCTGGAGAAAATTCATCTCATTGGTAGGTTGAAGACAAATGGAAAACTAATAAAACACAAGCACTACTCCTGTTTCTTTTCTATTTAAGGACACAGTTTGGGAGCCCATATTGTCGGCTCTGCAGGACGAACATTCAATTACCTGACTGGCAAGCAAATACCACGCATCACCGGTCTGGATCCGGCGAAACCATGCTTCAATGAGGGCGAAAACTTGTCAGGACTGATGCGTGGCGACGCCGAGTTCATTGATATCATTCACAGCAATTCGGGTGTGTTGGGTAAGCGTGACCCCCTAGGTGATACCGACTACTATCCCGGTGGCTTGAGTCCACTGCCAGCGGGGTGTCTTACAGTTTCGTGTGCTCACGAACGTTCATGGGTATATTACACGGAGACCGTCTATCCGGGAAATGAAAACAATTTCATGGCGGTGCGGTGCAGTTCCTTGACCAGATTGAAGAACAAAAAATGTCCTGGAAAAGCAGTTCCGATGGGATATGCTGCACCCAATGAATTGAAGGGTAACTTCTTCCTCGATGTGAACGGTGATGAACCATATGGAAAAAATGGCAGTGCAGCCAGGGATTTAAAGCTTAAAAATTGCGGATTATGTCCTAATGAGAGTGAAAAATCAAATTAATTGTAATAGTACTTGTGTATGTAACGCCAACGAAATATGATTTTTTTACAATTGATAATTGAATAGTTAAATTGGTTTTGTGATGTTCAACATTCGAAGAAAACTAAAATTTTGTTGACTTAATGCCGTTTTCCATTAGGATAAAAGAAGCGTCCGGAAGAGCTCGGCATCGAAAAACTTACTTCTAAAACCGTTCCTTTGGCAAAAAAAAAAATACTCCTCTAGTGATTCTGACAGGCTCTCACACCTTCTCACTGCTAAGACTCAAAAATTAAAGGAGAATATGCACTCAAAGAAGTTGCGACTAATCCTTTTGTGGTCACCTCTTATTATTTCAATGCAACTGCTTATCGGACTAAGCTGGCATTACATTTATTATTTCTAATTCGTGCAGGCAATATTTTTCTGACAGC
Organism: Cheilosia variabilis; assembly: GCA_951230905.1. Classification (NCBI taxonomy): domain Eukaryota; kingdom Metazoa; phylum Arthropoda; class Insecta; order Diptera; family Syrphidae; genus Cheilosia; species Cheilosia variabilis. Next base: position 46,973,881 of record OX579677.1, read on the forward strand.
TTTTGCTTTTTCATATATCGAAGCCACTTGTATTGTAAACACTTTCAGCCTTATTTATAAACGTATTATAAAGAGTGTATAAAGTTATGCACCCTTTATATGCCTCTATAAGCAAAAACCTTATTTATAAAAATTTATCTATTTCGACGTTGTATAGAGCTTGTATAAGCTAAACGCGCCTGGACGTTGTTTAGAGCCTGTATAGAGGTGGAATAGTATCGAAATGTCATTTTGCCTTAAAAAATCTGTCATATCTTATTTTAAATGAAATCAAAAATAAATTGGATAGATTGTATCGACATTTTTATTTTCAATTTTCAAGATTCTACAAGTGTCCTCGATAATATTCCAAATTGTTTTAAAAATTCGTTTTAATTTATATAAGACTACCGTTTCTTAGGAGTCCCAAATCATTCTTTTTCTTTTTACTTAAAAGGGTCTTTCTTAGGTTTACAGAAAACATATTTGAAGTCGCCGAAGTGTTCATGGCAGCCGAGCGAAAGGAAAAACTACTCGTAGAACCATTTTAATTGATTCTTGTAATTATTTGCAAAGGACATTGAGGAAGGGAAATTTGCTTAACATGAAAAATAAGTACACCCTCAACCACGAGTCAACCACTTCTTCAAGTGAACTCGTTTTCCACTGGAAATCGCTTGTTTTTACGTGGATAAGCATTACATTATACCTAACCAACTATACCTAACATTTTTATTCCGGAAACGAGGCATTTTGAGAATGAGGTCGTTAATGCAGCTATTAGAAACAACATAAAGTTTGTGTGCTTACCAAAAAATTCAATACATTTGTATCAGTTCACGGATATGGACTTTTTGTTGGCTCTTTGAAAAGAAGGTGGAAATCAATTTTAGAAAATTGGAAAGACTCTCAACGCAAATATATTGTCAAAATAAATCTTTCCACTAATAAATAAATAATTAATAAATAGTTGGCCCAACAGATCCATAAGTACCCTAGGTCTAGCTTTTCAGAATCATTCGCTTTGTGTGAGTTTTTAATTTTTGGAGCGAATGAAATATATACAATTTTATGCCGAGTTCAAATGGCTTTTAAAAAGCTCTTTCATGCCAGTTATACACTCGGACGTTTGTCAGGCATTCGCGTGAGGTGGCGCATTTGGAAAAATCTCAAGACGTAGTTTATGTTTTCCGGGCGAATCGAACCTGGAACCTCTCGCTTAGTAGTCCAACACACAAACCACTAAGCCACTGCGCCACATTTGCTAAAGCAACTGATAAATTCATGCCTTAATAAAAGCGGGTTGCCAGAAAATATATCAACTGGTTTTAAGAAGTTCCTCTGCAGTTCTAAGCAGATTGTCAGCCATAGATAACAATAACAACAACGATGTTGCAATCGCTGAGTCATCTGCAAACGATGCGGGGATGATAAAGGTGTTCCTATTCGCAAAAGGCTAACCAAGATGGTTGTTGAGCCAGGGAAAAGTGTGGAGATAGCTGCCAGTGAAGACGATGCAAATGTGAATATTTGTTGGACAGTCCTGCATTCTCCAGGTGAGTTTCAAGAATTATTTGCGACAGAACCTGAGCAAGCAAACGATGGAAGCGAAACTATTTGCCCTTTTATGTGCTTAAAGGCACCAAGTGCCAAAGAACAGAAACAGGAACAGAAACCGAATTCCATACATTTGCAACAGAAACAGAATTAGGAACAGAACAACAGAATTTAGCGACAGAAAAATGGCTGTTTGACGACAGAACGTAAACAAGTCTACATTGATTGTTTCTGTTGCTGCCAGCAAGAGAAATGCCAATTTATAGTGAGGGAGAGGTTTTTTTTGTTTGCATTTTTCTGCATCTGTCATCTGGCTGTTTGTTTCGCATCGTACTATTGTATATTGTGATGACGTATGAATAACAAACGAAAAATGGAAAAAAAGGGTTTAGTAGACGAAGAGGAGAGTCACCCAATATTTTGCGACAGCGACATGTTTTTATGGGTCTGTTTCTGTTTCAGTTTTGTGTAGCTGAGCGAGCAATGTAAACAGCTGCCGAAGCGCAGTTTACCAGCAATCATAGACAAACCATACATAGTATTGTCTCTGCCAGCAATGATCTGAAATGACCTGCACGATAAGGAACTTTTTTTTTTTGATTCAGTTTAACAAAAAAACCTGATTTCAATCTACATTCTACAAACGACATTTTTGTGGCTTGCTTTGCTTTTAGTAGTGAATAAAGTTCCCGTCTAAGTGCTTCGTTTATACAAAAAGTAATGAGGTAAAAAACCTTGCAGTTGCATAGAATCCGGTGCCACATTCCTCTCCATTTCTAGTCCCATGACAACACTTGTTGGATTTCGTTCATAAAATTATTTCACAGAGTTGTTGCCACAATCTCTGTGTTTATGAGAAAACAGTAGGAAATGCATTTTTTTCACAGGAAATGTGCAGTGCATTTTCCAACTATTTGCAAATGACTAATTACCATTTCTTTTATGTGAATAATTTATTTGTACAGAGATGGGCAAGGGAGTAACTTGCTGCAGCTACTACTGGGGCGAATTATTGTACTAGAATGAGGCTGCGCTGTCAGAACTTTCTGACAATTAGTGGAGGTGGCGAACTACTATATTTGCTAAAGTAGGTAAATAGAAAATGTTAAAAACGAAATAATAAAAATTGAATACATTTTAGAACTAAACCAGAGTGTAACGTTTAGATTTCAGTCCACAACACCGAACCAAACAAGTTGTTTCCACACAAAGGACATTTTTACGGCGCCTTGTGACTTGAAATCACCAGAAATTCCATCTGTTGTCAAAAATATTGACAGACAGTCCTGTTTGCATTGGCCGACGCCAAGGAATAATTACAATAATTGTTCTGCCAATATGATGTGTAAAAGTAACCTCAAAACAATTATAGTGAGAATTTGACTTCATCCATTACAACACATTTTATGGGATATTGGACTTGAATCAAAATCCCCTGAAATACATACGACCTATATTAGTTCTCATTCGTTATGTGTCTGACGTTAGGCATGCAATTTTTGCTTAATAAAGAACAATGTATTGTACTAAAGAATTCTTCAATTGGGACGGGTCAATGTTGGCAGCTTATGGCAGCCATATTGTTTTGGCGGCGTCCGTCTCATAGATTAATAATTATATATGGACTGCTGGAAGCCAACTTCGCGTTAATTCCAACATTAGCGCTAGTGCTCTTGGTTCAGAGCGGAATAAATAGAAAACAAATTATAAGAAGCAGAAATAAAGTAGGTTTTATTTTTTATAATAAGCACGCGCTAAACTACTACTATAACTACTCTTATAATATAGTATGAAATACACAGCGCGCGCATTAGGGAAATGGGGACATTTAGACAGGAGATACCGATGCCCATTGGTCTTAAATAGGCGTTTTTTATTTTACCCACATGATCTATATAGATCATTGATTTCCACGGTTTACAACAACAGTACATGATCCAACTGTTGTTGTAAATAAAAAAGGCCTAATGCCTGCAAACTGTAACAAGGAGGAAAAACAGAGCTTGGTAAAGCATTCCACATTCGTTTTGAACGGCTTATGAATGAGTCTCTATATTTAGTAGTACGACCGAAAATAGGCGCTTTCTACGATGTTCAAGCGAATTTATAGAAAGTCCATTATTTAACGTATCTCCGATTAGTTTAATAGCACGATTTTGAACTCTATCTAGTAAGTGCAATTTGGTCTTTGGCGCACCAGGCCAGATATGGGAGTTATACTCAAGTTTTGGGGCGGATGTATGTTTTATATATTATAGCCAGATCAGAAGGGGTAAAATATTTCTTGCACCGATTGAGGAAACCTAGACACTTCGCAGCGTTTTTAGCGACTTCATGTATGTGGTCATTCCAACGAAGGTTGTTATGAACACACATACCGAGAATGGAGAGTCTTTCAGTTTCGGTAATGCAAGTGCCATTCATGGATAATGGCTGTAGATTCAGATTTTGCTTTAGAGACAGCAGACAGCATTGTGTTTTAGAAGTATTAAATTCTACTCTATTAGCTGAACCCCATTTTATAATGCTGTCAAGGTCGGAATTTAATGAGCTTAGCATACGTTGCCGTTCCAGTTCTACGGCCGAAGAGCAGGGACGTGAGTCTTGAAACGAGTATGCAAAGCTGAGGGTACTGTCATCAGCGAAGCAGTGAATTGGATTACAAGTTGTAGACAAAAGATCATTTATGAAAACGAAAAAGAGGGTCGGAGACAAAACAGAGCCTTGGGGAACACCAGCATTTATATGGTGAATATCAGTCTTGAAACCGTCCAAAACAACTTGAATTGAACGACCAGAAAGGTAGTTTCTAATCCATTGAATAAGAGACGCATCGATCCCATAAGTACGCATTTTCGACAAAAGAGCATGATGCCAAACTCTGTCAAATGCCTTTGAAATATCAAGCGCAACAATCTTCGTTTCACCGGAGTGATGGAGAGATTGGTTCCACTTCCCTGTGAGATAAGCCATCAAATCACCAGTGGATCTATTGCTACGGAAACCATACTGCCGGTCATTAAGAAGCTTCCGTGATTCAAGATATTTCATAAGCTGACGATTTATCAGCGTTTCCATGACCTTAGAAAAAATGGACGTAAGTGCTATGGGTCGATAATTGGAGGGAGAAGAAGAATCGCCTTTTTTGGAGACGGGCTGGACAAATGCTGTTTTCCACCTTCTCGGGAAGAGTCCAGCAGAATAGGACAGATAGAAAAGCTTACGCAATGGTTTTGCCAGTGTGGAAGAACACCTCTTCAGAACAATGGGGGAGAAACAATCTGGACCAGCGGAGCTTTATTATTAGTATGAGGAACTAAAAATAACTTTTTTGAAATACATTGAAAACAAAAAAAGCTTTACAATGCATTTCATCTTATAAGTTCAACAAGTAAGTAAGTTTCCATAGCCCCCTTTCATATATTCCTAAAATTCAGAGGGAATTCCGTTCGATCATCCAGTCTTTCAGCGTTCAGATGATCCAGTACATTTTCCAGAGCTATGAATCTATCCAAAATATTCACCCCTATTGCGAAAATCAATTGATAGTTGATACTTATCAATATTTTTTTTAAATGGTATTGCGACGAACAATTATTAATGAAGTGTTGATCGATTGTGAATGTGCAACATTTAGCGATAATCGGTTGACAAATCGATATTGTGAATGTCAATCGTGAACAATTTTAATTTTTCTATCAATTGCAATTTCGGTGATCATTTAAAAATTTGTTAAACTGTCCAGAAAACTTTGTTGATTGAAGTATGTGCAAAAGTGGTATTGCATAATATTTATTTAAAAACATTATTAATGTAAAACAACTGAACAAAATCGAATTCGTCATCAATATACTAAAATTGTGCAATTTATGGGTGAATAAATGCATTTCAATACGATTTTTCATCAAAATTTCTTTCGTTCCATTTATTATTAACAATTTGAGCTACCACATTTTCGATGCGACATCTATTGTAAAACATTCAGCAACAATTTGAATTTCAACCATTTTGCTTAACGAATCTACTAACGTCCAATAGGTGTCTCTAGCATTCTATGGAGAAATCCAAGATGGTTGGCATTTTATTGCACTTTTTATTTGCTTCGAACCAAGAGCGCTAGTTATGTTGGCGACATTTTTTGGGCAGAGCTTGCACGGAACTGACATTTCACTGGCAGTCCATACAGGATAAGCAAATTGTCTGTCTAATCTGGTGTCTATTATTCAGTCAGCTAAATCAAATATCACGATTGAGCACCACGTCCAAATGATAAAACTTTATTATTAAAATGGGTGTTCGTCAGTGCAATCGTTGCGCCCATTTTACGGCAGATATGGTGGCTCTTCAAAGCTGACTCCGAACGTTTGGTGGCCAAATTTGAGACCAATTCGGTAAACAATCACCCAACACCCGTACGTCAAAGTATCGGATAAGAACATTGGCGCGGTCCGTAAAAGTGTGCAGCCAGAACCCGAGCCGGTCAAGTCCTCGCCATGCACAAAAAACGGCCATTCGCAGACCTCAAATTGGCGGAACGAAAAACAATTTAAAACATTTTTCCAATTTAAGCCTTGGCTAATCTTGTGTTAACATCCAAAGAGCATGCTGTCAACCATCTCCCAGTGACTCTAAGTTTCTTGTGAAATGAAACCACAAACTTGAATCAAACTAATTTAAAAACAAATGTAATTTCCTCTTCCGCAATACCAAGTCGCCCATAGAAGTAGGTGTCCTTCAGTGCAAACCTCTAAACAAAAATACAAATATCCACATCGATACCAAAGTCTTTCCGGACTATGTCAGAGCGTGCTTCGAAGCATCACTGATTTGCGCAAAAGTAAGGCCACCACATGCTCAGGCCAATTCATATATAGCAAAAACCTTCTCAATGCGACGTCAGGAGTAATTTTCTCCATCGTCTTACCATCAATTTGCCCGCAAATAAAGTCATTTCATTGCATTACAGGATCCATTGAAATGGACAAAGCAATTTTCTACCATCCTTACACCACATCCTTAGTGGCATTGCAGTATTTTCTTATTTTCCAGAATATCACTTCCCAATGAATACGTTATGACCAAAAGTGGTGCTTTCGCTGTGTGTATGGTGCAGACAGATTTCGATTAAAATAAATAATATCGATAGAACTGGAGAGTGGAGAAATAAGTGCCCCGGCGAATCGGAAATTAGTTATTACGGTGTGCGGCGAGGCACTTGCGTGTCTCACTTCTCAGCCAGGCGAAGGGTGATTTAAATTGTGACAGGAAAAACCCACAGAAAGGAGGATCTTGTGTATAAGTGGAGTAGTTTATACGTATGGGAGTAGGCTTAAGGAACATTTCTGGAAGTTACCACTGCATTTGGAATGATTTATTTTTCATTCATTGGCTCGGTGCCTCAATTTCACATAATATCCCTATGTATGCTTTGGCTTAATAATGGACTTGCATGAGGCGACTTCAAGGTCCAAGTCTGACTTAAACAAATAAAGTTTCCTAAAAGTATGACTTCAACTATAGGCTACCTTCCGATTCGATATGGCTGCTGAAAGAAAGTGTACTCAATCTGATTGCATTTTTATCACAATGTTGGTCTCCCCTTCACCATATATGGGTGGTAATTTTTGCTCGTCGAAACCCTGCAGCAGTAATTCAGCCAAACCCACTTCACAGATTTTCCGACTCAATCCCAATTGCAGGCAAAATAATTGCAACTCATCTAGCCACATGTCAATAATTCTAAGAAAAGTCTCATTAAATACGATCGGACGATGTTGTAAAACATTCCATAACATCAAGCACACAGACACCGGAGACCATAGAAACCAATTAGTTAGCACACACGTATCCGTATGCAAATAGGTATCTGGCTTGTCCTCCGGTATGTCTTGATATGCAATTAAGTTACTTCAATCCCAATGGGAGGCACGCCATATGGCTTTGCTTACGCTCTTCCTTTCCCTTTCCCTCTCCCTTTCCACATAATATAATTAATTGCAAAAGTAAATATCCTTGCTTGTGTCAAACACTGACTTCCCTGGCTTTCCCAGCAGTGCAAACTGTTACCTGTTTTATAACAAAAACAATATTAAACAGCGGGAGCCACGTCGACAGCAACTACTGTCCGGACTTGTCCCAAATCCAATTATTTTTCCAGCAGTTCATGTGAGTCATTCTGTGAGGAGAAGCTCTGAGTTGCGATGCCCTAAAGGTGACACCGAGCAATAAAGAGTTACCTCGTATATTTAATATTTTCGATCAATAATTTACAAAAAAAATCCAATTATTAAAACTGAGGTAAGCTCTCGAACGCGCGTTGTTTTCGTGAAAATGTGTCTTGTTTTTCCGGTTTATAAATTTATGAGCATGGTTTTTTGGGGGGCGTCCTTTTAACCTTTACGATGAGCTCGACATGCGAGCAAATGAATATTTATTCGGGAATGGAATAAAACTGTCGTTTCCGGTGTCCATAAATATTCATCTTTCTTCCAGGACATTAATCTGTTGAATATATTCACACCTTTTAGTCGCGATTAATTGACCAAATATTTATTGCCAACTTTTAATGTTTAGTCTTGATTTAATGTTTACATCAGTTGGACATTGACAAATAAGTTTCGACATTTGTTGTGTGACTCTGATTTGTGTTACAGAAGAATAAAAATGGTAAAAATTAGTATGTCTGACAGTTGGCTGACTTAATGTGTTTCAGTTACTTTTTATTGGCCTCGATTGGTAACGCAAGCAAATTTATTTTTTATTTGCGTTTATGGAGGGTCAGCTGACAAATCTAGTCGACCATTTATTTAATTAATACTCGATAAGTTGACATTTTGTAGTATATGTGGATGACGTAGGAAAAGTAGCGTTACGTTCAGGAAACGTCGAGACCAGACAAATCTAGTTTTAAGAGTACTAGATTTTTGAATGTGTCACTCTACTGTTAGTTGTCCTTGTCGATTTGACGACAAAAATATTTTGTTTACCTGACAGCAATGTCAGATACAACTCTGTTTGCTAGATATGTTATCGCAAAAGTCAGCTAAAGTTTATTTTTAGTTTACGACATCGAGAGTTGACTCTAACCTTGTAAAATTTACAAAAAAAAAAATAATCTATGCGCTCGACATATTCTGGTCTCGACTTTTAAATTACTAAAGCTTAAAACTGTAAAATTTATACGGCAAATATTGCTATTGCCACTCTTATAGTAAATTTGTTGTCGAAACTAATGTCGTTTTCGATTTGGCAAAAAGAAAAATTTTCTTTTTGATCTGACTCTCTTTAGAGAAATCTCAATTTTTTTCTCAGATTTCACGCATACTTTCACTAATAGCAATGTGTATGACACACAGCTGGCGGTTACGAATTGTTTATCGTTGGAAGGATTGCCTTTTTAACTGAATTATTAATTTTTCGAGTATGGAAAGAATTTTTATATTAAATTATTTCGAAATGCGTTGTTATAAATGTGTAAAAATCAATTGAAATGGGTTTCCAGTGGTTGTTAGTAAAGTTATAAAATGATTTGCACTATGTTTTTGAGGACTAAAATAAATCTATAAACCAGCTATAGAATACCTCCCGACAACTTCAGTGTCAAATGAGAAGAAGATAAAACCGAGTGATAGTTAGAAAACTTGTAGAAAACAAAGCTCGTGCATAGTTTTGCTAAAAAAATATTTTAATAAAGTGCAAAATGCTAGAAGAAAACATTGCAGAACTAACATTTTGTGTTTTTCAAACGCATTTGTAAAAGTTGAACAATAATAATATTTGTACAAAACGCTGTTTTGGCCATATAAATTCTGCTTTTTTTTTTTACGATAAAACAAAAAGATAGATGGACATGGTAATAATACCATTCACCCCTTTTAATCGGGGAGTTGAATATGTGTCATATTTTTTTCATTTAATTTAATTTAATTCAGATAAATAAACGATTTCAACAAATTTCTCACTTTATGTAAGACTAGCGGACCCTCGCCTGCTTTGCTAGGCGTTAAAATGTTAAGTTAAATAAATGTTGATGGTATTTGATACGGGTTTCTTATTCAAAAACAAACCATTTCATCTTTGTGATCACTGGTCAATTTGTACGAAAAAAAATCACACGTATGTTGTATCAAACTAAATCCCAGAAAGTTGCCAATGAGACTCTCGCTTTTGGAGGAAAAAAAACAGAAATTTCCCGTATATACGGTGTATAACAAAAAGAGTAGCCTGTGACCACACACCAGAACTGAAAATTCTCTCGCGTGAAAAAACGTGAGAAAAAACACGCCAAAATATGCGCACAAAACGAGTCGAAAAACATGAGAAAAAACACGTCAAAAAACGTGAGAAAAAACACGTCAAAAAACATGAGCAAAAACGTGTCAAAAAATGCCTAAAAAAATGCACGAAAAAGGCTTTTTGTGCGTTTTTTGACTCGTTTTACGCACGTTATTTGACGCGATTTGTTGCGCGTTTTTGACGTGTATACTTTTGGTAAGAAATAATTACCAAAAGTATAGATAAGATGATGAATTTTATTATTGGCTCGTGATTTAAACTTGCATCCCTAACTTCATCATCTTCACGTGTTGTTTTCGCGACAAAACGTGGCAAATGTCATTCTCAGAGGTCCCTATACTCCTATACCAAAATTCATAAAAAATTGGTTTTGTGATCGTTAAAAGGTGAAAATCTTACTTTCGCATTTATAATATTAGGATTATATCAAGGCTACCTTGAATTTTCTGTGCAAAAAATGACAACTGATAACAAAACTATCCACCCCTGGTCCGATTAATTTTGAAAATCAAATTCTCTCTTAAGATTTCCTATCTGTACTGTGATGCTGTGAATATTCCAATGACTGTAACTCTCTTCAGCGGTCGACTCTCTTTCGTGGCGTCGTTTGTACCTACTGGCTGCGGCCTACGGACATGAATAGGTACATGATCATGATGAATGAAAGAAAAATATTTCCCTGAATCATAGTTTATACACAAGTGCGTAGTTGAAATTTAAAGTAGTAAAATTCAACTTTTTCAATTGTTAATATTTTAAAAAACCCAGAAAATCTCTTTTTTTTTACACTTCATAAATGTACTACTCCAGATATAATATAGAGTGGATAACTTATTTAGTTAAATCTTGTAATTCTTATTAGCATTAACTAAATTAAAACAAGAAAACTTTAAATTTCTTATTAACATTTCGCTAAATTGACGAAGCAGTATCACAATAAAAAATACAGCTTAACACTGCATTTATACCACCACGCTCATTTTTGCATGAGACGTGACAGAGAGATACGCTTTCCCGCAGTCAATGTTACTACAGGATTAAGAATGAGATCACAAATCCGACGCCTAAAGTGTCATGGATGTGCTGCCCATAATAATTATAGATAGGTACGTTAAACGGCGACAGGCGAAAACTATTTTTTTTTTCTCGTTCATGTGTAGGTACCTAAAATGCCTTCAATGGATAGAGCAGAAAGGTGAATGATAGCTCAAAATATTCGTAGAAGTATTGCCAAAATACGGTTTTAAGCTTTTTTATGAATATAATGCCAAGTTGAATGAAGCAAAGTAACATTTTAAAATGATTCCATCGGATTTATCACGTAAGCTGCTTCTCAAAGTTTCATATACGTGCAAGAAAATCAAAAAAATAAAGTAGCCTATTGCAATACTCTATCCAGCCATCATACCTTCGCAAGAGGTGGTGCAAACCTTAAGATCTAATTTGTGTTTTTCGTGGATCGAAACTGACCACAAAACCACTGCGCACACTCAAAGTCTGCTAACAATCTTGAAGGCACTCTCCATCCCTACGAGTAAAAATGAAGGAAAAAAAGTACGCAGTAGGTTTTTGTTGCCAACTTTGGCTGATCAACGAAATTGAAAATAAGGTACAATTTCCAATTCCAAATATGGTGTCATAATGGTTTTGGTTCTTTGAATGGCAATTGCATAAATAAAGGACAAATTAGATATCTATTTGAACCCTACGCAATCGGTGAGGTATACTTTTATTAATGAACACTAAAAACATTATGACACCATACCATCTCGCGGACATCATTAATTCCTTTAGCAAACATATTCCAGACCGCTGCTAATCCAAACCAAACACTTCGGCCGGCTGACATCCTTAAATACCATCGAAATGACGTCTCCTCCACTCAAGCGGAACACTTGTAAACAATTTATTGTGTCAAATTAACACAGACACCCTCTAGATGGGTGCATTAAAAAAATTTAAAAAAAAGCCATTCAACCAAAAACAAATTTATTTACAAATTTCAGTTGTCTCACAAAGACTGCATCCTTTCTACACCAAACGGCTTTGACATACTTATACCCTCGCTATCTACAACAAAGGAAATTCCATCTACTAAACATATTCGCATAGATATTCCGCTTCATCTCCCTAAGCATGAAAGTAAATATATTCAAAAAAAAAAAACAGCACACTCCATCCTCCCCCGTGTACACAACCGTTAAGGGCTTCTTCACTCTGATTACACACAGGAAAAACGGAAAAGCTTCTAAAGAAAAAATTACAACAAAAAAGTGCCAATGAAAATGGCGTACACAGAGGATATACATAATTTTTTTTTTCCTAACTTTATTTACATTTCGATGAGACTTCTCCTAGACAGGATAATGTAGGAGCGCAGCAATCAATTATAATTAACTTTTCTTCGTCCTGATCAAATAAGGTTTCCTTGACATTCAACAGCAGCAAAGAAGATCTGATGATTTGCGAAGTAAAATAATTCCGTCGGGACAACGATATTTTGTCCGACAAGGTATATCCAATTAGACTAGGTGTACCTGCCGTCTTGAGAACTATAATGGCGGATGTATAATACATAAGGTGGTGTGTAAAATCAGATGCAAAAACAATAAAAACATAAGTTGCACTTTGTCGGTGAAATCACTCAATAGATACATACCCTTCGCATAACGCGTATGGAAAACGATGACGACTTCATTCTAACTCTTCTTTTTTTTTTTGCAACTGCAACAAGGTAACTTCCACAGAGAGGTTTCTACGTTCTAGCTTTTTGCCTATCCGAGCCGTTGCTCACAAGAAGAACGTATGGATAAGTACTCGTAGGCACAGAGTTTTTATTTAAAACAAAAAAATCACAACAGGTGGTTTCTGTTTTATGTGTGACAATTCCGCACAACGGCTATACAAACGTCGAGAAAGTACTACGAACTAATTTTTTTTTCTGCACACTAGATGTGTATCTGGGGGAGTACAAAGTGTGTACCTGGATGGAAAAACTAACAAAGGATTTTGTTATCCCCTTTTCGCACGCCTCACGCACTTTCGCAACTATACACCGCCGACACCAATTGCATATCAAAAATTCACTATACTCATTCAATAAATATGGACGGCAATTGTCAAGTATTTTTCTAGGCACACTACTTAAAATTCGAAAAGATCCTTCTATAGGATGCACAATCACACAAAACTGCCAATGGGTAACGAAGCACTACTGAGGAAGAGCAACCGCTTGCGTTCGACCGATTCTGAATGAGGGCGGTAACTGATAGCTTACAAAAATATTCCCGAGGATCCTGTTTGTGGTATGTACCATCATCGACACACCATACAGTCTGCCGATGTATATTCGTGTCCTTCTGACCTTTTACCAATAGAAAATCTATATTGTTGTTGTTTTCAGGGTTTTTTTTTTGCTGTACACTTCTGGGTTTGTTCTTTTTCACAAGAGAGAGTCCTGAAATCCTGTATGTCACTATAGTAATTGCAATTTCCTTTCCTTGTACAGCACAGCAGAGGAACTCTCTTCAACAACATGAGTTGTAGTTTTGGTGATAGAAAGAGATGCAACTACCGAAAGTTCGAGGTGGAGAGATGAAACGCGAGAGATGCGTGCAAAATGTTTCACATATTGTTCGTCGTCACTTGTGGCTTTTCGTATTGACTGATAGGTAGTAGACCTATTGTGCTGAGGCTGTTATTATGTATGTGCGTACATAGAAATCACAAGAGCGCAAGTAACAAGTCGGCGATTTCTGCGGCTTCATCAGTAATAAAAGCAACAGAGAGACGAGCTTTTGTGTATCCTCTGCTATAGTGGAACAGGAAACGTAGCCAACAGGTATCTTTCAAATAGACAGACGATTATATGATTGTGCATGTGTGGCAGTCTCTCCAGGACAGGTCGGTGAGAGACTGACAAATTGGTTGGGATTTTGCCTAGGGTATGGTTGGCAAGTTTGGCGTTGGATTTTAAGCTAAAAAATGTATAATATGAGGCGGAGGCGGAACACAATAAAGCTGTCGTGCAAAATTTTGCAAACGACTCTTAACCACCCGTCGAAAACAAAAACTACCGTGATACATGCTTTGCCCCCTGAAAAACCTTTCACTTGTCACCATGATTAAACAAAATGATCGACTTCCTGCCGATTAAAAGTCCATCAACTAAAATAACGAAAAGAGGGTCGCTTGGCTCATTTCTTGCACCGTTCTTTAAACTTGTCATCCTTTATCCTTTCAAAAAGTCTTCCTGATAGTATAAACGGAAATGTGTGAATTTAAAAAAAAGTTTGGTTGCAGTTTTTAATCTGTTGGCTGTGTGGCTGTAGACAAGAAATAAGTTAAAAAAATGTTTCGCACTACGGAAACGGCCGTGTTCAGTCGGCACGATGTAACAAAAATGTATCCCATAATTTGTTCCGATAAATTTCGTCGACAGTCGTAGGCAAGCCACTTGAAGCTAAAAATATTGCGTATACGCCCTACATTCGAAAGACAGATATTCCTATTTGTTCATAACATCTATTCAAGATGCATGAGCGCGTGGTTAAGGAAGTTTATTTATTATCTTAGTAGTCTTTCAATACCATCTTGTTTTATGTTTGCAGGACAAAAAGGTAAGGTATTCAGTAATTTCTTGTTGAAGCATTTAATTTCTACAACTGAAAGCAAGTCTGCATTTATGTTCTATGTTCTCTAACTGAACCGAACGAAAAAAAGAGATAATACGTGTTGTGAAGCACAATTGACACACGGCCTAAATAACATTATCGCACCTAGTTTTTCGACAAAACAAAATGGCTGCCCCTGCTGTGTGTTGTATCTCGGATGGATTTCAAATGTCGTACGCAGATGCCAGATGGAAAATTACGACCGAAAACAAAATGGCGGCTCTCGACTTAAATTTATTTAAACAGCGGTTAAAAGTTGGGCTGTTGTGCGATCGTAGGAAATGCGTTACACGTGGCTATTGTAAGTTACATGTTGTATTATGTAATAGCTGTGAAAGCATACATAGTTTGTTTGATAGAGAAAAAGTAATAAAATGTGGACCTCATTGTTCCTGCTCTTGATAATGTTAATTTTATTGCTGATCTTTAAAGCGGACACAACATTTCCTCCACGGATCCTTCATCACAAAGAAGCTATTCATAAATTTGAAATTATGTACTTCAGCAATGCCCTTTATCATACCTAAACGAGCAGCGGCATCCTTTCGCTAATCGTTTCTATTCTAATTGTTGCTCTTCAATAGCTCTTATCATGTGCAGCAATAAAATGTAATAAGTCAACACGCATTAAGCGCATACTCTGGATTTGGGATTGGAGAACAGTGCAAATAACTATCCCTACTTGTAGGATTCATCTCATATTGTCAAGTAGTTAAAGGACAATGCAAGGTATTCCTGTATTCAGCGAACAAAGTTCACTACCAGCTGTAGTTAAGCAATACGGAATAAAGAAGTAGCATATACCTCCCATCCCAATATAAATACAATGTATGTTGTGCTGCGCTAAGCTCTTTCAATCCATTTATCCTAAATAATCAAAAATAAAACAATGTGCATCTACTGCAATTTGATTTCAGTGAAAAGAGCTTTTTTTTATTTCAATGAATACATCATGATTTTGTGGAAGTTGATGCAAAAATAATTTGCATATATTAAGTGCGTACTGTTGGAGAAAATGAAGTTATGCCAAAGATTGAACATTTATGCAGCCAAAATATACATACCGTTAATTGGTATTTGTATGGAACTCATTTGGCACTGATCATCAAAACAAATTAAAGCAATAGAAAAAAGGAGACGAAAACGGGGCACTAAATTTAATTAAATCAATTTAAAAATTCAAATAAATTTCAAAGTTCCCTTTAAATTAATTAAGGTGTGCATGTGTGTAGGTGGGCTATAGTCGATGATATACTCATAAGCCTTTATGACCGGCATTTCAAATCTGATATGAATAAACTAGCTGAAAGTACGAAAGGTAATTTGAGGGCATAATACTGTCCACAATGTGGCATAAAAATTCGATTGTCATTGTGAGAGCTATCTAGTCGAGATATGTACTTGGTTTGGCTATGTTCATGAGTTCATTTCTTCAATCACAACACGGAATACATCAGCCAAAACTTTGATTTCACTTTTCAAGGATTAGTAACGAATTGAATATTGAATACTCAGTGGTAAGACTTTTGTAATTTTGGCAACAAAACTGTATCGTTACCTTTAATTTGTTGTGTATGTCATGAGTTACGGTATTTGTAATAGTAAGCAGCAATTCTTTGAAAATTAAACAATCTTCGATAGCACTGACTGAAACCTATACACTTTATTAGGGCGTAAGAGTTCATTTTGGAATCTCTATTTATGTGAAGGATTACTCGTCGATTATAAGTTTTTTGTATATTGAAATCAAACTCAAATTATACAAAATGTTGAGCGGCTTTTAATAGGCAATGATTTGTTCCAAACTGCTACATCAACAGCGTCTTCTCCACTTACTCCTATTTACTTACCCTCTTCTTTAACTCGATTTTTCACAACACATTAAACTCTTTACAATTTACTTACACGACGCATAACACGTAATGAAAACGACGATGCCTTCATATTGTTGAATTGGTAGATTCACTTCAAAATTTAGAAATATGCGGTTAAATCACTTTCCCAATGATTATAATCCTGAAAATGTAAGCAATCAACGTCCACTTCATTCGCCGACCGAAGGAATACTAAATCCAATTGGTATATTTCACCCAACTGGTATTAATAACTTAATAACTTGACAAAAGGCCAAGTGGTGTGGGATTCTTTTGAGTGTGTCCTTTGCATCAAAGATTTATCAAATGCAAGTGGGATGCAAAACAATCAGTTCATTAAATGTCCTTGATGCCTATGCATCGCTTTTACTTGTGAATTCAAATGCATTGTTGTTGTTTTTTTGGTTTAGTCTTTTGTAATTTTTGCTTGATTTGTTTAATTAAAAGGCGTAAAGACTTTAAGAGCAATTCAATTAAAAAAAATTAGTAATAATAATAAAGTTGAAATTAGAGTATTGGTAAGTTCAGTATTCCTTAGTATACTATAGGCCAAATGGAATTCATTGCGCAGTTAACTAAGTCTTCGTTTTTGCAGAATGTGTTGAAAGTTGTGCTCTTGTGAAATCCGAGGATTTCACGTTCCTCATAGATACGGTATGTGAATGTGCTCTCATATGTTCCAATGAAGTACCTGCGAAAGACATAAAATGAGATAAGTTGAAAACTAATGAGGAAGAAAATCATACCTCGCATGAGAACATATGATTTGATCTATAATAGCTATGCCGCCATCCGTAAGCAATGTCTTTTGCTGCAGGGATTCTGCTGTGTAACGATACACCCTGCCTCTTTGCAGGTACGATTTAAGATTCTTGAATTCTGAAAAAAAGAATGATAATTGGAAAAGGCTTGCAGACCTGATGCTCGTTCATCTCTTACCGAATTGAGAGCAATCGCTGGAAATAAATAGTTTCTCCAAACCGAGCTCTCGCATTTTGTTTCTTATTTGAGTCCCCGCTGATTTTAGGCTGGGTGTGGTTTTTTCTCGACCTTTTATGAAGTCGCCACGACGCAAATGAGCACACAGGTAGTCACCGCCTATGGCGCCACGATAAGGCTATTGGAAAAAATTAATATGCATTATCTTAAAAAATTCTAACAGCAAAGTAACTAACCTTCTCGTCTAACCAACTACCTGGTCGTTGCACAGCATCATACTCATCCGTCGAATTAAGATAGTTTTTGCGGTATTCGTTGGCTATCCTTACTAACTCGCGATTGAATCGCATTGATCGTCGTGCCATCCAGAACTCATCGCTTCCCCACTGATCGTGCAGAACTATCTCCGCATTCAACAGGGCGAATATCTTTGGTGAACTGCTGAGCCTTTAATTAGAATACATCAGTTATGCTAAATACAGTTATTAGTATGCCTACTTCTGAATTGCACTTCCAAGCACGTTGCTGAGTAAACTAGCACCTCCTTGAAAATTCAAGCAGATGAACTTATTGTCTGCTAATCGAGACTGTTGTAGAAGAAACCCTCGTAGATAGTCTACCCTTGGGCACTTTTCAAGCTCATATTTATCTCGAAACACTCCGTTCTCGAACATGTCCTCAAAATGCTTCAACTGGTAGACTATATCCACTGGAATGCGATTTGGATCTGCGAGGGTTTCTTGAATTTCATCTGTAAATTCATTAAAATCTATCACAGGAGCGAAAGCTTTCATACTGGGAATATCGAAGAATCTAGACCACAACACGTTTTCCTGGTAGACATGACTAGACTTCCAATGATACAATCGTCTAAATCGTGGCAACACCAGCTTTATGTGTTCAAAGCCGCTTTGCATTCGGACGTTCCGCACAAAGACCGCCAAACGAATGTATACATCTCGACGAAGATTAAAGCCTTCCGGTGGATTAACGTCGTATAAAAGGTAAATCGACTTTCCCATATTTCGATTGGAAACACAACATTGTCGTGGATTGGGATTCTCAAAGATATCATTGTATCGACAAACATTGCTTTGAGGACTTGCAGTCTGTATGTAAATCACAGAAAGGATTAAGAGGACAGCTGAAAAAGAGTTTAGTTAGTACATTGAATAATCGTAACCTTTGTTTGAAATGTATTTGCTAACTGTTTATATTGCTCATTGTTGCTCCGTTACGATGATTACGTTTAAAAGGCTTACATATTTTTGGTTTGATCCGTTTGCAATTAAAGCTAGTTTATCATAAGGTATCTAAATAATTTCGTTACGATAAATTGCGCATTGCTGCATTCTTATTTTAAAATTTTAAGGAAATTTATTAAGTTCTGCCGCAGCTGTTTCTTATCACAAATGTCATTTTATGACACATCCTACCGCAATACCGCATTATGTCAGGCGCATTCACAGTGGAAAAAGAAGAACCAATTAAAGAGGCATTTGCATGGGCAGTTCGTTATTTTGGATTTGAACGTTTTTGGTGTAATGATAGTAGATAGGTAGGTCGTTGAATTTGAAATAAATTGTTATATGAATTTAGTAAATATTAATAAAATATCGTTCAAAATTGGGCAACAATTTCCAAGCATTTTGGGAACACGTTTTTATTTGTTTTGAGGAAAATTAAATTCAAATCAAAGCTGTGTTTTGGAAGAATAACTTGAAAGCCATGTTTTTACTTAAAGATCACGGAAAGGATTGTGAGATTTCTGTCACAAATTATTTTGACAAGATTTCAGAAATGGTTACGCTCTTTAGAGTGTGACTGGTAAATCATCAGGCGCAGCAGCTTTATTGGGCGGTAGCTTAGATACAACGCTAACCTCCCTTCATACTTTGGTGATTTGATTATAATTAAGTAATTACTTACTTTTGCTCGAAATATCTATATGTGAATCCAACCAAATAGTAGTTCATTAAAATTTGTTAAAAAATTCCCAGTAACTCAGTCCCAATCGGCCAGAAAGGTTTTTACTCCTCGATAACAATCCTATACTCGACAAATTTTTATTTTTTTTTTTCTGTGAATTGTGAAGCTACGGAACTTTTCCGACACGTTCTTATAAAACCATTTTTTAAACAAATGTGACATATATTTGTATTGTTCTTTGAACGCCCCTTTGTGGGTGCCTTAAATGCGTTAACAAAAATACCATTCTCATGTACTATACCCAACTGGTACGAAACAAACGAAGTTGCAACCCTCAATCTGCCCTAGCCCCTATTATATTATTCATTCATTTGAATGAATCACATTAATTCTGTTACCCACCCCAAATAAATCCATGCATGTCTTTTTTGTAATGAAAACAGCAGTACAGCGCAATCGCTAGAATCATTCTCCTTTTCCTCGCCATATCGCACCACTCCATTACTCTCTTAAACTCAACTGTGTATTCATTTGAAGAACACGTGCACACAGTATTTCCTAGATTCAAATATAGAAAATCCAAACGAACTGATTTATTAGGGGAAACGCACTACGACCAAGACTGGGTGACGACGATTCTGCGCACAGTTTGTCGCGTCGAAAATACACATTACCCGAATGAATTGATTTCAATTTATTTAGTATTCAGCAATCAGCACTCTCCGTGAATTTTAATATACTAGCCGGGAAACGAAAAACGAGTACACTTCCATACACCGTGTACTGCTGAGTAAGTCAATGGGTCGCGGGGAAATATTCGAATTAGTTATTCTAAAAGGGAAGTTTCAAATGTACAGAACGGCCTAGCTAGCAGCCGCTCTTCGTTTAGTGACACTTTATTTTTTCGACATAATTACTTTGCTTTTAGTGATAACACGAACGCTGTCGAGCTAGTTGGCGTGATATTTGTCTGTCTCAACGCGAATCGTAATACTCTATAGAAAATGTCATTAGAACTGAATGAAAAGTTTTGTGCTACCACCTGGAATTTGGCCGGTAGTTTCGCCATATTGTTAGTTTCCTATCAGGTTATTAGAAAAGTTTTGCCCTGGTTATATTCGAATGTTTTCGGACCGAAACTTTTTGGACCACGGGTTAATTTTAAGCGCCTGGGCGAATGGGCTGGTATGTGATTATGTGCAGTGAAACGAATTCCTTATCAAAATATTTACAGAAACGTGTGGCGACACCATGGATAACTTAAATCTTTATTTTTCTCATTGTAGTGATAACTGGAGCTACCGACGGTATTGGAAAGGCATACGCAAAAGCGGTGAGATATGTTTTTTTTTGTATAACATAAGTGATATCATTAGGCGTTTTTTTTATTATTTTACGCACATGATCATAGATTATTGATTTCCACGGTTTCCAACAATCTATATAGATAATAAAAAAGGCCTATTGTGTACATGGATAGGATAAATCGTACATATTACATCATAGGCCTTAATTGTGTGCTCGATATAAAGCGATTTTTACTGTATACCGTTTTTACACTCAGGTTTATCGATTCAATTTGTCTATCCATTCTTATCGAATAATTCTTATTTGTATTGTATTTTATATGTACTCATGTGTTTTAAATGGGATTTGATTTGAGATAAGAAGGGCATACCACCATTGCGAAATTGCCTTTGCATTTGCCGGTTAAAGTAAAATACGGGGAAGCTTTTATAGATTTGTTCCTTTGAGCTTGAAATTTCTTTTGTACTTTTAGCAAAAGAGTACGATTAGTACTAAAATCAAAGTTATTCAAAAGAAATTGAAACATACCGACATAACAACATATCTTACATTTATATTTTCCATAGAAATTAGTTTCAGTGACAAATGGAACGAATCGCCTGGGACACGTCTCTGACGCCAGAAATTCGAGTCAGATTGGGCTCGAATATGTGTCAAGATTCTATGATCCGATCATACGTGCAGGAAAAGGCGATTGATAATACAGAATGTTTCCGAAGGAGATAATTTCAGTGCTTCTTCGACCTTCGACTCTATTTGCATTATAGTTACCGAAAACCGAAGCATGGTTTCGGTACAATTTCCAAATTATACTTTGTTTTTGTTTCTTTTAAGATTAAAAAAACTTTCATTTTCTAGTATACTGCCATAAGCTGATATTTTCGCCAACCTTTAGGTCAGTAGTTCAAGCAATCACGCCTAATCTACAAATAAGACATGAAACTGATTTTTTTTTAAATGCAACCATGTGAAATAATCGCCTTGGGTTAGTTTGGGCAATTCAAAAATTAGTTCTTGCAAATCCTCTCGCGAACGTCTGACAAACATCCGAGAGTATAACTGTCATGAAGGAGCTTCTCAATTAGCCGTTTGGACCCGGCATAAAATTCTAGATCCCTTCCATTCGTCCCAAAAATGAAAAACTCACACAAACGAATGGTTGTGAGAAGCTAGGCCTAGGGTCCCTACAGACATGTTGCGCCAACTATTTATTTATTTGCACTACCCTTAAGTATTGTTTTAAATGCTTGAAATCTTTTACAATCATTTGCATTCTTTCACGATCACAAATCTTTTTTTTTTTTGTATTCTCGGAACTCGGATCTTGGATACTTCTATTTGCAATTGCTTCCCATATAACAGGGAAAGGAATAATTGAGAAATCAAACATTGACTTTTATAACATTCTGTAGAGGTACCTTCTACAAATGTTTGAAACGATATTTCGATTAAAAATCTTGTGCGCTAAGTTTACGTAGGTGATAAAATATAAAAACAAAAAACAATTTAAGTGAACAAAAACATCCAAAAAATAATTATTAAATAAATAAATGGAAAAAATTGAATTGAAATTTAAGTTTTTTTTTTGTCCCACGTCTGTTAAACATCCGAGTTCCGAGAATACCAAAAAAAAAGAAAAAAGATTTGTGATCGTGAAAGAATGCAAATAATTGTAAAAGTATATATTATATCGACTCTAAAGAAAAGTACAATAAAAAACTTTCTTCACTCTTTCAACCGATCCCATTCGATAAACTAAAACGATCAATAACTTAATTGGATTTCGTTCTGGCGGTCTTGCGGTCATAAAGGCTTAGGTATTGATGACATGGCTAGAATTTCAATTACGAAGGTAATTTTATTTTTTAGACCGTAAGCTCACACACGTACAATTACCAACCGCTCATAGCAAACTCGTAAACGAATATGTAAACGCACCGAAGCTCGCATAAGCATTTTTTTGTTTAAAGCACTCAGAAGGGAGTCATTCAAAGTTCACTGAATGAATTGACCGACCGACACACGATCGCAATTGTTTTGAATTGCAAATTGAGGCAGTTTCTTGATCCATTTTTGCGAATAACGGCAGGCCCTTTAGCCCAAAGTACTATAAGATAAATAACTACATATATTCCGTAACAATAGGTAAATCAAATACCAATTGGTACCCACATACAACTACAAAGAAAGGCATTTTTGGGTTTGCTAATTTGAATTTAAAATTCCATAACTGAATGATTGTAGCGACATCACTAATGTCCATTGCACTTTGGGTTGCACTTGAAATTTTACAGTAAACATTAGACTACGAGTATAATGCGTTTTCAATGTTTATCTAATGACTTTGCATGCCAATAATACGGAAACACTGGAACTTTGAATTTCAACAAGTAAAGTTAAATATTTACATACGACATGTGCCCTGAACTTGCATTTCATAAGTTAGACTGCTGTACTATTCGCATTGTCATTAAGGTATTGTTTGCTCAAAATGCTAATGCCATTTGAATGATTTTAGTAGCTGCTCGTCTTTGGAAATGCTAATTATTTAATGTTAATAATCCTGAAGAAGTATTCTAGGTGTAGAAATTTGGCATTCGGTTAAATTTTTCTGCAATGCACCGAACAAGACTCAGCGCTCTACTAATAATAAATTTTAGTCTCGACTTTAAATTTACGAAAGCTCACAGTTGCAACATTTGTATGGAAAATATAGCCAGCATGCGCTGATATCCAAAAGATGTATGTTCTGGCTTCGGTTAAAATTTAGAGAGTTTATGAGTTATTCCCATTTAAGTATAATATGGTCACACACCGAAGTTTGACGTTGATGTTAATAAATTAATTAGCTCAACGCCTTTAAATATATATGGTTATTCTGCAACGACGAGAGCGTTCTCTCGCACTACTGGAAATATGACGGTTAGACAAGGGCCGGAACAGACCTCTTATGTGGTATTCGATTGGGAACTCTCGGACCACTTTTTTTTGCTCTAGGTCACTTTTAAAGCTCGTTGGGTTGGGTTTTTCAGATTTCAGAACACTTTTGCGAATCTAGATTTTTTGCTCAGAGTTGCTTCAGATACAAGTGCGTTTGACTTTGACAACTAGTGGTTTGTTTTCGTTTTCGTGAAAACTTTCAACTGCAAAGAAAGGCATTTCATCGGGTGGATTTATTTTTGTAAATTATTTATATACAAATGTTTAGAAATCAATCTGGGCGAGCATTTTGAATGTTTTCATATAAAATTTAACCGGTGCATGGAAAACGCTTAGAAAAGGGTCCAAGGCTACACATATTCCAATCGCACAAATATCAACATAAAAAAGAGCAAGTGGCGTTTTTATGTTCGATTAGATAGGTATACGAAATCATTGGAATAAGTAGCCTGAGGCAATAAGGCTCGCCTGTCATTAAATCTGGGCTTTTTCGGAAGAACTATTCTATTTGATCCAGTACACTCGTTGATAACTGCGCTTTTTAGGTTTAGCCTTACCGAAAGAATATTTAAAGTCTTGAACTGTGGTTTCGCAGAAGTATTATGTTTGCAAGGGTTGCGTTGGGCCTACAGTGTAAAGAACTTATGAAGTTGCTAAGAAGCGCACGAAGTCAATCACAAAAGCAGATCAATCTCGTTTTATATTTCGTGCTTCACACGAAAATAACTATCGGATGAAAAACCGCACTAGGCGTCATTCATACTCTCTGTGGTTTGAAATCAATCAATGAAATACAAACTAAAGGTTTTTTTTCTTTTTAAATGAACATTACGTGAGTTCATATTAACAGCGCGAACCTGTAAAATGTTCACGATACAAATATCGAACTGTCTATAAAACTTCAACTGAAATAGGGTTAGACACGCTCAAGCCAGTGTCAAAAATAAAACCATTCACTCAAGTTCAGTCAAAAGCTACTACTATTCAACAGAAGAATCGATTTAAAAACAAAAAGTGAATTTTACTATAGTTAAATTGCACCAAAGATATTTTAAGTCTTATAATTTATGACCTTTGTGAGTGGCAAATTATTTAACTACTCATTAATTTTTCAATAAGCACAATAATGTGGGCCAATAAACTGCGTTTGGCTATAATCTAATCTAATGTCGTTTTCAATTTGGCTTTCCAGATTTTGATCTGAGAATACAGAATACAGCTGCCAAATCGAACATGAAATCCTATTATTGAGTTAGCCGCAAACAGACATTTCGAAATAATTTAATATATAAAAAATCGTTTCAATACGCGAAAAATCAATAATTCAGTTAAAAAGGTAATCCTTCCAACGATTAACAGATCGTTAACGCCAGCTGTGTGTCATACACATTGGTATTAGTAAAAGTATGTGTAAATCAGAGAAAAAAAATCAAGATTTCTTAAAAATGCCTCAGATCAAAAAAAGGTTGATTTTTTTGGCAAATCGAACATGAAAATCAATCTTGATCAAAAAAAAAATTTATTTTTTCTCAACAAAATTGATCTTATTGTCAAATCGAAAACGACATAAATTAATTACAAAAAAATAAATTTAACTGATTTGTTTTAAAGCAAGCAAGATAAATGATTGAGTTACATACATGGTCTGCTGATTCAGTATTAAAGTATTAAAATGAATCAAATGATCCGGCCCGAAAAGCTTTCGATTCTTAAGTGATGCGCGTATTTAGTAGAGTACCTCAAGCAAAAGGAATTCACAGCTCGATAAGTGAATTTGCTTAGGACGATTTTAGCGTCATTTAAGTGCATAAACCGCGGGTATACTCGCATACTTTTATAGTACCGCAATTTAGTAGTCTAGTCCTTACTAGAGGTCTTGCTTTTGTTAGCTCGTGCCGGTTACCCTGACTTGAGCATAAATCTGCACAAATTACTGAACCATTTAAGTCAGTTTAATTGGTAATTGTTACCTGAATTAAGTTACTCATCAACGCATTTATTTAATTTCAGCTGGCCAAAAAAGGACTCAATGTTGTTCTGATTAGTCGATCACCGAGCAAACTTGAAGCAGTCGCCAAAGAAATCTGTAAGGCTAGAACTTGAGGACCATCTCAATATGTAACTAATTAAATGTTTTTGTTATTTTTT
Source organism: Cheilosia variabilis (assembly GCA_951230905.1). Lineage (NCBI taxonomy): Eukaryota > Metazoa > Arthropoda > Insecta > Diptera > Syrphidae > Cheilosia > Cheilosia variabilis. Next base: position 46,999,523 of record OX579677.1, read on the forward strand.
CCAGCTGATGAAACAAAAGTCGAAGTCAAAACAATTGACATCGACTTCACTGGTGGACCTGAAATTTACGACAAAATCCAAACCAGTCTAGAAGGACTTGATATTGGAGTGCTGATCAACAATGTCGGAATCAGTTACCAATACCCAGAGTTCTTCCTTAAATATACCGATGACAATAAAACTTTCCTTCGAGATATTGTCGCAGCTAACGTGCATTCCGTTACACACATGACTAAACTGATTTTACCGCGATTGGTTGCCAAGAAGCAAGGCGTTATCATTAACGTATCATCGTTAGCCGCCGTCATTCCGAATCCAATGCTTAGCACATACAGTGGCACAAAGGTTTGTTATTTTTAATATTTTTTGAAAATCCGCAAATGAAACTAAGTCGTCTTTATATGTACAGGCTTTTGTGGACAAATTCAGCGAGGACCTGCAGCGTGAATATAAGGACCAAGGAATTATTATACAAAGTATCCGGCCAGGTTTTGTCGCCACAAATATGTCAAAGGTTCGCAAGACGAGCACCATGATTCCATCTGCGGATTGCTATGTAAGTGCAGCTTTGAAAACTGTTGGCATATCCGGCCAAACAACCGGATACTGGCCACATGCGGTTATGAAACTTGTCATCGATGCAGCTGGCTGCGCTTTGGGTAAAGATTTTGCACGAAATTTGGTTTTCGGACAAATGGCAGCAACAAGGAAAAAAGCCCTGCGCAACCTAAAGAAGAACTGAGTTTCTTTTGGATTTATCATAAGCGGTTGATGAGGGAAAATGAACCAAAAAGACTAAATATGAATTGAGTTGCATGCACATTTTCCTTTTATTGTTTGTGTGATGTTTCTTATTTAAAAACATTTGTTATGCAGATAGATAGATGTACATATATTGGATACCTTTTTGTATCTTCTTTATAGCTTGCACTAAATAAAACAAAAAAAGGATTTTGTAGTTTCAACTTAGTCAGGGGCTGCATTCCAAGTTTCGTCGTTGTTAACTTTCTGTTGAACTGGCTTAGTTGAAACAAATAGTTGGCGCAACAGGTCTATGACCCTAGGCCTACCTTCGTACAACAAATCGTTTTCTTTAGTAGTACAGTGCGACCTGAATAAAAGCAACCCTCGATACATGCAACTCCTCGATAAAAGCAACACCTTAAATCTTACCATTGTTGACTCAGTAATTGCAACTCCTCAAAAAAAGGTGACTCGATAAAAGCAACTATTGGTTCATGAGCTCAATGGGCTGAAGAAAATGATGCTTCACTGAGTAACATTTTAGCTCTGCAAAACTTACGAGAGTCAGCTGTGGAAAAGAATTCTGCGTCCAAAAAGACACAATCAAAAATTTCTCAATTTTTTAAAAACAAATAAAATTTGATTTTTTAATTTCTAATACCTACGAATTAAATGATCAGTTTTGGTCTCTTTACCAGTGCAAGACACGTTTTTTTTACTATTCTGAGGTGTTTAACTTGTTGCCTCATTTTTGGCACCTATAATTTGTTGACTCGATTATTGCAACAAACTCAATAAAAGCAACTGCCCAAATTTCTATTAGTTGCTTTTATTGAGGTCGCACTGTACTTCATTTGTCGGCGAATGGAAGGAGATTTCACAATATTATGGCTATTCCAAACGCCTGAATTACGAAGGACAGTATGTTATGCTCGCGGATCATTGTAAGCCGTCGGCAACAGGTAGCACGGTTGAGAAATTATTAAGAGGTCATATTAGTATTTCGCTCGGTAAGAGCGAATCTAGAAGTGTTTTTTCTGTATTTCATTAGCACGACAGAAGAGCCCGGAATATTTATAAAAAATTGAAGTGAACTCACCACCACACTCTTGCCAAATGTCAGATTGCAATGTTTGTTGTTTTGCTAGACGTAAATTTTAGGCTTTGTGATCCCAAAATGAGAAAATAAATGTGCAAAACCGCGAAATATAATTGAATTATTTTGTTTTGGTCCACAAAAAACTTAATTTCTACTCTAGAAAACAAATACCTAAGAAGTAATAGGAAAAACTTATATCGTCGTGTGCATGAGAATACCGCACAACTAACATTTTGCAAATTGTTCAGAAGATACAAAAAACAGTTTTCCACAAAAATAGAATTATTTAGAATTAACGCGGGAAAAGGGTAGTTGTGCTAAATTTCTTGAAAAATATTGAATGGTTGTAGTTATGCTGTATTTCAAACCGATATAAACCCTTACAACTAGTGTCGTTTTCCATTGGTTTCACTCGGGGATCCACTCATTCTGAAATCCAATGGAACAACAAAACTGCTTCTGAAAGAATCCACAAAAGTATTGCCGAAATGCCAAAAAATAATCTACGGCTGCTGTCAGCTGACTTGTATAAAATACATATGTCGTTTTCCATTGGGCAAAAAGAAGCGTCCGGGAGAGTCCGGAATCGAACAAATCACTTCCGAAACCGTTCCATTGGCACAAAAAATACTCTTCTGGTGATTCTGAGAAGAGAATTTCGCTTCTTGATTTGAAGTCAGAATCCACTCAAGAAGCACTCACACAAGTGTAATTTATGTATTTTATACAAGTCAGCTGACAGCAGCCGTAGATTATTTTTTGGCATTTCACCAATACTTTTGTGGATTCTTTCAGAAGCAGTTTTGTTGTTCCATTGGATTTCAGAATGAGTGGATCCCCGAGTGAAACCAATGGAAAACGACAATAAATTACACTTGTGTGAGTGCTTCTTGAGTGGATTCTGACTTCAAATCGAGAAGCGAAATTCTCTCCTCAGAATCACCAGAAGAGTATTTTTTGTGCCAATGGAACGGTTTCAGGAGTGATTTTTTCGATTCCGGACTCTTCCGGACGCATCTTTTTGCCCAATGGAAAACGACATAGGTGTCACTGTATCAATAATATCTTAAAATGCGCGC